>CM064557.1:479147-1173452 GCA_032716605.1 Paralithodes platypus | reverse complement strand
ACTGATTTTACTGGGGGCTGGAGCTTGGTTTATAGGTTCGGTTTTGGACCCTGTAGGCCATAGGGATCTCGAGTTTTGATGGACTTATATGAGCTCTCAATTGATACGGGAACTAGGTAAGGTGGTGATTACTGTTGCGGCACATGGCTGTATGGAGCCTTCATAATGTGATATAACTGAGCCTTAGTAAGAGGTACTATTTTGGCTATACTGGAAGTATTTAGGGGAGAGAGACTGGATCTACTTTGCGAGGAGGATTGGGACATCTGTGATAGGAGCGTCTCTCTTAGATTGTTCAGTCTTCATTCTATGGTATAGCTGAGGTGCTAATTTGGTTATCGGAGTATGCAAGAAAGGTTAATGGGTTATTGTGGGTTAATAGAGGTTAGTAAGGGTGTTAGTCATACATGGTTAGTTCATTGATAGGAAGAATTCCTGTGCTACCTGGCAATGACCCGGAAGTCAAAACAGGGGTCAGGTATACCTCCGCAGGGGTAGGGGTCTCCCTCCTCGGGTGGGTGAAAGGGGTAGGTGCGCGTCCTCTCTCTGTGATGGTCGTCTGGGCGGCTGTGGCTGAGGGCTTGCCATATTACAAGTGTTTGTAATAACCCTCTGTTTATGAGACAGATGTGGGTGTTCGCAATAATAATAATAATAATAATAATAATAATATTTATTCAGTTAGCAATTTACAGAGTTGGTACCACTAATTTGTTACAAATATGACATGTACCAGCCTTGCATAATTCCAACTAAGGATAGCCCAATAAGGCCGTTAGGCGTATTTCCATTGGGGTCCTTGTGGGATTAGGTTAGCTGGGGAAAAATGGGGAGGATAAAGAAATAGATACTTTAGAGAAAGTATTTCTAGGGGTTATTTTAAGATACCTTACATCCTATAGTAAATATCAGTAATCCGTAATCAGTAATCATTTCAGTTTGGTTTGTCTATCTCTTATGTCGCATTTAGTAGTAGACATAAGCTTGGTGCTCTCTTCTCGCAGCTGTCCGGTTCAGGTGTTCCTTCAGGCTACGTCTGAAGGAATACAGTGTTCTCTTTTCACGGACTGGCTGGGGTAGGTCGTTCCAGTCTTTGATGGCGGTGAAGAAGAATGTTTGCTTACCCTGTCCTTGGATTCTCGGGACCTTAAAATTAAACATCCTGTTTCTTGTATTATGTCCACTCCTCTCATTTGCTTTAACAAAATCATTCTTTAGGTACTCTGGAGCTCTGTCATAGAAAATTTTGAAGGCATTAGTGAGCCTGATTTGTTTGGCCCTGTCAGCGACATTGAGCATACCTAGTGACTGAAGTTGTTCCTGGCCAACATGTGATCTGGGTCCTAGGTTCAGCATGAACCTAACCATTTTATTTTGAGTGACCTGAAGTTTGTGCTGTGCTGATTTAGATGATGCAGAGTACCAGGATGACACAGAATAGTCAAAATGACATTGAACAAGCGCTTGGCAGAGGGTCTTTTTGGTCGCCGCGGGCAAGCATCCCACCTGTCTATACAGGTATTTTATACGTGCTCTACACTTACTCAGGATAGATTCCAAAATTGTTTCACCTGACAAACTCGCGTCCAGTTTTAGTCCGAGATATTTAACTTGTGACACTGTTGTTATAGGAATATCATTACAGTTGACCGAGAAGCCCACAATGTCTTTCAGTTTGCGTTTTGTTCCACATAAGATGGCTTCCGTCTTGCCCAGGTGAAGAGATAGTCTATTGTCCACTAGCCATTCACTACATGATTCTAGTTCTTTGGAAAGTGAAGCGGCAATACTTATTGGGTCTTTTCCTGAAACCAGGAGCACGCTGTCGTCTGCATACAGTAATAATTTACATGAGACGCTCAGTTCCATGTCGTTCACATAACAGAGAAAGAGTAAGGGACCAAGGATGCTTCCCTGCGGGACCCAACAGTTAATTGGCATAGGATCAGATATATTATCATCAATTTTGACTCTTTGGGTTCTACCACTAAGATAAGATTTAAACCAGTTCACAGATCCTATGCCCATTGCTTGTAGTTTATTACATAGGATATCATGGTCTACTGTGTCAAACGCTTTTTGTAGATCAAGAAGAACCATACCGGTGTAGTTACCTTTAGACATTTCTTTACGAATGTGATCCGTTAAGTGGATGAGACAGGAGTCTGTCGAGTACATGCATCTGAAACCTGATTGAAACTTATAGAATAGATCATTTTGTTTGAGGTAGTGTTCAATTTGGGTGTATATTCTTACCAAGAAGAAGAAGTATGGTGTGACGGTGTGATTAGACTCCAGTTTTCACCTCACATTTTCCACATAATGGGCCATCCAGCAAGTACTCTACCTGTCACATAGGTGCATGAATACCTAGTGTTCACACTCTGATAAAGGACATAGCAGTTTCTTAATGGAGTGTGTGAATTTACTCTAAATAAAGTGCCGTCGAAAAGTGATCACAACAACATGGCTCCCGAAGAGACAATCTCAAGCCAGGGACCAACTCACCCCTCCCAAGATGGACTTATTATCGATGAGCTACTGTGTTTCCTGACTAATAAATCCAATTTTCTGAGTACTGACGTGTTAACAAAATTGTGTGTTGAATTCTATGATGAGGAAGTGATTGTGTCCTCCAAGAATAGACTGTTTGAACTGTGTGCTGACGACAATAGTGACCGGAACAGGAAAAGACAGGGTCCCAACAAAAATAGTGAGAATATTAAAGACATAATTAAGCTGATTCTGGAAAAGGTAATAATGTACCCACATTTGTTGCCCATAACCTTGGTAACCTCCCACCCATCCAATTTGACCATGTTGACGTTACTGTGCTCCTTAGTGAGATCAAGAAAACTCAGTCAGAAGTTGCTAATCTGAGAAAGTGTTCCTCAGCCCAAAATGACTGTATGAAGGACTTATTGAGTGCAACTGGTGATCTGAGTGCTAGTGATTGAGGACTACAGCCAATCCCAAGGAAATTTAATATCTTCAGGTGGCTTTCCCTCAAATAGGCCTAGGCCTAGGCCTACTGCATCTGTAAATGACACTAATCCAGAGCCTATAAATACCACACCTGCAGTGTCCACTACCAGCCGCACTACATCAGATAGCGCCCCCTCCACTACACAGGAGACCACGGCCACATCCACAACTGTCCACGACACAACGATCAGAACCGACGGCGACGATTCCGACGAGACAACCCGAGGGAGGCCTAACTCCGTTGAAACCTTTGCCACAGGGGAAATTACTGATGCCACCACCAGCTGCTCCACACCAGGTGCCGGTGGCGCCTCCTCCATCACACAGGAAGCCACAGCCATAACGAATAGAACCAACGAGACAACCCGAGGTAGGCCTAACATCAACGTAACTTCTGCCACTGAGGAAATTAATGAAGTCAACCCTGCAGTGAGGAGCGTCGGAAGCGGTACACACCCGCTATAATGAGTATAGCAACACCTGGGGCCTATAATGTAGCTGTACGTACAGGCAACGCGCAAGGCATCACTACAACACCTGCGACGGGAAGGAGCTCGACGACAACCCCTATCGACAGGATCACAACGCCTCCACCCTCAGGTGATGATAAGGGGGAGGGTACTGTTCAAGGACAATGGTTTAGGGTACATTCCACCAAAGGTAAAACTCATCACATACCTGAGGGGGAACAGAGGCTGAATGGAGGTACCGGTACTGGTACCACAAACAATGTTAGGAATTCTATGGCTGTGCAAATTCAACCTAGGAACTTTATGCATCAGGGGATTAAGGGTAAAAATAAAAGTACGGGGATAAGTACAGTTAAAAAAGTGAAAAGATCACGCATAGCCAAAGTATTCGCGACAGGTTTTAAGCCAGGAGTGACGGCATCCGACTTGAAAGAATATCTCTCCAATAAACTCAGTCTTAGTATGGATGTTGAACCAATTATTCCCTGGTCTGATAGGCACACATATATTTCATTCAGAATAAACTGTGAGTGTCCAAATCCCGAGGTGTTTGTGGATGAAGAACTTTGGCCAGAGGAAGCATCGGTGTACTGGTGGAGAGAACGTAGGGCACAGGTACCGGTACCGGTACCAACAAATGAGGACTCTATATATAGAGTCTGGCATAAATCTTTAATTTCTAAACTACCCTCCTTCGGTTTCTATCCCTCCATCTGTGCCTTTGTCTCTAATTTCCTTTCCGGCCGTTCCATAGCCGCGGTTGTGGACGGCCATTGTTCACTTCCTCACCCTATAAACTCCGGTGTTCCTCAGGGCTCTGTCCTATCTCCTATTCTCTTTCTAATTTTTATAAATGATCTCCTTAACTGTACCTTAATTCCCATCCATTCATACGCAGACGACTCAACCTTACACTACTCCATTAGTTTTTCAGAACGCCCCAGCCAGCAATCCCTCAACGACAAACGTAATGAAGCCATAGAACTCTTAAATTCTGATCTAAATACTATTTCCAATTGGGGCAGAGAAAACCTTGTTAACTTTAATGCTTCCAAAACCCAATTTCTCCATCTATCTACCCGTCAGGATCTCCCAGCGGACTATCCCTTATTCTTCAACAATACAAAAATCAACCCTTCATCTTCTCTCAATATTCTTGGTGTCTCTTTTTCTTCTGCTCTCATTTGGAAGGACCATATTACCAGTCTTGCTAAGGCAGCCTCCCAGAAGCTGGGTGTGCTCAACCGCCTTAGGGGGTTCTTTTCCCCTGCACAGCTTCTTGCTCTGTACAGGGGCATAGTGCGCCCTTGTATTGAGTATTGTTCACATGTGTGGGGAGGTTCCTCTCACACCGCTCTCCTAGACAAAGTTGAAAGGAAGGCCTTTCGTATCATTAACTCCCGTCCACTCACCAACTCTCTGCAATCTGTCTCTCTCCGCCGCAATGTTGCATCTCTCTCGCTATTCTATCGCTACTATAATAATCAGTGTTCCTCAGAGCTATCCCAGTGCATACCACCTCCTTTACGTAGGGCACGTGGTACCCGTCTTGCAACTCAATCCCACCCCTACTCTGTGCAACTCTCCAACCCAAGAGTGAAACGTTACTCTCAAACTTTCTTCTACTCAACAGCTGAGCTCTGGAACTCTCTCCCAGAATCAGTCTTTCCCTCTTCCTATGACTTAAATTGCTTCAAACTCCGTGTGTCCAGGCATTTTGGCTCGAACGTCCCTTGATTTTGGCCCTGTCACTCTTTCAACTATGGGGGAGGCACTCGCTATAGGCAGTTATGCCTTTTGCCTCCCTCAATCACATAGAAAAAAAATATATATATATAACTACGGTATCCCACCCTCCCAACAACTCTTAATCATGGATATAAAGTCTACTTCATCTCCCAACAATTTGCGTATTGCTACTTATAACTGTAGGGGGCTCCCTAAAACCAACAGAGGGCTTCTACGCCCTGATGTAGTAGACGTATTTAATACCAGTGATATTGTGTGCCTGCAGGAGACTTGGTATTTTAAACAGGATTTAGGTAACCTCAGTACTATCTGTGATAATTTTCATGGGTTTGGGGTCTCCATAACCGATGCTATGGATGGTCTAGTAGCAGGTCACCCACCGGGAGGAGTAGCTATTTTGTGGAGGGACTCTTTAGACAGCCGGGTTAAACCACTTGTAACAAATTTACCATGGTGTACAGGTATAGAAATAGAAGATATCCAACAACGAGTTCCGTTAGTTATTCTTAGTGTGTACTTGCCCTACCAATGTAATGAAAATGAAGAACAATACCTGGAATGCCTTGGAGAGCTAAGTGCTCTTTTACAAGAACTAAATACCACCTGCTACTCTGTAATAGGGGACTGGAATGCTAATCTGAAGGACATGAGTAACTCTCTGTTTGCTAGTCATATGACTAACTTCTGTGGTGAGCATGATCTAATTATCTCTTCTCAGCTCATGCTCCCTCATAGTAGTTACACATGTGTCAGTGCAGAGCATGGGGCTCAACGTCTTGGCTAGATCATACCGTAGCTAGTGCTGATTTCCATGATATGATAACAAATATGGAAATTCAGTATACATATACAGATGAAGATCATATCCCATTGACCTTAACAGCTAGTTTGGAAAGAGCGCCAGAATTAACCCAGTCAAACAATAGTGTAAATCCAAAACTGCCATGGGGCGGGCTTGACGAGGAGGAGTGTGAGCAATTTTGCACTTTAACACACACTCTCCTTTCTGAGCTTGATCCTGGCAGTGAGGATGCCATTACCTGTGAAGACCCCAATTGTGTTAATGCTAGTCATCGAGAAGAAGTCAGCAAGCTGTACAATAATATTATATCTTGTCTTACTAAGGCTAGTGACATAGTATTTCACAAGCATAACAAAAATTACTCTTTTAACAAACCTGGGTGGAATGACCATGTTTCAGAACTATACCAGGCATCCCGAGATGCTCGTAGTGTATGGCTGGATCATAACAAACCGAGACAGGGACCCATTTTTGACATGTTCACCAGACTAAAGGCTAGATGCAAGTATGCAATCAGATATATAAAAAACAATGAAAATGTATTAAGAAGAGAAGCATTGGCCAAAAACTTTGCTAGCAAAGACACATTGGCCTTCTGGAAGGATATTAAAAAAATGCATAATAGCTGCACACCTCTACCCGTTAGTGTAGATGGGATCTCTGGTACTAATAACATAGCCAATCTTTGGAAAACACATTACCAAACTTTGTTTAACTCTGTTGGGCACCAAGGAAATACCATTGCTGCTACAACAGAGTGTAACAAAGAAGAAAAATATGACACAATTAAAGTTACAAGTGAAAAAATCAAGGCTGCAATAAGTAGGCTAGATGCTAACAAATCCTGTGGTTTTGATGGTATATAATATTATGCTGAACATTTGAAGTACTCCTCCACTCTCCTCTTGGAGAAACTCAGCAGTTGCTTTACCAGCTTTCTAATCCATGGCTTCCTACCAGAATCTATGATGTCCGTTACCTTGATACCAGTAATTAAAGACAAGGCTGGCAAAATTACATCAAAAGACAACTATAGACCTATTGCCCTTGCCAGTATTGTAAGTAAGATACTAGAGTTAATCATTTTAGACAGAATCTCAGTGTATATCTCAACTAATAGTAATCAATTTGGTTTAAAAATAATCATGGTACGGACCAGTGCATCTACACTCTGAAGGAGCTAGTGGATGGGTACATCAAAATGAACAGCTCTATTTTTGCATGCTTTCTTGATGCTAGTAAGGCATTTGACAGAGTCTGCCACAATATCCTGTTTGATAAATTAGCAACAAGGGGAGTGCCATCCTATATACTGAGAATCTTGAAGTACTGGTACGCCAATCAAACATTTAATGTAAGATGGGGTAACATTATTTCGGATTCCTTTACAGTAACCAATGAAGTGAGACAGGGTAGTATTCTCTCACCTTACTTATTCAATGTATATATGGATGAATTAAGTGATAAATTGAATAAAGAGCAGATTGGATGTTATGGTGGGAATAAAATCATCAACCATCTCATGTATGCTGATGATCTGGTCATTATTGCACCGTCTTCTGCGGGTCTGAGCAAACTTCTTGATATATGTGAATCTTTTGGTAGTAAACATTATGTTAATTTAACCCACTGAAAAGTGCTGTTCTTATATTTAGATCAAAATTACTGTATAAAAGTAAACTGCCAAATTTCTCACTCAATAATCAAATTATTCAAGAAGTAAACAAATAAAATACCTGGGACACATTATCTCAAACGATTGCTCAGATGATGCAGATATCGGCCGTCAGCGCAGACAGCTATATTTACGTGGTAACACCATCTTGAGAAAATTCCACATGTGTAATTGGGAAACTAAAGTCACTTTGTTCCGGACATATTGTTCCTCTATGTACACGGCCCATTTGTGGTGGAAGTATAAGAGAGTCACCATAAATGGTCTGTGTACATCCTATCATAATATACTCAAGATGTTCATTGGTCTCTCTAAATATGAAAGCACTAGTATGGTGTGCACACTGTTGGATGTGCAGTGCTGTCGGGCTGTCATCAGGAGACTGGTGTACAGCTTTTCGCAGCGACTGCAATCCTCCAGTAACACGCTGATCGTAGCTCTTTGGTCTAGTGATCATATCTATGAATCCCGTATTATATCTCACTGGCAGAAGCTGCTGCACACAGTATGTACTGTAATGTAATATATAGGTCTAATTGAACTATGAGCAATGATCTGTGCAATAGGTGTTAACCAACATTGAGCAATAGCCTTAGTTAGCCTATCTGTGTTATATTGTGACAAAATGTGATATGTGCTCTATTCTGTAAATAGGCCTTCTGTATTTTTTATTTTATTGTTTCTTTATTAATATATCTTTGTGTATAATTATTATCTGTGCTCTGACGAGAAGTGTATGTGATATGGACCATTAGGTCGTACTGTATTTATACTGTATCTATCTTATGTGTCTGGAATAAAGAATTATTATTATTATTATTATTATTATTATTATTATTACTCACCTGTAATATGAGGATACCAGTGTTGGTTATATCATACAGAAGCCGTCACTTTATCTGCCATATACAGTATGTTATTCATGTAGGCCATACTATCCCAACTCGTCTCAAACTTGTCAATAGAGGGGATAAATGATACTGTGTATCGTATAAATACGATAGACTATGACTCTTTTGTGATCTTGTATGTCTCTGTGACGTCACGATCTCTCCTACAGCACGATGTAGGACGAGTAGATCGTATATTATAAGATTGTAAATAAGTTAAGTTATAAAAGGCCTAATATGCTATTAAGCAATATTGCCATGGTCTTATGTAGTATATATGAATTTATCGTATATATTAATATAATTTATCGTATAGAGCAACCTAAATGCGGTACGATAATTTGGGCTCCTGGCGGTTTGCCAAGGCAGCAAGGTGTGCTTTTGAGGTACGTCAGAGCCTTCACGAACACCAACCAGTTAACATCTAATTTTCCGCCCTCAGTTGATCGTGCTTTTGTGCCTCTAATCACAATACACATACAACAATACACACAGCTACACCATCACGACGCTCTCATCGACATCATGACTGACTGATAGATAAGCATAATATTCATGTCCATTCCCATGTAATCATTTATTCTTTCTTTAACTTGACTCGTGTCTCGGGACCGAAGTCTCGTTCCCCATTGTCCACCACCATATTGGGTAAAACGTTCTCCCTTGCCTCATTGCCACGTGGAACTATTGGTGAGTTAATTCCTGGCTAATATTAACCCTTATAACCTTACCCTATAATTATATACATTTATTATGTGAGACCTTTGGATATAAATTAGCTTGTTTCAGATTGAATTCAATTTAGATATAGAGTATTCATTTAGATTGATTTTATTTGATTCATTATAGCTTAGTAATATTTAACTTCCATTGATAGTTTACCACATTGGTGCCCAGACCCGGGAATTAGCTACCAGTAAGGGATTTTAAGGCAATGAACAAGGGGACATATAACAGGATGCAGGAACAACTCTATGGTAAAACTGGCAAGGCTAGCCAAGCGATGGTTAGAGCCGGAATGCAGGGTCACATCGTTGCACCTGCCCAAGTTCTGCATCCCACCCATCGTCTTTCCCCAATAATTTTCTTTTCCGTTTCAGACTTCCTGTGACATAAGACCTGACTCTAACATTTTTTCTTGTTCAATATGATCTATTAGTAGGTATTGCTATTTAGTGTACTATTTGTTCTCCATAACATAGAAGTCCGCAGGTTGGCGTCTCTTAATTAGACTATTGATTTGCCGTTGTCCTTGTAACGTAACATTTAGATACATAGCCTATAGGCTCACATGCAAAATGGATAAAGACCATAAAGAGACACCGTCTAGTGGGGTGCTAAGCAAAGCCCCTAAAAATCAAAGGGCGGGACTTCGGGGAGTGTTAAATAGGCTAATTGTGGACTTAAACACTTTCATCACTACTGCTGATCTAGAGGAATTGGAGGCTAGATTAGATAACGTCCAGGCTACCCACGGTCGTATTACGGCTCTGAGTGAGGTGATTGTGGCTGACATGATAGAGGAGGAAGAGATAGTTACAGAGTGTGATAATCGCGCCCTCTATGACGAACCTGTCTTTAGAGCGAAGCGCCTATTACAGCGTGCTGTCGCAAGTAAGAAGGGAGGCGATAATGAGGCCCATAGAAGGGCTGACCCAAAACATACTGTACACCTCCCAAAGCTCAATCTTCCTACATTTGGGGGCAAGTTAACCGAGTGGTTAGCTTTTTGGGACGTATTTCGATCTACGGTTCATGAATCCTCTTTGGATAATGTCCACAAGTTTCACTATCTGAAGGGACAAATGGAAGGAGAGGCCTTACATTTAATAGAGGGTTTTGCAGTAGTAGGTGGTAGTTATCTTGAAGCGGTACACTTATTAGAGTCCACATACGGGGATAGAGAGCAGTTGAAGATGGCCCATGTCGTTGCCTTGTTGGGGCTCGCAGAACCACAGTATAAGGTTGATGAGTTGACAAACTTCAGGGCAAATATGGAGTGCCATACTCGATCGCTAGATACCCTAGGGCTTACCACGCAGGAAATGATAGTCATTATCTTGCGTCAGAAGCTTCCTATGGCAATACTTGATAAGGTAAGATCATTTGAGCTGGGGGAATTCAAAACTCAGTTCAGTAAGGAGATCAATAATCTACAGTTGAACAAAGGGAGAATGTATGTGTCGGGAGGGAGTGAGAATGTGGAGAAGAGGGGAACAGTAAGCATGACAGTGGGGACTAAAGTAAAGAAAGAGGGTGTGTATAAGAAACCTGCTCAGATTCTATGTAAGCTATGTAGCAACAAACATAAATGGAGTTTCTGTGTAAAATACCCGACAAATGAGACAAAACTAGCACAGGCGAGAAGAATGAAGCTATGTGTAGGTTGTCTAAGTGGGGAACATGGTAAGCAGGGACAATGTACTGCTACATACTTAAGGCCCTGTCGGCACTGCAAAGGACATCACTTTGATAAGTTGTGTCCTACAGCAGATAAAGTCAAAGACGTCAATACAGAGGGTACTACAACTGTGACACTAGGTAGCACGCAAGACACCACTATATTGCCCACAATACAGATTCCCATGGAAGGTAATGACAGTAACAAAGTTTGTCGGGTACTTCTAGATCAAGGATCTCAACGTTCCTTTATAAAGAGGTCCGTACTAGTGGGATTGAAGCACCGAATCGTAGGGGCTGAGACTCTTCGATTACAGGGCTTCACAGGGGTTACTGATAAACAAGACTACGAGTTAGCGGAGATTTCATATTTCTATCGTAAAAACCGGTACTTTATGACTTGTATCGTAGTAGACACCCTACCAGAATATGTATCTGTGGGTGTGAAGAAGGTGGAACACGCATTACGTAGCAAAGGGGTTAACTTGTCAGATCCCATGGGAAATCAGAGTGAGGTGCATGTTCTACTTGGTGTGGATCATTATTATGAAGTAGTATACCCTGGATTTAAAAAGATGTGTGGTGTAATTTTAATCCCCACTAAATTTGGATACTGCATGAGCGGAAAGGTGCATACTACACAGTCAAAGGTCCTGGTCGACACGGTCTCGATATATAGAGTCAATGTAACCGCGGCAGAGGAGTTGGGAAGGGAGGATTCCCAACCTAGTGACCCTAAGATGGCTGCCGAGTTCGACCTGGAACGACTGTGGAGATTGGATCACATAGGCATTAATCCTATGGAGACTGATTATGACTCGGAAGTTGCGCTACAAAGGTTTGACGAGTCTGTGTGCTACTGTGCCTCAGACAAGCAATATAAAGTTAGTTTACCTTGGAAGAACAGTGAGATAAGCCTACCTACCAACTATGGTTTGGCATTAGGTCGCTTGCGCGCATTGCAGCGGAAATTGTCTAACGAACCGAGCACGCGCCAGGCGTATGACGATGTATTTCGGAGTTATGAGGATAGGGGTTTTATTGAGAGAGTCGATGTCAGGGAACCGTGTAAGAAGGGTAGGGTTCACTATCTGGCCCATCATGGGGTAAAGAAAGACAGCGTCACCACACCAATACGGGTGGTGTATGACTGTTCTGCCCACCAAGGTCAACAACCCAGTCTGAATGACTGCCTGTTGACAGGTCCGTCCATGGTGTCGGATCTGTCCCAACATCTATTGCGGTTTAGGCTGGGGAAGTATGCCTATACCAGTGACATCGAGAAGGCATTCTTGATGGTCAAGCTAAAGGAGGAAGATAGAGATGTTACCCGCTTTCTTTGGTTCGGCGACATTAGCGACTCTGAAAGTCCCATCATAATATACCGTTTTCGGGTTGTACTCTTTGGGGCCACTTGCTCGCAGTTTTGGTTAAATGCCACAATCAGAAAACATCTAGCTGACACTCATGAGGACACAAGTAAACTATCTCGCGGATTATACATTGACAATTTGCAGGGTACTAGCGATAGTCAAGATGATTTGTTGTATGCATACTGGCAAGCACGCAGATTGTTTGCGGATGCACATCTATTTCTCCGCGAGTGGGTTACTAATAGTGAAGATCTTCAGAGTTTAATACAGGTGGATGGTACGGCATCTCTTAACCAGGAAAAGTCCAGAAATTTGGGGATGATCTGGCAACCTAAACATGACATACTAACTTTTCAAACAAGGTCTTTTGCTCAGCAGACAGGAGCGCACACAAAAAGAAGTCTGTTGAGCAAAGTTGCGCAATTTTTTGATCCTTTGGGTCTAGCATTACCTGTTACCATAAGAGCTAGGATTCTAATGCAGGAAGTTTGGAGACGTAAAATAGGATGGGATGACAGTTTGCCCGAGGACCTGAATGACCAAGGGACATTGTTGTTGAATGAATATGCCATCCTATGTACTAAACCTATACCTCGTAAAGTGGCGGCGTTCGGTGACGTTACGTTACACACGTTTTGCGATGCTAGCGCCACGGCATACGGGGTAGCCATATATGTTGTTACTTCATTTGGGGCACATTTAGTTACAGCCCGGGCCAAAGTAGCCCCGGTTAAGAAGGTAACTATCCCTAAAATGGAATTGACTGCCATGCTGCTATTAGCACGTCTGGTGCAACATGTACGCGCAGCATACGAGAGCGAATTAAATATTGAAATCGTTCACGTATGGTGCGATAGTCAGGTCGCACTCAACTGGATACATAGCAAGAAGTCTCTGCCAGTTTATGTGCGGAATAGGGTAGATGAGATTAGAGCCCTTTTGCCAGACGTTGCTTATCATTATGTAAATACAAAGGAAAACCCTAGTGATCTCATAACTAGGGGTATAACGGCTAGCCAGTTAATGAAGTCCGAATTGTGGTGGCATGGTCCAAAGTGGCTGCTCCATGAAAGTGAATGGACGATATGGCATGCTGTTGGTGAGGGACTTCTGCCACTGGAAACAGTGGCAGTTACAGCCCAACCAAATGAGCCACCGGGTCCTATCATAAAGTGGGCAAGATTCGGTGACTATAATAAACTAGTCAGAGTTGTAGCTTGGGTGTTGCGATATGTATCCAATCTTAAGCTTAAAGTAATGGGCCAACTCTGCAACAGGGGTCACAACATTGATGCTCGTGAATTTAAAGCAGCTGAAGTAACTTTGATCAAATGGGTTCAAGTAGAAACCTTTTCCAATGAATTAGAATCCTTGAAAGGCTCGAATAAGACATTAATGCCTAATATAGTGCGTCAACTAAGGTTGCACCTAGACAATGGCCTCATCAGGTGTGAGGGTCGCCTGAAGTGGTCGGGTGTACCAGACGGCACAAACCGACCTATACTTATGCCAACAAGACATCACGTTACTGATCTATTGATCATACGTGCACATAGGGAAGTAAAACACTACGGGGTATGTCATATTATATCAAATTTACGTCTCACATGGTGGATACCCAGAGTTCGACAAGTAGCTCGACGCGTAGTGAGAAAGTGTGTAATATGCCAGAGACTAAAGGGTAAACCATATGCAACTGGACCAGCTCCACCTCTACCTGAATGCCGTGTAAAGCACGTAGAACCTTTCCAAGCGGTAGGATTAGATTACACAGGGGCATTGAAGACGAGGGAGCATGAGAAGGTTTATATATTATTGTTTACCTGTGCGACGTCTCGAGCGGTACACCTAGAACTATGTGATAATATGTCTAGCGAAGAATTTATGCTGGCGTTCAGACGGTTTTGTGCCCGTCGTTCATTCCCTCAACTCATTCTTAGCGACAATGCTCCCACTTATGTCCAAGCATCAAAATATCTAAAGGATATGAGTAGTGATCCTACTATCATCACTTTTTTGGGAGAGAAGAAGTGCGAATGGAGGTTCATTCCAGTTAAGGCACCTTGGTTTGGTGGAATGTGGGAACGGTGTGTCGGCATAGTAAAGTCAGGACTAAGAGCGGTTGTAGGACGTGCTCTATTAAAGAAGAGTGAGTTGACGACAGTCCTCACAGAGATAGAGGCAGTCGTGAATGATCGCCCGCTTACATATGTGTACACCGACCTGCAAGAACCACTACCATTAACGCCAGCTCACTTGCTATATGGAAAACCATTGACTGCGTTTCCATCTGATTTTCAGTCCATAGTAGAGTTAGAGGATCCCTCGTTGTACTCTGCGGTAGCGGTGTCTAAGAGATACCAGTATATATCCAGGATAATCGAGGATTTTAGGAAACGGTGGATTAGTGAATATCTGCTAGCATTGAGGGAAAGGAGTGTTACTCCCTCTGGTAGACCAACGGCCCCTACAGTTGGTGACGTTGTTTTAATTAAAGAAGATAGTCCTCGTTTATACTGGAAATTAGGCCGCGTATTGGAGGTATACAAGGGGGCAGACTCTGTAGAGCGGGTGGCGCTATTAAAGACAGCCACTGGAACTACTGTTCGTCCTATCGCACGTTTGTACGCTTTGGAGCTAGATTCCGCATTGCAATCTGAGGCTCCACCTGTTATTGCTGGGTCCGAGGATTCTCGAAGGAACGACTCACCTCATACTGATGGTGATCATTCTCGGACCGGGACGCGTCCCAGACGCGCTGCTGCTGGCGCTGTCGACTTGTGGCGTCAGAAGATAGCCTCTGGGCAACTTTAGGTTTAAGGTGGGGTTCAGGTCTTTTTTGTGGGGGGAGTGTATCGTATAAATACGATAGACTATGACTCTTTTGTGATCTTGTATGTCTCTGTGACGTCACGATCTCTCCTACAGCACGATGTAGGACGAGTAGATCGTATATTATAAGATTGTAAATAAGTTAAGTTATAAAAGGCCTAATATGCTATTAAGCAATATTGCCATGGTCTTATGTAGTATATATGAATTTATCGTATATATTAATATAATTTATCGTATAGAGCAACCTAAATGCGGTACGATAATTTGGGCTCCTGGCGGTTTGCCAAGGCAGCAAGGTGTGCTTTTGAGGTACGTCAGAGCCTTCACGAACACCAACCAGTTAACATCTAATTTTCCGCCCTCAGTTGATCGTGCTTTTGTGCCTCTAATCACAATACACATACAACAATACACACAGCTACACCATCACGACGCTCTCATCGACATCATGACTGACTGATAGATAAGCATAATATTCATGTCCATTCCCATGTAATAATTTATTCTTTCTTTAACTTGACTCGTGTCTCGGGACCGAAGTCTCGTTCCCCATTGTCCACCACCATATTGGGTAAAACGTTCTCCCTTGCCTCATTGCCACGTGGAACTATTGGTGAGTTAATTCCTGGCTAATATTAACCCTTATAACCTTACCCTATAATTATATACATTTATTATGTGAGACCTTTGGATATAAATTAGCTTGTTTCAGATTGAATTCAATTTAGATATAGAGTATTCATTTAGATTGATTTTATTTGATTCATTATAGCTTAGTAATATTTAACTTCCATTGATAGTTTACCACACTGTGAGGCAAACTACATCTTTACTGTAAAAAGGCGGGAACAGAGCACAGAGTATAAACAATAAACTGTTGATGCATAACATTGATCATAATAGTATTGGATTCCGTATAAAGGATTCGACAGCTATAAATAAGGGATTCAATTCTTCTTGTAGGGTGTCGGATCCTTACCTTCAGTTACTTATAGTTTACATCAGTTTTCTTTGAAGGTATACTAATGGTATACTAATACATTACATTCCTTCCCCCTGTGAGAAAAGTAAAAGCACATGCAGTAGGGTACTCTCATAATAATAATGATGATTCTGTAGAATTATAACATAACATATCTACATTTTTAAATCTTAAAACTTAAGTACTTTAACTTAACCTACAGATCCAGCTTTTCTCTTGGAACACCTCGGTTTTGCCTGTTAGGTAGTACCCTACGAGTTGCTGGAATCTCTGTGTCTTGGTTAGTGTTATCTGGGATCTCTGTCTTTGTTAGTGTGATCTGTTTCTTCACTTGTCTGTCCATCCACATGTGTGTTATTAGATTCTGAGTGTCGTGTGAGCTGCTGATCAATGTTAACTGTGTGTGGCTGTACTGGTACTGGTGTGGATATGATTGGTTGGTCAGAATTAACTGTGTCTGGTAGTAGTTGATCAATGTGACGTCTCATAATCCTTCCTTCCACTTCTACCTCATAGTTCATGTTACCTATCTGTCTTGTGATCTTACCTGGAGACCACTTGTGTGCTGTGTTATACATCCTAACTTTGACCGGACATGAAGGAGTGAAATTTCTAACTTTACCCTGTTGTTCTAATTGTGTCCACTGTTGGTTGTTGAGATGTATCTGAGTGTTTGGCATCATCAAATCCATTCTATTCCTGACTCTCCTTCCCATCAGCAAATTTGAAGGTGTTTGTCCAGTAGTGGCATGTTCAGTAGTGCGATAGGTTAGCAGAAATTTACTGATGCAAGTGATTACATTGGAAGGTATAGCTCCCCGGCACTTCATGTTGCGTTTAAAACTCTGAACAAACCTCTCTGCCTCTCCATTAGTTGCTGGGTGGTAAGGAGTGGACCTAGTATGTTGAATGCCATTCACCTTTAGGAAATCAAGAAATTCCACAGAACAGAACTGAGGGCCATTATCTGACACAATGCGCTCAGGTAATCCATGCGTGGCAAACACTGGCATTAAAGCCTTTATTGTCGCTTGTGAAGTAGTTGACTGCATTGGAATTATCTCTGGCCATTTACTGTATGCATCCACTATGATCAGATATGTATGACCTAAAAATGGGCCAGCAAAATCAATGTGCAAACGTTGCCATGGATGTCTAAGCAATTCCCATGGATGCATGCGTGCTAGCCTGGGGTCGTTTTGTTGTGCTGAGCAACTAGGGCATCCCCTCACATGTTTCTCAACATCTTTGTCCATCCCAGGCCATCACACATAACTCCTGGCAATTGATTTAGACCTTACTATGCCTTGATGATATGCATGGATTTCCTTGAGAACCTGGTTTTGCATAGATTTTGGAATCACTACTCTGGCACCTCTAAGAATACAACCTTGCTCTGTGGTAAGCTCGGACCACACTGACAGATATGAATGGCAGTCTCCCTGATCTGACATTAAATTACGACTTGAAGTTAAAGCTTCTAGAACTTTTGATAGTACTGGGTCTTGTTTTGTGTGTTTAGCTATGGTCTGTGCTGTGATAGGAAGGTTGCAACTCTCAATTAGAAGTATAGTACTGTCATGGTCAGATGGAGCTTTATCCACTGGCAAACGTGACAAGGCATCAGCATTTCCCATCTTACCGGTTGGCCTATACTCTATATCATATGAGTATGCGGCTAGTGTGATAGCCCATCGTTGGAGTCGGGCGGCTACTAAACTGGGTAAGCCCGCCTTAGGTCCTAAAATGGCTAATAAAGGTTGATGGTCAGTAACTAGTGTGAATCGTGTTCTTCCATACAAATACATGTGGAACTTTTTAACACCATACACTAGAGCTAATGCTTCCTTCTCAATCTGGGAGTAGTTTCTTTCAGCTTTGTTTAGAACACGGGAAGCAAATGCAATGGATCTTTCTACACCATCTGGCATGACATGAACAAGTACTGCACCAATACCTATTGATGAAGCATCACACACCAACTTCACTGGCAAGTCAGGTTGAAAATGAGAAAGGAATCTAGAAGATGTAATCTCTGACTTTATCTGCTCTACTGCAGTTGCACAAGAATCTGTCCAGTTCCACTGGGTATTCTTTTGTGTGAGTTGATACAGTGGACTAGCTATAGTGGCTAAATTAGGAATGAACCTACCATAGAAAGTTACTAAACCTAAGAATGATTGAAACTCACCCACATTCTCAGGCACCTTGGCATCTCTGATTGCTGTAACTTTCTCACTAGTCTTGTGGATATCCTTGTCATTAATTCTGAATCCTAAATATTCTAAGGATGATATTTGAAACTGGCATTTATCTTGGCGGATCCTCAGTCCATTGTCTCTGATTCTCTCTAAAACTACCTTTAGTCTCGCCTGATGTTCTGCTATATCTTTACCTGCTACTAATATGTTATCAACAAAACAAAATGTACCTGAGAGACCATGGAAAATTCTGTCCATTGTCTGTTGCCAAAGTGCTGGACTGCTAGCAACACCGTAAGGCAATCTCTTTGGGCGGAACAGACCTAAGTGGGTATTGATTGTACATATTTCCTGTGATTTTTCATCCATTTGGAGCTGTTGAAATGCTTGTCTAAGATCTATTTTAGAAAAGATTTTACATCCACTTAGTGCTGCAAACATATCATCAGGTCTAGGAAGAGGATGTTGAGCTACTTGTAAATTAGGGTTTAGTGTTACTTTGTAGTCACCACATAACCTAATACTTCCGTCACTCTTAACTACAGGAACTAAAGGAGTGGCCCACGTTGAGTAAGTAACTCTCTCCCAAGTCCCATTTGCTTCTAATCTTGCAATCTCCTGTCCAACCGCGGGTTTTAGTGCAAAAGTAATTTGTCTAGGAGCACAGAATTTTGGAGTGACATCAGGTTTAAGAGACAAACTGGCCTGCACTCCCTTCACTGTCCCAACATTAACATCAAAGATATCTTGAAATCCTGTAAACAAATGATTTACTGCTGTTTCTTTGTTAATGTTAGAGTTGACTTTTAGTACACTTTGTAAATTTAATGGGATGTGCTTCAACCAATCTAGACCAAACAGTGATGGCCTCTTACCTTCAACAATGGTTAGGGGTAAGCTCTTGAACTCTTGCTGGTCGTAACTCACATCAACGTTGGCTGCTCCTTTAACCTGAATAGCTTGATTATTATAGTCCATTAATATCTTAGTACAAGGTTGAATATTTATGTTTGGAATAGCCTTAGCAACTTCCTCAGACACTACCGTTACGTCAGCTGCTGTGTCTAACTGCATGGTTACTGGTTTTCCATTTAGAAAAACATCCATCATGATCCTATCATTACATTTACTTACAGTGTTAATCCTAAAAGCAAAGTTATCATTAGCATCAGAACATTGTTGTGCCTGACTAACACCTGTGTCTGCGGACTGTTGCTCTGACCTCTCCGAAGTTGAGTTAATCTTTTTAAATCTGCACTGTTTACCAAAATGACCTAGTTTTCCACATTGGTGGCAAGTTTTGTCTGTGGCAGGACACTTTGTTCTATCCCATGGAGTATGATCTGTCTTACCACACCTATAACATGGCTTAAAATGCTTAGCTTTGTTATCATGACTGTGGTTGTTAGTGTTAGTAGGCCTAACTGGTTGACTACTATGGTAAGCCTTTGCTTTAGTACCTGTATGTGCCTTGGGATTCTTGTTGTGACCTTTAAATTGTTTGACTGCTGATTTTTTTTTTACCTGGCTTGTCTGTTTACTACTGTCAGGACTTTCTATTGTTTTGGCCTGTAGGTTAGCTGCTTCAAGTGATCTAGCAATATGGAGAACTTTATCCAGTTTTACTTTGGGATCCTGGAGTAACTTTTTCCTTAATTCAGAAGATGCGCAGTTAATTATAACCTGATCTGTTATGATATCATCTATATCATGAAATTCACAAGTAGAAGCTAATTTCCTAAGCCTAGTAACATAAGGATCTGTTGATTCCTGAGGTCCTTGAACAGTTTGAGAAAATAGAAATCTTTCATACCTAAAGTTTAACTGTGGTGAAAAATATGTATCTAGAACATTTGTAGTTTCCTCAAAAGTACCTTTTGGATCTGGCAGGGTTTCAAAAATGTCTTGAACCTCAGACCCTGCTGCATGGAGTAACAATGCTCTCTGCTGTACAAGGTTTGTGACTCCAGTGGCGGTGATATAGAAATGGAAACTTGTCTTCCACTTCTTCCACCTCTGTGCTACTGATGAGGGGTCCTCTGCTACCGAGAATGCCGTAGGGGGAGGTACATCCAGAGGCATAGTGATGAGTAGGCTATGCTACTAGGTTAGGCTAGGCTCCGGGGTGCTGCTGAGCTCGTCTCCACTTGTCGTCGCCAATTTGTTGTGTTGTCATTACTCACCTGTAATATGAGGATACCAGTGTTGGTTATATCATACAGAAGCCGTCACTTAATTTATCTGCCATATACAGTATGTTATGTAGGCCATATTATCCCTAACTCGTCGCAAACTTGTCAATAGAGGAGATAAATGATACTGTGAGGCAAACTACATCTTTACTGTAAAAAGGCGGGAACAGAGCACAGAGTATAAACAATAAACTGTTGATGCATAACATTGATCATAATAGTATTGGATTCCGTATAAAGGATTCGACAGCTATAAATAAGGGATTCAATT
The DNA here is from genome assembly GCA_032716605.1 of Paralithodes platypus. Taxonomy (NCBI): domain Eukaryota; kingdom Metazoa; phylum Arthropoda; class Malacostraca; order Decapoda; family Lithodidae; genus Paralithodes; species Paralithodes platypus. Next base: position 1,152,627 of record CM064557.1, on the reverse strand, counting down.
CTTCTTGTAGGGTGTCGGATCCTTACCTTCAGTTACTTATAGTTTACATCAGTTTTCTTTGAAGGTATACTAATGGTATACTAATACATTACAGTCACAGGTAAGCAGTTCCAATCAGAATAGACGAAAAAGCCCCACGGCGAGTCCAGCGGAAGGTTAGAGTAGTAGTGACTATACCTAATTTTCCGGCGGACTCAAGGTAGGATGTATTAATACCAAGCAGGTTATCCTTATGAGCATTGATTCCTGGAAATATTCTATTTCCAGACTTCCCGGCTCCTGTGACTTCAAAACCGGCGGTTGTTGGCGGCTGATTCCGGCAGGGGGGGGGGGGGGGGGCCTTTATCCATCATGCCTCGGTTTGAATTATGTGCTACTCCTACCTGTTCACTGTTACCTATATTTGGTCATAAACTCTGTTTAAAATGTGTTAAATGTTTAGACCACTCTAGAGGCTTGTGGGTGTCAAAGCGTTGTTCCGTCTGTGCCGATTTGAAAACTGCCTTATTCACCAAGAAAGACTTGTCGTGCTTGGCAGCTTTACAAGAAATCAAAGCCATTTTTAACATTTATGCCAAAGACACAGCCTATAAGGCGCTTCATTGCGATGACGAGGCCCTCTGGGAACAGTTAATAATCAAGTCACCTTTGGTCAAATCTGCCTCTAGTAAATCTGTTAAGCCTAAAGTGAAAACTAAAACCCTCTCGAAAGAGGTAGTGAGTAGTAGCAGTGGCACTGACAGTGAAATTACCGAGGTTCCTCCTCCTCCCCCCCCACCCCCCCCCCAAACCGCCCAAAGAGGAGACGGTCACCTTCCCCAAAGCGTAAGTCGAGGTCAAGGTCTAGATCCCCCCGGAAACAGTCAAGGCTCTCTTAACCTAAGAAGTGCGCATGGGGGGTATGAGACACCACACGCCTGTGCGCACGTATTTGAGCTGTTCCTGTTGATATAGGTTAAGTGCACACACAACATATATACACAGTGTACACATGCCTTAATCATATTGCAAAATACACACATGTACTTTCAGGGCAATACCGGTACTATCATTGTTTAACCCGTTGAGCCCCGGCTAGTTATAATATTTTGTTCACCCCAGTCCCAAGCCATTTTCACTTATTTTTTTTGTTTGCTAAAATGGAAGACAAGGATGAGAAATGAAAAAAAAAAAAAAAAAATCAACCTCTGATATTTTTTTTTTTGGGGGGGGGAGCCTCAAAAAAATTTGTTGAGCCAAAATGGAAGAGAATGGTGAGAAATGAAGAAACAAATAAAAAAAACTCACCTCGGTCATTTGGGGGTCGGGGGGGGGGGGGGTCGAAAGTTCGTCTCCCCCGCATGACCACCCGCCCGGGAGCACTAGGGTGAAAACTGAGTATGGCATTGTACGGCATACATCCTAGGGAGTGTCTCACATAAATCTCAAGCCTCTAGCTCCCATACGACCGGAGTAATGAAGGTTCAAAGTGGCGGTGAACTAAGGGTGTAAAGTATCCCCACTAAGCCCACCACCACCGGCCGCGCGGCTGTCTTGGCCCGCTCACACCTACCGGCCCGGCTCCCACACACACTACGGTACCTCCCCCTCCTATTCTCCCGCCATTTCCTACCTTACGAGCCACGTAAATTATTTTAATATGCCGGACGCACGTGTTGCGTCGCTGGGAGTTGGTGATAACAAACTGCCGACGCATCACGTGCGACGCTGGGTCTCAATGGGTTAATATCCCATGATAATATACCGTACTCTGTAGTATCGGCAGCGTTGCACCAAATATATCCGGCACCGCTGCACATGTTTTCATCAGTAACATCCGGTCGGCACTCAGCATAGCAGTGCCACCCCAGCTCTGTATATCTTTGGCTAATAGGAACCTATAAACTTATCTCTGGACTTTTATTCTACATCCTTGTGCAAGAAAGGATTATAAAGGTTGTTGTAGCTTCACATGACAACCATACATGGCGCAGTGTGTTAATACAGCCAGGACATACGAGCCAAGACCGGATTATCAGCCAGCCATCTTGCAAGACCTCGCCTCTCCAGCCCTGGATATATTATTGTGCAGTGCTTTATAGTGCAATGAAGTACTTAAGAGTGTAGTGCAGTGCCTTTATTGTGTGTCCCATGTCATTTGTGCCCATTCCCACCTTGCTGTGAGGGTTATAGCCGCCGAAACAGAGCTGGACAAGAGCTAGGAGCAGCATACCCTCCCTCTCTGATGGCTCCAGCCACACTGAACTCTGCAGCTAAGCTACCACCCCTCACGCCCTCCAGCTGTGCCGGTACATGCGCGCACGGACACACGCACATCGCTGCCAAGTCAACACGGTGGTACCAAGCCTACCGCACTCACTCACTCACTCTAGCACAGATAATTTCTCGCACTATTAAATAAACTGTTCCAGTTGTACTGCACATTTTCATTGTTCCTGCAAGACTACAGTGTGTCAGCTATCAAACAATTATGGAGGGAGATGAGCAGATTCATGGGGAGCCCAGAGACACCCCACACGACCATACTGGGGAGGAAGATAATGGTGGAGCTACTGGTGGAGATAGTGGTGGAGATAATGAAGGAGATACGGTTGGAGTTGCTGGTAAGGGGTACCAGTCAGTTCATTCCACTCCAACCTCTCCAATCACCACCCATCATTTCAATCCACCTCCCCAACCTCCCCCCACTTTACCTCCCCTACACTATAGGGGGATGCCACCCCTGTCACCACACCCTGCAAGTCTACAACCTACCACAAGTGCAGACCTCCTTCAGCTCATACAGTATATGGAGCAATGCAGACAACGGGATGACTATACCAGAAGACAGGAGGAGGACCGCAGAAGATGGGAAGAGGAAAACCGACAACAGGAGGAGGAAACAAGACGACGCACGGAGGAGGACTACAGGAGACAGATGGACGATGCCAAGTTCTCCGCCCTTGTCCAGGCTCTGGCCCAAATTACCCCACCTGCCGCCGCACCTACACCTACCTCAACGGGGACAACACCCAATTCCACAACATCTTCCACCCCTACAGCTCCACCTCCACCACAGAAGGCTATCACCCAGAACCCGCCACCCCTTCGTGCTGATGCCACCTTCCAGGTTTTCAGAGAATGGAGGCGTCGGTGGGACGATTACTCTATTATGGTAGACTTATCTAAACTACCGAGGGAGAAACAACTGATGCAGATGCGGATGTGCTTATCCCTGGAGACACAGCGGCTTTTGGAGCACACCTTAAGCATACCCCCTGACACCGACAAGACCGTTGATTCAGTCCTCGATGCACTTCAGGAGCACATCAAGAATTCTCGCAATGAAGCTCTCCGTCGCAGGGACCTGTTCAGCTGCAAGCAAAAACAGGGTGAGTCATTCAACAACTTCTACGTCCGCCTCTGCCACATCGCCGAAGAAATTGACGTCTGCCCAGGGAACTCTTCAGCCTGCAGGGAGACCCAACTCAAGATGGTCATTCTGATGGGCATACACGACGAAGAACTTGTACAGAAGCTGCTTTCCCTCGATGCCACCCCTTCATTACAGGACATCGTCAACACTTGCCGTTCCTACGAGGCCACTCGAAGCGCTACATCAGCCATACGTGCCCCACCGTCCCAGGTTAACACCGTGTCAGCGTACAAGCAGAACAAGCAAGTTAAGCAACGCGACAAGTTCTCCACATCGCAACAGTCCTTGGCGTCGGCTGCCGCCTGCCAGCGTTGTGCTCGCCGGCACGACAAGAACAAGTGCCCGGCTGAAGACTACACCTGCACTAACTGTGGCCGTCGTGGTCATAAGCCTAGGAATCCTGCTTGCCCTGCTGCCACCGCCCAGTGTCGTCGCTGCAACCATATAGGCCACTACGACAAATGCTGCAGATCTTCCAAGACGCCTGCCACACAGGACAACGACGCTTCCTCCCACAACAAGTCTACAGCAAAGAAGACCACAAGTTGCCGACGTGTGGGATCACCTGTTCAGGCACCCACACTGACATCCATGAGTCTCACCTACAGCGGCACCACTAGAAAACTCCACATGCTTCCTGACACAGGTGCAGACATCACAGTGATCGGCCGACGACACCTCGACATACTTCGGATTCCTCTCAGCAGCCTACGACCTCCGCCTCCGACAACAACGCTCAACGCGGATGGCTCTGCAATGGCTCCTGCTTTAGGGACGTTTCATGCACAACTCACCATCAGCAAACGCTCCTGTTCGGCCACAATCCAAGTCCGCGAGGGTGTTCAGACGCCGCTTCTGTCCAAATGCCACTGTCAAGCATTGGCCATCATCTCAGCAGAATTCCCCAAGCCAATTCTACAGGTTAAACATATCTACAGGTGTAAGGAGCTACCCTTCACAGCCACCACATCACCTGCACAAGCCAAGGAGTTCAAGGACGTTTTGGTCTCCAAGGAGGATCTCCAGACAGCTCCACTCAAGCCTATGAAGGGTCCCCCAATGCGGATCCACCTCGAGGACGATGCCGTGCCTTTTGCCATCTACACCCCGCGGCAGATCCCCTTTGCTTTCAGGGACAAAGTTAAGCAGGAGCTGGACTCGCTAGTGGCACAAGGTATCATTAAACCGGCCGGCGATGAACCTTCAGAGTGGTGCCACCCCCTCGTCGTCGTCGCCAAGCCCAACGCCGAAGTTCGCCTCACCGTAGACCTCACCAAGCTCAACTGCCAAGTTTCCCAGCCCACCCCTCACCGACGCCTTTCGAAGCGATCCGCAGTGTGGCCCCGCAGGCAAAATTCTTCACGACGGCAGACGCCCTGAGTGGATATTGGCAAATGGAACTTGCGGAGGAGGACCAGCATCTCACAACTTTCATCACTCCTTATGGCCGTTTCCAACACTGTAGAGGTCCAATGGGTTTCGCTGCAACAGGTGACGCCTTCTGCCTTCGCGGTGATAGGGCCCTCCAAGGGGTGCAAAATTGTGCCAAGGTTGTCGACGACGTGCTGCTCTATGACGAGGACTTCAACACACATCTTCAGCGTATCCATGAAGTGCTCATACGGTGCCGCGACAGTGGGATCACACTCAACAAGGACAAGTTCGTGGTCGCCGCACCCAGTGTGAACTTCTGTGGGTACACGCTCTCAGGTGAGGGCATCTCGGCTGACCCTGGCAAAGTCGGAGCGATCAAGGACTTCCCGACACCAGCCAACATCACCGACCTTCGCTCCTTCATGGGTTTGGTGAACCAGCTGGCGGAGTTCACCCCCGACATCGCCACTGCCGCTCAGCCCCTGCGCCCCCTGATGAGCCCGAAGAGGTCGTTTATGTGGACCGCTGACCATGATGAGGCTTTCCGTCGGGTCAAGGCTGCCCTGCTCAGTCCACCCGTCCTGGCCCCATTCGACCCTTCCCTACCAGTGATTCTACAAACTGATGCATCCCGCCTCAACGGAATTGGATATGCCCTCCTACAGGATCATGGCAACAACTGTCTCCGCTCAGTTCAGTGTGGCTCGAGGTTCCTAAGCGACCCCGAGTCCCGCTATGCCACCATTGAGCTGGAGATGCTAGCCGTGGTCTGGGCCATGTCCAAGTGCAAGTTCTACCTCATCGGACTGCAACACTTCACCCTCATGACGGACCATCGCCCCCTCATCCCCATCTTCAACAACTACACCCTTGATGCGGTTGAAAATCCCCGCCTCCAACGTCTGAAGGAGAAAGTCGCACCTTACCTCTTCACAGCCGTCTGGCGCGCTGGCAGGTTGCTCTGCATCCCTGATGCGTTGTCACGGGCCCCTGTCAGCCACCCGACGCCAGAGGATGAGTTAGCATGTGCCGACGCCACGGTTCACCTCAGATCCCTCGTGACTGTCAACGCCGCCGCCGCCGCCGACGTCAACTCTCCTTCCAGGACGCAGACAGGATTCTCCAGGAACTCCGAGACGCAGCCAGAGCGGATCCTGTGTACATCCGCCTGCGTGAGTGCGTTACTTCGGATTTCCCCACCAACCGCTACGACCTGCACAACTCTCTACTCCCATTTTGGAAACTCCGAGACTACCTGTCAGCAGATGGTGAACTCGTCCTGTACGGAGCGAGGGTTGTGGTTCCTGAAGCCCTCCGCCGCTGCACCTTGGCTCGCCTGCATGATAGTCACAGAGGCGTGGAGGCCACTAAGCGTAGGGCGCGACAGGCTGTCTTTTGGCCTGGCTTCAACTCGGACATCGCCAACACAGTTCAAGCTTGTGAGCCGTGTCAGGTCTTACAGCCTAGTCAGCAGCAGGAACCCATTATCAACGACGACAACCCAACTAGGCCTTTCGAGTCTGTTTCAGCCGACTTCTTCGCTGTGGCGGGGAAATCCTTCCTCGTCGTAACAGACCGACTCTCAGGCTGGCCCGTTGTCGTACCCTACAAAGGAGATACTACCGCTTCAAACACCATCAGGATCTTCTGCCGCTACTTCAGGGAAGTTGGTGTACCCCTCCGCCTACGTACAGATGGAGGCCCACAGTTTACTAGCCGTGAGTTCCGGTTTTGTTGAGCTTAAAAACGATCTGTGGTGGAAAAAGGTTTAATTAGGATAGTTGAACGCCTGCTTATTAAACTGAATAAATTTGTCTATTATTATCCGGTATATAATGAAAAGGACAGAACTGGTACTGAATGGGTAAATGTATCGTCACCAAATTTTGCAGGCAAATTCGGTTGGTCAATTGTCGCCTCCCCGTCGGGGGCGAGTTGTTTTCGGGGCGAATCCCTCCAGTATTCATGGTGATATTATTATTGATGATGGTGATAGTAGTAGTGATGCTGGTGATAGTACTGATGATGACAGTAGCCTAGATGATAGTAACAGCAGGGATGATGGTGATAGCAATGATGATGGTGATAATAGTAGTGATGATGTTGATACTTGTAGTGATAATAATTATGATTTTAGGTCCAAAATATGGTTTTACACAAACTATGGTTTTACCCCCCCCCCCACACTAAGAACGCATTCGTTCTGGGGGCGAAAATATCTTGCTACGTATTTGCTAGGTTAAGTTAGTTTAGTTGGCATTAGAAGTGATGGTAGTAATAGTGGGATTGATGGTGATAGTAGTGATGATGGTGATAATAGTACAGATGGTGGTTGTAGTTGTATTGATGATGATGACAGTAGTGATTATGACAGTAGTAGATATGATGGTGACAGTACTAGTAGTAGTGATGATGGTCATAGTAGTGATGATGGTGGCAAGTAATGATGATAGTTGTAGTTATAATAATGACAGTAGTGATGATGGAAGTGACAATGGTGTGAGTATTAGTGATGATGGTGAGTATTAGTGATAATGGTGAAAGTTGTAGTGATGATGACAATAGATGTGATGATGAAGATCATAGTAATGGTGATGATGGCAGTAGTAGTGATGATGGTGACAGTAGGATACATGATGGTAATACTTGTGACAGTAGTAATGATGATGGTTATAGTAGTAGTGATGATGTTAACAGTAGTAATAATGATTGTAAGATGGTGGTGATGATAGTAGTAATGATGGTTGATAGTTGTAGTATCAATGATGATAGTTATTAAGATGGTAGTGACAATGGTGACAGTAGTTGTTATGCCCTGTTTTTCTACAGGTTTAACTTGGGTAATGTGAGTTCTAATTGACTGGGTATATAAGGCTGCATGCACAATACAAGATATGAGGAATAGAGAACACAAAGAAACACATGGTAGCAAGTTACACGATCACGTTTATTGATATACCACTGCAGAATACTTGTGTAAGACAATATAATAGAATCGAACAACACTAGCATAAGTGGATCTGGATGGAGCCTAGTCTCCCACTTCCAACGTTCAGGTATTAATCTTCTGATCACTGGCGTTGATTTAACAGGTTTATATACCGAAGACCATCAATGTTACTTATAGAATCATATTCACTGTTAGATTTCTTACTGGTAGCTCTGGTGCACAAGTAGTAGTTCACAGACTAGATTAGACACGCGTATTTTAGAGCACGGGAATTCTAGTAACCTCAGGGGGTACTGATCTAAGTTTTCTATTCTTGTCTCAGAAATACATAGAACGCAAATCAGTGGGCGAACCTTCAGATATTACTAGGGTTACCTTCTAGGTAATAATATCTGGGCATATGGTTGATTACGAGTTAGTATCGCCTGTTAAATAATGAACACTGATACGCTTAGCACTTCCTAATTGAATGGTTATATGAATTATACTGGGGCAAAGAGATAGCCACTTCGTAGAAATATTAATTAGTGAATCTCTAAACAGTACAGTAATATGTAGTACTGCTAAAGGGAATCTTAGGTAGCATCTGATGGGTCTGGTCCTGGTTATCTTGCGTCCATGATGTTGGGGGCTAACGACTGGTTCCGCGGCCGTCCAGGGGGCCCATATGTGTGAAGTTCTTAAATACGTGGGCAGGTCCTTCTATCCAAATCTGCCACGGAGTCTGCCGGCTCTGGGATCTCACTCCGGAACAACACAAGGGCAGAGCTAGAGGTAAACTGCAGGGTAGTGACCCCTGGTTGGTGTCTAGCTTTCAACTGATTTGACTGGGGGCGGGAGTTAGATTTATAGGCTCGGTTCTGGACCCTGTAGACAGTAGGGATCTCGAGTCTTATGGACTTAATTGAGCTCTCAATAGATATGGGGACTAGGTAAGATGGTATTTACTGTTGTGGCACAGGGCTATAGGAAGCCTTTATATTTTCATATAACTGAGCCTTAGTAAGAGGTACTATTTTGGCTATACTGGAAGTATTTAGGGGAGGGAGACTGGATCTACTTTGCGAGGAAGATGGGGACAGCTGTGATAGGAGCGTCTCTCTAGATTGTTCAATCTTCATTCTATGGTATAGCTGAGGTGCTAATTTAGTGATCAGAGCATGCAAGAAAGGTAAATGGTTTATTGTGAGTTAATAGAGGTTAGTAAAGGTGTTAGTCATGCATGGTTAGTTCATTGATAGGAAGAATTCCTGTGCTACCTGGCAATGACTCGAAAGTCAAAACAGGGGCCAGGTATACCTCCGCGGGGGTGGGGGTCTCCCTCCTCGGGTGGGCAAAAAGTGGGAGCTGGGCGCCCTCTCTCTGTGATAGTCGTCCGGCGGCTGTGGCTAGGGGCTTGCCATATCACCAGTGTTTGTAATAACCCTCTGTGTATGAGACAGATGTGAGTGTCCTTAATACCAAAACCGAAGGTGCCTTAGCTAGCTGGTTCTACTCGGCTGGTTGTTAATTGTAGGGTTTGCTGGATGTGGTGGAGACTGGGTTGCTAACTCTGCCACATTTATCTGGAAGTATGGCAATAGAAGTTAGTTACTGGCGGGGCGGCTAGCCTCGCACCGACGACCATTGGGTGCAGGGTTGTGAATGTGTTGTAAGAGAATAGATGGCATGCAAGGGGCTAGTAAAGTTCTAATGTTGTTCTGGCCTACTAAGTGAAGGTAGGCTGGATAGGAGTATATATATAAAAGGTTGGAGAGCGTTAGCAACGGACAATTCAAGGATCTTCAAGAGGTATGAGAGAGAGGCTAGGTCGGACAAGAGTCGAGAAGCGCGGGTGTCTTAATGAGAGGGGGGGGAGAGTTCAAGGGCTACAGGGAAATTTTGCCCCTAAGGTCCCTGGGCGTGGGGGTGGCATTAGGCTACAATTGATATGGAAGTTTGAAAAGGCAGTAGAATACGTTAGCCAAATGCTACCGGGGAATGCAACTATGGGGTGGTATATGAGTCTGGAAAAGATAGAGTTATGTGATCAGTCCGAGGGTTATGGATATTATTATTTGGCCCTGGGAACTGCGTTTTCTATTAAATATAAATATACCAACAACAGCGGCAGTTCGTAGGGGTACTTGTTATTGTTTCGGGGTACTTATGACAGATACTGGTAACCAGGTTATCTTATACAATCTCTGGTTGGGGTAAGAGGTGTAAGACACGAAGTAAATTGGCGTAGTGTGGACTGTGGATACGAAGGAGGCAAGGGGAAGACGTATGACAATTGTGGAAAGTAAATGGAAAAAGGTGAACACAATGGCGGATAAAAATACTTAACCTAAGGATTGCATACATCGATGAACGATGACATTATAGTCGTCGTCCTAATAAGGTGATGAAACCTGGTTGATCTGTACTTGGCACAATACGACACAAGGACAGTGCCGCTATGTCGCATCAATGCTGGTGGCAGTTAATATTATAGACTTAGTTACTAGAGGAACAATGCAAGGGGCGACTGAGCACGGGTTACATATATCTATACTCGTCATGGAAAATGATATACGAGGTCTAGGGACAAGCGTGGGTGTTTTAACTTCTAAGATATATAACATCTACTTCTCGGATGTAAGAACATACATAGATATAATTATGGCTGTCTGATGTGTTGGCATTGGCTCAACGTCGGGACAGGGCATGGGTGTTTTTAATATGAATGTATATTCCTGTTCATCATCTTTGTAGCAAGGACAGTGCCGCTATGTCGTATCAATGCTGGTGGCAGTTAATATTATAGACTTAGTTACTAGAGGAACAATGCAAGGGGCGACTGAGCACGGGTTACATATATCTATACTCGTCATGGAAAATGATATACGAGGTCTAGGGACAAGCGTGGGTGTTTTAACTTCTAAGATATATAACATCTACTTCTCGGATGTAAGAACATACATAGATATAATTATGGCTGTCTGATGTGTTGGCATTGGCTCAACGTCGGGACAGGGCATGGGTGTTTTTAATATGAATGTATATTCCTGTTCATCATCTTTGTAGTTAAGAGTGTAGGACACGAGAGGGTTAGTGTACGTGAGGTGTGGAAAATGGTTAGTTTAGAAAAGGTAAATGGGTGCGTCCTGGAGCTGTTTAGCCCTGCGGGCTTGGGCCTGTCTGAAATGGCTGGCTCGGTCAGCTGGTCCTTTCGTTCTGTGGACCTTTCCTTTGGTGTTTCTGTGTGGTGTTCGTTCGTGGCTTCTGTGGTGGGCTTCTCGTTCTGGGGCATTTTACTTCCCTCTCCTTCATTATAGGCTCGTCCTCGAGCCTCAAGGGTGAAGTAAAAAGAAGCATAGTTTACTGAAGGACTTATAGGATTGACCACTCAATTTAGGATCCGTCCGACTCCGAGGCCCTCTGTGTATCTTTTTAGCACTATTTTTCTACAGTGAGGTTCGGCTAGTCCATCCACAAACCTGCCTTACCCTTAGGTAAGCAGTACGGATTTGTATCAGGTTATCTCCCCTAGACAGGTTGCTGACCAAGACTGACGAGTCCCATCTACCCCGATTTATATAAGGTTGTCTCCCCTAGATGGGTTGCCGACCAAGGCTAACGAGTCCCATCCCACCCTCCTTATATGTATATATATATACAGTATAATACAGTATATATATATAGTACTGTATGTATATACTCTGGTACATAAATAAAAAAATAACATACCCCATTTTATATACCGGTGTATATATTTGTTTTATTGGGGGTGGCTGACTCGAGACAGAGCCAGGATTAATGAAAACGTTATATGTTAAATAGTTTATTTAAATCTCCCAGAACACAAAACCAAAATGTATAAATTATGAAAAATGAACCAGTTTTGTTACGATCGGGTCTCGTATAAATCAGTGGCTCTTATACATTGGACTAGACTGGCATAAATGCAACAACGGAAACGCTAGATCCAACCCCTGATATATAATCCCGTCGAACAAAGAACACATATACCCTCCAGAGTTATATCTGCGATAGCGGGGTATCTTAACTCTCAGTATCTATGTGCTTCTACTATAGGCTGATGTTCTCTGAAACAGCCTATTACCTATAACATATGGTTGCTTAGTTATGGTACACAAGGAAAAGATAGTTAACTTAATTAAATCACAAGTGATCTAATGCAAACAAGAAGAAGGTTTACTTAACGTTACTTTAACCAATAATATCTGTCACTCCTTTATGAAAGAAAGTGTTGTAAAGTCCTCAAGCACCGAACAAGGAATCTTCTGAATAATGTCGGATGCTACTAAGAAGAACGTATCGGAAATGGAACCACAAAATAGCAGGAGGCAGGACAATGCACGTGTAGGCTAAATACACAAAAAGGCTGGACCTATAATGTTATTGGACACAAGAATATTATAAGCAGTGCAACAGTAATAATGCTCGCCACAAAAAAAGTAGTACTCCTATTAACAAAACCGGTCTATGCTGGTTGTGTCTCTCTACAGCAACCTAGACCTCAAAATGCTTGTGTAGAAATAATGGGTATGCATAAAAGAGTATATGATCTAATCCAGCTAATGTCTACCCGGGTTAATAAAGTCTAGCTGGGATGCGCAAAGGTACAGAATTCTGGTGGAGCAAGGCAGCTCCTAGCCTAGTGTGGACCTTGGGTCTGTGCGGCCTGATTACGTTAATATGAAGGGGTGCTCTCTTGAGGATTCTCGATCACAAGTATCGAGTATCCTCCTGGCGACCCTCAAAAGTAAAAGCAAATAGAGTTAGAACAGTGTTGGGTGGATTAGGCAAGCAGCCCTCATGCACTACACAGTCTAAACTCCAAGGTACACAGACAAAAGATCCACCCAGGTAACCCACAGAATCCGTAGTGTCGTGCAGCTCAAAAGTAGCCTACACACAGTGAAAACACCAACAGCAAGGTACCTGATCCCTAGTCTAGCATTATGTAACCCTGTAGAAACATTAGTGATTGATGGAGACAGTCCGAGCAATACAATCTCCCAAAAAGACAACGACTATCTTCAACCTTAGCCTAGTACATAAGAAATGTGAGATCCAGCATATAATACAGTCTGGCCACCAATTCAAGGTGTGGATGCAGGGAACCAGAGGGGGATTGATATTAATAAAAGGTGAGGAAGTAGTGGAAATGATAGAGGCAGTAGGAGAGAAAGATTCTAAGACAAGAGCGTGGAACAGTTCATGGGAGATGCTTAGAGTATGCTGTCTGGGACGGATCTGACAAGGATATTCCCAGGGACCGCATGGCTGGAGTCCCAGTTCGCAGGAATGGCACGAGGGCGCGCGACAGTCGCCCAGTAAGCAGCCGCCTAGTAGGCAGTGTTAGGCAGGAGGCAACGAATCCCGCGAGGCCTATGTAAGGGGGCCAGCCACGCGCCACACTCACCACCAAGTCACACCACCTGGTCTCTCTCTCTCTCTCTCTCTCCCGCTCGCCTTCCCATCATTCAACTACTTAACACAATACTTTCAATTGACTAAATAAAATAGAAAGGATTGTGACAGACGAAAATAAAGAACAGTTCTGAACTGTCTGCAACACAAGCTTTCTCGAGAAGGAAAGTACACAATGATAGGTAGACTGTAGCTATATTCTCTGCCCTGGCGAGTCCTAGCGAGTAAGCCATGCGGTTCTGGGGGATAGATAGATAGATAGATAGATAGATATACTCAGGCACATACTGTACCCCATTGCTGGGGGTGGCCGCCACGAGACAGAGCCCGAACAGAAACAGCATTTAAAATTCCTATTCTCAGGTTCCGGGACCACTTTCGCGTTCTCTCGCCTGTTTCTCTGTCTCGTCGAGGAGTAGGAGAATTATACAAGGGATGGAGGATTCCTAGCCCCCTGCCCCCAGAAGGAAAAGTAGGACAGTAAAAGAGTCCGACAGAAACAGCTAAGGTTGGGTAGAGGATGCCAAACTTCACTCTAATAATAATAATACCAGTAATTTAAATGAAAGGGGGTCTGTTTTTGGTCAGGAGGTAACTATACTCTATTTTTTTCCAGCTGAGGGTAAATTGTCATGGTTCTATCTTAGTTACTCAGCTATAAGGTAAATTTTGTAGCGAAATATGATGTTAATTATGAAAACTTGGCATTAATACGAAACACAGCCATAGTAGTTTCATATAATTTCCATTAAGTATCGAGAAATCAGCTACGAAAGGATTCAATTTACCATCAGCTGGAAAAAAATACACTATAGTCTCTCATTTGATAGTCTGTAGCACACATAGGCCTAGCTATAGTCCATGCATTATAGGTAGGCTAGAAATTGTGACCCCTATCCTCTGTAACTCAAGAAGGACTAGAGCACATGGGCTGTAAATTTCCACTCCCATTCCCTGGCTGATTTTCCCCAAATGGTAGAAATATTAGTTTGATTACTGTAGTTGTTTCTGAGTTGTAGAGGTTAGTAGTCAAGCTTTTTGGCCCACAGGTCTCCCTCCCCACTAGCCGATGCCCCAATTTACGTTATTATTGTTGTTTTTACGGTGTTTGAGTTTGGGTTTTGGCTGGTCCCAAAACGCATCCCCGTTTACCCCATTAATTTTAGGGTTTGCTATACGATTTTTGTATTTAAGATCGGGTTTTCCGGAACGTAACCCAATGGTAAATCGAGGGAGACCTGTATTTATAATTAATGATATATAGTATAAACTCCAACATAAAGTAAATGTCAGCATAACCTCTTCTTATTCCTAATTGACATACTGTACATAGAAAACCATAAATTATATTGTATTATACATGACCGCCATTAATGTTAAATATATATATATATTTCTATTTTTTTGTTTATAAAATATATTATATTTATAAATTATTATTGATTATATTATGTGATTGACCTAGATGTGTGTGAGTTTGTGTTTTGTCTGTGTGTGTTCGTTGTTTTATGTTGTGTTTTCCCTGTTCTTGCTCTGTCTTGAGTCGGTCACCCCCAAGGGTAAAAAATAAATAAAATAGAAAATATATATAAAAAAATGGGAAAATTGGGCCTGAGCATATAGATAGATAGATAGATAGATTTTTTTTTTTTTTTTTTTTTTTAATAGTTTAACCAGACCACTGAGCTCTACAAAAGAACTCTCATAGGGCTGGCAGATAGATAGATAGATAGATATTAATGCAGGGTGTCCCCCCTTAAGTCTATACAGTCTACAGTTAACATCTTCAAGCAGAACCCATTCTCATTATATTCTCTAACTTAATCTAAGAAATTTTATATAATGCCTTTTAGTATGAAAATGTTACTTGGGATATATATATTTTATATTTTCTTCCTAGAGGTCCTTCCTAAGCTCAATATCATCTACTAACAGTAGCAAATATAAAATAAGAAGTATGGTCATCTGATTAAAGGGTTCAACTTAACTATATAGCTTATACTCAAGGCACTCTTATCCAAAATATTAACTAAAGCCGCTGTCACACGAGCGATTTTTCCATAAATTTTCCATGAGCAAGTTTTTTCTCATTATATTTCGGAACTTTTTTGCACTGGTATCGGTAACTAGACTGAAGGTAGAGTAAGCTATGTTAGGCGGCTGAATTCTGACAAAGTGTAATTTTTGAAGCTGCCAGACCATAATTGCCCGTAAAAATTGCTCGAAAAACGGCTCGTGTGACTCCGGCTTTATAAAAACTATTTACTCTTCCAAACCACTAGTTATTTGTACAACTCAAGGAATCTCATGTTTGATTACCCTTACACGGCTACCTCAAAAATTATGCATCACAAATTTATCATTAGATTTGTTAATTTGATAGCCGATAGCAACTATCGTTTGTGAGTGTTATACATTATGTATTTTGTACTATTGTTGATATCTTGTCAAATTATAATGTAAAACTTGCAAAATAAACAAACCAAAATGTATACGAAAACAGTAAAAAGACAAAATAACTAATGCATATTTGTTTCAATGAATTTTTTTTTTTACTTAAATTGTAGTTTCATGGTTCATACAGAATTTAAAAGTATTTACCAAAACATCCTGAACTTCCCAAATTGACCAATTTCTTGAATATGGCGAGTCTGTTAATATATGTGCAACTAATTTGCTTGGGAAACAAATTCACTTACTCATACAGTATAGTGATGTACGATTGGGGGTATTAAGTGTTGTTGTTGTTGTTGTTGTTGTTGTTCCCTAAGCTGCCTGGCCGAACAGCCCCGAGTCCCTGAGTAAGGCCATGGCCATGATCGGGCTTTCCCACAGAGCTCTCATTGAGTGTAGATTGTGTTGTTGTTGTTGTTGTTGTTGTTTCCTAAGCTGCCTGGCCGAACAACCCCGAGTCCCTGAGGAAGGCCATGGCCACGATCGGGCTTTCCCACTGAGCTCTCATTGAGTGTAGATTGTGTTGTTGGCGTAAGTGGTTGTGTGAAATGCAGTCTTCTATGCTGTGTTTAATGGTATGGGGTGCTGTGTTACATCCCGGGCAGGCGTCGACAACGGAGTCATCCAGTCTCTTCTGATAGCTCAGGAGAGCTGGATGGTGTCCGCATCTCAGCCTGGCCAGGTGGACTCTGTCCTCGCGAGGAAGGTTGGATTTCGGGAGGTCGTGCATGCAGCTGCATGTTGTCTGTGAGTGAGTGGATGGATCGGTGAGAGGTATGAGTATGGATGTGCTTCTGGAAGTTGGTTCGGGGTGGGCAGGGAGGGAGAGAGGACAATAATTGTGTGTGATACCGTGTGCTGGGTGTTGTTTTGATATTTCTTGGTGTCTGTGGGTGTGTTGCCATGTAGTTTAGTGGGTGGTCTTGGTTCATGGAGGCTGCTGCCAGGAATTGAGTGCCTCTCATGTCCAGATGGTCTTTGACTTTGAGGATTTTGGTTTCTTGATGTAGGTGATCTGTGGGTGCAGTAACAGTGCAGCCTGTAATGATCTTCAGGGCTTTGTTTTGAATAGTCTGTAAGGTCTTATGATGTGTTTCAGCTAGGTTAAAAGCCCAGGCTGGGCTTGCGTATTCCATCACTGATCTTATGTATTGTTTATATACTGTGGTGGTAGTTTCTTTGTTGTGTCCAAATTTTGTGTGAGCAAGTGACCTGAGGGCGTTTAGTCTGGGTGTCAGTTTCTTTTTAATGTTTGTGGTGTGCTGTTTGAATGTCATATGAGTATCATATGTTACTCCTAGAATTTTGGGTGTGTGTGTATGTGTTAGGGGTGTGTTGTTTATGGTGAGTTGAGGGATGTATTCATATACATTCGTATTAAGTGTTGTCATAGATTCCAGTGGTTTTCGCTCAACAAGTGTTATTGGTATCATTATAGTTACTGGGAAAAGTGCTTATCCCTCAGAGTATTAGTCTGTGTCCGAAACTTTGTGAAATGTTTGACAACACTTATTAACCTCGATTGTACATTCTATGTGATGTGCTCATGTAGTAATGTACACTCTATGTGGTGAATTGTGTTTTTTTTATTTATAAAGAATTATTATTTTGCGCGTTGTTTACACATACAGTAGCGATTTTGATAAATTGTTTTCGTCTTTTTACTGTGTTCGTTCAAGATTTTGGTTTGTTTATTTTGCAACTTTTACATTATAATTTCTAAATTTTATTGTTCTAAATCGTTATTTCCACATAGTGATTTTGACAAGTTCTTTTGTCTTTATATTGTGTCGTCCCTGTTTTGGTTTGTTTATTTTGCAAGTTTTACATTATAATTACCGGTACTGTAAGAAAGCTTGCTATCATTGACATACCTGAGCAAATAAAGTGTCATCGTTAGCTAAAAATCTCCTGTTTAACTTAAGCGGTTGTCACACAAGCGCTTTTTCCGTCAATTTTCCATGAGCAATGTTTGTTCTCGTATTATTTCGGGACATTTTCGCACTGGTATCGGTAACTAGACTGAAGGTAGATTATGTTAGGCAGCTGAATTCTGATAAAATGTAATTTTTAAAGCTTCCTGGCCATAATTGCCCGTAAAAATTGCTCGAAAAGTGGCTCGTGTGACACCGACTTTATATCATTCCCAAATAATTACTAAAGGGGAGGTTTGTTTTTTCTGGACCCTCTTCTCCCTAATGTTAAGCCCCGTTAGTTTTCAGATTTTAAGACGTTCGCTCCATCAGTTTGGTGATTTTAAGGCCTTTTGTGCCATTTAGGTGTAATTTAGTAGGAACTTTCTACCAAAAAATTTACAAATTTATCTCGACAGGGGGCCTTGGGGTATTTTTTCAGCTTGATGAATGTCTTGGGAGGAAACTAAAGAAAATAATGAATATATAAATAAATGAATAGATAAATACAAATCTCCCCTTGAGGGTAGATTTGTATTTATTTGTTTATTGTTTTATCTTTTTATTATTGTTTAGTTTCCTCCCTAGACCTCCATCAACCTGTAGAAAACACCTCCTAGACCCCCTTTCAAGAAAAATGTGTACATTTTTCGGGGGGGGGTTATTGTTTACTGCTTTGTGTCGCTTCGTGCTTTTTCATGAAGCGATACAAGGCACTCCGAGCAACCAGCTGGGGGGGGGGGGGAGGGGGAGGGGGGGGTAGCCCACTGGGTGTGTACAGTACTGCTTTGGAGCTGTGACTTAGCCATCTACACATCTAATTTTAGATTGTCGTATTAGTAAATACTTTATGTATGTACTGTATATAAAATTAATTAAATTTATACCTGAGAGGCTTCACATTTTCTCTTGATTAAGCGACAAGTTTTATAGGGCTTCGCTGTCCAACCAGACCTTGAAGACTCCAGCTTTTATGCTTTGTACATGAAGCGGTTGTTGTTGTTGTTGTTCCCCAGGCTGTCTGACCAAGCAGCCCCACAGTCCCAAGCAAGGTCAAGGCCATAACCGAGCGCCCCCACAGAACCCTCCCTGCTTACCACTAATAAAGCCCAGGTGACCGAAGCCGCTACCAGGCGAGGAGCTAAGGAGGGTGTGGAAATGACCGGGACACCAAAGCCCTACCCAAGGCCCTGTACGGCCTCTTACCAATTATGAAGGGAAAGTTGACGGGCGGTAAACAATGCACCCTTGATATTTTGACTATCAAGGTCTACTCTAGCCATTATACTTACATTAAGGGAAGGTTTCCACTCGAGGGATTTTTTTCTGGACCCCTTTCTCCCTCATGTTTAGCCCCATTGCTATTGACATTTTAAGACGTTCGCCCCATTAGCTTGGCGAATTTAACCCGGGAGCTGCGGGGAGACTCTTAAGAGTTCCCCCGGCGCACTGCGGGGAGACTCTTAAGAGCAGAGACTTTGAACACGTACCAAAGCCGCGCGTTTATAGCCAGGCGGCTGAAAATTGGTGTGGGTATAGTACTACATGTCAACTCTCGATACCACCCCGCCAAACGCTCGCCCCGCACTCGTGCAAGCACCACCGCGCCAGTAACCACGCACTAGTCATGGAGCCTACACGTCCCTCACGCTCGCTCCCTGATGACACAACCAGCCCTCCTTCTGGTGGTGTTAGCCGCCGTGGAAGGCAGAGGGTGGCTGCCAAAGACCCTAGCTACCAGTACGACACGCCCTACAGCTCAGAGGACGAATCACCAGCACCAAAAGCACGTAAAACACGTGCAAGCAGGGCAATGGCACAGAGGTCATTGGTCTTTCGGGACACTGCCACCACGACCCAGGCCACTGCAACAACCACTACCACCACCACTGCCACCACTGCCACCCCTGCCACCCCTGCCACCGGTACCAGCGACGCAGGAGGCCGCCCTAGGGCTGCATTACCTGCGGGGGCAGGAAAAATGAAAGGCACGGGCGTAGGGAAAAGAACCCGTACGCCAGCCACAGTGCCCCTACCACCACCAACACCACCAGCCGCCCCTGGCCCGGCTGCCCCTGCCGCCCCTGCTGCCCCTGCCGCCCCTGCCGCCCCTGCTGCCCCTGCTGCCCCTGCCCAAGGAACAGGGAAGGGGAAGGGGAAAGGGAGAGGGAAAGCGACTGGGAAAGCGACTGCTGGCCCTGGTGTCCCTGCCGGCCCTGCTGCCCCTGCCGCCCCTGCCGCCCCTGCTGCCCCTGCCCCCCCTGCCGCCCCTGCCCAAGGAACAGGGAAGGGGAAGGGGAAAGGGAGAGGGAAATCGACTGCTGGCCCTGGTGTCCCTGCCGGCCCTGCTGCCCCTGTTGCCCCTGCCGCCCATGCCGCCCCTGCCCAAGGAACAGAGAGAAGGGCGACAGGCACCACCATCATCTTGCCATCAAGGCCACGCACCACTGCTGCCCCTGCCGCCGCCGCCCCTGCCGCCGCCGCCCCTGCCGCCGCCCCTGCCACCACCTCTGCTGTCCCTGTCCATAAGACTCCCGCACGTGCCAAAGTGACCCGGAAAACTCTTACACCATCTAAGTATGCCGCCCTGCTGTTTGATGGTGATTCGCAGGACATTGGCAGCCCGGGTTTCGACGACGAAGCCCTAGCACGGGACCAAGGGTGGGGGGATTTGGGAGTGGACAGTGGGAGTGAGTCCGACGTCGGTGACGAAAACGAGGAAGGGCATCGTCTGTCAAGTGAAGAGGAGGGTAATGATGATGAAGTGCTGTATCGCGACCATGGAAGCGATATTTCAGACGCAGAAGATGACGCAGACGACATTCCGATCCCTGGCATGCCTTCGTTCGATTGGTCTGACGGGGTCAATTTTGTACCTGACGTGCCCCAGTTCAATCCTGGGACGTCAGGAACAACTGACGACTGGCCCTGTGATGATCAAGCGAACGAAAGCGACTTCTTCCTCGCTTTTTTCGACATGGAGGTAATGACGTACATCGTTGCCCAAACAAACGCCTACTACAGGTGGGTGTTTGGCAGATTGGACGTCCTTTCTCCAAAAGCGAGAATACGAGGCTGGGTGGATACGACTGTGGCAGAATTTCTGACGTTCTTTGCCTTGTTGTTCCTCATGCCTCTGATCAAGAAGCATGTGTTGCAACACTACTGGAAGCACGACCCTCTCATCGCCACCCCAACTTTCAATAAGTTCATGACTCGTGACAGATTTTTGTTGCTGCTAAGATTTATGCACTTTGCAGACAACGAAAATCCTAACAGGATTGACAGGATATGGAAAGTTCGGGATGTGTTCACCATGTTGTTGGAGAGGTATAGGAAATACTTTTACCCCTTCCTCAATTTGGTGATTGATGAGTCGCTCGTGCTCTTCAAAGGACGTCTTGTTTTCAAGCAGTATATCCCCTTGAAGAGGCATAGGTTCGGAATCAAGCTCTTCGTGTTGTGCGACTGTGAAACTGGAATAGTGCTTGACATGATCGTGTATACAGGAACTGACATTGACGTACCGAAAGCCGCTGCCAATGACCCCATGGGCATGTCAGGTGCCATCGTCAGGAAAATGTTGGCACCTTACCTGGGCAAAGGCCACATCATCTACACTGACAACTGGTATACTTCTCCTGCTCTCTGCCAGTTTCTTTATGACAACCAAACGGGGTCATGTGGGACTGTCAGAAAGACAAGAAAGTTTATGCCAAAGTTCACAGGTGATGTCATTCCTCTCACAGATGCCTCCTCCAGTGACACACCTTCAGAAGACGACCTGGCCCAGGAACACCGCGAGAGGCATGTGCGAAGAAGGCGACGAAAGGGGCAGAAATACAAGCAGCTCGAGAAGTGTGGGAAACTGATAGCCCTGAAGTGGAAGGATAAGCGAGACGTCCACCTGCTTTCCACCGTCCACACAGGTGCCCAGGTGGATTCTGGCAAAATCCACTACCGAACCAGGAAGACAATCTACAAGCCCGACATGGTAGTGGACTACACCAAAAACATGCGCCTGGTGGACAAGTCTGACTGTCAGCTGTCAGGTGTTGAGTGTCTGAGGAAGACTGTGAAGTGGTATCACAAGCTCTTCCTCCACCTAGTTGACATAACGATGCTGAACGCCTACAACTTGTGGTTGGTGAAGAAGGATATGGCCCCAAACCAGAAGCTGAAATTCCGGGAGTTCGTGTACAACGTCTCCTACCAACTCCTGGAGAAGTATGGCACCACCACTCACAGACGTACGGCATGGCGTGGGGATCACGTTCCTGACCGCATCCAGCTGGGTGTCGAAAGACACTACACAACCAACACCGAGCTGATTGGCACTCGTCACAGGCAGGTGCAGTGCACCGTCTGCAGCTCCAGTGTGAGGAAACCCCATGTAACCAAAAGAGTCACCTCAATGTGCGCCGAGTGCAAAGTTGCACTCTGCCTGGGTGACTGCTTCAGGGACTACCACACCTTCAAGAACTACTGAGTGTCGGCCCCTGCCCTGCCCTGCCCTGGACTCGCCCCGTGCCCTGCCCTGGACTCGCCTCCTGCCCTGCCCTGCCCTGGACTCGCGCCCTACCTTACCTGACCTGACCTAATTGATCACGCTACCTCATAATGTAACATATAATAATAATAATAATAATAATAATTCTTTATTCCAGACACATAAGATAGATACAGTATAAATACAGTACGACCTAATGGTCCATATCACATACACTTCTCGTCAGAGCACAGATAATAATTATACACAAAGATATATTAATAAAGACACAATAAAATAAAAAATACAGTAGGCCTATTTACAGAATAGAGCACATATCACATTTTGTCACAATATAACACAGATAGGCTAACTAAGGCTATTGCTCAATGTTGGTTAACACCTATTGCACAGATCATTGCTCATAGTTCAATTAGACCTATATATTACATTACAGTACATACTATGTGTGCAGCAGCTTCTGCCAGTGAGATATAATACGGGATTCATAGATATGATCACTAGACCAAAGAGCTACAATCAGCGTGTTACTGGAGGATTGCAGTCGCTGCGAAAAGCTGTACACCAGTCTCCTGATGACAGCCCGACAGCACTGCACATCCAACAGTGTGCACACCATACTAGTGCTTTCATATTTAGAGAGACCAATGAACATCTTGAGTATATTATGATAGGATGTACACAGACCATTTATGGTGGCTCTCTTATACTTCCACCACAAATGGGCCGTGTACATAGAGGAACAATATGTCCGGAACAAAGTGACTTTAGTTTCCCAATTACACATGTGGAATTTTCTCAAGATGGTGTTACCACGTAAATATAGCTGTCTGCGCTGACGGCCGATATCTGCATCATCTGAGCAATCATTTGAGATAATGTGTCCCAGGTATTTTATTTTGTTTACTTCTTGAATAATTTGATTATTGAGTGAGAAATTTGGCAGTTTACTTTTATACAGTAATTTTGATCTAAATATAAGAACAGCACTTTTCAGTGGGTTGAATTTAACACAATGTTTACTACCAAAAGATTCACATATATCAAGAAGTTTGCTCAGACCCGCAGAAGACGGTGCAATAATGACCAGATCATCAGCATACATGAGATGGTTGATGATTTTATTCCCACCATAACATCCAATCTGCTCTTTATTCAATTTATCACTTAATTCATCCATATATACATTGAATAAGTAAGGTGAGAGAATACTACCCTGTCTCACTCCATTGGTTACTGTAAAGGAATCCGAAATAATGTTACCCCATCTTACATTAAATGTTTGATTGGCGTACCAGTACTTCAAGATTCTCAGTATATAGGATGGCACTCCCCTTGTTGCTAATTTATCAAACAGGATATTGTGGCAGACTCTGTCAAATGCCTTACTAGCATCAAGAAAGCATGCAAAAATAGAGCTGTTCATTTTGATGTACCCATCCACTAGCTCCTTCAGAGTGTAGATGCACTGGTCCGTACCATGATTCTTTTTAAAACCAAATTGATTACTATTAGTTGAGATATACACTGAGATTCTGTCTAAAATGATTAACTCTAGTATCTTACTTACAATACTGGCAAGGGCAATAGGTCTATAGTTGTCTTTTGATGTAATTTTGCCAGCCTTGTCTTTAATTACTGGTATCAAGGTAACGGACATCATAGATTCTGGTAGGAAACCATGGATTAGAAAGCTGGTAAAGCAACTGCTGAGTTTCTCCAAGAGGAGAGTGGAGGAGTACTTCAAATGTTCAGCATATATACCATCAAAACCACAGGATTTGTTAGCATCTAGCCTACTTATTGCAGCCTTGATTTTTTCACTTGTAACTTTAATTGTGTCATATTTTTCTTCTTTGTTACACTCTGTTGTAGCAGCAATGGTATTTCCTTGGTGCCCAACAGAGTTAAACAAAGTTTGGTAATGTGTTTTCCAAAGATTGGCTATGTTATTAGTACCAGAGATCCCATCTACACTAACGGGTAGAGGTGTGCAGCTATTATGCATTTTTTTAATATCCTTCCAGAAGGCCAATGTGTCTTTGCTAGCAAAGTTTTTGGCCAATGCTTCTCTTCTTAATACATTTTCATTGTTTTTTATATATCTGATTGCATACTTGCATCTAGCTTTTAGTCTGGTGAACATGTCAAAAATGGGTCCCTGTCTCGGTTTGTTATGATCCAGCCATACACTACGAGCATCTCGGGATGCCTGGTATAGTTCTGAAACATGGTCATTCCACCCAGGTTTGTTAAAAGAGTAATTTTTGTTATGCTTGTGAAATACTATGTCACTAGCCTTAGTAAGACAAGATCAAATATTATTGTACAGCTTGCTGACTTCTTCTCGATGACTAGCATTAACACAATTGGGGTCTTCACAGGTAATGGCATCCTCACTGCCAGGATCAAGCTCAGAAAGGAGAGTGTGTGTTAAAGTGCAAAATTGCTCACACTCCTCCTCGTCAAGCCCGCCCCATGGCAGTTTTGGATTTACACTATTGTTTGACTGGGTTAATTCTGGCGCTCTTTCCAAACTAGCTGTTAAGGTCAATGGGATATGATCTTCATCTGTATATGTATACTGAATTTCCATATTTGTTATCATATCATGGAAATCAGCACTAGCTACGGTATGATCTAGCCAAGACGTTGAGCCCCATGCTGCACTGACACATGTGTAACTACTATGAGGGAGCATGAGCTGAGAAGAGATAATTAGATCATGCTCACCACAGAAGTTAGTCATATGACTAGCAAACAGAGAGTTACTCATGTCCTTCAGATTAGCATTCCAGTCCCCTATTACAGAGTAGCAGGTGGTATTTAGTTCTTGTAAAAGAGCACTTAGCTCTCCAAGGCATTCCAGGTATTGTTCTTCATTTTCATTACATTGGTAGGGCAAGTACACACTAAGAATAACTACTTTCCGTTGGATATCTTCTATTTCTATACCTGTACACCATGGTAAATTTGTTACAAGTGGTTTAACCCGGCTGTCTAAAGAGTCCCTCCACAAAATAGCTACTCCTCCCGGT
The DNA here is from genome assembly GCA_032716605.1 of Paralithodes platypus. Taxonomy (NCBI): domain Eukaryota; kingdom Metazoa; phylum Arthropoda; class Malacostraca; order Decapoda; family Lithodidae; genus Paralithodes; species Paralithodes platypus. Next base: position 1,127,552 of record CM064557.1, on the reverse strand, counting down.
GGGTGACCTGCTACTAGACCATCCATAGCATCGGTTGTCGAGACCCCAAACCCATGAAAATTATCACAGATAGTACTGAGGTTACCCAAATCCTGTTTAAAATACCAAGTCTCCTGCAGGCACACAATATCACTGGTATTAAATACGTCTACTACATCAGGGCGTAGGAGAAGCCCTCTGTTGGTTTTAAGGAGCCCCCTACAGTTATAAGTAGCAATACGCAAATTGTTGGGAGATGAAGTAGACTTTATATCCATGATTAAGAGTTGTTGGGAGGGTGGGTTACCGTAGTTATAGAGTCTTCATTTGTTGATACCGGTACCTGTGCCCTACGTTCTCTCCACCAGTACACCGATGCTTCCTCTGGCCAAAGTTCTTCATCCATAAACACCTCGGGATTTGGACACTCGCAGTTTATTCTGAATGAAATATATGTGTGCCTATCAGACCAGGGAATAATTGGTTCAACATCCATACTAAGACTGAGTTTATTGGAGAGATATTCTTTCAAGTCGGATGCCGTCACTCCTGGCTTAAAACCTGTCGCGAATACTTTGGCTATGCGTGATCTTTTCACTTTTTTAACTGTACTTATCCCCGTACTTTTATTTTTACCCTTAATCCCCTGATGCATAAAGTTCCTAGGTTGAATTTGCACAGCCATAGAATTCCTAACATTGTTTGTGGTACCAGTACCGGTACCTCCATTCAGCCTCTGTTCCCCCTCAGGTATGTGATGAGTTTTACCTTTGGTGGAATGTACCCTAAACCATTGTCCTTGAACAGTACCCTCCCCCTTATCACCTGAGGGTGGAGGCGTTGTGATCCTGTCGATAGGGGTTGTCGTCGAGCTCCTTCCCGTCGCAAGTGCTGTAGTGATGCCTTGCGCGTTGCCTGTACTTACAGCTACATTATAGGCCCCAGGTGTTGCTATACTCATTATAGCGGGTGTACCGCTTCCGACGCTCCTCACTGCAGGGTAGACTTCATTAATTTCCTCAGTGGCAGAAGTTACGTTGATGTTAGGCCTACCTCGGGTTGTCTCGTTGGTTCTACTCGTTATGGCTGTGGCTTCCTGTGTGATGGAGGAGGCGCCACTGGCACCTGGTGTGGAGCAGCTGGTGGTGGCATCAGTAATTTCCCCTGTGGCAAAGGTTTCAACGTAGTTAGGCCTCCCTCGGGTTGTCTCGTCGGAGTCGTCGCCGTCGGTTCTGATCGTTGTGTCGTGGACAGTTGTGGATGTGGCCGTGGTCTCCTGTGTAGTGGAGGGGGCGCTATCTGATGTATATTATATAATGTATAAGTTCCAAAGATGTCCCTGTGACATCTGTGACATCTGTGACATCTGTGACATCTGTGACATCTGTCCCTGTGACAGCTTTTACATTATATAATTGTATGTTTCATTATTTAGTTTATAAGTTTCAAAGATTTACATGTAATATGCCTTATTTTTTTAGTATATCAATATATATGTTTGTTATTAGCCTAAGTAATGTGTATATAATTATTTTCTTACCTCAAATGAATTGTACAAAAATAAATATGTTTCAATAAATCATGTCAAACCTACTATGATAATAAAATAAAACAATAAAAAAAGAAAAAAAGAAAACAAGGTCATGTCATTGTATTCTTACAATATGATATATTCTATGAATATTTCATATTGTTTGAATACAATGGCATGATCTTGTAAAAAAAAAAATTTATAAATTTTTTTTCTAGACAATATAAAACCTTCCCCATAACCCCCTCCTGGATTCGATCCCACTACCCTACGACACTTTGAGTTTTCCAGTCCGCGACCTTACCAACCATGCCACAGGAGCTCATACCAAATATCACTCAAAACTTCGTGTCTACAATCGAAATGACAATATACAAAAAAAAATGAATTATCCCACCAATTTACGTTTGTAAATTGATGGGATTATCAATTATATCATGCCAAGGTTTATAATAGTTTGTCTCTGTCAAGAATTAGTAATTATATAACTTTATTCTGTCAAAAATTGCCCAAACACTCAGCAAAATTGCCCCTCTCAGTGTGACTCCACTCATTTTCACACGGTCAGGCGGTCACGAGGTGACCCTTGCCGCTCCTTGATTCTCCAGCTACAGCAGCTCTGTCTGGGAACAAAATTGGTATAAATACAATAATGGATAAAATACTCTTCACAAATACATTTGTATTGTATAATATTGTAAATAAAAATGAATAATAACTGTGTGGGTGTCGAAAATTGCTCAACCAGCTTTCTTATGTCTCGCCTACGCGCGTATATTGGATTATACATAGTCATGACTGTCATACAAATAATTGCGGTAGGTCTCGAATATACATTTAGATTGCATATTACTTCGAAATAAATAAGTAAACGTTTCTCTGGTGGCAATCTACCCTTTCGCAGGTGTAAGGAGACACCAGTCTATATTTAGCCCTCTATCACAACAGGCAATCTGCCTGTGTTGACTCAGCACCGTCGCTGGTGGTCTATAAATATAGTACTTTATTTACAGTCAATGGCCTACATGTTTCTGTGGTACTTCACATGTGTCTAAAATGCAATGTCTGCTTGCATAAAAATGCAATTCTGAAGTCCATTTATATGTACGACATACGCATGTCTCAGTTTCTCTCTCTCTCTCTCTCTCTCTCCATTCCTGACTCATGTTATTGTAGACCTGTTGATGGCAACGAACACCAGCCATCTGGTAGACATAAGGGTCAAAATACCAAACATCAATACGCCTGGGGCGCCTCCACAATTATCACTAAGCTGGTTATCTATCTAGAGATCTGCCTGACTTCCATCTCTCCACGACTCACTCACTCACTGCACCCCTGCATGCCTCCCTCCCTCCCACCCACCCACCCCCAACCCCCCCTTTCAGGCTTCCGTCTGCTAGAAACACATTCACAATTTGCGTAAATATCGCATCAATTGGGCTATATGCGGTATATTCCTTGTTATATGGGACGCCTACATATGTACACGTCTTTATTATAGCATGAGAGTGCTCTAAATACAAGATTGACGTGATATTTATGGCGTAACACACCCTCTCTCCACCTTTCATTCCCACCACAACTCACTCACACCTTGGTTCACGCATAGAAACTCATTGATAATGTGCGTAAATATCGCATGAATTGGTTTATATGCGGTATATATTTTGATATATGGCACGTATACATACGTACAAGTCTGTATTATAGCGTGACAGTGCTCTACGTACAAGATATACGTGATATGTATGGCGTAAACCACACTCTCAGCTCATAAATTGCCGCCAAACCTCCAACACATCTTCATTCCCGCCTAAATATTCTCTTATAATTCCCTTATATATTGCAATTTTTGGTCACTATGAGGCATATTCATTGTTATATGGGTGCCCTACACATGTATACATACTCTAAATAGCCTAAAAGGGCTCGAAAAAGGAGATATACGTGATAATACGCGGTAACCCACCCCCTCCTCCCTCTCCTTCTATCCCCTGCGCGCGTAAATATTCGGCAGGGAAATCTCGCCGCTCGATGACAATCTAGCCGCGCGGTGCCATTCGCTCCACATTTTTCAACTACGGACCGTTCCCCTACCCCCCCCAGACATTTTTTGGGGGGTCAAATATATATGGGCCGATGCACGCAAACATTCCCTACACGATGATGTACTTTTTATCGAAATTGGCAATAGGTCCCAAAATCATCATAGGTGCGCACAGTCTTACCCTGTAGAAAACCCCCTGTGCGCCGCGGAGAGGTTAAGAGCTTTCGCCACATTTCTGTTAATTTTAAGACCTTTTGTGACATTTAGGTGTCTATATTTTCCTGGCAAGCGATAGCGAGCCTGTAATTTAAGAGGAGCCGGCCTTTGGCCGGGACATTTTTCTACCGAAAAATGTAAACATTTATCTTGAAAGGGGGTCTAAGGGGTGTAATTTTAAGCTTGATGGAGGTCTAGGGAACACACTAAATACCTCCCCTTAATAATCATTGTGTTTATACTATCACTTTCTATACCCGGTTATATTATTTCTATATGTCTTTTTACTTTATTATATCCATTTGTAGGTACATTTATAATATAATTGTAATTATTTTTTAACCATTTACATTTATGGTCATTTTTAGCTATACAGTATATATTTACATTTACAAACCAACACCACCCACTGCACTACATGGCAGCACACCCACGGACACCAAGATATATCAAAACAACACCCAACACACGGTATCACACATAAATACTGTCATCTCTCCCTCCCTGCCCACCCCAAACCAGCTTCCAGAAGCACATCCATACTCATATCTCTCACCGTTCCATCCAGTCATTCAAAGACAACACGCAGCGGCAGGCACGACCTCCCAGTGATTTATCTTTACATTTACAACACTATTATTATATATAGCCTCTCATTCCGCTATCTACGGATCATCATCAACGGGGTCCCATCAGTTGCCAGAGCAGCAGAGTAGGCCGCGGGAGGTGAAGGACGGTGAGCCGGGGTGACAGACGGTGTAGTATAACATGTGTGCCACCAGACCAACCAGTAACGCTATTAACATGGCCCAAGGTGCCTGTAGTAAGGGAAGAGAAAGGGCACGGTAAATTGGAATTATGCAGGGCAAGAGGTCAGGTCAGGTCAGGTCAGGTGAAGGGGACCAATTACATCTCTAACCTTGGATTTATATAGTTGGTAAAATGTTTTAGGAATATTTTTTGAGTCTTTGGCAACCCTGATTTCATAATACAGTATCTATAAATACTATTTTTTTTTACCTGTCTTGATAGATTCTGATAGTAAGCAAGTAGGTGAATTTTGCCTCTCAAATTTTCTATACAGTATCTTGAAAACAAATAAAAATCCTAGAAGGGATAGGGGGGGGGGGAGGAGAAAAACGACCCATCTCCCCGTAAAGCAGCGGTTCTTAACCTGGGGGTCGTGACCCCCAAGGGGGTCGTTTGGGATTTTTCTGGGGGTCACGAAGGGTTGGGGGAAATAATTGTTTGTTTTATAAACTTTGGTTACGACTCTAGAGTCCAGTGGTACAGTTGACCAATGCACTCAGTGATTTAATGTATAGAAGGGAAAATGGTAATATTTAATTAAAAACAGAATTTAATCAAGCTTATAGAATTAATTTATATATCTAATTAACGGTTTTATGACAAAATAGCATTGCAAGTCAACCATACTATATTTACTTCAATAGAATTATAAAATCACAGTCCTCACAAATTCATGTTGCCAGCTATACATATAGGCCTATGCTACAATAAGTGATATAATACCACTAATAGGCTACAACAGTCGGTTAGATTGCATGCAACGTTCACTGCTATTCTATGGAGTGCTAAAACAACTACAGTCGACCATATGTTTCCAATACATCGTGTTTACATTGACTGTATCACTACATTATAATGAGGTAGGTTGTCTAGACTTAAATAATTAATTGGTAAAAAACATATCATGTAACTTCTATTATACCAGAAAAAACCCAGAAGTTTAGGACACTGCAAGGTTTGAGAGCCTTGAGAGGTGTACCAAACTTGTCCGAACGTTTAAACAGGCTGGGGAGCAAGCTGAGGCTCCCGGGACAAGAACTAGACACGTACCAAAATCTCGGGTGAGTTGATGCTTGCTCTAACGGTGTTATCCTATTGTTTCCACATTAATTTGTTGCCAGTGGTTATCGTTACATAGTAGCTACGAGAAAATATGCTTATACTTAATGTAGCTACCAGTTGCAGTTGGTTATAAGCCTAACTGGGTGTTGGTTATCAGTCACAAACTTGCCTTGCACATAATATCACACACACTAAAATAGCCTAATATAATATCACACAATTTCACATAAATTAAGTGAACATTTCATTATATAATCTTAGCTATCCTAACCAAACCCATCCTAGAACTATATATATAAGTAGGGTATATTTATTATGGTTTCACGATTTTTTTTTTTTTTTTTTTTTTATCTCCTATTAACTATTTTAGCCAAATGCAAAGGACCTAAACCTAAACTAATTTAACCAAACAACCAAACAGTCCTAACTTAATTTAGTATACATTGTTCAATATAACAACCTAATTAATCATAATTTAACCTTACCTAACCAAACCCAATCTTACCTATCCAATGAATAATATTCTTAGGCCTATCGCAAGGGGTATCTAACGGTTCTGAGCTAACCAGTGGTGCAGTTGATGGTGCAAGCAGTTATTTGGAGGGACCTGTGTTAAATATTTTTTAGCAAGAGCAGGCAAAGATGATTACAAAAAATCATGTTTGTGGTGGTGGTTATGGTGGTGGCTCAAGGTGATGTAGTGGCAATGTAGATGAAACTGATGGTTGGGGGGTAGGTGGGTGGAGTTAGTGGTGGTAATGAACAGGTGGTTATTAGAGTGATTTTTTTGTGATTTTTTTTGTTTTGCTGCACAGTAGATCTGTTACAAGTTATCTGCTCAACAGGTGGCGTTGTGTGTGTGTAAGTGTGAGAGTCCGAGTGTAGGTGGTGAGACAGTGAAGCACGGGAACGAGGTGGCTTCAGAGATGGGGTCGTTTCGGGCCATGAGTGAGCACCGTGCCTCATGTGAAGGCAAGATGGCAGGTGCTCGTTGTACTCTACGTGCTTCACATGTCTCACTCCCTAGACTGGAACAAGACCTCACGGGCTTCACTGTTCATTGTAAAGCGGTGAATGTTAAGGCTCTCAGCCTATGCCCGAGAGGAAGTAAGTTGGAATATAGAAAAAAAAAAAAAAAAAAAAAAATTATAAACGGAACTGAGATGACAAACAGATCTTTCAAGATATTTTGTTTGATTAAAATAGGCCTTTATTCATAGGATATCAACCCTCAACCCTTCAGGATTATTGAGCCAGCATAAGCAGGAAGATCGTCAATACTGAAGCCTGTTTCATTAACTCCAGTTCTTTGTTTTTAAAAAAGAATGGACCTCAATATTCCTATTTGAAGTGTTGTGTTTCTGAAACCTGACATTATTTTCATTACAGTTATACTGTTGTTCTTACTTTCTTGCTTGAATGTCGTATAGCTCAATAACTTTCTTATAGGTTTGGTATGCTTTGCAGGTTGTTAACGATGTCTGCCAAAAAGCGTAACTACAATGAAGCCTTTCTCAAGATGGGTTTCACAAGCATTCTTCAAAACTCTGTGATCAAACCGCAATGCGTCTTTTGCACCAAGGTTTTGAGTCATGAGAGTATGAAGCCCAGCAAACTAAAGGTCCATTTTGAATCTTGCCACAGCAACCTAATGGGGAAAAGTATGGAATATTTTAAGCAAAAAGAAGCCTCTCTGAAAGCCAGCCGCATCGATTCCACTGGTCACTTTGCTCGTCAGAACGAAGCTGCTCTGGAGGTTTCCTACCTGATTGCGTTAAGAATTGCACAGACCAAGAAACCTCATACCATTGGTGAAGACTTAATCAAGCCATGCATTCTAGAAGCAACGAAGTTAGTACTTGGGGAACAGCAATCAAACAAACTGAGATCAATCTCCCTTTCAAATGATACAGTAAAAAATCGGGTCTCGGACATGAGTGAGGATATTCTTCTTCAAGTAGTGACTGCTGTGAAAAGTAGTCCAGTGTATTCATTGCAACTAGATGAGTCAACAGATGTTGCATCATGTTCTCAACTAATTGTTTACGTTCGCTACCTCGAAGGAGAAGTCGTGAGGGAGGAGTACTTGTTCTCGGAGCCATTGGCCACTACCACTCGTGGGGAAGATGTGTTTCGAATCCTAGAAACCTTCCTCCTCAAACATCAGCTGGGCTGGGAATCACTTGTTGGACTGTGTACAGATGGTGCTCCTTCAATGACTGGTTGCAAATCTGGCTTCAAAGCCTTTGTGAAGAATGTCGCTCCTCATGTATCCTTCACCCATTGTATGATTCATCGTTATGCTTTGGCAATGAAAACTCTCCCCCCTGGACTTCAAGAAGTGCTTTCAGATGTGGTGAAGATTGTGAACCATATCAAAGGAAGTGCGACGACCTCAAGGATCTTTAAAGTACTCTGTGAAAATATGGGCGCAAATTTCACTGTTTTATTTCACACAGAGGTACGGTGGCTGTCACGTGGTAAGGTTCTGAATCGAGTGCTTCAACTTCGAGAGGAAATCACAATGCTGTTGGAGAGAGGACGTACTGCCAAGGAGAAGCTTCTTCATGAAAAAATGCAGGATGACGGTTTTGTAACAAAGATTGCATACTTGGCTGATTTCTTCTCTGATGTGAATTCCCTGAATCTTTTACTCCAGGGAAACCTAGCAATGTTGCATATGGCTCAAGATAAAGTGGCAGCATTCAAGAGGAAAATTCAACTTTTCCAGAAAAGAGTTCAGGATGGTGACACAAATGTTTTCCCTCAAATGACAAATCTTCTGGATTCTATGCCAGATGCTGAATGCAATTTCCATGAATATATCTCGGCTCATCTCCTGGCAGTGAATGAAGCCATCGATAGTTACTTTCCTGAATTGGACACTCGCTTTTCTGATTCGTGGATCTTCAGACCTTTTTCAGTGGAGGATGGTGCCATAAGTGATACTGATGTTGCTGCGAAGGTAGAATTTCTTCAAATTCGTGAGGATTCTCAGCTGAAAGTAGACTTCACTGAACAAGAACTTCCAACTTTTTGGGCGAAACTGGGGGAAGACTGTCCTGTACTTTCAAAGAGGGCATTGAACATGCTGATCCAGTCCACCTCAACCTACCGCTGCGAAGCTGGATTCTCAACTATGGTGACACTGAAAACGAAGGCACGCAATAGGCTTGTGATAGACGCCGATATGAGGTGTTGCCTGGCTGGCATTGCTCCTCGATTTGGTCGACTGATCGCTGCAAAACAATTTCAACCCTCCCATTGAGTGAGTGATTAGCATTATTTGTGAGGTTTATTAATTTTGTGGGGTTGTACTGGATCTGTGGCATTTTCAGAGTTACATGTTATGTTTTATTATTTCAATAAACTTTATATATTGTCATATTAATATATTGTATCTTACCTTTATACACAAAAATCAGCATTGCAATTTTTTTGTGAGAGTAACAGTGCCATATTTAGGGTGTAACAACAGAGCAGAGCAGAGCAGAGCAGAGGCTCACTTCGCTCGCCACCCCACTTCCAAACCTCTCCTAACCCTGAGGGGTCACAGCACTGGCCAGGAATATATCAGGGGGTCATAGGGTTAAAAAGGTTAAGAACCACTGCCGTAAAGGATGGTGAGCCGCTGGGGTGACGGAGGGGGTAATAAAACATGTGACATGCCAAACCTACCAGCTGAGCTCTGGCTTGCAGGTTTGGGCCCTCGGTTTGTGTCGTGGAAAAACTCGTCATTTGTTTTTCCGCGCCTTGTGTTCTATGTTACTCGCGGCTTACCGGTATGTCCTACGATTTCAGGCACAGGACGCGATTTGAGCCTATTCTGGGATACTTTAAAGCCTTTGTGACCATCAGGGTTGTTTAGAAACCTTTAGTTTAGTTACTTCAACCTTTGCAGTTGTCTTTGAGTTAGCTGTGGGCAGAAAACTCATTTTGGAGAGGTAATTATAATGCCACTTGAGAAAAACCTCATACAAACCACCCGGGATTCGAACCCTGGACCATGTGATTAACAGGCACTCGTGCTAACCACTAGGGCTACTATACTTCACTGGTAGGGGGTATCTTGTGTGAAAATGTCTATGGGTGTCTACCTTGACAGATCCTGGGTAACAGCTGTTGCCAGGTTGCAAGACCTCTTTTGTGGCCAGTGTGGTGTGGTTAGCACGAGTGCCTGTTGATCACATGGTCCAGGGTTCGAATCCCGGGTGGTTTGTATGAGGAAACTCTATTTATGATTGCTAATCGGCAAACCCCATGTCCAAACGTGCGTGAAAGGGTTAACTTATGTTATTGTAGTGTGTAATATGTTACATTGAATACTGTTCTATCAAGTTAAATTGGATGGTATTACAAATAACTAACGTAGAGTAATAAGACATGTATGAATAGTTCTAGGATACATTCTACCAACCTTTCCTGCAAAGAAGTCTCCTGAGCCAGCCATGCCGACGCTCCATAGGTAGCCACATATAGCACTCTCAGCCATGGCCAGACCGTAGTACATAATAAACCTTCCTAACTGCCGTCCACCCTGTTCATTGGTCATACAGATCAGCCACACTCCGCCCATCACCAGCGATGACATTGACCTGAGGAACAATCAACAGTTAGCAGTGGTTAACCTCTTGAGGATTATGCTGTGTTTTGACAGTTTATTCTAGGTATCATTAGCTTAGGAAGGATCTGTGGGGAATATAAGGGTAAAGAATATTTCAATCAAACCTCTGGCTTGCATATATCCATCCTAATCGGAAATAAAATGTTCTAATAATAGCCAGAAAACAGAAGAATACATTACTTCTTTCTAACAAAGTCACAGTTTAAAAATAAAATTCAAGGTCGGACAGTTTACAGGTAGCCTACAAGCGGCTCATAGAATCAATAGTTACAAGGGTCACTAAAAAAAGAAAGGGCCTGGGGCAGGGGACCTAGGGGTGGACTTAGGCCCTTATCTCGTAGAGGCTGTGCACCTCTTCTCTTCTTGTTTCTCTTCCTCCTCTCTTCTCGTATTTCAAGGCCATTGGCTAAAAGGGTTATCAAGGATAAGTAGACAAAGTAGAAAGGAAAGCCTTTCGTATCATTAACTCCCGTCTACTCACCAACTTTCTGCAATCTCTTTCTCTTCGCCGCAATGTTGCATCTCTCGCTATATTCTATCGCTACTACAATAATCAGTGTTCCTCGGAGCTTTCCCAATGTATACCACCTCTACGTAGGGTACATAGTACCCTCCTTGCAACAAAATCCCACCCCTACTCTGTGCAACTCTCCAACCCAAGAGTGAAATGCTATTCTCAGACTTTCTTCTATTCAACTGCTGAGCTCTGGAACTCTCTCCCAGAATCAGTCTTTCCCTCTTCCTATGACTTAAATTGCTTCAAACTCTGTGTGTCCAGGCATTTTAGCTCGAACGTCCCTTGATTTTGTCCCTGTCACTCTTTCAAATCTGGGGGAAGCACTCGCTGCAGGCAATTATGCCTTTTGTCTCCCTCATTCACATGGAAAAAAAAAGGAATATCCTGAGCTTACCTTGCCGCAGTGGGTCCCTCTGATCTTAGTACTGTGATGAGATGCCAGGCAGTGTTGATAAGCCAGTGCATTCCTACGATGATGTACACCCACCCTCCCCACACTGCACTAACCATACTGTATCCCAACAGCCGAGAACCTGTGGATGTATAACAAAATAACATAACATATACAAGTCTAATGTAACAACACAAAACAAAATAACATAACATAACACGGGGCAGTTCGGCAAGGCAGCCTAGGGAACGACTACTATTACTACCACCTAACACAACAATAATATAACTATGCCCTGTCAGTACAATATGATATTTACCCCTTAAATATTGTGATGCATTTAGACACTTTATTCTGGCTATCACTTGTCGATCTTATTCAGGTTAGGAAGGATCTGTTGAAATCAGAGGCATAACCGAGTTAGTTTTTACCACTTAATTCCTCGAGATCCTTTCCATACTGCATAAGATCGTCTAATAAATAGCCAAAATAAAAATAAATAAAACACGTCCTTATATCTTGGTCGCCTCATAGTAGAGTGGGGGAAGGGGTGAGGTGCCTGCATAGGGGTCTCCAGGTGTTGCCTACAGTAAGGGCTATGGTATTAGTTTTCTATCAACAGACATTTTACCTTTAACCAGTAGCCTACCGTTCTCTCATCATATCCAGGTGTAGCCTACCTGTTCCGTGCCTGGCTTATGTTATCAGCCCTCTTGCCTCCAGTAAGTTAGAGCGTTCATAACCTGTGGCAGTGTTAGTCGGGCAGAGCCTTCCCGGCAACGCATCTTGTTACATAGACTATACAAGTTATTATCAAGATGTGGCAATGTCTCCATGACATTGTTCATTATGACCCCTAGTGAATATACGTCACAGTGGGACATGGCCGGGCCCCCCAGGTACAGTCCAAGGTCATAGTGCAAGTAGTCCTTATGACTTTCAACATCAGTATCCTGGAAATATCTTAAATAATCCGGGAGACTTTGGCCCACAGGGCTAGCCATTCCCAAGTCAATTATAAACGCCCGTGGACCATATAAATCAACTAGTATATTGTCACACTTCAAATCATTATGACTAATACCTTCCCCATGTAGTTGACTCAGCGCCATGGTCAGAGCCTTGAACACGCCCAAGGCCTGGTGGACAGTGACCAAGCTACCTTCCTCTAGTAGCTGGAGTAGGGAGGGGTGTGGACAATATGTCATTAGCAACCCTGGCATATCACTAGCCACCATAATCACCCGTGGTGTTCCTCCCGCACCATCAGCCACCATCATCATAAAAGCTTCATACATAAAACTGCGGATCTGGTCTTGGCCTCCCTTACCAATTTTCAAACATGATAGTCGACCTTTGTATTCTACGAGATCTACAACCCCATTACTGCCCTCCCCCAGCCTCCGAACAAACCCACAGTTATGCTGGATGCACCCAAGAGGGGCAAGCTTCTTAGAAAAGTTAACAGTCATTTCTATACTGTAATGCTATATTATCACTAGAAATACCGCTTAATATGCTTATGTAGACTTTATAGTTCACTACTATAACTTATAGGGTGATTAATTATTATGGAGAACTCTTATTCACTGTACTAAACAAGAGACACCAAATTCACGTCTAATCGCGCTAACCTGTAGAATGCTGAATGAGAATACGAGTATCTGTGTTGGCTATCTCTAAGTTCATTTTGTTGACATTCTCTTTTGTAGAACCTTTGTCATTCAAATTGATAGTGTTTGAAAGATTAATTACATATATTATTAATATGTATAAATATATACAAATAAGCCTACTATAGTTATTAAATTAATTAAAACAAAAATAGCTATACAAAAAATACATTAGTTTATGAGTATAGTTTCGTTTTCTATGGTGACATTTCTCTTGGTTAGAGAGAACGTAAGTTATTGGGTAACTAATATATATTTCGTAAACTACATAATCCTCTATATTTTTTTTTCTCTCTCCAGTCGTCTAAAGAGCATTAATTAGTGTATCTGATTGTTTATTTTTTTCATTTTAGCTGGTAATTCTGCTAAATATGGAAGTCTACAGCTCCAACTTTCATATCCTTAGGCCTATATCCTGAAACTCACAAATGGTCAATTAGTTGATAATTTATTTTTAATCGTAGTTTAACCAGACCACTGAACTACAAAACGTAACTCTATAGTGCTAGCCTCAGCCAAAGCTAAGGATTTGACAATATTAGGGAGAAATCATTAGCTCTTATTGAACGTTAGAAGTTGTACAGGATGAGACAAAAAAACAGATTTTACCAAGGAGTGAACAGGATGCAAGGAAACGGACAATACGATTAATTGATCATGGTTCAGTTAGTTCGCGATATCCATCAACACCTAATTGGAATACTTGCTGGATAGAGATAGATGAAGTTTTTTTTATTATCAATATTTTTTTTTTTTTTTATGTTAAGTTTGCTCCCTAAAGCTTTAAAAAAAAAACACCCCCAAGACCCCCTTTCAAGATAATTTTTTATGAGCCAGTGGACTTCCACAATAAGGTATAGTCTTGGATAGGAATATCTGGGCAATTTTTAGAGGCACAAATATGATTCCCCCCCCCCCCCCCCCAGACGCCGTAATTCCCGAGAAGGGGTGGCCATGAACATTAGGCGTTTGTCACGAACCGCTAGGTCAAGTTGCCTGGGCTAGACATCTACCAATAACATTTTGACAGTGCTGGCTCAATCCACCGACCCTTTGATTAGCAGCTGACGCCCTACTGACTATGCCACGGCTCTGGTGAAATATCTTGATAAAAATCTTGAGCCACACTGATGATATTCCGTAGGTCACCGTCTAGTCTTTTATCATTAGGAAGTGTTAAAGTTTTCCTGACCATGGCAATTACTCCCAGCCTGCTACCCCAGCAGCTGAGGGTCTGTGTATATCTATCTATCTATCTATTGCCGGATACCTTACTTCCCTTAATGAGGGTGGCCATACACAAAATGCCCCCAAGTGGACCTATCCCCTGTAAGAGGGACAAACCTTGCCAGTTTACTAAAGGTCTTACAGGATTGACCACTCAATTTAGGGTCCGTCCGACTTCAAGGCCTTCTATGTATCTTTTTAGCACTATTATTCTACAATGGTGTGCGGCTAGTCCATCCACTGTGTATATAATCTAATAATTAATTTCACTCCCAACACCAAACACCTTCCCAATGAAATTAATGAACACATGTGCTCCTCCCGGGATTCGAACTTGGGATACTGTAATGTATTAGTATACCTTCAAAGAAAACTGATGTACCGGTAAACTATAAGTGACTGAAGGTAAGGATCCGACACCCTACAAGAAGAATTGAATCCCTTATTTATAGCTGTCGAATCCTTTATACGGAATCCAATACTAGCATGATCAATGTTATGCATCAACAGTTTATTGTTTATACTCAGTGCTCTGTTCCCGTTTTTTTACAGTAAAGATGTAGTTTGCCTCACAGTATCATTTATCCCCTCTATTGACAAGTTTGCGACGAGTTGGGATAATATGGCCTACATGAATAACATACTGTATATGGCAGATAGAGTGACGGCTTCTGTATGATATAACCAACACTGGTATCTTCATATTACAGGTGAGTAATAACAACACAACAAATTGGCGACGACAAGCGGAGACGAGCTCAGCAGCACCCCGGAGCCTAGCCTAACCTAGCAGCATAGCCTACTCATCACTATGCCTCTGGATGTACCTCCCCCCACGGCATTCTCGGTAGCAGAGGACCCCTCATCAGTAGCACAGAGGTGGAAGAAGTGGAAGACAAGTTTCCATTTCTATATCACCGCCACTGGAGTCACAAACCTTGTACAGCAGCGAGCATTGTTACTCCATGCAGCAGGGTCTGAGGTTCAAGACATTTTTGAAACCCTGCCAGATCCAAAAGGTACTCTTGAGGAAACCACAAATGCTCTAGATAAATATTTTTCACCACAGTTAAACTTTAGGTATGAAAGATTTCTATTTTCTCAAACTGTTCAAGGACCTCAGGAATCAACAGATGCTTTTGTCACTAGGCTTAGGAAATTAGCTTCTACTTGTGAATTTCATGATATAGATGATATCATAACAGATCAGGTTATAATTAACTGCATCTTCTGAATTAAGGAAAAAGTTACTCCAGGATCCCAAAGTAAAACTGGATAAAGTTCTCCATATTGCTAGATCACTTGAAACAGCTAACCTACAGGCCAAAACAATAGAAAGTCCTGACAGTAGTAAACAGACAAGCCAGGTAAAAAATGTTTCAGCAGTCAAACAATTTAAAGGTCACAACAAGAATCCCAAGGCACATACAGGTACTAAAGCAAAGGCTTACCATAGTAGTCAACCAGTTAGGCCTACTAACACTAACAACCACAGTCATGATAACAAAGCTAAGCATTTTAAGCCATGTTATAGGTGTGGTAAGACAGATCATACTCCATGGGATAGAACAAAGTGTCCTGCCACATACAAAACTTGCCACCAATGTGGAAAACTAGGTCATTTTGGTAAACAGTGCAGATTTAAAAAGATTAACTCAACTTCGGAGAGGTCAGAGCAACAGTCCGCAGACACAGGTGTTAGTCAGGCACAACAATGTTCTGATGCTAATGATAACTTTGCTTTTAGGATTAACACTGTAAGTAAATGTAATGATAGGATCATGATGGATGTTTTTCTAAATGGAAAACCAGTAACCATGCAGTTAGACACAGCAGCTGACGTAACGGTAGTGTCTGAGGAAGTTGCTAAGGCTATTCCAAACATAAATATTCAACCTTGTACTAAGATATTAATGGACTATAATAATCAAGCTATTCAGGTTAAAGGAGCAGCCAACGTTGATGTGAGTTACGACCAGCAAGAGTTCAAGAGCTTACCCCTAACCATTGTTGAAGGTAAGAGGCCATCACTGTTTGGTCTAGATTGGTTGAAGCACATCCCATTAAATTTACAAAGTGTACTAAAAGTCAACTCTAACATTAACAAAGAAACAGCAGTAAATCATTTGTTAACAGGATTTCAAGATATCTTTGATGTTAATGTTGGGACAGTGAAGGGAGTGCAGGCCAGTTTGTCTCTTAAACCTGATGTCACTCCAAAATTCTGTGCTCCTAGACAAATTACTTTCGCACTAAAACCCGCAGTTGGACAGGAGATTGCAAGATTAGAAGCAAATGGGACTTGGGAGAGAGTTACTTACTCAACGTGGGCCACTCCTTTAGTTCCTGTAGTTAAGAGTGACGGAAGTATTAGGTTATGTGGTGACTACAAAGTAACACTAAACCCTAATTTACAAGTAGCTCAACATCCTCTTCCTAGACCTGATGATATGTTTGCAGCACTAAGTGGATGTAAAAATATTTTCTAAAATAGATCTTAGACAAGCATTTCAACAGCTCCAAATGGATGAAAAATCACAGGAAATATGTACAATCAATACCCACTTAGGTCTGTTCCGCCCAAAGAGATTGCCTTACGGTGTTGCTAGCAGTCCAGCACTTTGGCAACAGACAATGGACAGAATTTGTCATGGTCTCTCAGGTACATTTTGTTTTGTTGATGACATATTAGTAGCAGGCAAAGCTATAGCAGAACATCAGGCGAGACTAAAGGTAGTTTTAGAGAGAATCAGAGACAATGGACTGAGGATCCGCCAAGATAAATGTCAGTTTCAAGTATCATCCTTAGAATATTTAGGATTCAGAATTGATGACAAGGGTATTCACAAGACTAGTGAGAAAGTTACAGCAATCAGAGATGCCAAGGTGCCTGAGAATGTGGGTGAGTTACAATCATTCTTAGGTTTAGTAACTTTCTATGGTAGGTTCATTCCTAATTTAGCCACTATAGCTAGTCCACTGTATCAGCTCACACAAAAGAATACCCAGTGGAACTGGACAGATCCTTGTGCAACTGCAGTAGAGCAGATAAAGTCAGAGATTACATCTTCTAGATTCCTTACTCATTTTCAACCTGACTTGCCAGTGAAGTTGGTGTGTGATGCTTCATCCATAGGTATTGGTGCAGTACTTGCTCATGTCATGCCAGATGGTGTAGAAAGACCCATTGCATTTGCTTCCCGTGTTCTAAACAAAGCTGAAAGAAACTACTCCCAGATCGAGAAGGAAGCATTAGCTCTAGTGTATGGTGTAAAAAAGTTCCACATGTATTTGTATGGAAGAACACGATTCACACTAGTTACTGACCATCAACCTTTATTAGCCATTTTAGGACCTAAGACCTAAGGACCTTACCCAGTCTAGGAGCCGCCCGACTCCAACGATGGGCTATCACACTAGCCGCATACTCATATGATATAGAGTATAGGCCAACCGGTAAGATGGGAAATGCTGATGCCTTGTCACGTTTGCCAGTGGATAAAGCTCCATCTGACCATGACAGTACTATACTTCTAATTGAGAGTTACAACCTTCCTATCACAGCACAGACCATAGCTAAACACACAAAACAAGACCCAGTACTATCAAAAGTTCTACAAGCTTTAACTTCAAGTCGTAATTTAATGTCAGATCAGGGAGACTGCCATTCATATCTGTCAGTGTGGTCCGAGCTTACCACAGAGCAAGGTTGTATTCTTAGAGGTGCCAGAGTAGTGATTCCAAAATCTATGCAAAACCAGGTTCTCAAGGAAATCCATGCAGATCATCAAGGCATAGTAAGGTCTAAATCAATTGCCAGGAGTTATGTGTTGTGGCCTGGGATGGACAAAGATGTTGAGAAACATGTGAAGGAATGCCCTAGTTGCTCAGCACAACAAAACGACCCCAGGCCAGCACGCATGCATCCATGGGAATTGCCTAGACATCCATGGCAACGTTTGCACATTGATTTTGCCAGCCCATTTTTAGGTCATACATATCTGATCATAGTGGATGCATACAGTAAATGGCCAGAGATAATTCCAATGCAGTCAACTACTTCACAAGCGACAATAAAGGCTTTAATGCCAGTGTTTGCCACGCATGGAATACCTGAGCGCATTGTGTCAGATAATGGCCCTCAGTTCTGTTCTGTGGAATTTCTTGATTTCCTAAAGGTGAATGGCATTCAACATACTAGGTCCGCTCCTTACCACCCAGCAACTAATGGAGAGGCA
This sequence comes from Paralithodes platypus, assembly GCA_032716605.1. NCBI lineage: Eukaryota > Metazoa > Arthropoda > Malacostraca > Decapoda > Lithodidae > Paralithodes > Paralithodes platypus. Next base: position 1,109,234 of record CM064557.1, on the reverse strand, counting down.
GAGAGGTTTGTTCAGAGTTTTAAACGCAACATGAAGTGCCGGGGAGCTATACCTTCCAATGTAATCACTTGCATCAGTAAATTTCTGCTAACCTATCACACTACAGAACATGCCACTACTGGACAGTGGACAAACACCTTCAAATTTGCTGATGGGAAGGAGAGTCGGGAATAGAATGGATTTGATGATGCCAAACACTCAGATACATCTCAACAACCAACAGTGGACACAATTAGAACAACAGGGTAAAGTTAGAAATTTCACTCCTTTATGTCCGGTCAAAGTTAGGATGTATAACACAGCACACAAGTGGTCTCCAGGTAAGATCACAAGACAGATAGGTAACATGAACTATGAGGTAGAAGTGGAAGGAAGGATTATGAGACGTCACATTTATCAACTACTACCAGACACAGTTAATTCTGACCAACCAATCATATCCACACCAGTACCAGTACAGCCACACACAGTTGATCAGCAGCTCACACGACACTCAGAATCTAATAACACACATGTGGATAGACAGACAAGTGAAGAAACAGATCACACTAACAAAGACACAGAGATCCCAGATAACACTAACCAAGACACAGAGATTCCAGCAACTCGTAGGGTACTACCTAACAGGCAAAACCGAGGTGTTCCAAGAGAAAAGCTGGATCTGTAGGTTAAGTTAAAGTACTTAAGTTTTAAGATTTAAAAATGCAGATATGTTATGTTATAATTCTACAGGATCATCATTATTATTATGAGAGTACCCTACTGCATGTGTGCTTTTACTTTTCTCACAGGGGGAAGGAATGTAATGTATTAGTATACCATTAGTATACCTTCAAAGAAAACTGATGTACCGGTAAACTATAAGTGACTGAAGGTAAGGATCCGACACCCTACAAGAAGAATTGAATCCCTTATTTATAGCTGTTGAATCCTTTATACAGAATCCAATACTATTATGATCAATGTTCTGCATCAACAGTTTATTGTTTATACTCAGTGCTCTGTTCCCGCTTTTTTACAGTAATGATGTAGTTTTCCTCACAGTATCATTTATCCCCTCTATTGACAAGTTTGCGACGAGTTGGGATAATATGGCCTACATGAATAACATACTGCCATATAGAGTGACGGCTTCTGTATGATATAACCAACACTGGTATCTTCATATTACAGGTGAGTAATGACAACACAACAGATACCACATACAGATCTTAAATACTCTAACCATTACACCACCAAGACAATATTGCGTAACATAAAGTTGTCTTCCATAGGCTCTGAAAGCTATGGCAAGGAGATGAGTACTGCAACATTGATTTAATCCCTTCTGTACCGGCGAGGTATTTCTCATTTTGTTCTAGCTATATTTAGACGATTTCATGCAGTTTAAGAAGGATCTGTGGTATTAAATATAGTTAAGTGAGATAGCTTGAGGTCTGTTAATTGCTGGAAGCCCTTTGTAAACTGAATAGATTCGTTTAATAGTAGCCAGAATAAAGTTAGACGTCGCCGGTACAGAATGGGTTAAAGGCTTTCAGTAGTTCCTCGGAGAAGCCTATTCAAGGGGCCATAGTACAAACTATGTTGTATGTTGAAATATTAATTGATCATACCAATAAAGAAGAAGTGACCGGTGTAGAGAATGAGTGTGGCGAAGAAGTTGAGTCTGCCCTGGTTGGAGTTGGTGCCCTTCAGGTGACGGTACTGCTCCGGAAACTGAATCCTCTGTAGTCGCTTCACAATCACCCTGGTAAAATACACACATAGATAATTTTGGTAAGCCTCGACGACGTGTAGGCTACAGACTAATAACACACATGATAAAGCTACTCCAACAGCTTCCTATCTCTCTCCAACATGGCCCCTAAGGTCTTAAAATTGCCAAACTAATGGGCTGAACGTCTTATAATCTCAAAACTAGTGGGGCTAAACATTAGGGAGAAGGGGGTCCAGAAAACTGGTCTGCCTCCCCTGAACATACATTAATTCTGTATATAAAAACGGGTCACTGGCTTAAGCAACATGGATGATGCTCATTCTCCTTTCCCCATTGAAAATTACACATGCAAGGAGAAATATAGATATGTAAAGATAGAAAGAGAGAGAGAATTATAAAGATACAGATATAAGGTAACAAACACAACCTTTTTGAACAGCACGTAAATCAATCTGAAGACTCCAGGAGATAAAGAGAGAGAGAGAGAGAGAGAACCTGGTACTCACAGATAGAATGTAACTGAGCCATCTTAGACAACAGGAGAGAGAGAGTTACTATAAACTGGTCAGGTCAGGTGAAGGTATTGAGGGATAAGCCTTTACAACGGCACCTCGTATCTACATTCTACTTTTCCCATTTTTCTGAAGAGTGTAGAGAGGGGAGAAGGGGTGTTGGAGAGAGAGGAAGCTGTTGGAGTGGCTTTGTTATTGGTACTCACACCTAAAAGGTACCACACTGAGCTATCTTAGACAACAGGAAGACCATTCTGAAGACTGTCCAGAAGGAGAGAGAGAGAGAGAGGTTGAGTGAGTTAGACTTGAAATGCTGGGTGTGAAGGGAATTTAACCCTCCCGAAAATCCCGAGACCCAGTGGTGGTGCCTGCCGCGGTTTCGAACCCCGGTTAGGGACCTCAGTAGGTGTAAAGTCAGTGAAAATAGGCTAGCCTCAACAGACCTCGGATGCGGAAATACCCTGAGCCGAACAGGCCAAGTGGTATATCTCTATTGGTCTAACTGGTAAGGTGTCTGCCTCACACCCAAGGGTCGAGAGTTCGTGCCCCCACCAGGGCATGATATTTTCGTGAGGCTATTTCCGCATTTAACGAAGTTTAGGTGTGTTGGTAAAATTGTTCAGATGGTTGAGAATAAGATCGGAGCTCCATAAATCCTCTTTCGGGTATGGTGTAAAACCGATCCCCCCATAGGTTTTACCAGACTGGTGTGGTTTCGAACCATGGTCAGGGACCTCAGTAGGTTTACCAGACTCGCGCTCTAACCCACTGTAGCCTACTACCACGGACGTACAATAGGATAGCAACCTTAGTTCTCCTTGAAAGAACCAGGTGATAGTCTCGTGGTGATTCACGTGGTGGGTTTATTAGACTTCTCCACCGACTATTTTACACTATCCCAGACGTCAACTCTGATAGTTTTGTGGTTGCGGGATTTTTGCGGGTACAGGGAATTACAAGACTATAAATTGGTATACTCACAGATAGAAGGTTACACACTGAGCCATCTTAGACAACAGGAAGATCATTCTGAAGACTGTCCAGAAGGCGATGGGGTTGGTTCCTTCCGGCTGGTACATTGGCCCGAACCGGAGTATGTTAGGGGGACCTGTGGAGAGGTGGATACAGTGCTAAGGGGGGTCGCCGTTTTTTTTATCTTTCTCTCCTTTTCTCTCTTTCCCTGGCTTTTATCCATTCGGCCCCAATTAGCCAACTGTTTTAAGATGTTTATCCCCATCCAGGTGTCGATTTCTTCCTGGCGAGCGATAGCGAGCCAGCATTGTATGGAGAAATCCGGCTTCGCCGGAGAAATTTTTCTATCGAAAAATGTACATACTTAGCTTGCTGTCAAAACAAAAATATATATATGCTGGCTCGCTACCGCTCGCCAGGAAATTATTGACACCTGGATAGGGGTAAACGTCTTAAAACAGTAGGCTGAATGGGGCCGAATGGATACAAGCCAGAGAAAGAGAGAAAAGGAGATAAAAATTGCAAGTGACCCCCCTTAATGTTGTGATTGGATGGTGTTCCTCCTGTTGTATTCAAAAGCTTCCGTGCTGACCCCCTGCCTAGGTAAACTCTTCCGTCTCTGTCTCTCCTATAACGTTATCGTATAAATACGATAGAATATGACTTTTGTGATCTCGTATGTCTCTGTGACGTCACCATCTCTCCTACAGCACGACGTAGGATGAGTAGATCGTATATTATAAGATTGTAAATAAGTTAAGTTATAAAAGGCCTAATATGCTATTAAGCAATATTGCCATGGTCTTATGTAGTATATATGAATTTATCGTATATATTAATATAATTTATCGTATAGAGCAATCTAGATGCGGTACGATAATTTGGGCTCCTGGCCTTTTGCCAAGGCAGCAAGGTGTGTCTTCGAGGAACACCAGAGCCTTCACGAACACCAACCAGTTAACATCTAATTTTCCGCCCTCAGTTGATCGTGCTTTTGTGCCTCTAATCACAATACACATACAGCAATACACACAGCTACACCATCACGACGCTCTCATCGACGCCATGACTGACAGACAGATAAGCATAACATTCATGTCCATTCCCATGTAATCATTTATTCTTTCTTTAACTTGACTCGTGTCTCGGGAACGAAGTCTCGATCCCCATTATCCACCGCCATATTGGGTAAAACGTTCTCCCTTGCCTCATTGCCACGTGGAACTATTGGTGAGTTAATTCCTGGCTAATATTAACCCTTATAACCTTACCCTATATATAAATTTATTATGTGAGACCTTTGGATATAACTTAGCTTCTTTCAGATTTAATTCAATTTAGATATGGAGTCGTTTTCATTTAGATTGATTTATTTGATTCATTATAGCTTAGTAATATTTAACTTCCATTGATAGTTTACCACATTGGTGCCCAGACCCGGGAAATTAGCTACCAGTAAGGGATTTTAAGGCAATGAACAAGGGGACATATAACAGGATGCAGGAACAACTCTATGATAAACTGGCAAGGCTAGCCAAGCGATGGTTAGAGTCGGAATGCAGGGTCACATCATTGCACCTGCCCAAGTTCTGCATCCCACCCATCATCTTTCCCCAATAATTTTCTTTTCTGTTTCAGACTTCCTGTGACATATGACCTGACCTAACATTTTTCTTGTTCAATGTGATCCATTAGTAGGTATTGATATTTAGTGTACTATTTTTTCTCCATGACATAGAAGTCCGCCGGTTGGCGTCTCTTAACTAGACTATTGATTTGCCGTTGTCTTTGTAACGTAACATTTAGATACATAGCCTATAGGCTCACTTGCAAAATGGATAAAGACCATAAAGAGACACCGTCTAGTGGGGTGCTGAGCAAAGCCCCTAAAAATCAAAGGGCGGGACTTCGGGGAGTATTAAATAGGCTAATTATGGATGTCAACACTTTCATCACTACTGCTGAACCAGAGGAATTGGAGGCTAGATTAGAAAACGTCCAAGTTACCCACGGTCGTATTACGGCTCTGAGTGAGGTGTGTGACGCCTCCCAGCGCTAGCAGAATGGTTGCGTGGGGCATTGCAACTCGCTAGCGCTCGCCAGGATGGGGGGATGGGCTACAGTTGTCCTAGAATGATCTGCTTTATGTTATTAGTGTCGTGTTGCCACAGACAGTCTAGAAATGGTGTTTGTTTTGGTCTGTGACCGCGCCTTGTATTTTATATTCGCTATAATATAAATGTTGCTTGTGTGAGAGGCGAGCGAGAGAGGGTGACGGGGTACACCTGGCAGTGGGGCGAGCTATCACGCGGCCCGCTTGGGCGCTGACGGCGTTGGCGGCCGGGTGGTCAACTAGTCCCTGCTCATCGCGGCCTCGTGTTTTTTACCAGCTCAGATCTGGCCTGACACGCGTATCGTCTACATCCTTTGCAATTCTGTCCCCCATACTCGCCACTTTGCATACTATTTCTCTCTCTCGACTTCTCTTTCTCATTCTCTAATCTTTATTAAACTCAACATCCCTTCTGGTTTCAGCATAGACGTTCACCGTCGGCCAGTCGTATTGTACGCGAAGCTCTCAGATATTTCTATGTATTAGGCTTTAATGAGGTTTGGAGAGACGGACTTTTCCGTGTGTGTCCTCTCTCGGGAAGGTTGTAGACTGGTATATGTCTCCCTGGCAGGGTGTTGAGTGATTCTGCTTAGTTATTTAAAGCTAGACTAGGGTAAGGTTACTGTGTCGTTGTCTCCGATGTGTGCAGTGTTAGCTAAGCCCTGCACGACATCGACAGGTACTGTGGGAGCCTAGGTTGTCTTCGGGTGGGTTTACTTTGCGAGCACAGCACTGTGGTGTGAGAGGGCCATAGCCTATCCCTCACAACATAGTGCTGCCTCTTTGTGTTGACTTCTGAGGGATCACCAGGATAGAACTAGGTACTAGAGACCTAGATTTATCAAGAGAGCATCCCCGTCATATAACGTAATCTTCATTATACCACCTTCGGACAACGTTAGGCTACGAGCCGCATGCTCGCCCATTGTTGCCCTGCCTTGCTACCCCAGCTAGACTTTATTAACCGAGCAGACACGGGTTAGAGATAAGCTCCATTATTATATGTATGCCACATTATTATTCACTGCACTTTTGAGCCGAGGTTGTTGTTGAGTTGCACAACCCTAGTAGGCTGTTGCGTTGTGTCACGAAGCATTTCTTTAGTTGTCGAGCATTACTACCTTTGCGCAGTCTTTATGATTCGCCTGCCTATTATTACTATATGTCCTAGTATTTATTGTGACCCGTATTCTGCATTATAATTGTTCAAGATTCTTTACGAACATCTTCCCAGCATCAGACTTATTTCAGAAGTTTCCAGTTGATGTTGCAGGACTAGCATTGCACTTTCTTTAATACAGGAGTGCCAGTTATTTGAGTATCTACCGTAACGTTAAATAATCACGTTACTTATCTTTTCTTTGTGTAACCTAAACGAGTAATCTTTTACTGTTTGAGAATAGGCTGTTTCATCGAGCGTCAGCCTAGTGTGTGTGCACCAGTTACCGAGTCATAGGATACCTCGTGGTCCAGGCACGACTCAGGGCGGTAATGGTGTTTTGTTTTCCAGTGTTTAAGGCAGGGGTTGGATCTAGTGTTACCGTTGTTGCATTTTGCCATTATCTAGTCCAATGTTGAAGAGCCCTGTGTCTTTGAGAACCTGGATCGTAACAGGTGATTGTGGCTGACATGACAGAGGAGGAAGAGATAGTTACAGAGTGTGATAATCGCGCCCTCTATGACGAACCTGTCTTTAGAGCGAAGTACCTATTACAGCGTGCTGTCGCGAGTAAGAAGGGAGGCGATAATGAGGCTCATAGAAGGGCTGACCCAAAACATACTGTACACCTCCCAAAGCTCAATCTTCCTACATTTGGGGGCAAGTTGACTGAGTGGTTAGCTTTTTGGGACGTATTTCGATCTACGGTTCATGAATCCTCTTTGGATAATGTCCGCAAGTTTCACTATCTGAAGGGAAGGAGAGGCCTTACATTTAATAGAGGGTTTTGCAGTAGTGGGTGGTAGTTATCTTGAAGCGGTACACTTATTAGAGTCCACATACGGGGATAGAGAGCAGTTGAAGATGGCCCATGTCGTTGCCTTGTTGGGGCTCCCAGAACCACAGTATAAGGTTGAGGAGTTGACAAACTTCAGGGCAAATATGGAGTGCCATACTCGATCGCTAGACACCCTAGGGCTTACCACGCAGGAAATGATAGTCATTATCTTGCGTCAGAAGCTTCCTATGGCAATACTTGATAAGGTAAGATCATTTGAGCTGGGGGAGTTCAAAACTCAGTTCAGCAAGGAGATCAATAATCTACAGTTGAACAAATGGAGAATGTATGTGTCGGGAGGGAGTGAGAATGTGGAGAAGAGGGGAACAATAAGCATGACAGTGGGGACTAAAGTAAAGAAAGAGGGTGCGTATAAGAAACCTGCTCAGATTCTATGTAAGCTATGTAACAACAATCATCATAAATGGAGTTTCTGCGTAAAATACCCAACAAATGAGACAAAACTAGCACAGGCGAAAAGATTGAAGCTATGTGTAGGTTGTCTAAGTAAAGAACATGGTAAGCAGGGACAATGTACTGCTACATACTTAAGGCCCTGTCGCCACTGCAAAGGACATCACTTTGATAAGTTGTTGTTGTTGTTGTTGTTGTTCCCCAAGCTGCCTGGCCGAACAGCCCCAAGGCCCCGAGCAAGACCAAGGCCATAACCGAGCGCCCCCACAGAACCCTCCCTGCCGACCACAATAAAGCCTGGGTGACCGAAGCCACTCCATGGCGGGGAGCTGAGGAGGGTACAGAAATGCCCAGGAAACCAAAGCCCCACCCAGGGCCCTGTGCCCCTCAGCAATTATGAAGAGAAAGTTGAGGGGCAAAGGAAAAATGTGACGCTTTGGCTTCCAATCTTGGTAGATTGGGAGCTCAATCCACATTAGAGACGCTGTCACTTGAGATCTAGAAAATATATAAGTAAAAGGAACAGTCAGAGTAAGCTATGGGTATGGCAGAGATCGCTCAGTTCTCACTCTGATAGACCAGCCCATCACCACACTTTGATAAGTTGTGTCCTACAGCAGATAAAGCCAAAGACGTAAAAAAAGAGGGTACTACAACTGTGACACTAGGTAGCACGCAAGACACCACTATATTGCCCACAATACAGATTCCCATGGAAGGTAATGACAGTAACAAAGTTTGTCGGGTACTTCTAGATCAAGGGTCTCAATGTTCCTTTATAAAGAGGTCCGTACTAGTGGGACTGAAGCACCGAATCGTAGGGGCTGAGACTCTTCGATTACAGGGCTTCACAGGGGTTACTGATAAACAAGACTACGAGATAGCGGAGATTTCATATTTCTATCGTAAAAACCGGTACTTTATGACTTGTATCGTAGTAGACACCCTACCAGAATATGTATCTGTGGGTGTGAAGAAGGTGGAACACGCATTACGTAGCAAAGGGGTTAACTTGTCAGATCCCATAGGACATCAGAGTGAGGTGCATGTTCTACTTGGTGTGGATCATTATTATGAAGTAGTATACCCTGGATTTAAAAAGATGTGTGGTGTAATTTTAATCCCCACTAAATTTGGATACTGCATGAGCGGAAAGGTGCATACTACACAGTCAAAGGTCCTGGTCGACACGGTCTCGATATATAGAGTCAATGTAACCGCGGCAGAGGAGTTGGGAAGGGAGGATTCCCAACCTAGTGACCCTAAGATGGCTGCCGAGTTCGACCTGGAACGACTGTGGAGATTGGATCACATAGGCATTAATCCTATGGAGACTGATTATGACTCGGAAGTTGCGCTACAAAGGTTTGACGAGTCTGTGTGCTACTGTGCCTCAGATAAGCAATATAAAGTTAGTTTACCCTGGAAGAACAGTGAGATAAGCCTGCCTACCAACTATGGTTTGGCATTAGGTCGCTTGCGCGCATTACAGCGTAAATTGTCTAACGAACCGAGCACGCGCCAGGCGTATGACGATGTATTTCGGAGTTATGAGGATAGGGGCTTTATAGAGAGAGTCAATGTCAGGGAACCGTTTAAGAAGGGTAGGGTTCACTATCTGGCCCATCATGGGGTATGGAAAGATAGCGTCACCACACCAATACGGGTGGTGTATGACTGTTCTGCCCACCAAGGTCAACAACCCAGTCTAAATGACTGCCTGTTGACAGGTCCGTCCATGGTGTCGGACCTGTCCCAACATCTATTGCGGTTTAGGCTGGGGAAGTACGCCTATACCAGTGACATCGAGAAAGCATTCTTGATGGTCAAGCTAAAGGAGAAAGATAGAGATGTTACCCGCTTTCTTTGGTTCAGCGACATTAGCGACTCTGAAAGTCCAATCATAATATACCGTTTTCGGGTTGTACTCTTTGAGGCCACTTGCTCGCAGTTTTTGTTAAATGCCACAATCAGAAAACATCTAGCTGACACTCATGAGGACACAAGTAAACTATCTCACGGATTATACATTGACAATTTGCAGGGTACTAGCGATAGTCAAGATGATTTGTTATATGCATACTGGCAAGCACGCAGATTGTTTGCGGATGCACATCTATTTCTCCGCGAGTGGGTTACTAATAGTGAAGATCTTCAGAGTTTAATACAGGTGGATGGTACGGCATCTCTTAACCAGGAAAAGTCCAGAAATTTGGGGATGATCTGGCAACCTAAACATGACATAGGCTACTAACTTTTCAAACAAGGTCTTTTGCTCAGCAGACAGGAGCGCACACCAAAAGAAGTCTGTTGAGCAAAGTTGCACAATTTTTTGATCCTTTGGGTCTAGCATTACCTGTTACCATAAGAGCTAGGATTCTAATGCAGGAAGTTTGGAGACGTAAATTAGGATGGGATGACAGTTTGCCCGAGGACCTGAATGACCAAGGGACATTGTTGTTGAATGAATATGCCATCCTATGTACTAAACCTATACCTCGTAAAGTGGCGGCGTTCGGTGACGTTACGTTACACACGTTTTGCGATGCTAGCGCCACGGCATACGGGGTAGCCATATATGTTGTTACTTCATTTGGGGCACATTTAGTTACAGCCCGGGCCAAGGTAGCCCCGGTTAAAAAGGTAACTATCCCCAAAATGGAATTGACTGCCATGCTGCTATTAGCACGTCTGGTGCAACATGTACGCGCAGCATACGAGAGCGAATTAAATATTGAAATCGTTCACGTTTGGTGCGATAGTCAGGTCGCACTCAACTGGATACATAGCAAGAAGTCTCTGCCAGTTTATGTGCGGAATAGGGTGGATGAGATTAGAGCCCTTTTGCCAGATGTTGCTTATCATTATGTAAATACAAAAGAAAACCCTAGTGATCTCATAACTAGGGGTATAACGGCTAGCCAGTTAATGCAGTCCGAATTGTGGTGGCATGGTCCAAAGTGGCTGCTCCATGAAAGTGAATGGACGATATGGCATGCTGTTGGTGAGGGACTTCTGCCACTGGAAACAGTGGCAGTTACAGCCCAACCAATTGAGCCACCGGGTCCTATCATGAAGTGGGCAAGATTCGGTGACTATAATAAACTAGTCAGAGTTGTAGCTTGGGTGTTGCGATATGTATCCAATCTGAAGCTTAAAGTAACGGGCCAACTCTGCAACAGGGGTCACAACATTGATGCTCGTGAATTTAAAGCAGCTGAAGTAACTTTGATCAAATGGATTCAAGTAGAAACCTTTTCCAATGAATTAGAATCCTTGAAAAGCTCGAATAAGATATTAATGCCTAATATAGTGCGTCAACTAAGGTTGCACCTAGACAATGGCCTCATCAGGTGTGAGGGTCGCCTGAAGTGGTCGGGTGTACCAGACGGCACAAACCGCCCTATAATTATGCCAACAAGACATCACGTTACTGATCTATTGATCATGCGTGCACATAGGGAAGTAAAACACTACGGGGTATGTCATATTATATCCAATTTACGTCTCACATGGTGGATACCCAGGGTTCGACAAGTAGCTCGACGCGTAGTACGAAAGTGTGTAATATGCCAGAGACTAAAGGGTAAACCATATGCAACTGGACCAGCTCCACCCCTACCTGAATGCCGTGTAAAGCACGTAGAACCTTTCCAAGCGGTAGGATTAGATTACACAGGGGCATTGAAGACGAGGGAGAGTGAGAAGGTTTATATATTATTGTTTACCTGTGCGACGTCTCGAGCGGTACACCTAGAACTATGTGATAATATGTCTAGCGAAGAATTTATGCTGGCGTTCAGACGGTTTTGTGCCCGTCGTTCATTCCCTCAACTCATTCTTAGCGACAATGCTCCCACTTATGTCCAAGCATCAAAATATCTAAAGGATATGAGTAGTGATCCTACTATCATCACTTTTTTGGGAGAGAAGAAGTGCGAATGGAGGTTCATTCCAGTTAAGGCACCTTGCTTTGGTGGAATGTGGGAACGGTGTGTCGGCATAGTAAAGTCAGGACTCAGAGAGGTTGTAGGACGTGCTCTATTAAAGAAGAGTGAGTTGACGACAGTCCTCACAGAGATAGAGCAGTCGTGAATGATCGCCCGCTTACATATGTGTACACCGACCTGCAAGAACCACTACCATTAACGCCAGCTCACTTGCTATATGGAAAACCATTGACTGCGTTTCCAACTGATTTTCAGTCCATAGTAGAGTTAGAGGATCCCTCGTTGTACTCTGAGGTAGCGGTGTCTAAGAGATACCAGTATATATCCAGGATAATCGAGGATTTTAGGAAACGGTGGATTAGTGAATATCTGCTAGCATTGAGGGAAAGGACTGTTACTCCCTCTGGTAGACCAACGGCACCTACAGTTGGTGAAGTTGTTTTAATTAAAGAAGATAGTCCTCGTTTATCCTGGAAATTAGGCCGCGCATTGGAGGTATACAAGGGGGCAGACTCTGTAGAGCGGGTGGTGCTATTGAAGACAGCCACTGGAACTACTGTTCGTCCAATCGCACGTTTGTACGCTTTGGAGCTCGATTCCGCATTGCAATCTGATGCTCCACCTGTTCTTGCTGGGTCCGAGGATTCTCAAAGGAAAGACTCACCTCTTACTAATGGTGATCATTCCCGGACCGGGACACGTCCCAGACGCGCTGCTGCTGGCGCCGTCGACTTGTGGCATCAAAAGATAGCCTCTGGGCAACTTTAGGTTTAAGGTGGGGTTCAGGTCTTTTTTTGTGGGGGGAGTGTATCGTATAAATACGATAGAATATGACTCTTTTGTGATCTCGTATGTCTCTGTGACGTCACAATCTCTCCTACAGCACGACGTAGGATGAGTAGATCGTATATTATAAGATTGTAAATAAGTTAAGTTATAAAAGGCCTAATATGCTATTAAGCAATATTGCCATGGTCTTATGTAGTATATATGAATTTATCGTATATATTAATATAATTTATCGTATAGAGCAATCTAGATGCGGTACGATAATTTGGGCTCCTGGCCTTTTGCCAAGGCAGCAAGGTGTGTCTTCGAGGAACACCAGAGCCTTCACGAACACCAACCAGTTAACATCTAATTTTCCGCCGTCAGTTGATCGTGCTTTTGTGCCTCTAATCACAATACACATACAGCAATACACACAGCTACACCATCACGACGCTCTCATCGACGCCATGACTGACAGACAGATAAGCATAATATTCATGTCCATTCCCATGTAATCATTTATTCTTTCTTTAACTTGACTCGTGTCTCGGGAACGAAGTCTCGATCCCCATTGTCCACCGCCATATTGGGTAAAACGTTCTCCCTTGCCTCATTGCCACGTGGAACTATTGGTGAGTTAATTCCTGGCTAATATTAACCCTTATAACCTTACCCTATATATAAATTTATTATGTGAGACCTTTGGATATAACTTAGCTTCTTTCAGATTGAATTCAATTTAGATATGGAGTAGTTTTCATTTAGATTTATTTATTTGATTCATTATAGCTTAGTAATATTTAACTTCCATTGATAGTTTACCACAAATGTCTTACCTTCTTGCTTTGCTCTCATTCAACCTGTCCCAAAGAAGGGTGACCGCTCTCAACCCTCCAACTATCGTCCAATTGCTCTCATTTCTTAATTGCATCTCCAAAGTGTTCGAAACTCTTCTTACTTCAAAATGTATTAAGGCAACCCACCTCGTTTTTTTTCTCTTTCCCATTCAGCCTACTGTTTTAATACGTTTACCCCCATCCAGGTGTCAATATTTTCCTGGCGGTCGGTAGAGAGCCAGCATATATATATTTTTGTTTTGACAGCAAGCTAAATGTGTACATTTTTCGATAGACAAATGTTACCGGCAAAGCCGGATTTCTCCATACAATGCTGGCTCGCTATCGCTCGCCAGGAAAAAATCGACACCTGTATGGGGATAAACGTCTTAAAACAGTTGGCTGAATGGGGTCAAATGGATACAAGCCAGAGAAAGAGAGAAAAGGAGAGAAAGAAAAAAAAAGCTGGTGACCCCCTTAAGCATTATTCTTCTCATAATCAACTCTCAGATCACCAGTTTGGCTTCCTTAGGGGTCGCTCTACAGGTAATCTTCTTTCATATCTCACAGTTCTTTTCTAGGCTGAATAAAATCGTCTAATGATAGCCAGAATAAACAGTCAAAACACGTCATAAACCTCAGAGTGGTTAATGATGTGGAAGTCAGAGGGTTAATTTACCCTATCAATTCGCCCAGATCTTTCCTAAGTTGCACAAAATCATCTAATAAGAGCCCTAAGAAGAAGCCAGACGTCCTTATAGCATCAAATGGAGGAGCCGTACCCATGATCTGCACACTCCAGTCATCCGAGCGTCCCCACACGTCATCCCTCAGTATCAGACACAGGGATGGTCCATCTCCCAGGAACACCTCAAACAACCGCAGAACTCCAGCTGTTACTATCTCATCCACATATCTAGAATAGGTTAATTTGTGTTAGCATATAAGTGAAGAAGTCCTTGCATGACAGTGTGGTAATCCCGACATTGACTTACGGAAGCGAAGCATGGACATTGGTGGAGAGACTCAGACCAAGAGTGAGAGGGGTGGAAATGAGTTACTTGAGAAGTGCGTGCGGAGTTAAATGGAGGGATAGACAGACGAATGAGGAAGTAAGAGGGAGGTGTGGTGTAAGGTAGATGTGCTGGAAAGTGTGAAAAGGAACACCTTGAGATGGTTCGGCCATATGGAATGTATGGGAAGCGAGAGAATGTCTAAGAGGGTGTATGAGAGCGAGGTGGAAGGACAGAGAGGGAGAAGTAAACCGAGAGAGAGGTGGAAGGATGGAAGTGAAGAAGCATATGGATGAAGGCGGTGCTGGTTGGGAGGAGGGGCGTCGACTGACTGGGGACAGAGGTGCACGGGGGTGTTTTGTTCGTGCTTCGTGACCACACCTTCGGGGAATATACTTGGAAATATACGGGGAAAATACTTGGAACTCTCTCACTTAACCCTTTTTGCCACCATAGATCCTTCTAAAAGTGCACAAAATCGTCTAAACATAGCCAGAATAAAATTAAAAAGACGTCGCTGGTACAGAAGGGGTTGAGGTATTTGCTTATGTTATATATTAATCATAGCAAATAAAATAAAAATATAGTCTGCATAATAATATGATTATGATTAATTACTTTTTTATGTGGAAGCAGATTTATAATAGTCACAACAAACACACACAATCCCCCCCCACACAACACACACCTACACTCCCCCCCCCCCCCCCCACCCCCAACCACACACACACATGGGTGAGGGCTGGTCCTATTCAGAATGAGGTTTGGTATCCACTATCCAACCGTAGCCGTTTCTGTCTGTCTCTTTTCCTGTAGGCTACTACTTTTCCTTCTAGGTGCTGGTGAGATCGCCCGATTGGGTGGCACTGCAAGGGGGCTGCGGACGGTGGGGGCATTGGCCCAGGAGGTGCAAGGCCGTTGGCTGATGATCCCCTCCCCCGCTGCCCTCTCAGAGACAGATCTCATCTCGCCCTAGCCCGGACTCGGGACTGCTCGGCTAGACATTCTGAGGAACTATAACAATACCAACAACAACAACAACAACAACAACAACCCACACACACACACAACAAACCTAACACAAACACAACACCACACAATGTTCCCTTACCCACTCTAAACCACTGTTTGGACACTTGATCCTCAGTGTTTTGGAGGACAAGCAGCTTAGAAGGGTCACTAGAACTGTTGTTGCTTTTTTTCCTTTGTACTCCTTTGTACTCCTTTGTACACACACCACACACACACACACACACCACACACACACACACACACACACACACAAACAACACATACACAAACATAATATATTTTACCTGATACCATTATTCCCAGTCATGTTTTTCCTTTAGACCAAACCTCCAGGCACGAGCAAATCTGTAACACAAAAATCAATATAAATTTAACTTCAATAATGTTTGCTTGTTCACTTAGAGAATAACTGTGTGTGCGTCACCAATTAACTCTATTATATTATATTTTATTTATATATGTTTATATTTGTATAATATATATGTATATATATATATATATATATATATATATATATATATATATATATATATATATATATATATATATATATCATGGAAGAGCGTAAGACACTGGTGTAACGGTTTCCTTCTCAGTCAGGACTTGCATGAAAAATCACCAGTAGACATACAGTACCGGTACATAATAACCCTTTCTTTACAATAGGCCTATATATTTTGTTTAAATGTATTGTGCGTAGATATACTGTACAGTACTGTACTTTCATATTAAATAAAAATTTCTCCGCCGGTGGACCACACCACCCTAACCCACTCTTAAGAAGAGGGGGCTGTGCCCCCCGTGGATGTCACGCAAAGTTCATCCTTGCCACCTTCAGATAAAATGATCCAGAACTGGATATTGTGTTGTGAAAGGTGGTAAGAGTTGTTTTATCGGGCGTACCACTACTGACATAAAACATAAATCATCTATAAATACTTCTATCTATCTATCTATTGCCTGACGCCGTGATCCCCGAAGGGGTGGCCACGAACGAACCGCCCCCATGCACCTCTGTCCCCAGTCAGTCGACGCCCCTCTCCCCAACCAGCACCGCCTTCGTTCATGTAGTTCCTCACTCCATCCTTCCACCTCATATTCGGTCTACCTCTCCCTCTCTGTCCCTCCACCTCGCTCTCGTACACCCTCTTAGTCATTCTCTCGCTTTCCATACGTTCCATATGGCCGAACCATCTCAAGTTGTTCCTTTTCACACTTTTCAGCACATCTACCTCCACACCACACCTCCTTCTTACTTCCTCATTAGTCTGTCTATCCTTCCATGTAACTCCGCACGCACTCCTTAAGTAATTCATTTCCACTGCTCTCACTCTTGGTCTGAGTCTCTCAACCAACGTCCACGCTTTGCTTCCGTAAGTCAGGGTCGGGATTACCACACTGTCATGCAAGGACTTCTTCACTTCCATACTGACCATCCTATTTCTTGTTACTGCTTTTAGCGTTCCTACAACCCTCTTCCCCTGTTGTACACTCTCCCGCACTTCTTCATCCATAGTCCCATCTTTACTCAACACACTGCCCAGATACTTAAAAGAGTTGACGATCTCCATAGCCTGACCATTCAGCTTCACCTCACACTCTGTGACTTCACCCCTTTCGAAGACCATAACCTTGCTCTTCCCCGTATTTACCTTCAAATTCCGTTTTTCGCACACAGTTCCAAACTCATTTACCAGACCCTGCAACTCCCATTCATTATCACTCATCAGAACTGTATCATCCGCAAACAGCAGTATAGGTAGCTTCCACTCAATTCCCTCCCTTTTCAGCGATACACCAACATCCACTGCTCTTGATAGGATTTCTTTCATGACTCCAACCATATATACAGTAAACAACCACGGGGACATCACACACCCCTGTTTCAAACCAACATTCAGGTCAAAGAACTCGCTCTGCTCACTCTCCACACGTACTGCCGCCTTTGCACCCTCATACATGCTCTTCACTGCTTTCAGCAACTTGCCCTCTACTCCGTATATTCTAAGTACTTTCCACAAACCTTCTCTATCCACTCTGTCATAGGCCTTCTCCAAATCCATAAAGGCAACATACACCTTTTGTTTCTTCTCCAGATACTTCTCCACAACACAATTCAGGGTAAAAATCTGATCTACACATCCTCTTCCCTTCCTAAAACCTCCCTGCTCGTCGCCTATCCATTTCTCCGTTCTCACTCTCACTCTCTCAATCACTACCCTACTGTATACCTTCCCTACTACGCTTAGAAGACATATTCCTCGGTGGTTACCACACACTCCTCTTTCCCCTTTGCCCTTATATAGGGGGACTATTATGCCAGTCTTCCAGTCATCGGGTGCACTCCCCTTCTCCCATGCTAGTTTGCACATTTTCCATACCCATTCTATCACTATCTCACCACCATACCTCAACATTTCCCCACACACTCCATCTGTTCCTGGTGCTTTCCCAACTTCACTCATTTCATGGCTTCCCACACTTCTGACCTCCTGATCCCCACCTCCACCTCCTCCTCCACTACTTCTCTTCTTCTCCCTCCCATACCATATCCAGCTATGTTTGCTGGCTCTTCATTCCTTACATTTAGCAACTCACTGAAGTACTCCCTCCATCTTTCGACTCTCTCTTGCTTCTCGGCTAGCATTCTCCCATTCTTATCTTTCACACCCTTACTGTTCCCCTTGCTACCTTCCCTAACTTTCTTGACTTCTTTCCAGAACAGTTTCTTACTCTCCCTCCATTTTACACTCAGATTCCTTCCAAATTCCTCATCTACTCTTCTCTTACTTTCCTTCACTACTCTCTTCACCACCCTCTTACTCTCCACGTACCTCGCTCGTATCTGTCTCTCGGAATCTTCATTCCCTCTACTACCCAACCACTCTCTATATGCTTTCTTCTTTTCTTCCACAGCTATTCTTACCTCTTCTGTCCACCATGCTGTACCTTTCACTCCCCTCCTTCTTCTCCTCACTCCACACACCTCCTCACATGCTGCACAGATCTCATCCTTAAACACCTTGCTCATCTCCTCCACTTCCTCCATAACTTCCAGGTCGAACCCACCTAGTCGTCTTTCCACTGCTCTCCTGTACTCCTCCCTTACTTCCTCCTCCTGCAACCTCTCCACCCTCCTCACCATTCCACCCTCCTCTCGCCTCCCTCCAGCTCTCCTCACCCACTTCTTTTGTATCCTAACCTTAGCTACCACTATATAATGATCAGACAGACCCCCTCCAATACCCCTATACACCCTAGCATCCATCACAGATTTCTTCATTCGTTCATCCACACATACATAATCAATCAATGACTTTCGTTCCACCACTGTCTTATCCTTCATCGTCAACATCCGTTTCCACGTGTACCTGTGGATCATTCTGTGTCGGAAGAAGGTGTTGGCTATCCACAGCCTCCTCCCCACACATACGTCCACAAGTGCACTACCATTCCCATTCACCTCTGATGGTACCTCCCACCCTCCCACCACTCCCTCAACTTTCCTATCACCCACCTTACCATTCATATCCCCAATCAGAAATATTCTTTCGTTCTTGTCAAACTTCTCCAGGCACGCCTCCACATTCATCCAGAACTCCTCTTTCTTTCTTTCAAGTATATCCTCTGTCGAGGCATACACGCATACAATCACCCACGTTTGTATTCCTACTTTCATTCTCACCCACAGACTCATACTCTCTTACACATTCCTTCCATTTGCTACTTACAAACAAACATGCACCTTCTCTCGCTGTTCCTTCACTCACTCCAGCACACACACCCATTCCCCACTCCCACTCTCTCACATCTGAACCTTTCCATTTGGTCTCTGTCATTCCACATACATCCAGCCTGGCATTCACTAACACTTCCAGAACCTCTCTCTCTTTTGTGCTATCATTCATGCCACTAACATTCCACGTAGCCATTCTCAGAATGTCCGAAGGCATGTCCTTAGTCGGTCGTGGTTCGTCAACGTTGGTTCCGTCCGCATCCGAGGCTGTTAGTTCGTTTTTCTTTGCTTAGATATTCTTTCCGGGTGGGGGTCGCAAGCCCACCGACCCAACCTCTTTAGTCGCCTCTTACGACACGCAGAAGGCACGTGGGGCATATTCTATTCCCTAACCCCCAGGGGGGGTTACTTAACCTAACTACAAAGCCTAACCTAACCTAGTATTCTCATTACTACATGAATACTAGGTTAGGTTAGGTTGTTTGGTTAGGTTAATGATTTAGAGAGGTCGAGCTATACTGTATGTCGGTAGTGGTACGCCCGATAACACAACTTTTACCTGAAAGGTTAGTGATACAATGGCATCATAGTGAATATATAAAATGCTATTTATTTATTTACCCTTTCAGTACCGGTGTTATCCTTTTAACTATATTATGGGTACTATTAGACAAATATATTCAGTTTCACAAGGGCCTCCAAAAATTAACACACTTTGAACTGTTCAAATGATCTCACTTAACCCATTTTGCTACCACAGATCCTTTTGAAACTGCACATAATCCGGGTGGAATGTAGAGTTTGGGCGTACCGCCATCATTGTTTACACTACTCGGAGCGGCGGCGGACGCTTGCCATCATGTTCCCGTCTATTTTGACTGCCGTTGGATACCCCCCCCCCCATGACATATTGTCATCATAATATATATATTGCCAGCAGGGGGAAAATGACCCAAAAAATCGCTTTCAAAATAGACGTGAACTTAACCATGGCGATCGACAAATCTAAACATGACGGCGGCGGCGGCGGCGGTGGGGGAGGCGTCGGACGTTTGCAATCATGTTCCTGTCTATTTTGAATGCCAATGGATACAATAATATCCCCTCACCCCCCCCATGACGTATTGTCATTGACTCATCGTCATATAGGCTACTGTATATTGCTAGCAGGGGGCAAATAACAAACAAAAAATCACCGTCAAAATAGACGCGAAGTTAACCGCGGCGATCGCCCTATGTAAACATGACGACCATACACCCGGAAACTACATCCATCCCGAAGTTGACATTTTCTGTCGGCGTCGTGTAAGACTCTGTACGAGTTGTCCAGCACCTGAGACCTTAACCCATTCTGTACCGGTGATGTCTTTTTCATCATATTCTGGCAACTACTAGACAATTTTCTGCAGCTTAAAAATGGCCTCTAGCAATTAGCCTAACAGGCTTCAAAATATCGGTAAGATTAGGAGTAGTGGGCGTACCACTACCAACATACAGCATAACTCATCTATAAAACATTAACCTAAACAAACAACCTAACCTAACCTAGTATTCATGTAGGCCTAGTACTAGGATAGGTTAGGTTAGGTTGTTTTATAGATGATTTATGTTGTATGTCGGTAGCCTAGTGGTACACCCACTACTCCTAATCTTACCAAAATATCTTGCTTAACCCTTCTTAAACTGCACAAAAGCGTCTAAATATAGCTAAAATAAGATTTAAAAAAAGTGTCAGGTACAGTAGGGGTCAAGAAACGCAGCGGCCGAGTGGACAGTATGATAAAGTGTGAATCTGCTTGACCTGGGTTTGATCGCAGCCAAATATCTATTTAATGGGTAGGACTAGGCTATGGTAGTAATTCCTAGCGCACTGTTTCACATGCTTACACCCAGTAACACAAAGAGGCAAGCCACTCCAACAGCTTCCTCTCCCTCCAACACTCCTTTTTCCCATCACTACAAGACACAAGTAACAAGTAACACACTTCGGAAAGTAGGCCTAGATACAGGGTGCTGTTGTATGATTGTAATGGCTTTTCCCTCGATAGTCAATAACTTCACCTGAATCACCTGACCTGACCTTGCTAGGCCTAGGCTAACTCGAGAAATAAGGCAGAGGAAAGGTATTGGGCTAATCATAAAGAACGCTTTCACTCATCATATCTATATCTGGCTCAGCCTCAACATCACTATCATCAGATTCAAGCTTTCGTTTCATACTTCTCCACCCAAGCTCATTCTCGGTATCAAAGCCAGCCAGAAGTTGATGGCGCTTCCTCTCTAACAAAACCTGACATTCAAAGGAATATGGAGATTGATTCTCATCAAAACCACTGCCCAAAAGGAGTGCAGTCCAACCGCTTCATACATTTAAGGAAACTCATTCCGAGAATCGGGATCCCAAATAGCCGTTCATCACGAATAACTAAAGCTTCGGACACTTTAACTTTAGGTTTCCCATTAGTATCTTGAAGTTTGATACTACTTCCTTCTGGAACACAGATACTCCGGTACCTGGAGTTCTAATATTACCCAACTGCACAGTAGAACCAGGCACGGACTCCACAGTCATCTCAGCCCTCATTGCAATCCTGTGTGGAATAAATACCCCAAATGAACCAGTGTCTAGTACCGCAGAACAGTTAAGACCATTTATGATCACACTGACTTCAGATATTATACGAGGGATTGGAAACATATGTGGACTATGCACAATGAGGTGGGGGAAGCTATTGTCCATATCAATTATACATCTACATCCTAAGAGAATATCTGCTCCGAGCAACCCAAAGCCCAATGTTAACCGGTCTGAAACAACTACCAGAGGTCTTGTAGTCAGCTCCCCCAAAGTCAATGACTGGCGACCAACTACACCACATATTGAAGGTATGGCCTCATCTCTGATGCCTGAAAATTGGTCGCCAAGGTTTAATAGTTCCACAAACTCAAGAGGAATCATTGTTGAAGAGCACCCTGTATCGACGAGGAACTTAACTGGGTTAGGGCAATCATTTATAAGCCCCATGGTCCATAATGATAACACAATTCATATTTTGTGGATTGACACCCTGGCCCCATCACATATAGGCAGTCGTCCGTGTTGGCACCCCAGAAAAGCTCCACCTTTACACCGGTATATCTGCTATCAGTCATGTTGTAAATGAATTGACTGATAAGTGTAATAAATGTATAACAATAAAACACACAGTTTACAATTTAACAGGGAAAACGAAGAACCACACAGAAAGTTGCAGATGGAGCACGAATGACACTATCCACCGCGAAGAAACTTCAAACCTCGATTGAGCTGAGCTGGACACTGTTACCACATAAAATCTTATATTTAGTGATGCCAATTATCGTCATAGATTAGTAATGTCGTTTAAACTATAAATACATAGGCAAAATATATATATTTAGTTCGCAAAAATGCAAAAATGTTGTTAGATGTTAATAGGTGACAGTAAATTAGCTAATTAAGCAGTTCAGTTCAGTTCAGTTGCTGGTCGGGAAGCTATGCCTTTGCAACGGCGCCTCCCTTTTGTCGTGTTTTCAGTTTTCTGATTTATCAGTAAAAAATATTATGTGCTATTTCTTCTTGCTTGCTCTTCGTTCTTCTTATTTGTTACTTCTTGCTTGTTTCCCTTTATTCTTGGTTGCTGATCTTGGTTCTTGTTTCTCGATCTTTCGCCTATATATTTTTTTTTTGTTTTTTTTTTTTTTCTATGTGATTGAGGGAGGCAAAAGGCATAACTGCCTATAGCGAGTGCCTCCCCCATAGTTGAAAGAGTGACAGGGCCAAAATCAAGGGACGTTCGAGCCAAAATGCCTGGACACACGGAGTTTGAAGCAATTTAAGTCATAGGAAGAGGGAAAGACTGATTCTGGGAGAGAGTTCCAGAGCTCAGATGTTGAGTAGAAGAAAGTTTGAGAGTAACGTTTCACTCTTGGGTTGGAGAGTTGCACAGAGTAGGGGTGGGATTGAGTTGCAAGACGGGTACCACGTGCCCTACGTAAAGGAGGTGGTATGCACTGGGATAGCTCTGAGGAACACTGATTATTATAGTAGCGATAGAATAGCGAGAGAGATGCAACATTGCGGCGGAGAGAGAGATTGCAGAGAGTTGGTGAGTGGACGGGAGTTAATGATACGAAAGGCCTTCCTTTCAACCTTGTCTAGGAGAGCGGTGTGAGAGGAACCTCCCCACACATGTGAACAATACTCAATACAAGGGCGCACTATGCCCCTGTACAGAGCAAGAAGCTGTGCAGGGGAAAAGAACCTCCTAAGGCGGTTGAGCACACCCAGCTTCTGGGAGGCTGCCTTAGCAAGACTGGTAATATGGTCCTTCCAAATGAGAGCAGAAGAAAAAGAGACACCAAGAATATTGAGAGAAGATGAAGGGTTGATTTTTGTATTGTTGAAGAATAAGGGATAGTCCGCTGGGAGATCCTGACGGGTAGATAGATGGAGAAATTGGGTTTTGGAAGCATTAAAGTTAACAAGGTTTTCTCTGCCCCAATTGGAAATAGTATTTAGATCAGAATTTAAGAGTTCTATGGCTTCATTACGTTTGTCGTTGAGGGATTGCTGGCTGGGGCATTCTGAAAAACTAATGGAGTAGTGTAAAGTTGAGTCGTCTGCGTATGAATGGATGGGAATTAAGGTACAGTTAAGGAGATCATTTATAAAAATTAGAAAGAGAATAGGAGATAGGACAGAGCCCTGAGGAACACCGGAGTTTATAGGGTGAGGAAGTGAACAATGGCCGTCCACAACCGCAGCTATGGAACGGCCAGAAAGGAAATTAGAGACAAAGGCACAGATGGAGGGATAGAAACCGAAGGAGGGTAGTTTAGAAATTAAAGATTTATGCCAGACTCTATCGAAGGCTTTCGATATGTCTAGTGCAATAGAAAAAGTCTCACCGAAGTCCCGAAAGGAGGATGACCAAGAGTTAGTAAGATATGAAAGAAGATCACCAGTAGAGCGACCCTTAAGGAAGCCATACTGGCGATCTGAGAGCAGATTATGAGAAGAGAAATGCTTAAGAAATTTGGAAGCAAGAATAGTTTCAAAAACTTTAGAAAGACAAGAGATAAGAGCAATTGGACGATAGTTGGAGGGTTGAGAGCGGTCACCCTTCTTTGGGACAGGTTGAATGTGAGCAAACTTCTAGCATGAAGGGAAGACGTTAGAGGATAGACAGAGACGAAAGAGTTTGCCTAGGCAGGGAGTCAGCACGGAAGCACAGTTTTTGAGAACAACAGGAGGAACACCGTCCGGACCGTACGCCTTATTAGTGTTAAGCCCAGAGAGGGTAGAAAGTACATCTTTAGAAGAGATTAGGATATTAGGCATAAGTAAGAGAGAGGAGGGCGGAGAGGGGAGGAATAGCACCGGAATCATCCAAGGTGGAGTTTCTAGCAAAAGTTTGAGCGAAGAGTTTAGCTTTGTTAGAGGAAGAAGTGATGGTTGTGCCATCAGAGTGGGAAAGGGGAGGGAAAGACGAGGAAGAGAAATTGTTGGAGAGGTTTTTGGCTAGATGCCAGAAAGCTTGGGAAGAGCTAGAGTTGGATAGTTCAGTGCATTTATTATTGATGAAAGAGTGTTTGGCAAGTCGAAGAACAGATTTGGCTTGATTCCGGGCAGAAACATATGAAGAATGAGAGTCTTGAGTTTTAAGGCGTCGGTACCGTTTGAATGCTTCCTCCTTATTGCGGACAGCAGTAGAACAGGCGTGAGTAAACCAAGATTTTTTAGCATTAGTCTGAGAGAAAGAGAATGGAATGTATGCTTCCATGCCCGATAGGATTACCTCGGTAATGCGTTCAGCACTCTCCGAGGGTCCCCGGCCATGGAAGCAGAAATCATTCCATGGGAAATCAAAGAAGTACTGCCGAAGAGCCTCCCAGTCGGCAGCGCCAAAGTGCCACAAGCGCCGCCGGCTAGGAGGATCGGGTGGCTGTACTGGAGAGATAGGACAGGTGACAGAGATAAGTTTATGGTCGGAGGAGCCCAAAGGAGAGAAAAGATCGACAGTATAAGAAGAAGGGTTAGAAGTTAGAAACAGGTCAAGAATGTTGGGCCGATCTCCGATGCGATCCGGGATACGGGTGGGTTGCTGAACTAACTGCTCTAGGTCATTTAGGATAGAAAAGACGTAGGCTTGTTCACCAGGTAGATCAGTAGTGTGAGAGGAGAGCCATTGGCGGTGGTGAACGTTGAAATCTCCTAAGATGGAGATTTCTGAGAAAGGAGAAATGGATAGAATGTGTTCCACTGTAGAGTTTAGATAGTCAAAGAATTTAGGAAAGTTGGTAGAGTTAGGGGAAAGATAGACAGCACAGAAATATTTAGTAAGAGAATGACAGGAAAGTTTGGGCCATAAAGTTGAGAATTCAGAGGAGTCGAAATCGGGAACACGAGAGCAAGTGAGTTTGTTGTGCACATATGCACAACATCCGCCTTTGGCTTTGAAACTAGGATAGAGAAAGTAGGAGGATACAGAGAAGGGGTTGCTGGATGTTGCTACAGACACCTGGGTTTCGGTGAGGAAGAGAAGATCAGGTTTGTAGGAGGAGAGATGGTGTTCAACAGAGTGAAAGTTAGAGGAAAGTCCGCGAATGTTGCAGAAATTAATAGAAAGAGTAACAGGCCGAGGTCCAGGTAATTGTGTGGGGTCGTCAGGGGATGGTCGGTCGGGTGAGGGGGCATTTATGGTCCCCCCCCCCTGGGGACTCCGAGGCTGGGCTAAAATTCATCATTTTGTGTTTTTTTAATTTTGGTGTGGAGGAATGAAGTGTGGTGTGCATGTTTAGTGTAGTGAAGTGGATAGGAGGAGGAGGTGTTTGTGAGAGCTAGCTGGATTGCTCTCAGTGTAAATGAGGCACAAAGAAAATCAGTAAGAGAGGCCAAGCAAATGAAACAGGAGTTCCAGCGACTCTTTATCACATGCCTATAACCTCACCTGGGTCTAGCCCTGATCGATTGGTGCCTACAATCTCCCCACAGGGAGTCATGCGGTCTGTTCATGTATTGTTTTGTTTCTTTGTTTTTCTCCAAAATCTATATATTGCCGTTTTTACCCTATGCTATGGCTACTAAAAATTAAGCTACCAAGTATCTGGCATTCATCTTCTATAAATGGTTGTTGGAATAGAGGTTCCAGTCTTCTTTCCTCTGTGTATGCAGGGCTGCCAAGGCACCCCAGAATGAAATGCCTTAGGTCCTCTATTCATCCCTGCACATTTCACATCCTGCGTTTCCTCCTGTGAATCTATTTATATAATTTAATTGTAGGTTATTTGCTCTTGCTTTGTATAGGATAACAGATCGAAGCTGGTCTGTTATCATATATTGGCTCGTCTCCCCTTATTTCGTTCTTATACTTTCTATAAATATCTAAACTATAGTTTGCTTCTTCAGTTGTTCCCTCCACATTTTATAGAATCCCATTCTAGTAATTTACCCTTCAACTGGACTTTCTATCTATCTATCTATCTATTGCCTGACGCCGTGATCCCCGAAAGGGTGGCCACGAACGAACCGCCCCATGCACCTCTGTCCCCAGTCAGTCGACGCCCATCCCCCCAACCAGCACCGCCTTCGTTCATGTACTTCCTCACTCCATCCTTCCACCTCTCATTCGGTCTACCTCTCCCTCTCTGTCCCTCCACCTCGCTCTCGTACTCCCTCTTAGTCATTCGATCTCTCGCTTTCCATATGTTCCATATGGCCGAATCATCTCAAGTTGTTCCTTTTCACACTTTCCAGCACATCTACCTCCACACCACACCTTCTTACTTCCTCATTAGTCTGTCTATCCCTCCATGTAACTCCGCACGCACTCCTTAAGTAATTCATTTCCACTGCTCTCACTCTTGGTCTGAGCCTCTCAACCAACGTCCATGCTTCGCTTCCGTAAGTCAGTGTCGGGATTACCACACTGTCATGCAAGGACTTCTTCACTTCCATACTGACCACCCTATTTCTTGTTACTGCTTTTAGCGTTCCTACAACCCTCTTCCTCTGTTGTACCCTCTCCCGCACTTCTTCATCCATAGTCCCATCTTTACTCAACACACTGCCCAGATACTTAAAAGAGTTGACGATCTCCATAGCCTGACCGTTCAGCTTCACCTCACACTCTGTGACTTCACCCCTTTCGAAGACCATAACCTTGCTCTTCCCCGCATTTACCTTCAAATTCCGTTTTTCGCACACTGTTCCAAACTCATTTACCAGACCCTGCAACTCCCATTCATTATCACTCATCAGAACTGTATTATCCGCAAACAGCAGTATAGGTAGCTTCCACTCAATTCCCTCCCTTTTCAGCAATACACCAACATCCACTGCTCTTGATAGTATTTCTTTCATGACTCCATCCATATATACAGTAAACAACCACGGGGACATCACACACCCCTGTTTCAAACCAACATTCAGGTCAAAGAACTCGCTCTGCTCACTCTCCACACATACTGCCGCCTTTGCACCCTCATACATGCTCTTCACTGCTTTCAGCAACTTGCCCTCTACTCCGTATATTCTAAGTACTTTCCACAAACCTTCTCTATCCACTCTGTCATAGGCCTTCTCCAAGTCCATAAAGGCAACATACACCTTTTGTTTCTTCTCCAGATACTTCTCCACAACACAATTCAGGGTAAAAATCTGATCTACACATCCTCTTCCCTTCCTAAAACCTCCCTGCTCGTCGCCTATCCATTTCTCCGTTCTCACTCTAACTCTCTCAATCACTACCCTACTGTATACCTTCCCTACTACACTTAGAAGACATATTCCTCGGTGGTTACCACACACTCCTCTTTCCCCTTTGCCCTTATATAGGGGGACTATTATGCCAGTCTTCCAGTCATCGGGTGCACTCCCCTTCTCCCATGCTAGTTTGCACATTTTCCATACCTATTCTATCTCACCACCATACCTCAACATTTCCCCACACACTCCATCTGTTCCTGGTGCTTTCCCCAACTTCACTCTTGTCATGGCTTCCCACACTTCTGACCTCCTGATCCCCACCTCCTCCTCCACTACTTCTCTTCTTCTCCCTCCCATACCATAATTATCCAGCTATGTTTGCTGGCTCTTCATTCCTTACATTTAGCAGCTCACTGAAGTACTCCCTCCATCTTTCGACTCTCTCTTGCTTCTCCGCTAGCATTCTCCCATTCTTATCTTTCACACCCTTACTGTTTCCCTTGCTACCTTCCCTAACTTTCTTGACTTCTTTCCAGAACAGTTTCTTACTCTCCCTCCATTTTACACTCAGATTCCTTCCAAATTCCTCATCTACTCTTCTCTTACTTTCCTTCACTACTCTCTTCACCAGCCTCTTACTCTCCACGTACCTCGCTCGTTTCTGTCTCTCGGAATCTTCATTCCCTCTACTACCCAACTATATATCATCATATGTAATTTTCACTTCTCGGAGGTATTTAATGGTGGATTCTAACCAGGGATCTGTTGCAAATTCATGTTTTTCTTGTACGGTTCTTTTTAGTAAGTGGCATCCCTCATTTCCCTCTATGTGTTTTAAATGTTGTATTTGACCCCTCATAATTCTTGTTTGTAAGGGTTTATTTATTGGTCAATAGAATTATTGTACATTATTTTGTTTAGGGAGAAAAAAGGAAAAGTGGGGATTGGGCCTGAGCATAATCTGTAGATAGATAGACAGATAAGGAGAATGGGGTCCAGAAAAAAACCCCAAAACCTCCCCTTAAACCCATCTTATACCAATTGACCACTTGCGAGTTTCAGGCTGTAAGCGTCCACTTGTCCAGTCAGCAGGTGGTCATCTACTCTGACTCCCAGTCTTCTCTTCGCCTCCTGCAGTCTCATCGCCCTGCGTCACACGCCTCCCTCGTCTACAAGATACAGTCGCTGATAATTCAACTCTCCGACACACCATGGCCGGTGCATTTCCAATGGATTCCGTCTCACTGCGGGATCAGGGGAAACCACATAGCAGACAGGGGTGCGGCCACAGCTTACTCTTTGACGTCCAGTGTGAGATTGGACGAAGATCTGCGGTCCCATCGGATGGTGGTTCGTCAGGCATGTATAGACCGATGGAACGCTTCCCTCCGATGTTCGTTGCCGGCCACGACCCTTGGCACATATCGGGTGGACTCATCTCTCCAACCCTGGGCGAGAAACAGGCTCCGCAGTCTGGACGTGACACTGGCCAGGATACGCATCGGCCATACCACGCTCTCTGGCCACCTCCGGCGGTTGGGTATCCTGGGTAGTGATGCATGCCGGTGGTGTGGTCAGCCGGAGACTATTGAGCACTATGTGATGAGATGTCCTCGCTTCTTCATGGAGCGGTCTATCCTCGCAGGCGCGGGTCCCTGCTGAGATGAGACGGGCCGTGATTCTATGCTTCTGCAGCTTCCTCACAGAGACTGGGCGCCTGACGCGCTTGTAGTCGTCGACCCCTCCGCAACTACGAAGGAAGGGCTGGAGCGGGCGCGGTGACGTGCTCGAGTGGCCCTGAATCCCCAACACCAACACCAACCCCTTCTGTACCGACGATGTCTTTTGTGCTTTATTCTGGCTACTATTAGACAGTTGTTGTGCAGTTTAAAAAGGTCATCCAGCAAATAACAGGTTCGAAATATCTATCTTAACCCTTTTCACTACCACAGATCCTTCTTAACACACAAAGAGCGGGTGGGTCGGTAACTTCTACTACCCGCCAAGCGGATGGTTTTACCCTAAATGGGGTTGTTTCCGTGCTCTTTTTCTTGCATAAACAAGACCCAGAGCGTAATACAAGTATCTATCCCTGAAAGGGCGTAAACAGAGCTTTCCAATGACACCCGAACCATCCTTCTACGACCACTGGTTCTCTTGCAACGATCGTGCAACACGAGTGCAAAAACCCTAAAATACGGTAATTTCCTTACATAATTCCCTGTGTAGCGAGTGAGAGAGGGTGGAGGAGGGTGTAATAAATTTCAGTCGACCCACGGCGGTGGTGGCGAGCGGTCAGGAAGCAATCTATGCTCCTCGCACCGCTCAGCTCTCTCTCAGAGCACATTATATGCTCAAAATTGCACTCGACATAAATTATGTCGAGGCCCGCATATGGGCACGTTTTCTTTAACTCGACATATGTCGAGCGCCGATGGTTAAGGGTTAAACTGCACAAAATCGTCTAAACATAGCTACAATAAAATCGAAAAGACGTCGCCGGTAAAGAAGGGGTTAAGAATGATGTGTGGTAGTATATGTACGAAGATGATATGCCCGGAAGGCTCTGCCCGACCAACACTGGCACAGGTGATGTATTTGCTGGAGGCATAGGACCAGTTCAATTGGAACAAAACCAAGGTGAAGAAGTGAAAGATAGGTGGAAACTAGAATACGGTAGGCCTACTGGTTAACCTCTGAAGTGCGCATGGGGGTAATTGGAAACGTCCCCCTGTGCTGACGTATTTGAGGTGTTTCCGTCACTAAAATATTCATTGTGCCATTAATAGCATTAATATTTATCCATATGCGCCTATTATGGGTTGATTATAAAGGTATTAACCTGAAACAACAATAAAACGAGTGAAAACAGCGTTTGGATGGTCAAAATCGGAGATATAGCCCGCGAGTTGTATAATGTATGGGTGAGGCAATCTGCTTTCCCGCCAATTTCCCCCAAGGCCACTGAGACACAGTCGATCGATACTCTCTCTCTCTCTTGCACTCGCTTGCTATCAGTGATGACCACACCCTCCAATCGGATTTCTAATGTTAGCACGAAAATATACCTCAGAATAAGGGAATAACAGGGAAAATAGGTGATAACTGAAGGAGAGGAGGAAAGTGGGGAAGGAGGGGAGGTAGAGGACTGAGATTTTGCATGGCCCAGGGGCCAAAAAAAAAAAAAAAAAAAAAAAAAAAAATTTTTTTTTTTCGATGTCAAAAGTTGATTTTTATTTTCTCTGACTCTTAAGAGTCTTCCCGCAGTGCGCCGGGGGAACTCTTAAGAGTCTCCCCGCAGCTCCCGGGTTAAGAGGAAACATGTCTGTTGGTAGAAAATGAATACCGGAACACTTAAGGGGACCGAACGGTTAATTTAGGCTTTAAACACTAGAAATCCTGAAAATACCAATAGGTGGTTACTCAACAAGAGTCAACATCCCTTCATAAGCCAGTGAAATGTTATTAGTGAAAACCCATTGGAAATAGTTTTTTTTTGTATGTTTTCCAAACTTTTTCTGTAATTCTAAAAACGTTATATAGCGAACTTTGAAATTAACATGCTCAGTAACTACTGGTCGACTGAGGAGCATACCTATATAAATCGAAAGAGCGTAAGCTACTCTACAACCTCCCATACGCTTTATCTTCTACTTTGCCATGTTCCTGCGTAAAATATTGTAAATCTAAAAAACAAAAGTAAAAATGTTCACCTAATTACCTTAGACTTTCACCTGTTTTTCTCAGAACCTATACTGCCGCACTATCGGTTGTTATTCTACAGTTATTATTGGACCTATAGGAATGGTGTATATACCATTGGAAAGGTAATTAAAAACACTAAAAGGCCTATAAAGCCAATTTACTCTAGTAATTAAATTATTTTCACAATATGTTGTCAAATTTGTAATTTTCTATAAATATATTCGCCTGAATCCGTAATCACCTAAATCGAACAAATACACAAAATATATAAAATGTGTTTTATAGAAACTACAGATACACATTTTGTGAGTTGTTTGATCACATAAAACATGTGCTATGGGGATTTCTGTAGGAGTTTATAATGTTCTGCAGTGCTATGATTTTCAACGTTTATTTACCTAAATTGCAAGAAAAAAGCAAAAAAAAAAAAAAACACTTTTTTTGTTATATAGTTTTATGGTCATATACACCTGTGCCAAATTTCATTTAAATTGAAAGTAAGACCTGGAAGTTTGTAATTAACCGGTCGGTCCCCTTAACCCTTAATTAGCGGCGAGCAACATAAGTCGAGTTAAATAAAGCTGGACTATGTGGCGGCGCTCGACATAACTCGAGTGGCAATTTCAGCACGTAATGTGGCTGAGAGAGAGAGACAAGTGGTGGCAGGAGACTAGCGAGCGTATGACTGCTCCAGACCACCGCGGCGAACCTACTGACACAAATCTCAGCTCCCTCCTCCCTCTCTCACTCGCTACATACTCAATTATGTACTGAAAGTACCGAATTACCTGCTTTTTGCACTCGCGTTGCACGGTTATTGCAAGAAAACTATCCATCATACAAGGATCGTTATGGTGTCATTCGAAAGCTCTGTTTATGCCCTTTCAGGGATAGGTACTTGTTTTACGTTCTGGGTCTTATTTAGGCATGAAAATGATCACGTAAACAGCCCTATTTTGGCTAAAAACACCCCGCTGTGCGGTACACATAAATAAACCGCATAGGCCGCTCGTAAGGTGTTAAGGTGAGGTTGTTTTCTCAGGACCTCCTTCTCCCTTATGTTTAGCTGCATTAGTTTTGGAATTTCAAGACATTTGCTCCATTAGTTTGGCGATTATGAGACGTTTTGTGCCATTGAAGGCGGCTATTGTCGCCTTATTTTAATCATTTTATGCCTCCCAAAAGGCTCGTACGGGTCTCAAATTTGTGCACATGGTAGCTAAGAGGAGGCTGAACCTTTGACCCCAAGTCAGCCTGTATAAGAGATTGTGTTTCTGGCATTATACCATCTTATTACCAATGGAAATACTAAGACTCGCTGAAAAAATCAGCTCTCTATGTACGCGTGCGTGCGCGCGAGCGCAGAATTTCATTGAAATATTTGTAAAATCATCCTCTCACTCAAAATTGTTCAAATTTCCCGCAATTTTTGCATGGCGTATTCTACCTGCATCCCCTACAAGAAAATTATATAGTTTTACCATATTGCATAATAGAAGGGGCTGAAAAAATTATATAATATATATATGTTTTTTTTTATCAACATTTCAACCTAAACAATGTCGAATCTTGAAAAATATGTGAGATAATGCCATTATCTCTGCATTTTCCAGTTGTTATATAGTCCTATATGTAGTGTGTAGAAGGGGAATGAATTTGAGCAATAAACACAAAAGTAGATGATCTCGTAAGTGCCAAAATAGGATCTCTGGCAAGCTAAAATCAAAGATTTTCACACACCAAAGTAAAATTTTGGAGAGATAGAATAGCTAGTCCTCCTTAGAAAACGTTTTCTATCATGGCGCGCACATAGACGATGGAATTTAATGACCAACTAAACAAAATTTTCATCAGGGGGACTCTGTAGAATTATTTTAGACAATTATTTACCAAAATCCATGATATTGGGTCCACCCCCACCCCCAAGGGGGTGCTAGGGATGTCATATGGGTGTTTATGCCCTCATATGATCATTTCTATTGCTTACAGAAGCCCTTTAGACTACAGACACAACACAATTTTTTGGGTGGCTGAAATTTTTGTTTTTAGTTTTTCGGGGGTCGAGGTCGAACCCCCGGCCCGGGGGGGTTATGGATGCGATATGTTTTTTTGTTCCCTCCTATGCTATTCTCCTATGTTGAAAGAAGCATTATAGAACAAGAACAAACAAATTCGAAATTTGATTTCTGGGCTCAGCGAAGGTTCAGCCTCCCCTTTTAATTAATTAATTAAGATGTCGGGCAAAGTTAGCCGCCCACAGAGACCACCCTGGGCCACCCCATTTTGTTAAATGTTAAATAAAAACAACAAATATGAGAAATGCCTCGGACTGGGTGTTACATTAAGTTACTTTTAAAATGGAGCTCAATGGGTTAAACAACACATGGAGACCCCCACGTACCTCACCCTATCCCCCAGCCGCTCTACTATTATTGTAAATTTGACATCTCTACATTTTGTTTGTTTACACAAGGAACACCTGATTCTCCCGGCCTCATTCGTTTCCCAGGAAGAGCTGCTTGAACCACGGTGCGGAACGGTTGTCTGTCTGTTTACTTTGTGCCTTGTGGTTTCCGTTTGCCCTGTGTATCCCTCTGGCAAGCTTTGGGGCTTGGCCAGAGGTGTGAGCTCAGTGGAGCGTTGTGATATGCGGCTCTTTACTAAGTTTATTTTGTTTATAGGATAAATACCGTCAGTGAACCTTCCGTAAGTGTGCCATGGCTTGCGGTGGGTGTGCAACAACTGTGTCATTGGCCGGGACCCATGGTGCCCCTCCGTCAATGGGCGATGAGGATATGCAGCTGCGTCAGCCACAGAAACGGAGAAGGGCGGCTTCTCTGTCCCTTGGTGACAACCGCCAGGACTGTGCCCGACGATCTGAAAAGTTCCTGTGTGCGAGTGCCCCTACTGATACTTTGGTGGCCTCTCCTCATCGGGTGACGTATTTAATTTCCTCTGTTCCGCAAGCTACTATCTTTGATCTTCCCCAGAAGGTGACTAAGGCAATAAATACCTCTCCATTTGCTAAATATGTCAAGGATGGTGATGATCATGTGGTGGGTCGGGGAGAGGCCCTGTGTGTTAGTATTCTGGATGCTGCTGTGCATAAGTTGCCTAGCCCCCCTGAACTCATGACTAAATTTGGGGACTGGAATGTGAAGTGCTGGAAAACTATTACCCCAGGGGATGAGAGGTATACGTGGGGGAAGATTGGCCCGGTGTGCTCTACCATTACGGTCGAGGAATTGATGACGTCATTGTCTGTGTTCCACGGCAGGCCAACTAAACTTGTGAGTGTGAAGCGTTTGCCCCGACGCCCTCCGGATCTTGTGGCTAGGCCTAGGCCAAATGGTACAGAAAGACCAGGAAGTGGTACAACGTCGACAACGTCGGCGGTTGTGAGGCTCCAGTTTTTAGGCCCTCTCCCTGCCAAAATGCTACTGGGACACGTTAGCTACCCTGTGTCCCAGTACTTTTTCCCGATGCTCAGGTGCTATAAATGTTTTGCCTTTGCTCATGGTGCACTGTCCTGTAAAAATAAGGTGCGCTGTGCTAACTATAGTGGCTACC
This sequence comes from Paralithodes platypus, assembly GCA_032716605.1. Classification (NCBI taxonomy): domain Eukaryota; kingdom Metazoa; phylum Arthropoda; class Malacostraca; order Decapoda; family Lithodidae; genus Paralithodes; species Paralithodes platypus. The sequence goes on along the minus strand of CM064557.1, from coordinate 1,074,168 downwards.
ATCGGATGACGCAGGAAGATACCAGCATCTGGACTAATGACCCTTCCTGTTACTTCTGTGGGGGGCCGCATAGGGTTACGTCTCGGGCTTGCCCTGAGTATCGGAAGGCTTTTGATATCCACGCAGAGTATAGAGATGGTAAATGTAACTTGTTGGTGGTGAATGATAGGCTGCGGCTCCTCAACCCACTGAAGCGTTCCCCTAGGCCTATTCTTGACTCTTTGCCTGCTGCCTCTTCTCCGTCAATGGCCCGCCCTGTGTCCCGGCCTGTGGTTGGAGGTGTGTCATATGCGATGGTGACATCTGACAATCGCTATGCTGCCCTGGGGGATCAGATGGATATAGGTGATCTCGGGGATGAGTCTCAGACGGATGAGGAGCGGATAACTGTTTCTGCTCACCCGATGTCCGATGCGGATGTGGTTTTCCATCGCCCCAGCACTCCGGCCCCGCATCGCTCGCCTTGTTCCACTCCACGCCGACGCCCTCGCCTCATGCATCAATGGCCCTCGGATGTCTCTCCTCCTGCCACCGCCCCTGCCATCGTCCTCCCGGTAACTCGGTCCCCTCTGCACCGGGGTGAGCCCCCCACATCTCCAGTAGCGGACGGGCCCTCTGTGGCTACGCAGCCGACATCAATACAGCACCCCTCGCCTGCCCTGCGACCACCATGTGACACATATATACTGCTCTTCACAGACTTTCTTCGTCTCTTTCAAAATGGCCTGCCTTTCTTGGATATCTGCATTCATCTCGTTCCCAGGTTGTTCTCCCTATTATCATCCTGATGGTGCCTTCCTCTCATACCCAGCTCTTCTTTTGGAATGCCCATTCATTGTTACGCAAGACGCTGGATTTCCGTATGACGATCTCTCAAGTATCGCCGGCTGTTGTTGGGGTCTGTGAGACTTGGCTTACTCCTTCCTTGTCGGTTCGTCTCCCTGGCTACAATTCTATGCGTGCCGACAGAAATGGGCGAGGGGGTGGACTGGTGTTGTTTATTAAGGCTGCGATCCCCTCTACGCCTCTTCGTCTCCAGAATTATGATAATGGGTTTTTGGAGGTATTGGCGATGAAAGTGGCGGTTGATAACGGGTGGGTCACCTTCCTTTTGTGCTATAACCCCTGCAAGAGTGTCACAAAGGAAGAATTTTGGCACTACATCAGCCAACTCCCTCCGCCATATGTCATCCTCGGAGACTTCAACGCACACCATCGTTACTGGGAACCAGGCCTCCCTCGTACTTCACACAACTCTACAGGTAATTCACTGTTTGACGTCCTTCTGGAAAGCCCTGCTCTCACCCTCCTGACGCCGCCGGGCCTCCCCACCCGGATTGATCCGCTCACCGCCGCCCAATCTACATTGGACCTCTGCTTTGGGACCGGATCCTTCTCTGGTGCGTCTGTGTCTACCGGACCTTACATGGGCAGCGACCATCTTCCGGTGCAGGTCTCGCTTCATGGTGTACAGGTCCGTAACTCTCAGCCGGCACGCCCACGTTGGAGGTTTAAGGAGGAGCGCTGGTCAAAGTTCGATCCTGTCTTCTCTGGGGATTCCTCGTCATCTGCTACTGGTATTGGGTTAACTGCACCAACTGTCTCTGAGGCGTTGGTGACTGCGGGTAAGAAGGCGTTCCAGGTGTCACGACCAGGGGGGTATAAGGGGCCTGTTGTACCTTGGTGGTCACAGAGCTGTAGGAAGGCTGTCCTGGATCGCCGCCGTGCTTGGAGAGCATGGAGGCACCGCCCCTGCGCAGTAAAGAAATTAGCCTACAGGAAGGAGGATGCCCGCTGTACTAAGGTTTTGTTGGCGGCGAAGAGACTCGCCTGGTCCGCCTTTTGCTCGTCCTTGTCCTTTGTGGGCTCCTGTACCAAAGCGTGGAACTTCGTGAGGACGATGAACAGGGGCCATGTCAATTTGTCTCACCCCCTGACAGTTGATGGGGTATTTATCGGTGACTGCCAAAAACAAGCCAACAGTCTGGCTGCCTACTTCACGAGTAAGTATGGCGTGCTGGCGCCCTTGCCCTCATCAGAGCTTCTGGAGTCTGTTATTGCCCACCATACGGACACCCCAGCGCCTGGTGGGTTGGCGGCCCCCTTCACTACCCAGGAGTTCTCCCGTGCGGTATCATCCCTTCCCATGGGCAAGGCTGTCGGACTGGACAACGTGGCTTATGAAATGCTCCGCCACCTCCCGCTGGGGGCCCAACAGGTTCTTCTCCAGCTGGCAAATGGGCGTTTTCCCTCACCCCTGGAAACATGCGATACTCCTCCCGTTTCCGAAGCCAGGCAGGGACACATCGCTACCATCGTCTCGGAGGGGCATCAGTCTACTGTCTTGTGTTGGGAAGCTCATGGAGAGGATGGTCTGCACACGCCTCATCTGGTGGCTCGAGACTCACAGCCTACTGAATAATGTTCTTTGTGGATTTCGCCCTGGTAGGGGTACGAACGACGTCCTCCTCCAGCTGGAATTCCTCATCCACGACACGTACCGTCGGAAGCAAGTCCTGCTGGTGGCATTTATTGACATAGAGAGTGCCTTTGACTCTGCGTCCCATACGGGCATCCTCTTCAAGCTGTGTGGCATGGGGATCACGGGTAATGTGCTTGCTTGGCTATGCAGCTTCCTGATGGGGAGGATACTCTCGGTGTCTGTGGGGGCTGCGCAGTCCAGGCCGGTCCCCACTCAATGTGGCGTGCCGCAAGGTTCTGGTCTGAGCCCTCCATTATACAATGCACTGCTGTCCGACTTCCCCCAGTTGGCTGACGTGACAGTCATGGTCTACGCAGACGATATCACCATCGCATGTGCTGCTGACTCCCTCCCCCTAGCTCAGTCATTTCTTCAGGCTGCAGTGGATGGTTTCCTCTCTTGGGCATCTGACTGGGGGATGGCATTGAACTCCAGGAAGAGCGCATTGATGTGCTTTACGCAGAAGACAGGTCTACCGGGTGTGCCGACAGTGTTGATGCATGGAGAGCCCCTGCCCTTCCGAACCAGACATGTCTTTTTAGGGATGCACTTGGATGGCCCCATCCTCACATGGAAGGACCATATCGATTACTTACGGACTTCCTGTTTGAAGAGACTTAATATTATGAAGTGCATCGCTGGATCCAAATGGGGTGCTTCTCGAGATGTCCTCCTGCGATTCTATGAAGTCTTCATACGCAGCAAGCTGAGGTATGGTTGTACGGTATATGGGTCTGCTTCCAAGTCGGTACTGCGACGCCTTGACACTATCCACAATGCGGCCATTTGCATAGCACTGGGGACTCTCTGCTCCTCCCCTATAGTGTCTCTGGAAGCGGAGTCTGGAGTCCTGCCCTTGCATTGGGACCGTGTGATGGCCGATTGCATATGGATGTCCAGGGTTGCTCGGCTCCCGGTACAACACCCCCTGTGCCACCTCCATACCACGGCGGGAGTGCCCATCAATGATCCTCGGTGGCCTGTGAAGCGCCGACACCCGTTCCTGGTCCGTGGCTTACATCATTACCAACGTCTCAACATGGCCCCCCCTCGGTGTGCTCCAGTCCCGCCGGTCTCCCCGGTGCCACCGTGGACTTCGCTCTCATCTCATCTCAACGCATCATTCAGTCGGGGTTTCAAAAAGTCGAGGGATGTGGTAGTGGCCAAGTTGTACTTTCAGGAACTGGACGCGACGAACTACCGGGGTTTCTTCCGCATCTTCACTGATGGGTCGTTCAAGCCGCCGGCCTCTTCCACTGCAGCGCCTTCTACGAAGATTTGTCCTTGTGTCAGACGTGGAGGTTGTTGGCCTATCACCCTATCCTAGCAGCGGAGTTGTACGCCATCTACCGGGCCCTCCTCTTTATCGACTTGAGCCTCCCGCCTCAGAACGTGGTCATCTACACGGATTCACGGTCTGCTGTGCATCTCCTCCTGTCAGTTCACCCGCTTTCTGCAACAGCCCTTGCCTACAGGATCCAGTCTTCTCTCCTGCGGCTCACTGACAATGGTTGGAGGATTGTTATCCAATGGATCCCGTCCCACTCTGACATCAGGGGGAATGTCGTGGCTGACATGGCTGCAGACATGTCTCACACTCTGGCACCGGTCGAACATCTGGAAGAGGACTTACGGACCCACGTTGCCCGGGTTAGGACAGTCTGCCTTGCCCGCTGGAATGAAGACCTGCGACCCGCATTGGCAGCTACTACCATCGGCTCCTACAGGACAGACGCGGAACCCCAACCCTGGGCCAGGCACCCTCACCGCAACCTGGATGTGGCACTGACGAGGATTAGGATTGGACACACTACGCTCTCCGCTCACCTCCACCGGCTAGGGCTTACCGATCGCCCAGCGTGTCGTTGGTGCTCCCGACCTGAGACGATTGCCCACTACATTTTGGAGTGTCCTAGGTTCCACTCACACAGAACTACTCTGCGCGGCCGTCTGCGGTACCTGGGTGTCACTGATTTCGACTTGCGTGTCCTCCTTGGTGGTGCGGGCTTAGACGACGTTCGACGGGCCCGTGTGGTTCGCCTCCTCTGCAACTTCTTGAGGACGACGGGCTGTTAGGTCCACCACTGAGCCCCCCAGGATCCTCTACTGCAGTTGCGAAGGCAGGGCTGTGGCGGGCGTGTCTACACGTCCGAGTTTCGCCCTTTACCAGAAACAAGAAACAAGAAACAAGTTTCCCAGGAGACTGTCACCATCAGACGGTCAGTGGAGGAGGTTGTGTGAGTGAATCATTAATTCATTGAATGTAAGTATCACGTTATGTTGTAATTATATATTAATTGCCAAGGATTTGATGTTTACTTCAGCTTTGATATAGGCTAGGCCTAGCAGTTAGCCTTGCACTGGATACAAATAGGCTTTCGTATTAGGCCTAGGCTAAGACATTTTCGGAATTCAGCCAGGGTTTAGGCTAGGCTACCAGAAGTTTGACATAGGTGTAGGCCTAGCCTATTTACAATTTATCAAATTAGGCTACTTAGCCTAGGCTATTGTTCAAATCAGATTATCAGCCTAACATATACCTGACAACTTGACAAGCCTTTACCTAGGCCTAGGCCTAACTGTGACGGTAGCATAAGAGAATCAGGTAGGATTTTACTTTAGTAGGCTAGTGTGCACTTTACAGGTAGGCTACCACCCACCAGGCTAGTGATTTGTGACAAACGCCTAATGTTCATGGCCACCCCTTCTCGGGAATTAGGCTATGGCATCTAGCCTAGGCCCTATCAAAAATAAAAAATAAATAAAATAGGCCTAGGCTAGGCTAAATAAAATAAGATAAATGTTTACCTATGGTCCCGTTAAAATATCCTCAAGTAACCTATTAAAAACTGTTCAGGGGACTGGTTAGAACTTGTAGGATGTTTAATTGAATGTCGGAAATCAGTAGACCTATTTACTGAGAAATAACAGTCTTAAAATGTGCTAGGCCTATGGGTCACCCAGGGTCCCTGAACAGTGTTTAATAGGTAAACAATGACTAGGCTAGTTCAGGCAAACTTGTTATGTTATATTAGCCTATATTATATTAGGGTTAGTGTTATGCCCTGTTTTTCTACAGGATTAACTTGGGTAATGTGAGTTCTAACTGACTGGGTATAGAAGGCTGCATGCACAAAACAAGGTATGAGGAATAGAGAACACAAAATAAACACACGGTAACAAGACACACGATCACGTTTATTGATGTACACACTTCTGTAGTTTTCTTGATAATGATTAATATGAAGCATAAGAATACTCGTACAAGACAAATGATAGAATTGAACAACTAGCATTAAGTGGATTTGGATGGAGCCTAGTCTCCCACTTCCAACGTTCAGGTATTAATCTTCTGATCACGGGCTTTATTCACAAGTTTATATACTGGAGACCATAAATGTTATTTATAGATTCATATTCACTATTAGATTTATCACTGGTAGCTCTTATGCACAAATAGTAGTTCACAGACTAGATTAGACACGCGTATTTTAGAGCACGGGAATTCTAGTAACCTCAGGGGGGTACTGATCTAAGTTTTATATTCTTGTATCAGAAATACATAGAACGCAAATCAGTGAGCGAACATTCAGATATCACTAGGGTTTCACTTCTATGTAATAATATCTGGATATATGGGTAATTACGAGAGTTAATATCGCCTGTTAATTAATAAACACTGATACGCTTAGCACTTCCTAATGGAATGGTTATATATGAATTATACTGGGGCAAAGATATAGCCACTTCATAGAAATATTAATAAGTGAGTCTCTAAATAGCACTGTAACACTGTAGCACTGATAGAGTGAATCTTGGGTAGTATTTGATTGGTCTGGTCCTGGTTATCTTGCGTCCGTGATGTTGGGGGCTAACGACTGGTTCCGCGGCCGTCCAGGTGGTCCATATGTAGGAAGTTCTCAAGACGGATCTCTTGGCGATCGTTGCTGGTTACACTCTTATATACCCACTGGTTTCTAGACCTGAATCACAGATATTAGGATATTCCTGTCAATCTGGATCGGAATTAACGCCAAGCGCATCTCACGTCGATCGCTCAGCTTCCCGGCCTGTATGAAGGTTATAAGGTGCACGTAGATTTCTTGTACGTGGACAGATCCTTCTATCTAAATCTGCCACGGAGTCTGCCGGCTCTGGAACTCAATTCTCAGCAACAAACAATGATGGAGCTCGAGGTCAACTCTGGTGACCAACCACTGGTTGGTGTCTATCTTTCAACTGATTTTACTGGGGGCTGGAACTTGGTTTATAGGTTCGGTTTTGGACCCTGTAGGCAATAGGGATCTCGAGTTTTGATGGACTTATTTGAGCTCTCAATTGATACGGGAACTAGGTAAGGTGGTGATTACTGTTGTGGCACATGGCTGTATGGAGCCTTCATAATGTGATATAACTGAGCCTTAGTAAGAGGTACTATTTTGGCTATACTGGAAGTATTTAGGGGAGAGAGACTGGATCTACTTTGCGAGGCGGTTTGGGACATCTTTGATAGGAGCGTCTCTATTAGATTGCTCAGTCTTCATTCTATGGTATAGCTGAGGTGCTAATTTGGTTATCGGAGTATGCAAGAAAGGTTAATGGGTTATTGTGGGTTAATAGAGGTTAGTAAAGGTGTTAGTCATACATGGTTAGTTCATTGATAGGAAGAATTCCTGTGCTACCTGGCAATGACCCGGAAGTCAAAACAGGGGTCAGGTATACCTCCGCAGGGGTAGGGGTCTCCCTCCTCGGGTGGGTGAAATGGGTAGGTGCGCGTCCTGTGTCTGTGATGGTCGTTCGGGTGGCTGTGGCTGGGGGTTTGCCATATTAAAAGTGTTTGTAATAACCCTCTGTTTATGAGACAGATGTGGGTGTTCGTAATACCAAAACCGAAGGTGCCTTGACCAGCTGGTTTAATTGGTTGTGTTGTTAATTGCATGGTTTGTTGGATGTGGTGGAGACTGGGTTGCCAACTCTGCCACATTTATCTGGAAATATGGCAATAGGAGTTAGTCACTGGCGAGGCGGCTAGCCTCGCACTGACGATCATTTGGTACAGGGTTCTGAATGGGTTGTGAGGGAATAGATGGCATGCAAAGGGTTAGTAAAGTTCTAATGGTGTTTCTTCCTACTGGGGGAAGGTAGGCTGGATAGGAGTATATATACAAAAGGTTTGAGAATGTTAGTACGGAAAAGTTAAGGATATTCAGAGGGTATGGTGGAGAGGCTAGGTTAGGAGGGAGTGGAGGAGCGTGGGGGTTAACGAGAGGGAGAGGGTTAAGGGGGGCTACGTGAAAGTTTGACCCTACGATCTCTGGGCGTAGGGGTGGCATTAGGCTACAGTTGGTATCTTAGACTGGGGGTTACCAACAGGGAAGGTAGGGTAATCAAACGCTACCGGGGGATGAGCAATAGGTGGTGGTATATGAGTCTGGAAATTATAGAATCATGTGGACTGTGGGGAAGATGAGGTTAGCTGTAGGTGTGTGCTTGACTGTGGATAAAAGTAGAGAAAAACATAGTGTACTATTACTCGTCAATACGAGGGGTTATGGACACCATTAGTCGACACGATTTCTTGCTGATCTAGTTGTCCCTGGGAACTGCGTTTTCTATGAAATATATACCAAAGAAAGCGGCAGTTCGTACGGGTAGCTTCGTTATTGTTTCGTGGTAGATATGCGTCGAGACAATGGTAAAAAAGGGTTATCTATACAATCTCTGGTTGGGGTAAGAATTAGAGTTACGGCATGGTTGCTAACATCTTCAGTCATTATCTCTGTCTAGGTCTTACAGGAATAATGGTTATATATACAATGGTGTACCCGTGGGTATCATAGTTTCTTATCAATTATGACATGGGGGTTAACATGTTACTTCTCGGATGGAAGAACATACATAGATTTATGGGGGCGGTTGGTCTTCAAAAACTTAGTCTGGCAAGACAAGGTATTTTAGGGGGTTAACATATTACTTCTCGGATGGAAGAACATACATAGATTTATGGGGGCGGTTGGTCTTCAGAAACTTAGTCTGGCAAGACAGGGGTTAACATATTACTTCTCGGATGGAAGAACATACATAGATTTATGGGGGCGGTTGGTCTTCAGAAACTTAGTCTGGCAAGACAAGGTGTAGGACACGAGGGGTAGTGGATACGCGAGGTGGGGGAAGGGTCAGCGGTTAAAAGCGATAGGCAGGTGTGGTTTGGAGCTGCTTAGCCCTGCGGGCTTCGGCCTGTCTGAACTGGTTGGATTGGTCACCTGGTCCTTCGGGCTTCTTGTTCTGGGGCATTTTACTTCCCTCTCCTTCGTTGTAGGCTCGTCCTCGAGCCTCAAGGGTGAAGTAAAGAGAAGTATAGTCATGGTGGGTCATTTGGAGGGTGTGTAGAAGGTCCCACCAGGCATGAGAGCGAGGGTCAGGTTTCTTGTGTAGGTCTATGTAGACCTGTAGGACTGTGTCTTCGGTGTTGTGGAGGGCGGCTGCCCGGGCTTGATGTGGCCGTTGTAGACGGGCTGAGCGTCCTGTGGACGTTTTTAATTTAATATGTCTTATGAACGGTGTGTATTCGTCCTCAGTGGGGGTAGGGACGGGAGCGACGAATGGTGTGGATGTGTTCATGGTGGAGGTCAGGTATTGAGTGAGGTATGTGGGACTGACAGGAGGCCTCTTCAGTGTGGTGAAGGGGTTAACAACTGAAGGGGAGGGACTAACGCGTGAAGGCGGAGCTATGGGTGAAGGGGGATATGAGTCTGGGGTTTTTGGGGTTGTCTTGGGTGGTGTTGCAGGCTGGGAAAATATATGGAGGCAATGTGCAATATTGGTTTAGGTAAGGTGCGTGATGGAGGTGTGTGAGAAAGAGGGGGTGTGTGTGTTGTGTGGCTTGGGCTTTTAGTGGAAGAAAGAGGTTTTGTTTTTACATAACTGTCTTCAAATCTGATGGGTCTGTTGATGATTCTACCTTTGGAGGTTCTGGTGGGAAGGTAGATTTTTGTAGTGGGACTTGAGTCGCTCGACGATGTTTTATATTGAGGGGAAGAACGCTTTACAGGTGGAGGTCATTTAGTGGGGGTGATGTAGGGGGTTATGCGAGACGTAGATGCGTGTGGAGGTTTTTGTCGAGTGAGGGTGGTAGGAGGAATGGGAGAGGATTGGGTGGGGGTATTGATGGGGGTTCTCGGAGGGGCGACTTTGTGGGGGTGTGGAGGTCGGGTACGTCATTTTGGAGGGGCTTTGGTTGGGAGTTACTTGTGTGGTGGGTGAGGAGGGGTTGGTCGTTGGCATAGGGTAGTCTTTAGGGGGAGGTTGGTTGGGGGTTTTATGAGATGATGAGGTTGGTTGATGAGTGGATGGGGTCGCAGGGATAGTGGAGGGGAAAGGGGTGGATGCGGGGGGGGGGGGGGGGGGGGGCTAGACGAGTGGGTAGTGAGGGGAGGTTTAATTTGGAGGGTTGGGGGTAGGAAAGTGTGTTGGGTACGTTCTTCGGTGGGGTTGGTGATTTGATGGTGGTGGAAATAGGTGGTTTTGTGGGAGTTTGGTGGGGGGGCAGATCTAGAAGCTCATTCGGGGTGATGAGGTGGGGGTTGAGAGGGGATGAGGTTGAAGGGGAAGGTATTTGCTCTCGTGGGAGAGTGGGGGTGGTTATTTTTGGAATATAGTTAGAGGGGTGATGGTGTTTGCTTGTGATTATTCGTCTTCTTTCCCTTTGTGGAGGAGAATTCGACGAAGAAGAAGAGGAGGAGGAGGATAGTGGTCTGGCAGCTCTACGGAACTTTGTTATCAGGGTGTGTTTTCTGGAGGGTTTAAAGGATTTCAGTCGTGGGCGTAAGTTGTAGCGTGAGGTGACTGGGGTAGGTTGTGTGGTGCGGTTGGGTGTGTAGTTGGTTTTAGGTGGGGGTCGTGGTTTTCTTACTGTGGTGCCTGGTGGAGGTACTTCAGGGCTAGACGGGAGGGTTTCTGTTGTGGTCGGGGTTGTGGGTGGAGGTTTTCCTACTTTGATATTTTGGGGAGGTACTTGACTATGAGAAGTGAAGGAATTGGTCATGGTGGAGGAAGGTGTGATAGTGGGGGCTTGGGGTTTGTGGAGGTTAGTTTGGGGGGTATGTTGAGGAATGATCGGCAGGGTCGGTGCTGGAGGGTTTAGGCCCTTAGGGGTTTGTAGGGGAACATTCATAGCCTGAGTGGGAGGGGTAGTAGAGGTGTTCAATTCAGGGTCGGACGTGTGGGGTGGGGTAATGTCTTGTGGTTTTAGAGGTTTAAAAGCTCGGACGAATCTAGTTCTGAACGTGCGAGTCACGCCGTGATAATCAATGGTGACTTGATAGGCATTTGGGACTTTGATAATGGTGTAGGGGCCGACATAGCGAGGGCCTAATTTGTTGGTGACAGGGAGGTTGGCTACCATTACGGTGTCATGGATGGCGAAAGGGTTTTTATCATCGGGGTTATCAGTTTTGGTGTCTTGACAGGTTTGGGCGGTATGGAGGGTGTTTTGCAGATGTTGCAATGGGTCAATTGTGGAGGTGTTGGAGGGGAGGTGAGCGTGATGGTGGAACGGCAGTAACAGGGGGGGTACGCCGCAAACACGTTCATGAGGGGAAATACCGTCTTCTCGGGGACAGGTGTTCATGCCCCATTGTATCATTTTTATCTGTGATGGCCAGTCTGAGGTGTTAAGAGCAATCATTTTGATACGTAACTGGTTGTTGATGGTGCGATGGCTGCGTTCGCATATAGCATTTCCTTGAGGCCAGTACGGGGATGAGTGTTTGATCTTAATACCGCATTGTTGGGTGAACTGGTGCCAAACGTGTCCACTAAATTCGGGGGCATTGTCGGATAGAAGAGCAAGGGGAGGCCGAATATAGGGAACACTTCTGTGGCAAGCAGTGTGGCGACGGTGGTGGCTGTGTGGTCTTTAACTGGGCAGGCTATTAACAAATTTGAATATACGTCAACAAATGTGACGATATAGCGGTTGCCAGCGTAAGAAGGAAACGGGCCCATGATGTCGAGGGATAGGACTTGGAACGGTTTGTTGGCAGAAATGGTACCAGCTGGGCCTGGGGTGCGTGATCTATCCTTCCTCAATAAACAAGGTTTGCAGGATTCTGTCACGCGTTGTGCAATCTTGGAGGGGTTGGGGGTCCAGTACTGATCCGCGAAGATTTTTAACATCTTCTTTTGTCCAAGGTGTATGCCGTTTCCCTCGTGGATGGCAATCATGTACTCGTGGGCAATGGTGGGGTCTAGGACTATGTGACCGGAGTATGTGGCAAGTTGATCTCCCCAGCGAGTCAGTTTCTTGAAGATATTTAACGGTATCCAGGGTGGTCTGATCCTTGTTTCCCAAGATTGAATTAGTGAGGGGGCTGGGGGGGAATTATGTTGGTTGATAGGGGTATGTAAGAGCTCAGTGTTTTGTAAGGCGGCTAGGTTGGTGGGGGGGTCTTTCGGTACTGGCAAACGTGACAGGGCGTCTGCATTGGTGTGAAGTTTACCTGGACGATACTGTATTGTAAAATCGTAGTCCTCTAGTGTCTCTCTCAGCGTACCAAGATGGCTGAGTTGGTTTCGCACCTACGCAACCATTGCAAAGATTGATGGTCGGTTATTATATCTAGTTTCGCGCCCAACACAAATGACCTGAAGTGGTTGAGTGCCCAAATGATCCCTAGGCACTCTCTCTTGGTGGCTGCATAATTCTGTTGGGCTTGGTTGAGTGTGGAGCTGGCATACGCTATCACATGTTCCTCTCCGTCTCTTACTTGAGCTAAAACTGCACCAATGGCGTACAGAGATACGTCGGTATAAAGACGGAAAGGTTTATGGTAATCAGCGAAAGCGACAATAGGGGATTGGATCAGCTTTTGTTTCAAAGTGTTAAAAGCGAGGTCTCTTTCAGGTGTCCAGGTGAATGTGGTGTCCTTGTGGGTGAGTTGGTGGAGGGGTCTGGCTATTGCGGAAAAGTGTGGGACGAAACGTCTGTAGTATGTGGCTAAACCTAGAAAAGAACGTACTCCTTTAACGGTGGTGGGTGGGGGTTGGTTTTGTATGGCTAGAAGTTTCTTGGGGTCTGGTGCAATGCCATGTTCGGATATTACGTGGCCGAGGAAATCTACCTTATTTCGTGCAATCTCGCATTTTGAGGGTTTCAATTTCAGCCCGGCGGCTCGGATTCTTTGAAGAACTTGTTTCAACCTGAGGAGGTGTTCTTCCCAGGTTTGTGAGTATACAATAATATCGTCTAGATACGCTAGGCAGGTTTCCCAGGTAAGGCCATGTAATACCGCTTCCATCAAACGGGAGAAAGTGGCGGGTCCGTTGCAGAGGCCAAAAGGTAGGACGTTAAATTCGTAGTGGTGGCCACCACTAGTGGAGAATGTTGTTTTTTCTTGGTCCTCTGCCTTGATGGGCACTTGCCAATACCCTGCTTGCAAGTCGAGGGTAGTGAACCATCTGGATCCGTATAGGGAGTCAAGGGAATCGTCTATCCTGGGTAATGGCATAGCGTCCTTAATGGTTACGTCATTCAATCTCCTGTAATCTACGCAAAAACGGGTTGACCCATCTTTCTTTTTTACTAGGACAACAGGGGAAGACCAGGGGCTGATGGACGGGGTAGCAATTCCGGCCTCTAACATCTCTTGGACTTGGCGTTCCTCTTCCTGGCGTTGTATGGGATTTTTTCTACGGGATGGTTGTCTTATGGGGGGGCCTGTGGTGTTAATGATGTGTTGTTCAATATTGGTCTGTCCTATTTCAGTGGGTTGTTGGGCAAATACGTCACTGAACTCTAGCAATAGTTCGTACATGCTGTGTTTTTGGTGGTCGGATAATGTGTCAGGGAGAGGGGGTAATTTGAGACTGGTAGGGGTTTCATTGGAATCTATGGGGAGGTCATCAAATGTTTCGAGGTCTCCTATGATGAGGCCTTTTGGTAATGTCAGGGATTCTTCAGAGATATTGGCCACTAGAATGTGGTTTATGCGAGCGGAAATGATGGCGGGTTGTAGGAGGCAATGATTGGGGTCGGTGGACGTGGTAGTGGGGGAAAATATCATGTGAGTTTGTGGTATGGGGCGAAGGTTAACCCATTTTTGATGGCGGGGGGGAATTTGACATTTATCTTGAACTACAGCTGGGCTAATGATGGTGGGGGACCGACTGGTGAGCAGGTACTCGGTACGCATGAGGGGGGGGAAATCACTTTGGTGGGGGTCACGCATGAGGGGGGGATTAACGGCGCGTGTGGGAGGATCAGAGTGGTGAGGTGTGAGTGATTTAGAAAACGGAATTTGTTGGTGGGACTGTGGAGGATTGGTGGGGGAAGAGTTAGGCATAGAACATGGGTTATTGGGGGGAGGACTGATGTACTGATTTGTGGTTGTTAAAAGGACGAATTTGGGGAGTTTTGTGGGTGGCAGTGACGGTTTGTTTAGAGGTTATATGAGATTGGTGGGTTTGTCTGTCATGAGGGGGTGAGTCAAGTGTGGGGTTTTGAAGTTTTTTAGGGGTGTGAATTGTGTGGGGGTGGAAGGGAGCTACTGACGGAAAACTGTCACAAGGGAAATTTTGTTGGTGGGGGAATAGCTGAGCATTTCTGGGGGCATGGGGAAAACATTGTTGGGTACATAGGTCGGCATTTTCCCTGGAAACATGGGTACATAAATATTTGGTAGAATGGTTTTTACATACATAAGAGTCTGTCCTGGAAACATGGGAGGATTAATCCTGGACAGAGTTAGGAGAAATGGGGAGGTTTACATCATTGAGTTGCTTGGACTTGTCTTCTTTCGTTTGCCGAGGCATTTTTTCAACGGAATGAGTGGTATTTTGAGAGAACTAGGGCAAGGGGGGGTGGGGGTTAGGAGTTACCTTAGTGCTAGCTGCAACTTGGTAATCTTGACTCAGAGTTTGTTGAGGGTGGAGGTGTTTTTTCTATTTGTGAACTGGTTTCTGCGTGATGGGTTTGTCAGAGGCATTGGGTTGGATTTTTTGTTTGAATGAGATCAGCCTCTGGCCGCAGTCAACCTGGGCCTGGAGTTTTTGAAGGAGGTCAAGTCCAAGGAAACCATCGTAATGTTTACAGTGGGAGGAAAATACTGTGAACGGGTGATAACAACGGGCATGGGGGGCAGGAGTAGTTACTGACAGGGGCAAAGTGTCTCCTAGGAGATTTAAGTAGGTATCAGCAGCTGAGATTAGTTCCGCTTTGGTAGGTAACAAGGGGCCAAATAGTCGGTGGTGTTGATCATAATAAGACTTGAACAAACATGACTTAGCAGCTCCCGTGTCGATTAACAAGTGGACAGGAATGTCCTTGATTTTGGCCATGTAGTAAATGGGGGCAGTGCGATCAGTTATGGCGTCCCCCGCCGAGGCCATCGTGGGCGGGGGATACTTTAAAAATCCTGGGGGTCGGTATCTACCTCCTCCAGGGTTTCCTCGGTATCGTCTGAGGTCATGATATGGGGGGCTATGTCTTCGGTGTGCATTGCCTCCATTTCTTCCTCTTGTCCCCACTCCTCTTCATTTACAGAAATGCGAGGAGTACAGGGGCGAGGTTTGGCAGAGTCACGAATTTGATGGAGGGCACACTTAGCACTACAGGCAGGGAAATCATAGGGGTTGATAATCACTAATGTAGGGTTCTTACTTTGGTAGGGGTTGTAGGTTTTGTTCCGGTTGAAGATTCTGCGTGGCTGGGTAGGTTGGAACCGGGGCCTACTGGGTTGGGGCTTGCGGAAGGGTAGGTAGGTTTGTTGTGGAAGGATGAGGATGGGTAGGCATTCTTGGAGTTGAAGGTTTGAGCCTTGGGGTTTTGGTTGTCGAGGTGCTGCGGATGTGTGGGGAACCTCTTGATTACAGCGATTTGGGTGGGTGTTTCTGTGTGCACGGCCAAAATACGTCGGATCGTGATGAGATCTTTTTGATATCCGACAAAATCGTGCACACGGAAATGATCCTTTACTGCTGAGGGCAATATTGATACAAGGTTGACCAGAATCTGCTGTTCTTGCTGGATTCTGGTCAATGTGGGGAAAGACACTTTGATATGTTGGGCGATCTTATTCACTGTGGCATCTAGATCGCCTTCGAATTTAGTATCTTGGAGACGGGTGTGGGCCACGAAAACGCCCAACGAAGGCTTAATGGCCTCTATCACTATTGTGCGAAATTCGTCCCATGTGAGAGCAGGGTTGCACTTGGTAGGCAACCAGGGAAACGGCTTTTCCCAGGTGCGTTAATGTCACGGCTATCTTTTCTGCGTCCGTGGTATAAACTAGGTCAAGTACGGGTTTCACTATTGTCATGAACATTTCGATCTCGTAAGTCTCCTCATCATAATGTGGGATGGGGACGTGAGAACGGTGCGCCATGATGTTATCGTGTTCTGGCTGTTCCAAACTTGCAATGTAATGCAACCTTTTATCCGAATCAAGAACCACCGCTGCCGCCAATGTTATGCCCTGTTTTTCTACAGGATTAACTTGGGTAATGTGAGTTCTAACTGACTGGGTATAGAAGGCTGCATGCATAAAACAAGGTATGAGGAATAGAGAACACAAAATAAACACACGGTAACAAGACACACGATCACGTTTATTGATGTACACACTTCTGTAGTTTTCTTGATAATGATTAATATGAAGCATAAGAAGGCATGAATACTCGTACAAGACAAATGATAGAATTGAACAACTAGCATTAAGTGGATTTGGATGGAGCCTAGTCTCCCACTTCCAACGTTCAGGTATTAATCTTCTGATCACAGGCTTTATTCACAAGTTGATATACTGGAGACCATAAATGTTACTTATAGATTCATATTCACTATTAGATTTATCACTGGTAGCTCTGATGCACAAGTAGTAGTTCACAGACTAGATTAGACACGCGTATTTTAGAGCACGGGAATTCTAGTAACCTCAGGGGGTACTGATCTAAGTTTTATATTCTTGTATCAGAAATACATAGAACGCAAATCAGTGGGCGAACATTCAGATATTACTAGGGTTTCACTTCTATGTAATAATATCTGGATATATGGGTAATTACGAGAGTTAATATCGCCTGTTAATTAATAAACACTGATACGCTTAGCACTTCCTAATGGAATGGTTATATATGAATTATACTGGGGCAAAGATATAGCCACTTCATAGAAATATTAATAAGTGAGTCTCTTAGAAATATTAATAAGTGAGTCTCTAAATAGCACTGTAACACTGTAGCACTGATAGAGTGAATCTTGGGTAGTATTTGATTGGTCTGGTCCTGGTTATCTTGCGTCCGTGATGTTGGGGGCTAACGACTGGTTCCGCGGCCGTCCAGATGGTCCATATGTAGGAAGTTCTCAAGACGGATCTCTTGGCGATCGTTGCTGGTTACACTCTTATATACCCACTGGTTTCTAGACCTGAATCACAGATATTAGGATATTCCTGTCAATCTGGATCGGAATTAACGCCAAGCGCATCTCACGTCGATCGCTCAGCTTCCCGGCCTGTATGAAGGTTATAAGGTGCACGTAGATTTCTTGTACGTGGACAGATCCTTCTATCTAAATCTGCCACGGAGTCTGCCGGCTCTGGAACTCAATTCTCAGCAACAAACAATGGTGGAGCTTGAGGTCAACTCTGGTGACCAACCACTGGTTGGTGTCTATCTTTCAACTGATTTTACTGGGGGCTGGAGCTTGGTTTATAGGTTCGGTTTTGGACCCTGTAGGCAATAGGGATCTCGAGTTTTGATGGACTTATTTGAGCTCTCAATTGATACGGGAACTAGGTAAGGTGGTGATTACTGTTGTGGCACATGGCTGTATGGAGCCTTCATAATGTGATATAACTGAGCCTTAGTAAGAGGTACTATTTTGGCTATACTGGAAGAATTTAGGGGAGAGAGACTGGATCTACTTTGCGAGGCGGTTTGGGACATCTTTGATAGGAGCGTCTCTCTTAGATTGCTCAGTCTTCATTCTATGGTATAGCTGAGGTGCTAATTTGGTTATCGGAGTATGCAAGAAAGGTTAACGGGTTATTGTGGGTTAATAGAGGTTAGTAAAGGTGTTAGTCATACATGGTTAGTTCATTGATAGGAAGAATTCCTGTGCTACCTGGCAATGACCCGGAAGTCAAAACAGGGGTCAGGTATACCTCCGCAGGGGTAGGGGTCTCCCTCCTCGGGTGGGTGAAATGAGTAGGTGCGCGTCCTGTGTCTGTGATGGTCGTCCGGGCGGCTGTGGCTGGGGGCTTGCCATATTACAAGTGTTTGTAATAACCCTCTGTTTATGAGACAGATGTGGGTGTTTGTAATACCAAAACCGAGGGTGCCTTGACCAGCTGGTTTAATTGGTTGTGTTGTTAATTGCATGGGTTGTTGGATGTGGTGGAGACTGGGTTGCCAACTCTGCCACATTTATCTGGAAGTATGGCAATAGGAGTTAGTCACTGGCGATCATTTGGTACAGGGTTGTGAATGGGTTGTGAGGGAATAGATGGCATGCAAAGGTCTAGTAATGTTCTAATGGTGTTTCATCCTACTGGGGGAAGGTAGGCTGGATAGGAGTATATATACAAAACGTTTGAGAATGTTAGTAACGGAAAAGTTAAGGATATTCAGGGGGTATGGTGGAGAGGCTAGGTTAGGAGGGAGTGGAGGAGCGTGGGGGTTAACGAGAGGGAGAGGGTTAAGGGGGGCTACGTGGAAGTTTGACCCTACGATCTCTGGGCGTAGGGGTGGCATTAGGCTACAGTTGGTATCTTAGACTGGGGGTTACCGACAGGGAAGGTAGGGTAATCAAACTCTACCGGGGGATGAGCAATAGGTGGTGGTATATGAGTCTGGAAATTATAGAATCATGTGGACTGTGGGGAAGATGAGGTTAGCTGTAGGTGTGTGCTTGACTGTGGATAAAAGTAGAGAAAAACATAGTGTACTATTACTCGTCAATACGAGGGGTTATGGACACCATTAGTCGACACGATTTCTTGCTGATCTAGTTGTCCCTGGGAACTGCGTTTTCTATGAAATATATACCAAAGAAAGCGGCAGTTCGTACGGGTAGCTTCGTTATTGTTTCGTGGTAGATATGCGTCGAGACAATGGTAAAAAAAGGGTTATCTATACAATCTCTGGTTGGGGTAAGAATTAGAGTTACGGCATGGTTGCTAACATCTTCAGTCATTATCTCTGTCTAGGTCTTACAGGAATAATGGTTATATATACAATGGTGTACCCGTGGGTTTCATAGTTTCTTATCAATTATGACATGGGGGTTAACATATTACTTCTCGGATGGAAGAACATACATAGATTTATGGGGGCGGTTGGTCTTCAGAAACTTAGTCTGGCAAGACAAGGTATTTTAGGGGGTTAACATATTACTTCTCGGATGGAAGAACATACATAGATTTATGGGGGCGGTTGGTCTTCAGAAAGTTAGTCTGGTAAGACAGGGGTTAACATATTACTTCTCGGATGGAAGAACATACATAGATTTATGGGGGCGGTTGGTCTTCAGAAACTTAGTCTGGCAAGACAAGGTGTAGGACACGAGGGGTAGTGGATACGCGAGGTGGGGGAAGGGTCAGCGGTTAAAAGCGATAGGCAGGTGTGGTTTGGAGCTGCTTAGCCCTGCGGGCTTCGGCCTGTCTGAACTGGTTGGCTTGATCACCTGGTCCTTCGGGCTTCTTGTTCTGGGGTATTTTAGTTAGGTTAGGTTAGGTTAGGTTAATCTAATCGGACAATATAAAGCTTATGTAATTAAATTCATAAATCGATTTTATCGTGGCCTACAGGTTTCTTATACCATGTATTTCATTCCTATATGTGTCTAAATGCGCGTAAAAATGTATTACTGATCCTGAAAAAAACAAAATATCCCCTATATCGCGTACGTCGCAAGAGGCGGGTGGCTTTGTTTACATCCGCCGCGAAGAAGAAGCGTTGGGGAAAATTTGTTTTTTGCCCCCTACTGTTTAAATATAGGCCTATGACGATTTCAATAAATCTTGGGGAGGGGGGGGCTTGCTCCCCCCCTCTACATATTTTGTATCCAACGGCAAACGGTTATGGCCAAATAGTTATTTTTCGCGAGTGAAGTTTCTAAGCCAGTACCGATTTAAAGGTCAGCCCTGTGGATCTGCACGGTCTGCGGGCGGGTTCAAAAGAAGAAGAAGAAGAAGGGATGTGTTTTTAGATTGTTGTTAATGGGTAAATATGCATTTCCGCCTATTTTCACACATCAAAACACCCTTACACAACTCTAAACTACATAAAAACAATCGAAACTATTTTTTAGCAATTTAATTACATCATCTTTAAATTGACCATCTAATCTAATATAATATTTGTACATTTTGGGCAGTGGGCGGGGCCGCGCGTATGTGGCGGTGTACAGACTCTCCCGTAAAACATAGCGCATTTTAAGACTTTTATTTCTCAGTAAATACTGCTTTCCGACCTTCAATTAAACATCCTACAAGTTCTAACCAGTCCCCTGAACAGTTTTTAATAGGTTACTCGAGGATATTTTAACGGGACCATAGGTAAATTTTTACCTAAAATAAAAAGGAAAATATAACCGAAACTATCCTAGCCTACTACAGTACTAATATAACCGAAACTATCCTAGCCTACTACTAATATAACCGAAACTATCCTAGCCTACTACTAATATAACCGAAACTATCCTAGCCTACTACTAATATAACCGAAACTATCCTAGCCTACTACTAATATAACCGAAACTATCCTAGCCTACTACTAATATAACCGAAACTATCCTAGCCTACTACTTATATAACCGAAACTATCCTAGCCTACTACTAATATAACCGAAACTATCCTAGCCTACTACTTAAATAACCGAAACTATCCTAGCCTACTACTAATATAACCGAAACTATCCTAGCCTACTACTTATATAACCGAAACTATCCTAGCCTACTACTAATATAACCGAAACTATCCTAGCCTACTACTAATATAACCGAAACTATCCTAGCCTACTAATATAACCGAAACTATCCTAGCCTACTACTAATATAACCGAAACTGTCCTACCCTACTACTCATATAACCGAAACTATCCTAGACTACTTATATAACCGAAACTATCCTAGCCTACTACTAATATAACCGAAACTATCCTAGCCTACTACTAATATAACCGAAACTATCCTAGCCTACTACTAATATAACCGAAACTATCCTAGCCTACTACTAATATAACCGAAACTATCCTAGCCTACTACTAATATAACCGAAACTATCCTAGCCTACTACTAATATAACCGAAACTATCCTAGCCTACTACTAATATAACCGAAACTATCCTAGCCTACTACTAATTTTCCCATGGTTTTTCTTTTTGGTTTTAGGCTAGCCTAGGTAGTTTTCATCATTATACAGTAGCCTAGGCTAGTTGAAATTAGTTGCAATCCCCGGGAAAATGTTATTTCTCCCATTATTCAACAACCTTAAAATACTCAGATGTAGGCCTAGGCCAAGTCATTTTCAGAGTAATTTACATGTACGGTACATCTTTCTTTGACATTGGATACAGGATGGGTTAAATCCCCCCCTCAGCCTCAACCCCCCTCCATGAGTTATTGAAATCAGCATCTATTTTAACAGTAAGGGATTAATAAGAGTTTCACTGCCGTCAATAGGGAGCTTTATAGGGAGATTTTTTGTTTTTACAGTACGGTACTTTATATAGTGCACATAAAATGTATCTCCGGAGGTTGAAACACATTTTAATATGATCTTTGCAACATCCTTATTCTATAATAGCCTTCAAATATTGAGAAATAATTAGTGGTAGTTTCGGTAATAAGTACCGTACCAATAACAAAATAAAGTACCAAAGGCCTAACCGGAGCAGTGTCGTTACCGATACCTTTCTGGTGATATAGGCCTAGCCTACAGTATATATACCTGTATAACCGGAGCAGTGTCGTTACCGATACCTTTCTGGTGATATAGGCCTAGCCTACAGTATATATATAACCGGAGCAGTGTCGTTACCGATACCTTTCTGGTGATATAGGCCTAGCCTACAGTATATATATAACCGGAGCAGTGTCGTTACCGATACCTTTCTGGTGATATAGGCCTAGCCTACAGTATATATATAACCGGAGCAGTGTCGTTACCGATACCTTTCTGGTGATATAGGCCTAGCCTACAGTATACTGTATATATAACCGGAGCAGTGTCGTTACCGATACCTTTCTGGTGATATAGGCCTAGCCTACAGTATATATATATTGGGAGGTTTGACGTACCTCCCAACCTACCAAATAGGAAAACCTACTATTTGGTAGTAGTCTTGGAAAATCCAACGTCAAGGCTATTAACCTAATTGCAATGACGACTTGTCTATTTTGACTGCTATGTCGTCATTCCAACCGCGGTTAAAAAGAAAACGTCTAGAGTCTACTCCTTATCTTGCTCTAGGAGACGTTGTACATTAACCAAAACTACCACCGAAGGTGAAAAAAGCATAGAAGAGAAGAAAAAGGGGTTTACCTTAGTTACCGCTTAAGGCCCATCCTGTGTTCCGTCATGTGCAGATCCCTGTCGAACGTGCGCATGAGCGACCCTCTCTTGTCATCACATCTCACGTCAGCAGAAGAACGCGGATGGGCAGGGGTCCGGCGTGAGGGAGGGTATTATGTACGTTGGATTTTCCAAGACTACTACCAAATAGTAGGTTTTCCTATTTGGTAGGTTGGGAGGTACGTCAAACCTCCCAATTTGTTAGTAGTCTTGGCAAATCCAACGTCAAGGCTGCATAACAAATAGGAGGAGGACATCCAAGCCCAACCTACCAAAAAAACCAATGCATAAAACAAAATTACGAATGACAAAGACACAATGTAAACAAGAGAGTTTAATAAAAGAGTGAAAAACTGAGGAGTAGCTAAAAAGAACAGTTTTAACACATGCCCGTCATTCATAGTAATGCAAAAACATAGACTTGTCTGAAACCAAAAAGGTACTGTACCCAAAATCCCTTTTCTTCAAAAACCAACAAAAACACTGAACACAAGAACAAAACACAATTTTCAATGTGGCAAAAACACTTATGTACTGGAACAATACATAATCCCAAACTTGCAATCCAGTGTTGCAAACCCATACACCCCCCCCCTTTGTCAAAAAAAAACAAAGGAAAAGAACGAGGGACAAGGGGGGAAGACCAGGGATCTTCGCCAGAGCACCAGGAAACACGACCCCCGAGAGCAATCACCGGCCGAGGGGGTCGAACACTGGACACGGAGAGGTAGGAGGAGATGAAGGAATTGATAGAAGACCACAAAACCGCGGAGGCGAAGGCAGGGAAGGATCGACGTGGCAGGAACCGGAAGGAGGCAGCAAAGGATCTGACATTGCATGCAGAACCCCTACAAACAGGGTGACGGGCACGAACGGTCCGACAAACGTGGCGGCCCAGCTGCACCTGCTAGAGCCTCCCACCTGTCCGAGGAGACACCCACACAGCAGTACCCGAAGGCGGCGCCACAGACGCAACAGAGGAGTGCAAGGCTGACACCGGGCACAACACATGGCGAGGACGCCCACGCCGTAAAGCCTGGACGGCGAAAGGCTGGAAAACGGGGGCCTCCCTCCCATGCGTGGTAACAAAAGGTGGGGAGGAGGCGAACGAGACGCCATGCAAGGACGGGGAGAAGCGAACGCAGTCCCGGGGCCGTGACAATGCCGCTAGTGCAGACACCCGATCCCCAGTGGCCAGAGCGACAAGGAAGAGTGGACGCCCGAGCAACGGAACCGGCGTAGCGGCCCTTAAATACGTTGGGGAAGCCAGAAGGACCAGAGCCCGCCCCAGATCCCACAGCGGAGAGACCTGGCGCGGAGGCGGTCGATCCCGGAAGGCAGCCGTCAGGAAGGAATCCAGCACCTGTGGCGGAACGACCAGCCCAGCGACGGACCCAAAGAACCCCCCGGACGGCAGACAAGGGGGTACGTATAGCGTCGACTGGAAAGCGACGTGTACGGAAGAGGTGAAACAAGGAGCGTAGGACGAGGGAAGGAGAGCCAACTGGCAGGCGAGTGGCCTGTAGCCACCTAGTAAAAAACCTCCAGCGGGACCCGTAAGGCCCCCAAGGAGAAGACGGCCAGGAACGCTGCAGGAAGTCAGTCAGGGCCCGGCCGGGGACCGGGAGCCACCGTGCCTCATGAACAAGCACGATGCGAAGGCCAAAGAGGTCCGCAGGACCCCAACCTAGCCCAAGTGGAAGCCGGAGACAGGTAGAGGGACCGGACCCGGGCACCACCGCGGCAACCGGGCGGACCAAGTCCGTGCCGGCCACAGAGGCGCGAGGAGCCAGACGCAGCCGTGGTACAGCCGCAGCTTCGCGAAGACTGGGCACATCAACAGCGCGTCTGGTGGCGGAAAGATGGATATCGACCGCCACCTGTACCAGGCGACCATGAAAGCGTCCGGACCCCCCCCGGAGCGCGAGGCCGGAGGGAGAGGTCCAGAGGCAACTGGCGCGGCACCCCCGATGCGAACAAGGCGACCTCCGGAACACCTCAGGAAGCCGCAAGGTCGGCGAACACAGTCCGTTTCATCGCCCATTCTACAAGAACGCCCTGCCCTCTCGACAGGGCGGCCGCCCAAAGGGTGGCAGGCCCGGGCAGGGAGGAGGCATGCAAGGAGAAGGGGTGTCGGTCCGCGAGGAAGAACAACTCCACCGAGACCCTAATAGAGTCAACGACCTGGAGGACCCCCGCATAAGGAAACAGGGGACAGCTTGTCTGAGTGTCCAACCCGAAGGCCACCGACTCACCCCGAAGGGCCAGCGCGTGGTCCCGCAGGAAGAACAAAGGAACCAACAATCCGAGGGCATAGACAGGTAAGAGGAGGGAGACCCACCCATCTGCCGGGAAGTGGACGTCCCAGGTTCGATTGGGAACCTCACCCAACCTCGCTCGACGTATCTGTGGTTACCCAGACCGTCGGCGGGGGGGGGCGGTCCAGGGCACAGCCGCAGAGAGCGAGCCCCGAGCAACCCAGCGACCGAAGCGGCGGCGAACGGTACGCGGGAGCGGCAGGAGCCGATCCATAGGGGCAACGGAAACACCGCGGTGCCCATGAGGAGGAGGCGGCGTAGCCAGAGGCTCCCTAAGGGAAGGGGCAGAGCGGCCCAATGCAGCGAACCCACGAACGAGTCCCAGAGCCACCCCGGGAGGGAGACCGAGTGCAACACGGCGAGGACCGTCCACCGAAGGTGCACCGCGGCCGGCAGACCCCGGGTCACCGTAGCGCCGGACAAAACCCATGCGAGACCGACCCATGGCACGACACGCGACGGGGTCAAGCGTGACTTGGGAACATCGAAGGGGAACCCTAACCGTGCGATGTCGCGAACGACTGTGAGGGCGTCGCCAATGCACAGGCCTAGGGCGTCGGAAACTACCAACCAAACGGCCAAGGAAAACAGGAGCTGGAGCCCGCTCCTGAGGAGAGGACCCAGAGCCTGCCCCACCAGTGCGGAGAAGATCTGCGGCGCGATGTGGAGACCGAAGGGAAGGCCGTCGAACAGGAACACACGAACGGAAGTCCGAACGGCCAAGAATCGCTGGAAGCGAGGATGGAGAGGAACGAGCCAAGACACATCCTGGAGGGCCAGCGACACTACCCACGACAGAGGGCACAGGGCCAGGCGTACCAGGGGTACCGGCAGCATCCGAAACCGTGTGTGCACGATGTGCCCGTTGAGGGCCAACAGATCCACCACCGGTCGCATCGCGTCGCAGGTCGGCGACGGAACCAGAAAGACACGGGAGAGGAAAACCGGGTGACCGGCGGTCAACTCCCTCGACGACACCCAGCTCGGGCATGGAAGTGAACACGTGGGCCACCTCTGAAGAAATGGGCCGTTGTCGGCGACAAGAGCGGAGTGGGGGTCTGGACGTCCACCTCCAGGTGAGACCCCTCCGCGCAACCCGCCGCCCCCAACGTCCCTCGCGGCTACCGAGGGGCGCAAGGGCGAAAACAACCCGAGGGAGCACCCGAGAGGAGGGGAGCGACCCGGTACGCCCAGGCGAGAAGGAGAACAAGGAGGCCGACCCAGAGAACTACACATTGTGTTGACGTGGAGGTACCCCCGGTACGGGCCGTGCGGGCATGAGCGCCACGTTGACCTCCTCTACCCCGCCCCCCCCAACCTCGTCGAAAAGGGCGGGCCACCCCAACCCCAGGCCGGCGCGGGGCTGACCCCTTCGAAGGGCGGCCGGAAGTGGAAGGCCGGCCAGCCCCGACACAGAGGGGATGAAAGGGGCAAGAACAGAAGTGCGAGGCGGAACCGAAGCACTGGCCAGCAACGTCCCAGTCCTGCGCCCGTGCATGGCGGCAGCACTTGCAGCAGCACCCCGAAGAGGACCGGCAGAAGGACGGGACTGAGAAGACCCCGCGCGCGGCACAGCGCGTTGGTGCGTGACGTAAGCAGGGTCCGTAACGACACAGCACGGCGTCGTGTGGCGGAAGCAGGGGCCGCCGACAGAGAAGCGGAGCATTCCCAAGCATGCTGCGTAAAAAACCCCGACGTATATAGCGCAGAGTACAACAAACCCCGACGAATAACCAAGGGGGCCGGCCGGCAGAACGAAGACCGTACCGTCGTGCGGTGCCGAGTTGCCGCGCACAAAACCGCCTTCAGCTCGGGAACCAAAGACACCGCGAGCCGAAGGTGGACCCGCTGAACGCGGTCCAAACCCTCGCGAAGATCGCCTGGCGCAGACGCCTCGAAAAGCCGCAGGTGGTGAACAGACGTCTGGAGGGAACCTAAAGACAAGACAATAAGTCCGTCACCCTCCGTCGCAAGGGAAAAACCTCGGCGACAGAGGGCTGATCCGGGTGAGAGAAGAACGGGGTAGCAATAGAACAAAGTTCAAGAACGGGCGCGCTCATCCAGGACCAGAACGCGCCGTCCAACCCGCCGACAGACACAAGAGGAGGCAAAATCAGGGACGACTCCGGGGGAGGGACGGAAGGAGAGCCGTCGACGGATCGGTGTGTGAAGTCGAAGGCCTCAGCAAACCAGGCCTCCAATGGGAGAGGGTGACCGAGCATGATGGCTAAGCCAGGCGTACCGGCGTCGCACAAACCTGTCCCATAGGAGGACAGACCCGTCAACACAGCCAGGGACTGAACAGCCGGAAGGATGTCAGGGCGGCTGAAGTCTGACCAGAGCGTAGGCCTGCAGAAGGGAGGGGGACCATAGCAGGGGTAGGTAGGGTGAGGTGCTGAGGGTGAGGCACCGCCAAGAAGGGCGAGAAGAGGGAGTCTTCCATCGACTCCAAGCGCCCGTCGAAGCATGACACAACCCAGCCCTGCATAGCCGACAATTGATCCGAGAGAGGCTACCCCCCCCCCCCCCCTCCAGATTGGTCGGCCCGCAGGGGCGAGCGTGAGCGGGAGCGAGACCCACGACACGAACCAGCAGCGTCGCGGCCCAAGGAAGGCGAGCGACGACGGTTGTGTCGCCGTTGAGGGACTCGTCCCCGATCACGAACGGCCGAGGGGGAAACAACAGCACCATTCCCCTCTTCCAGCGACACATCAGCTCCTGAGAAAGGGGACCCCGAAACCTCGCGAAACCCCACCGAGGCAAGAGGAGGGGTACCCCCCTGGCGAGACGGTAAGTGAAGGTCAGGAAGAGAAGAATGAGGAGGAGCAGGACGACGGGAGTGGGAAGGCTGGCCGGGTGAAAGGAGGCCAGGAGCCGCGGGGGGAAACAGAGCAAGGATCCCCGGGGCTGAGATAACAGGGCGGCCCGACACCGAGGCGGAGGAGGGAGGGACCACCACCGTGGGACGAGACCGTGAAGGAAGAATAGGCACTGAAGCAGGTGAAGTAGGAGAAGCAACGACATCCAGGCGGACCCTCCTGGACAGTGTAGGAGGAGGGAGCAGAGGGCCAGCTACAGCATGAACAACCGCGCGCGGAGAGGACAACGTAAGAGGAAGTCGTCTGGGCTGGGGAAGCGGGCGGAAGGGAGTAGAGCCCCTATCCGTAGAGGCCAGGGGAGGGCGCACAGGGGCAGAGCCGCTAACCCCGGCCTCAGGGCGAGAACCATGACGAGGGCGATGGGCGTCGTCAAGGCGATCAGGAGGACGACGAGGCGAGCGAGAGCGTGGACGGAGCCGGGGAACCCCCCGACGATGGGACGACCGGCTGCGGGACCCAAGCGAGAGGGCCAGGTAAATGGCCTTCAGTCGGGTCAGGGATACCCAGGGCGACGCGGATCCGGTCGGCAACAAAGGCCGGGGAACGGCGGCCCACAGTCCTAATGTGGCGGGAGACCATCGTCCACACCGACGGAAGGGAAGCAGGAGGCCACAGCCGCCGCCGAGGAACCAGGGCCATGGAGCAGCACAACCACCAGGGCCAGACACGTGCCACACAGAGCAGGGAGGTAGGCCGTAGAGGACACACAGAGCGAGTGGCGCAAGCAGGACTTGTGGCTCTCCAAGCACGGGGAGCGACAACCAAGGCGAAAGCAAGGCAGCCTACCTGCACTAGAAGAACACACACCATAATCAGCACGTCGAAGGAGTAAGTGGAGAGAATGTCCAAGAAGAACCAGGGAAGGAGCATGGGGAAACAGGAACACACATGCAAACAGGTATCCGTACTCACCCTAAACTGGGAGCACAGAGGTAGGTGAGGAGGGCGGCCGAGGCGGAAGAGCACTAGCAGAACCTGCAAAGATGGAGAAAGTGTTAACCACCACTCAACATCTTACATGCAGGGCCTATAACACCAGTAAAGTGCATACACCAATATAGTATCAGGCAACAAGATGACATAACAAAAGTCAATAGTGAAAGCCAACTATTACCGCAAATTTGCGGGCCAATGGAGGCATAACCGTACCGACACCATCCTCCTGCAATTTCGCGGGACCCCCCCAACGATCTCCGCAAATTTGCGGGGAACCGAAATGTCCCAGAGGACCGAATCGAGCACCCCGCAAATTTGCGGGACCGGCCGAGATGGTCCGGCGCCGAAAAAGCGCGAGGAGCGTCTAGGAAATACCAAAAGAGGCCCAGAAAAAAGCGTCATCTCCTTATGAACTCCAAGCGACGATGGCCATCAAGCTGAGCAGTGTCTTCCTTGATAATATCCTGACTCAACCGGTCAAGGGAGAGGCAAGGAAGACACACCAGGGGAGAGGAGGCACATCCCCTAGGAACCACCCAACCCACAGAGATAGAGCAAAGCCCATGAGGAGAAGTGGCAGGAAGGGTGGTTTGGCACAAACAGGGGCCCCCGTAGGGTACCCCAGGATTGGTCAAAAGGGTATGAAAGGATGGAGGTGAAAACAGTAAGGGAACACAAAAACCAGTAAATGAAACTGGCGAGAAAAAGGGTGGCCTAGCCGTGAGGAGAGAATGTGTCAGGGGCGAAAAACCCTGTGGTGTGAGGGAGGGGCCCCCGTGGGGTACCCCAGGATATCACGAACCACCAAGCGCCCAGGCCCTTGAGACACAGTGAAGGCTCGAAAGGGGGGACTCGGGAATAACGCTAATAATGCGGCCGACACAAACCCTACAAACAGCACCGCCACCACGAAATCTCAGATCGTGAACCAACTGTACACCTAGGCTATGAAAATATGAAAACTCATAGGGGCATAGCAATTCCTGAATGAGAAACAAGCTAGGCTAAAATAAGCTAAAAGCTAAACTATGCCCAGACTAACAGGAAAAAAAGAATATGAAAAGAGAAAGGAATGAAAAACACACACGAGGAACGCCAGGCGCCCCCGTACCTTCGGTAGCTATTTCCACACGCGTCTCCATTAAACACACTGAGGAGCCCATTTACGTGTGCCCTAGATCACGTAACATCTGTCTAACAAAAAAGAAGGCCAGATAAGCCGAAACGAACCTAAACAGGGTGAATTAAAGGAGCACAACAAAAGCGACTGCATTCAATGGAGCGCGTGAAAAAATGATGACAAGAGAGGGTCGCTCATGCGCACGTTCGACAGGGATCTGCACATGACGGAACACAGGATGGGCCTTAAGCGGTAACTAAGGTAAACCCCTTTTTCTTCTCTTCTATGCTTTTTTCACCTTCGGTGGTAGTTTTGGTTAATGTACAACGTCTCCTAGAGCAAGATAAGGAGTAGACTCTAGACGTTTTCTTTTTAACCGCGGTTGGAATGACGACATAGCAGTCAAAATAGACAAGTCGTCATTGCAATTAGGTTAATAGCCTTGACGTTGGATTTGCCAAGACTACTAACAAATATATTTTTTTTTGGCAGGTGGCAATAGTATGATACAGTATATGAAAGACTTGGCGGTTGTCGTAATGACCTCACCCTATACCAAATCATGTTATAGTTAGAATGCCATAACTAAATATTGTCAGCAATAATTGTCTTAATTGTCATGTTTTATTTACAGAATGTCAGACACCATGGCGCGGGAGAAGGAAGTTGACATTTACCGGGACACTCTTGTTAGACTATTAGGTACCGTAAGTAACATAGGCTATTTTTGTTTTAATTATTGTTATTAACACACACACACACACACACGCACGCGCACACACACACACACACACACACAAAAGATGGGAGGAGGGGTGCTAATTCTTACACATAATAAATTGAAAACAAGAATGATTGATCTGAATAATAGTAAAGCGGAAATATTAGCAGTAGAATTGACAGATGATGACAATCAAAAGGCGGATATTGTAGTGGCCTACATGCTGCCCTACACAGGGGCTTGGGAAGAGGAGGAATACAAATTTATCAAAGATGAGATTTTTTTTTTTTTTTTTCTATGTGATTGAGGGAGGCAAAAGGCATAACTGTCTATAGCGAGTGCCTCCCCCATAGTTGAAAGAGTGACAGGGCCAAAATCAAGGGACGTTCGAGCCAAAATGCCTGGACACACGCAAGTTTGAAGCATAGTCGGGGGAAACAAAAAAAAAAAGATGATCTGGGAGAGAGTTCCGGAGCTCAGCTGTTGAGTAGAAGAAAGTTTGAGAGTAATGTTTCACTCTTGGGTTGGAGAGTTGCACAGAGTAGGGGTGGGATTGAGTTGCAAGACGGGTACCACGTGCCCTACGTAAAGGTGGTGGTATGCACTGGGATAGTCTGAGGAACACTGATTATAGTAGCGATAGAATAGCGGAGAGATGCAACATTGTGGCGGAGAGAGAGACGATTGCAGAGAGTTGGTGAGTGAAAGTTAATGATACGAAAGGCCTTCCTTTCAACTTTGTCTAGGAGAGCGGTGTGAGAGGAACCTCATGTGAACAATACTCAATACAAGGGCGCACTATGCCCTGTACAGAGCCAAGAAGCTGTGCAGGGGAAAAGAACCCCCTAAGGCAGTTGAGCACACCCAGCTCTGGGAGGCTGCCTTAGCAAGACTGGTAATATGGTCCTTCCAAATGAGAGCAGAAGAAAAAGAGACACCAAGAATATTGAGAGAAGATGAAGGGTTGATTTTTGTATTGTTGAAGAATAAGGGATAGTCCGCTGGGAGATCCTGACGGGTAGATAGATGGAGAAATTGGGTTTTGGAAGCATTAAAGTTAACAAGGTTTTCTCTGCCCCAATTGGAAATAGTATTTAGATCAGAATTTAAGAGTTGTATGGCTTCATTACGTTTTTCGTTGAGGGATTGCTGGCTGGGGCGTTCTGAAAAATGGAGTAGTGTAAGGTTGAGTCGTCTGCGTATGAATGGATGGGAATTAAGGTACAGTTAAGGAGATCATTTATAAAAATTAGAAAGAGAATAGGAGATAGGACAGAGCCCTGAGGAACACCGGAGTTTATAGGGTGAGGAAGTGAACAATGGCCGTCCACAACCGCGGCTATGGAACGGCCGGAAAGGAAATTAGAGACAAAGGCACAGATGGAGGGATAGAAACCGAAGGAGGGTAGTTTAGAAATTAAAGATTTATGCCAAACTCAATCGAAGGCTTTCGATATGTCTAGTGCAATAGAAAAAGTCTCACCGAAGTCCCGAAAGGAGGATGACCAAGAGTTTGTAAGATATGAAAGAAGATCACCAGTAGAGCGACCCTTAAGGAAGCCATACTGGCGATCTGAGAGCAGATTATGAGAAGAGAAATGCTTAAGAAATTTGGAAGCAAGAATAGTTTCAAAAACTTTAGAAAGACAAGAAATGAGAGCAATTGGACGATAGTTGGAGGGTTGAGAGCGGTCACCCTTCTTTGGGACAGGTTGAATGTGAGCAAACTTCCAGCATGAAGGGAAGACGTTAGAGGATAGACAGAGACGAAAGAGTTTGCCTAGGCAGGGAGTCAGCACGGAAGCACAGTTTTTGAGAATAACAGGAGAAACACCGTCCGGATTATTTGTATTGAAAAATTAACTCGTAGAACCAATGAATTAATTATAGTAGGGGACTTCAACTGTAAAGAGGTGGATTGGGAGCAGAGAGAAGCTGGTAGCAACGTGAACTCGTGGGGGTATAGGCTACTGGATATGGTAACAGAAAATTTATTGGTGCAAAATATAAAGGAAAATACAAGAAGAAGGGGAAATGATGAAGCATCCAGATTGGACCTAATGTTTACTAGAGACCCAGATGTAATTTCTGATATAAAATACTTACCACCTTTAGGCAAGAGCGATCACGTTGTAATGGATATAGAAATCCTATTGGGTTATTCCAATATGGAGGAGAGGGAGGAGCACAAGGAAACTAGGTTTGACTATGCAAAAGGAGACTACCAATCACTGAGACAATACTTTAGAGATGTTGACTGGAGTGAAATACATCAGAGAAATAGTGTAGACGAGAAGTATGGAGTATTTAAAACAATATATGAAGAAGGAGTTAATAAATATGTCCCTAAACAAGGTAATAGGTCAGCGAAGGAAAAGGATTGGTTTAATGAAAAATGTAGGAAAGCCAAGGAAAAGAGAGACCAAGCGTGGAAGGCAGCTAGAAAAAGGTGTAATAGAGAAACTTGGAACAGATACAAGAGATTAAGAAATGTATATGCTACAATCAGGAGACAAGAAGCCAGAGAATATGAGAAGAACATTGTGAAAAAATGTGAGAGTGATCCTAAGCTGTTCTATAGGTTTATAAATAGTAAAATGAAGGTAAGGGATAGAATAGTGAGTTTGAAGGTTGAAGGGACCACTTATGATGACGACCAGAATATGTGTGAAATTATGAACAATACACTACACTCAGTATATACTAAAGGTGATAACTTTGAAGAAGTACCGGTAGGTGAAATTGGTGATAAACTGGGAGAGATTAATTTTCTCCCAGAGGAGCTAGTAGAAATAATGAAAGGACTAGATGTGAAAAAAGCAGTGGGACCTGACAATGTAGCGGGATGGATTTTGAAAGAATGTGCTGACGAACTAGTGAAACCCTTATATGAGATAATGAAATACTCTCTGGAAGTGGGAAAATTACCAATGGACTGGAAGAGAGCCAACATTATACCGATTTATAAAGGTGGGAACAGGGAACATCCAATGAATTATCGACCTGTGTCACTTACTAGTATAGTGTGCAAAATCTGTGAGAAAATAATTAAGAAAAGATGGATGATTTACTTGGAAAAGAATAATCTACTATCTAACAGGCAATTTGGATTCAGGGAGGGTACCTCATGTGTTACAAATCTATTCAGTTTTTATGACAGAGTGGTTGACATATTACAAGAGAGAGATGGATGGGTGGACTGCGTATATATTGACATGAAGAAAGCTTTTGACAGAGTATCGCATAGCAGGCTGAAGTGGAAATTAAAAGAATATGGAGGGATTCAGGGTAGTTTGTTAAATTGGATGGAGGACTATCTTTCAGGGAGACAGATGAGGACTACTATCAGAGATAAATTTTCTACGTGAAAAGATGTCACAAGTGGAGTTCCGCAGGGAGCGGTGCTGGCTCCCATAATGTTTCTAATATACATTAACGACATGCCAAAGGATATAAATGCATAAATGAATATGTTTGCAGATGATACCAAGATCATGAAGCGTGTAGAAGATGAAAACAGTGGTAGGGATTTGGGTAGGATAGATCAATGGAGCAAGAAGTGGAAAATGGAATTCAACACAAATAAATGTCATGTAGTGGAAATGGGAGTAAGTAAAAGAAGGCCTCACATGGAATATAAGTTAGGAGAAAACACTATTAACCCATCAGAGAAAGAAAAGGACTTAGGGATAACTGTTAGGAGTGATCTTTCACCTGAGAATCATATTAATAAGATAGTGGGAGAAACATATGGACTGCTAAACAGAATAAAAATAGCCTTTAACTATATAAACGAGGAGATGCTGGAGAAAATAATAAAAACATTGGTGAGACCAAGACTGGAGTATGCGGCAGTGGTGTGGGCACCACATCTAAAAAAGCATATAAAGAAGCTGGAGAAGGTTCAGAGAGCTGCAACTAGAATGATACCAGCACTGAGAGAATTACCATATGAGGAGAGATTAAAGAAATTAGATTTACCATCTCTAATGGATAAGAGGGAGAGAGGCGATATGATTATGATGTACAAATGTGTGAGAGGACTCGAAAAGGTGGACAAGAAGGGTTATATTGTGAAAGATAATGGTAGAACTAGGGGGCATAGATATAAGCTAATGAAAGGAAGATGGAAAGGAGATGTGAGAAAGTATAGTTTCCCTTACAGAAGTATAAGTAAATGGAATCAGTTGGAAGAGGAAGTGGTGTGTGCCAAAAACATTCATATTTTTAAGGCAAAGTTAGATAATTGTAACTCAGGAAGCGGGACAATACGAGCCTAAAAAGCTCAACTCCTGTATACTACAAATAGGTAAATACACACACACAGAGGGGAGGGGTGATAAAGGCGGGAGTGACGAATCGGAGGGAGAGCCGGATTTTCCCGGTTTCATGAAAACATGGACGACTGAGGACACTGGAAAATTTTGCTACATGCTATTGAACAAAATCAAGAACTTGGAGGACCGAGTGACCGGCTTGGAGATAGTTAAGAAGGAAATTGTTAAAGAGAATGGTGAGTTGAAGAACAGGTTGGAGTTAGTGGAGAGAGAAAAGGCAGTGATAATGACTAGGCTAGACACCAGTATCTCTGAAGGTAAAAATGCTTGGGGCATGACTAGAGACCAAGTGGTAAAAGATTTAGACAGTGTAAGGACGGCAAACAGTGACGAATTCAGGAAGATAATAGATGAACAGAAACAGCAAGATGTTAGGATAAAGGACCAGGTAAAAAGTATGGTTAAGCAAGGCATCCACGAAAACTCTCAGGCCATCCAGGACGAAAGTCGTAGGGCTAACTGCCTCATAATATCAGGGGTGGAAGAAAAGGAGGAACTAGACTGGACAAAACGAAGAGAGAAGGATGAAGGTCGCATCAACAAGATTCTGGAATCTATTAAGGATGAGGAGGACACCTGGAAGGAGGAAATATCAGACATGTTTAGGCTGGGAAAATATACAAAGGAATACAATAGACTGGTAAAAATCGAATTTAAGTCAAGAAGGACATGTGATGAAATCATGGCAGTAGCAGCTAGGCTAAAAGGGTTAGAGGGTAGGGACAAAATCTACATCAGGCGGGACATACCAGAAGAAGAGAGAAAGAAGGAGGCTGAACTAAGGAAAACCGCCAAAGAGGAAAATAGCAAGAGGACAGAACAAGAAAAGAATAAGTTTTTTTACGGAGTAATAAAGGGGAAGATTATGAAACTTTCGGTAAAGAGAAACTAAAAGAAAAAGAGGGTAGGGAACAGACCGCCGCAGATAAGGCACTTGGAGCAGGTAATGGGGGACTAGAAAGTATAAGGATTCTATATAGCAATGTCGATGGGCTAATCTCTAAGAAATTAGAACTAACAGACTTACTCAATACTAAGAAACCAGAAATAGTATGTCTCACTGAGACAAAACTAAGAGAGGAACTTGATATAAATCTGCTAGGATGGTCTGAATACAGGATTTGGAGGAAGGACAGAAAATTTTGACATGGAGGTGGAGTGTGCATCCTTACTAGGAAAGATTTGATTGTGTCTGAGATAAAACTAGAAACTTCAACAGCAGAAGTTTAAGCACTAGAAATTGGTGGAAACGAAAAAATAGTGGTGATAGTAGCGTATGTACCTCCCAAGACGAAGACATGGAGTAATAATAATAATAATAATAATAATAATAATAATAATTCTTTATTCCAGACACATAAGATAGATACAGTATAAATACAGTACGACCTAATGGTCCATATCACATACACTTCTCGTCAGAGCACAGATAATAATTATACACAAAGATATATTAATAAAGACACAATAAAATAAAAATACAGTAGGCCTATTTACAGAATAGAGCACATATCACATTTTGTCACAATATAACACAGATAGGCTAACTAAGGCTATTGCTCAATGTTGGTTAACACCTATTGCACAGATCATTGCTCATAGTTCAATTAGACCTATATATTACATTACAGTACATACTATGTGTGCAGCAGCTTCTGCCAGTGAGATATAATACGGGATTCATAGATATGATCACTAGACCAAAGAGCTACAATCAGCGTGTTACTGGAGGATTGCAGTCACTGCGAAAAGCTGTACACCAGTCTCCTGATGACAGCCCGACAGCACTGCACATCCATCAGTGTGCACACCATACTAGTGCTTTCATATTTAGAGAGACCAATGAACATCTTGAGTATATTATGATAGGATGTACACAGACCATTTATGGTGGCTCTCTTATACTTCCACCACAAATGGGCTGTGTACATAGAGGAACAATATGTCCGGAACAAAGTGACTTTAGTTTCCCAATTACACATGTGGAATTTTCTCAAGATGGTGTTACCACGTAAATATAGCTGTCTGCGCTGACGGCCGATATCTGCATCATCTGAGCAATCGTTTAAGATAATGTGTCCCAGGTATTTTATTTTGTTTACTTCTTGAATAATTTGATTATTGAGTGAGAAATTTGGCAGTTTACTTTTATACAGTAATTTTGATCTAAATATAAGAACAGCACTTTTCAGTGGGTTGAATTTAACACAATGTTTACTACCAAAAGATTCACATATATCAAGAAGTTTGCTCAGACCCGCAGAAGACGGTGCAATAATGACCAGATCATCAGCATACATGAGATGGTTGATGATTTTATTCCCACCATAACATCCAATCTGCTCTTTATTCAATTTATCACTTAATTCATCCATATATACATTGAATAAGTAAGGTGAGAGAATACTACCCTGTCTCACTCCATTGGTTACTGTAAAGGAATCCGAAATAATGTTACCCCATCTTACATTAAATGTTTGATTGGCGTACCAGTACTTCAAGATTCTCAGTATATAGGATGGCACTCCCCTTGTTGCTAATTTATCAAACAGGATATTGTGGCAGACTCTGTCAAATGCCTTACTAGCATCAAGAAAGCATGCAAAAATAGAGCTGTTCATTTTGATGTACCCATCCACTAGCTCCTTCAGAGTGTAGATGCACTGGTCCGTACCATGATTCTTTTTAAAACCAAATTGATTACTATTAGTTGAGATATACACTGAGATTCTGTCTAAAATGATTAACTCTAGTATCTTACTTACAATACTGGCAAGGGCAATAGGTCTATAGTTGTCTTTTGATGTAATTTTGCCAGCCTTGTCTTTAATTACTGGTATCAAGGTAACGGACATCATAGATTCTGGTAGGAAACCATGGATTAGAAAGCTGGTAAAGCAACTGCTGAGTTTCTCCAAGAGGAGAGTGGAGGAGTACTTCAAATGTTCAGCATATATACCATCAAAACCACAGGATTTGTTAGCATCTAGCCTACTTATTGCAGCCTTGATTTTTTCACTTGTAACTTTAATATTGTCATATTTTTCTTCTTTGTTACACTCTGTTGTAGCAGCAATGGTATTTCCTTGGTGCCCAACAGAGTTAAACAAAGTTTGGTAATGTGTTTTCCAAAGATTGGCTATGTTATTAGTACCAGAGATCCCATCTACACTAACGGGTAGAGGTGTGCAGCTATTATGCATTTTTTTAATATCCTTCCAGAAGGCCAATGTGTCTTTGCTAGCAAAGTTTTTGGCCAATGCTTCTCTTCTTAATACATTTTCATTGTTTTTTATATATCTGATTGCATACTTGCATCTAGCCTTTAGTCTGGTGAACATGTCAAAAATGGGTCCCTGTCTCGGTTTGTTATGATCCAGCCATACACTACGAGCATCTCGGGATGCCTGGTATAGTTCTGAAACATGGTCATTCCACCCAGGTTTGTTAAAAGTGTAATTTTTGTTATGCTTGTGAAATACTATGTCACTAGCCTTAGTAAGACAAGATATAATATTATTGTACAGCTTGCTGACTTCTTCTCGATGACTAGCATTAACACAATTGGGGTCTTCACAGGTAATGGCATCCTCACTGCCAGGATCAAGCTCAGAAAGGAGAGTGTGTGTTAAAGTGCAAAATTGCTCACACTCCTCCTCGTCAAGCCCGCCCCATGGCAGTTTTGGATTTACACTATTGTTTGACTGGGTTAATTCTGGCGCTCTTTCCAAACTAGCTGTTAAGGTCAATGGGATATGATCTTCATCTGTATATGTATACTGAATTTCCATATATGTTATCATATCATGGAAATCAGCACTAGCTACGGTATGATCTAGCCAAGACGTTGAGCCCCATGCTGCACTGACACATGTGTAACTACTATGAGGGAGCATGAGCTGAGAAGAGATAATTAGATCATGCTCACCACAGAAGTTAGTCATATGACTAGCAAACAGAGAGTTACTCATGTCCTTCAGATTAGCATTCCAGTCCCCTATTACAGAGTAGCAGGTGGTATTTAGTTCTTGTAAAAGAGCACTTAGCTCTCCAAGGCATTCCAGGTATTGTTCTTCATTTTCATTACATTGGTAGGGCAAGTACACACTAAGAATAACTAACGGAACTCGTTGTTGGATATCTTCTATTTCTATACCTGTACACCATGGTAAATTTGTTACAAGTGGTTTAACCCGGCTGTCTAAAGAGTCCCTCCACAAAATAGCTACTCCTCCCGGTGGGTGACCTGCTACTAGACCATCCATAGCATCGGTTGTCGAGACCCCAAACCCATGAAAATTATCACAGATAGTACTGAGGTTACCCAAATCCTGTTTAAAATACCAAGTCTCCTGCAGGCACACAATATCACTGGTATTAAATACGTCTACTACATCAGGGCGTAGGAGAAGCCCTCTGTTGGTTTTAGGGAGCCCCCTACAGTTATAAGTAGCAATACGCAAATTGTTGGGAGAGTAAGGAAGAGCATAGCCTAATGCGTAAGGAAACAATTAGTGTGCTAGAAAATATCTTGGCTTCAAAGGATGAAATAGTCATGTGTGGGGACTTTAACTGCAAGGAAGTGAGTTGGGAAGAACTTGAACCTGGAACAGGTGAGGAAAGTTGGGGCTATGAATTTTTAAGTATGGCCATCGAAAATTCTATATACCAACATGTAAAAGAGTCAACAAGAGTAAGGGGAAGTGATCAACCAGCTAGATTGGACCTTCTCTTCTCTTCACAAGAAGGGAGGAGGAGGTTTAAAGTATTCAGTACCTATGCCCACTAGGAAAAAGCGACCATGCAGTTCTAGACATAGACCTACTATTGAAGCATAATCTACCCAAGGAAAGGGAAAAGCACAAGGAAAATCACTGGATGTATTCCAGAACCGATTTCGCAGGACTACAGGATTTTTTCAAGTCACAACATTGGGATCAAGTGTTATCTGAAAGTGAGGTAGACAAAAAACTCAAGGCATTCATGGAGATCTATGATACTGGTATAAAAACTTTTGTCCCAAAGTACATTAATAACAGGAAAAAAGGAAATCGCAAAGAATGCTTTAACCGTGAATGTAGGCAAGCACAGGAAGCAAAAAACAAAGCCTGGAAAAAGATGAGAAACTGGGATTCGGAAGATAACAGGCAAAAGTACAAAGAGGAGAGAAACAAATACACAGAAATGAGGAGGAGGTCAGAGGCAAACCATGAGAAAGGGATAGTGGAGAACTATGAAAAGAATCCAAAAATGTTTTTCAAGTTTGTAAACAGCAAAAGGAAGATAAAAGCCACAATCATAAAGATTAAAAGTGGAAACAGAATCATAGAAGAGGATACAGAAATTGCGGAAGAACTAAATAGAAATTTTGCATCAGTATTTACAAAAGAAGGAGAATTCATTGCACCA
The DNA here is from genome assembly GCA_032716605.1 of Paralithodes platypus. NCBI lineage: Eukaryota > Metazoa > Arthropoda > Malacostraca > Decapoda > Lithodidae > Paralithodes > Paralithodes platypus. Next base: position 1,034,394 of record CM064557.1, on the reverse strand, counting down.
GAAACCAATGAGATAGATACAGAGGAAATGCTGGAAGTCACATGTAACAGAGCAGAGCTCATAGACAAAATAAGTAAGGTGGATCCAAACAAAGCCGCCGGACCAGACGGAGTATCAGGCTGGATTATTAAAGAAAATGCCAAGGAACTGAGTATACCGTTATATGATATAATGACCAAATCATTGGACACAGGGATAGTACCTACAGAATGGAAAAGAGCAAACATTATTCCTATATTTAAGGGAGGAAGCAGAGATAAACCACTGAACTATAGACCTGTATCACTATTGAGTATCCTCATGAAGATTCTGGAAGGATTAATAGGGGACAAATGGGTGAACTACCTGGACTCCAAAAGATTAATTACTGACCGACAATTTGGATTCAGAGGAGGCAGATCATGTGTAAGCAACTTGTTGAGTTTTTACTCTAGAGTAATAGACACAGTGGACCAGAGGGAAGGATGGGTAGACTGTGCCTACCAAGACTTTAAAAAGGCATTTGACAAAGTTCCACACAAGAGATTGCTGTGGAAATTAAAACATGAGGGAAAAGTAGGAGACAAACTGCTGAAATGGATGGAGAGCTACCTTAGCGGAAGACAGATGAGAACAACAGTAAGGGGGAAATCGTCAAACTGGACTCAAATTACGAGTGGAGTACCACAAGGATCTGTCCTAGCCCCAATCATGTTTCTAATATTTGTAAATGACTTACCTGAGGGACTAACAAGCTACATGAGCATGTTTGCGGACGATGCTAAGCTGCTTAAAACGATCAGAACCCAGGAGGATTGCCTTGAACTCCAAGCAGATTTGCAAAAGATCCATGAATGGAGCATCAAATGGAATATGGAGTTCAATGCAGGGAAATGTAAGACTCTAGAAATGGGTAAAAGCAAGTACAGACCTAGAAAAGATTATAAACTAGGAAACGAAGTGATTCCCAAAGCAGAAAAAGAAAAAGACTTGGGGATAGAATTTAAGGATAACATGTCTCCAGAAAGCCACGTTGTAATGCCCTCGAAAATGTCCCGCACCCACAATAATACTAACCCGAGTTGACGTCAGGTATAGCGTAAAATAGTCGTAGATGGTAAGTCCAATAAACTCATCACGTGAAAAACACCACGAGACTATCACCTGGTTCTTAAAAATCGGACTAAGGTTGCTATACTTTTAGTACGTCCGTGGTAGTACAGTGGGTTAGCGCGCGGGCCTGGTGGTGATGGTGGTGCGTCACTAACCAGGGTTCGAACCCTACCCAAGGCATCTCAAAACCTGTGGGTTTTTAGGGGGGTTAAATTCCCTTCAGAGGTTCGTACCCCGCGCCAGGTACCAGGAATGGATCCTAAATGTGGACCTGGGGATATTTGGTGGGGGCTGAGTTAGGCATAGGACATGGATTATTGAGGGAGGACTGATGTACTGATTTGGGGTTGTTAACCCGGGAGCTGCGGGGAGACTCTTAAGAGTTCCCCCGGCGCACTGCGGGGAGACTCTTAAGAGTCAGAGAAAAAAAAAATCAACTTTTAACATCGAAAAAAAAAAATTTTTTTTTTTTTTTTTTTTTTTTTTTTTTGGCCCCTGGGCCATGCAAAATCTCAGTCCTCTACCTCCCCTCCTTCCCCACTTTCCTCCTCTCCTTCAGTTATCACCTATTTTCCCTGTTATTCCCTTATTCTGAGGTATATTTTCGTGCTAACATTAGAAATCCGATTGGAGGGTGTGGTCATCACTGATAGCAAGCGAGTGCAAGAGAGAGAGAGAGAGTATCGATCGACTGTGTCTCAGTGGCCTTGGGGGAAATTGGCGGGAAAGCAGATTGCCTCACCCATACATTATACAACTCGCGGGCTATATCTCCGATTTTGACCATCCAAACGCTGTTTTCACTCGTTTTATTGTTGTTTCAGGTTAATACCTTTATAATCAACCCATAATAGGCGCATATGGATAAGTATTAATGCTATTAATGGCACAATGAATATTTTAGTGACGGAAACACCTCAAATACGTCAGCACAGGGGGACGTTTCCAATTACCCCCATGCGCACTTCAGAGGTTAACAGGACGAATTTGGGGAATTTTCTTGGTGGCAGTCACGGTCTGGTTAGAGGTTATCTGGGACTGGTGAGTTTGTTTGACATGAGAGGGCGAGTCAAGTGTGGGGTTTTGAAGTTTTCTAGGGGTGTGAATTGTGTGGGGGTGGAAGGGAGCTATTGACGGAAAACTGTCACAAGGGGAATTTTGTTGTTTGTGGAATAGCTGAAAATTTCTGGGGGCATGGGGAAAACATTTTTTGGTACATAGGTCGGCATAGTTAGAAAACGGGATTTGTTGGGGGGACTGCGGAGGGTTGGTGGGGGAATAGGAGGTAGGCGGAGCTATAGCATTCCTGGTTGATGCGGGTGTTTGAAGGGGTTCACCGAAGTTGGGCAGGTGGGGAGATGATGGTGGGGGGTGTGTGGTTGACAGTTTTGAGGGGGGGACAGGTGATGAATATGAGGAAGTGAGAGGCGTGACAGGTTGTTGAGCGGCATTTTTTAGGGGTGAATTTGAAAAAGAATTGGTTACTGTGGGGGTGATCATTTCTACGTGCTGTGGTTTGTTGGCAGGCATAGAAAAAGGATGGGGTTTATGGGGTAACACAATTGATGGAAGATGATCGTTGGTGGATGGCTGGGCAGGGGAAAATTTAGGGATGGTCAGAGAGGATAGAGGCAAGGAAGAGTGCACTGGGGTTGGACTTTCACCGGAAGTAATTTTGGAAGGGTGCACAGAGTTTTCTTTAGGGGGATGGAGGGACTTGTCAATGATAGTGTTCAGTGGAGGAATACATTTATTTTCTTGGATAGGGGCTGAAGGGGTGGATAGGGGATTCATCAAACCGAGTTGGCATCTTTCTCTGATGGAGAACATATGTTCTTCGAATGAGCCGTACGGGTCGAGACGGGCGGTGATGTGGGGTGGGAGGATGTCTAATAATGCGGTGAATAAGAGTTAATTTTGTTGCTCGTCATCTTCAGAGCTATACGTGGTCCTCACGTATCTGTAGAGTTGTATGAGGGTCACATTTATATCCCCTTCATACTTGATCTCGTCGACTTTTTTTATTATTTCGGGGGCAACGAGGGAACCCAAAAGTGGCCCTAAGGTCCGGATCACGAGGGATCGAAACTGGTTCCAGGTAATCTCTGGCGTTACCTGTTTCACAATTTGGGAAACGGCTTTTCCCAACTGCATAATGTGCAATAATGCAACGGCGATTTTGTCGCGGTCATTTTGAAGTGCCACATCTAACACTGGTTTTATTATGTCTAAGTAAGTGGCAATATCATACGTGTTTACATCATACTTGGGAATGTGTGTGAGTGTCATAGCGAGCTGCCATTTTTGCGATGTTGCCATGCTTCTACTGTTCCAAACTTGCAGTGTAATGCAACCTTTTATCCGAATCAAGAACCACCGCTGCTGCCAATGTTATGCTAGGTTTTTCCAGGTTAAATAGGAATGGAAATATCCCCAGGTCCACATTTAGCATCCATTCCTGGTACCTGGCGCGGGGTACGAACCTCTGAAGGGAATTTAACCCCCCTAAAGACCCACAGGTTTTGAGATGCCTTGGGTGGGGTTCGAACCCTGGTTAGTGACGCACCACCATCACCACCAGGCCCGCGCGCTAACCCACTGTACCACCACGGACGTACTAAAAGTATAGCAACCTTAGTCCGATTTTTAAGAACCAGGTGATAGTCTCGTGGTGTTTTTCACGTGATGAGTTTATTGGACTTTCCATCTATGTATAATGCCCTCGAAAATGTCCCGCACCCACAATAATACTAACCCGAGTTGACGTCAGGTATAGCGTAAAATAGGCGTAGATGGTAAGTCCAATAAACTCATCACGTGAAAAACACCACTCCCTCCGAGGAGGGAGACCCCCACCCCTGCGGAGGTGTACCTGACCCTTGTTTTGACTTCCAGGTCATTGCCAGGTAGCACAGGAATTCTTCCTATCAATGAACTAACCATGCATGACTAACCCCTTTACTAACCTTTATTAAACCACAATAACCCATTTACCTTTCTTGCACACTCTGATCACTAAATTAGCACCTCAGCTATACCATAGAATGAAGACTGAACAATCTAAGAGAGACGCTCCTATCACAGCTGTCCCCATCCTCCTCGCAAAGTAGATCCAGTCTCTCTCCCCTAAATACTTCCAGTATAGCCAAAATAGTACCTCTTACTAAGGCTCAGTTATATCATATTATGAGGGCTTCCTATTGCCATGTGCCACAACAGTAATTACCACCTTACCTAGTCCCCGTATCTATTGAGAGCTCAAATAAGTCCATAAGACTCGAGATCCCTATGGCCTACAGGGCCCAAAACCGAGCCTATAAACCCAGTTCCAGCCCTCAGTAAAATCAGTTGAAAGATAGACACCAACCCAGGTTGGTCACCAGAGTTGACCTTGAGCTCTATCCATGCTAGTTACTGAGAAGTAAGTTCCAGAGCTGGCAGACTCCATGGCAGATTTGGATAGAAGGACCTGTCCACGTATTGGAGAACTTCATACATATGGACACCCTGGACGGCCGCGGAACCAGTCGTTAGCCCCGAACATCATGGATGCAAGATAACCAGGACCAGACCCATCAGATACTACCCAAGATTCCCTTTATCAGTACTACATTGTTACAGTGCTGTTTAGAGATTCACTTATTAATATTTCTACGAAGTGGCTATCTCTTTGCCCCAGTATAATTCATATAACCATTCAATTAGGAAGTGCTAAGCGTATCAGTGTCCATTAATTAACAGGCGATACTAACTCTCGTAATCAACCATATACCCAGATATTATTACATAGAAGTGAAACCCTAGTGATATTTGAATGTTCGCCCACTGATTTGCGTTCTATGTATTTCTGAGACAAGAATATAAAACTTAGATCAGTACCCCCTGAGGTTACTAGAATTCCCGTGCTCTACAATACGCGTGTCTAATCTAGTCTGTGAACTACTACTTGTGCACCAGAACTACCAGTAATAAATCTAACAGTGAATATGATTTTATAAGTAACATTGATGGTCTTCGGTATATAAACCTGTTGAATTAAAGCCAGTGATCAGAAGATTAATACCTGAACGTTGGAAGTGGGAGACTAGGCTCCATCCAGATCCACTTATGCTAGTGTTGTTCAATTCTATTATATTGCCTTGCACGAGTATTCTGCAGTGGTATATCAATAAACGTGATCGTGTGTCTTGTTACCGTGTGTTTCTTTGTGTTCTCTATTCCTCATATCTTGTATTGTGCATGCAGCCTTATATACCCAGTCATTTAGAACTCACATTACCCAAGTTAATCCTGTAGAAAAACAGGGCATAACACACGTAAATAAGATAGTGAGAGAATCACTAGCACTATTGGCAAATATCAGGATGTCTTTCAATTATCTTAATGAAAACACCATGCAACAAATAATAACTGCAATAATAAGACCCAGGATGGAATATGCATCTGTAGTGTGGTCCCCTCACATGAAGAAACATATCCACAAAATTGAGAGGGTATAGAGAGCAGCTACGAGGATGATCCCAGGTTTGGAAAATTTGGAGTACCAAGAGAGGCTCGAGAGATTGAATCTACCTACACTGGAACAGAGAAGGAAACGAGGACAGCAAATTCAGATATACAAATGTGTTAGAGGTATTGACAAAATCGACCAAGAAAACTTCATAGAGAGGGATGGAGGTGAGAGAACAAGAGGTCACAGCTACAAACTGAAAGTGCCTAATAGTAAATCTGACATGAAAAGTAAAAGATTTCCTACCAACTCGATTAGTGGGTGGAACAAATTGCCAGCCGAAGTAGTGTCTGCACCATCAGTGCATAGTTTCAAAGCACGGTATGACAAACATATCTTAGGAGGCGGGAATTAACGAGCATGCTCACTCCCGCAAATACAACTAGTGTATGTACAACTAGTGTAAGTACACACACACACACACACTCACACTCACTCACTCACACTCTCTCTCTCTCTCTCTCTCTCTCTCTCTCTCTCTCTCTCTCTGTCTCTCTCTCTCTCTCTCTCTCTCTCTCTCTCTCTCTCTCTCTCTCAAAACTGTTCAATACACTTTCAGGTAAGAGTTGTGTTATCGGGCGTACCACTACCGACATACAACATAAATCATCTACTGTATAAATACTTAACCTAACTAAAAAAAACTTTACCAAACCTAGTATTCTCATTACTACATGAATACTAGATTAGGTTAGGTTAGGTTGTTTGGTTAGGTTAGGTTAATGTTTTAGAGAGGAGTTATGCTGTATGTCGGTAGTGGTACGCCCGATAATACAACTCTTACCCACTTTCAATTCAATGATAAACATTGGTATAGCCTACTGTATGTCAAATGTGTAATCAAGAGGCCCATAGCCTAAAATATTCGCTGTAAGTAGGCGAAAAATTAACCGAAAGAGAGGTGGAAGGATGGAGTGAAGAAGCATATGGATGAAGGCGGTGCCAGTTGGGAGGAGGGGCATCGACTGACTGGGGACAGGTGCATGGGGGCGTTTCGTACGTGGCCATCCCTTCGGGGATCACGGCGTCAGGCAATAGATAGATAAATAGAATGTGTGATAGCAGAGGGTTGAGTGTACTGTATATTTTGATCATGTAAACCAAATTAATTTTTGTAAAAAAAATCAAGAAACCAGTTGCTAGAATTTATTGAATGGAAAATAGCTTTGCATTTGGTATTAATTAGTTTAATAATAATATAAAATGCCGAAATGATTATGATAAATCAATTCCCCAGGGTACGCTAATGAGGTGGGTGAAGCGTTCCGAGCACTAACCCCTCTATGGTTTGTGCGGTCAACCTATGGAGTGGCATCGGCCTATGTGGTAGCCGACACATACGACAAGGCTACTAAGATGAGCAAGGTAGGATCTGATTCTATGGTAGTGTGCATGATTTCTATATTCTATTCTATATACCTTACTCAGGCCCAATCCCCACTTTACCTTTTCCTTATTTTTTTTCGGGGGGGGGGGGATTCAAAACTGAGCCAGAATAGGGACAACACAACAGAAAACAATGAACACACAAAAACAAAATACAAATTCACACATGATTTTGGAGCTATTTTGTTGGAAGACTTGAATTAATATGAGAAGGTACCGGTAGACTAGATAATTAGCTCGAAATATCGTTGTTTTGTCCATTTTATCGCTACCAAAGACATAATTTTAACTATAAACCATCATTTCATCTTTGCATGTACAGTACAATAATAAACATGAAAAGAGTGGACTCAGCTTTCATTTGACACCCTGGACTAATGTGTGTCCTGATTTGAGTCATGAAGCTTAGCTCTTGACTTAGCTGAGTTTGAAAATAAAGTATATACAGTACAGTACAGTACTGTAGTTCCATTGGTGTCAAACCGGAGCAATTTTGTTTGAAGACTTGAATGAATATGAGAAGGAATAGAAGAAAGTTAACATGAAATAGGTCATGTTATCACTTCCAAAGACTTCATTTGAACAAGAGGTATCTTCTTTACAGACAGACAGACAGAGACAAAAACATAACCTCCGTCAATGTCGTTGGCGGAGGTAGGCCTACTGTTAATACTGGACTCGGCTTTAGTTTTACACCTTGCATTAGTACGAGTAAGTAGACGATTATCACCCTCACCTATCAGGAAATAACTGATTGCTTGTTTCCTAACAGCAACCCGGTGCCACAAAGCTGGCAGTGACCCATGCGGCAATCGACACATTAGTGTGGCAGGCCCTGGCGTCAGTTATGGTGCCGGGCTTGACCATAAACCGTGTCTGTGCCGCGTCACTGTACACCTTAGCCCGCGTGGCACCCCGTCTTCCGCTCAACGCCAGGAAGTGGATGACTACCGCGCTGGGTCATTGTTCATCCTATCGACACCGGGGTCCACTACGCCATGGATGCAACCATCAGGAAGTATCTGGACCTAGCACCACCACCACAAGAGGAGTGATATTGGTATAGATATTAACCCTTTCACTACCGGGGATGTATGTTGTTTTATTGCAGCGCTGTATATAGACTAATTTATGCAGCTTAAGAAGGATTTGTGGTAGTTAATAGGGTTAATTGAGATAGTGTGTAGGCTCTTAATTGCTACGCGTCCGCCTTAAGCTGAATAAAACTAATAATAATTGCCGGAATATAATGAAAAGAACGTCACCAGTACCGAAAGGGTTAAAGGTGATGTGGAGAGATTGAAGAGTCCAGAGGTAAGACAGTTAACCCCTTCTGTACCGGTGACGTCTTTTGAATTATATTCTAGCCATACAGTATTTAGACTATTTTATTTATGGTAGTTGAAAAAGGGCATCAAGCAAGGGCTTCGAACTATCTCGCTTAACCCTTTATACTACCATAGATCTTTCTTACGCTGCACCAGATTGTCTAAATATAGCTAGAATAGATATAATGATGTCGCCGGTACAGAAGGGGTTTAGAAGGAATTAAAACTACTTAGAGTAAAGCCGGAGTCACACAAGCTCATTTTCCGGCAGTTTTCGATGAGCAAGTTTTTTCTTGTACTATTTTGAGGCTCTTTTGCATTGGAATCAGGTCGTATGTAGATGATGTTAGGTAGTTTAATGCTTGCGGAACTTACATTTGGAAGCTGCCAGACTACATTTGCCTGGAAAAATTGACAGAGAAATCGGTCTAGTGACACCGCCTTTAAGAATAGAAAGAAGGTATTTTCCACTACCCTTACAAATGTTCAAACTGGTACTGTACATGTAACATTTGTACTGTACTTAATTTTGTAATGATATATCCGAGAGATATGGCTCGCCAGGAAAAAAATAGATACATAAATGGCACGAAAGATCATAAAATTTACAAAGAAATAGGGTGAAAGGTCGTACAATCGCCAAACTAATGGGGTGAACATAATAAAATCTTAAGACTAATGGGGTTAAGAATGAGGGAGATGGGGATCCAGAAAATACACCCCCTTAAGCTTATAACCATCATTAATTTTACTGTACTTAATCTCATTGTAATGCAAGTAAGAGGATAAGGTATTATACTTCTAAATACACTTTATTTTTCTAATATTAACCCCTTCTGTACCGCAACATCTTTTTAACCCTTACAGTCCCAGGCCCAAGTATATTCGTCAGTAGATAAGTAACTCCCCCAGTCCCAGGCCCGAGTACAGTATATTCATCAGTAATGTACTTTCCTTGTAACTGCCTGTACAACCCTGTAGTTGGTAACACAACTGTTTAAGCACTGCTACCGGTCTGACAACACTTCTCAGCTTATATAAGACCCGCTGAAGGGTGACTGGGCCAGTCTTGCTCAATATCTGGAGGTGAGAAGGTGGTCTCTCCTGCCATTTTTGCCACAGTGCTTGGGACTGCAGGGGCTTTTATTACTGTATCCTATGGTTTTATATGCAATTAATAATAATAAAAAAGTTATAAAAATTTAAATGCATGCTGTGATAGCTTCAAAGCATTATGCTATGGTATGGGTTAACTATATTATGGCTACTATTAAATGATTTTATTCAATTTCAAAAGGGCCTCCAGCAATTTACATGCTTCGAACGATCTCCCTTAACCTTTTTTACTACCACAGATCCTTCTTAAACTGCACAAAATCATCTAAATATACCTAAGATGAAATATTAAAAACGTCGCCGGTACAGAAGGGGTTAACACATTCTTTTGCATACGTTATAATTATACTCATCATATTGTTAACTTTATCATGGTGCTATAAACAATCTATGCACTTTACCGGGAACAATTGTTATTCAAATATGACGCACAGGTCCAATTGTTGACATCATTGTAAGTGTAAATATTGCCCAGTTTATTATTCAGTATCATAAAAGAGATAAACTTTGGACAGAGATCTAACTTGGGTCATTTCTAGATATAATATAATAAGCCACATTAAAGAAAAATAACTACTGTATGTTTACCAGCGATGCGATCATGTCATGGGAAAATTACTCAATACAGTATTGTGGATAATGTATATACTCAGGTACATACCCCATTGTTGGGGGTGGCTGACTCAAGACAGATCCCGAACAGAAACAACATTCAAGGGTTCTAATTCTCAGGGTCCGGGACCACTTTTGCGTTACCTCGCCCCTTTCTCTTGTCTCGATGACTAGGAGAATGCAAGGGAAGGAGGAAGCCTAGCCCCCTGCCCCTGGATGATGCTACATGTTGGAGAAGTGTTGGGGCAGGACTTTATTGTTCTATTGTATAGTCCAAATTGCCTAATATACAGTAGAGTCTTGTTGTGGTACTGTCTTATTGTAACACTGTTAAGGCTGGTGTGGTTGCAAGTGCTGCAGGGGGACTCTGTTGAGTCTTGCTGAGGCACGGTTAGCACTATACCAACATCAGCCACAGTGATGACTTGGGGCAGTGCTGTGGCAGGACTTTATTGTACTACAGTACACTTCAACTACTGAAAGGCAACCCCGTCTGAGCCGTTACATGCATGTAATGGAAAATTACGCTAAACCATTTTATTTATACAGTATACTGGGGGTTTTTTTTTCATTATAACAAGCTATTTTCTCATAACTGTGGCTATTTATATTTTAACAACACATGTCCAAAAATAGCTCCCTGTCCCAAGTTAATCCATGTTAGCGGTGTGTACATAATGACGTTACCTACCACTTGTTACAAAGATGGCGTGAGAGTAATGCCGTCGACTTGATTGTTTTGAGTGTGGTAGTTCTTGTCACGTTTTATACCACAGTCATATTACTCGGGGGATGTTATTATCTTTGCTCTCTGATAAACAAAAGTGAAGTTATTTAGTCATCCAATTTATACCTTGAAAAACTGACAACTTGTTCCTATGGTCACTTTACCAGTACTCACTAGTTGATTCACCCACATATATTGTATTTATAACTTCATTGTACAGTATAGATAATGAAAGATACAGGTATTACAATATCTGATAACACAACACTTTAGGAGATTAATTATTATGCTACATTTATACCTATACTGTAGTCAGTCATCTATTGAAACTACTTATATAATGATAGTTGCCTTTATCCATACCGGTACTTCATTACTGATATATTAACCATGTTCTCTCAGAAAACAAAGCTCAAAGCTATATACAGCAGATTTGTTTAATGCAATGTTTATATTATGTGAGCAATGCATGTATTTGCTGCTGAGCTTATTTATTATTGAGGAAGGATATTATTCAGCATAGGAATTATATCTGGTCTTTGGTCAAGACTTAGTGAATATGAAATGTTTATATCAAAGTTTAAATTTACTTACATGCTATATATTTTAATTTACTATCAGAGTATTTTAATAAAGGTTAAACATTATCTTGATTAACATTTTGACTGAGAGATATCACAGGACCTTTTTAAGTTCAATGAAGTATTAATTTTCAATACTAATCTTATGGTTACGAAGGTCCTTTATGAATCCATTGGTTAAAACTACCATATATAACATTAATTCATTGTCTGTGAGAGGTCCTTCCTTAGCTGAATAATATGACCTAACAGCAGCCAGAGTAATATATAATAAAGTCCCCTGTTGCTGCCGCCTTGCCAGCTTGTTCAAACCAGCCCAAGACAGAGGTGCCTTACATTAGTACAATGTTTGTAGCTTACCAAGTTACCAGGTACTCGGAGCAGAAATTATATGTCTTGATAGCGTAATGCATAATTGCGCGGAATTTCAGTGTGAGTATCCTAGGTTCGAGCCCTTCGAGTGCCACATGTATTTGTTGATTTAATTAATTGAGTTTAGAAGTAAAGTTGGTTGGTGAAAAAATATGAATACAGTCGCGGTAAATAATTCTGATACGTGACCATAGGCCGTAGCGCGGTTGGTAGAGCACTCGCCTGCAAACTGTGAGGTTGATGGTTGGAGTCTGGGGCCAGCCAGTGTGTGTTATTGACAGATGACAGTATTGTTGGTGGACGGTGCTGTTATGCCCTGTTTTTCTACAGGTTTAACTTGTGAGTTCTAATTGACTGGGTATATAAGGCTGCATGCACAATACAAGATATGAGGAATAGAGAACACAAAGAAACACATGGTAGCAAGTTACACGATCACGTTTATTGATATACCACTGCAGGATACTTGTGTAAGACAATATAATAGAATCAAACAACACTAGCATAAGTGGATCTGGATGGAGCCTAGTCTCCCACTTCCAACGTTCAGGTATTAATCTTCTGATCACTGGCTTTGATTTAACAGGTTTATATACCGAAGACCATCAATGTTACTTATAGAATCATATTCACTGTTAGATTTCTTACTGGTAGCTCTGGTGCACAAGTAGTAGTTCATGGACTAGATTAGACACGCGTATTTTAGAGCACGGGAATTCTAGTAACCTCAGGGGGTACTGATCTAAGTTTTCTATTCTTGTCTCAGAAATACATAGAACGCAAATCAGTGGGCGAACCTTCAGATATTACTAGGGTTTCCTTCTAGGTAATAATATCTGGGCATATGGTTGATTACGAGAGTTAGTATCGCCTGTTAAATAATGAACACTGATACGCTTAGCACTTCCTAATTGAATGGTTATATGAATTATACTGGGGCAAAGATATAGCCACTTCGTAGAAATATTAATTAGTGAATCTCTAAAACAGCACAGTAATATGTAGTACTGCTAAAGGGAATCTTAGGTAGCATCTGATGGGTCTGGTCCTGGTTATCTTGCGTCCATGATGTTGGGGGCTAACGACTGGTTCCGCGGCCGTCCAGGGGGCCCATATGTGTGAAGTTCTTAAATACGTGGGCAGGTCCTTCTATCCAAATCTGCCACGGAGTCTGCCGGCTCTGGGATCTCACTCCGGAACAACACAAGGGCAGAGCTAGAAGTTAACTGCAGGGTAGTGACCCCTGGTTGGTGTCTAGCTTTCAACTGATTTGACTGGGGGCGGGAGTTAGATTTATAGGCTCGGTTCTGGACCCTGTAGACAGTAGGGATCTCGAGTCTTATGGACTTAATTGAGCTCTCAATAGATATGGGGACTAGGTAAGATGGTATTTACTGTTGTGGCACAGGGCCTTTATATTTTCATATAACTGAGCCTTAGTAAGAGGTACTATTTTGGCTATACTGGACGTATTTAGGGGAGAGAGACTGGATCTACTTTGCGAGGAGGATGGGGACAGCTGTGATAGGAGCGTCTCTCTAGATTGTTCAATCTTCATTCTATGCTATAGCTGAGGTGCTAATTTAGTGATCAGAGCATGCAAGAAAGGTAAATGGTTTATTGTGAGTTAATAGAGGTTAGTAAAGGTGTTAGTCATGCATGGTTAGTTCATTGATAGGAAGAATTCCTGTGCTACCTGGCAATGACTCGAAAGTCAAAACAGGGGCCAGGTATACCTCCGCGGGAGTGGGGGTCTCCCTCCTCGGGTGGGCAAAAAGGGGGAGCTGGGTGCCCTCTCTCTGTGATAGTCGTCCGGCGGCTGTGGCTAGGGGCTTGCCATATCACCAGTGTTTGTAATAACCCTCTGTGTATGAGACAGATGTGGGTGTCCTTAATACCAAAACCGAAGGTGCCTTAGCTAGCTGGTTTTACTCGGCTGGTTGTTAATTGTAGGGTTTGCTGGATGTGGTGGAGACTGGGTTGCTAACTCTGCCACATTTATCTGGAAGTATGGCAATAGAAGTTAGTTACTGGCGGGGCGGCTAGCCTCGCACCGACGACCATTGGGTGCAGGGTTGTGAATATGTTGTAAGAGAATAGATGGCATGCAAGGGGCTAGTAAAGTTCTAATGTTGTTCTGGCCTACTAAGTGAAGGTAGGCTGGATAGGAGTATATATATAAAAGGTTGGAGAGCGTTAGCAACGGACAATTCAAGGATCTTCAAGAAGTATGAGAGAGAGACTAGGTCGGACAAGAGTCGAGAAGCGCGGGTGTCTTAATGAGAGGGGGGGGGAGAGTTCAAGGGCTACAGGGAAATTTTGCCCCTAAGGTCCCTGGGCGTGGGGGTGGCATTAGGCTACAATTGATATGGAAGTTTGAAAAGGCAGTAGAATACGTTAGCCAAATGCTACCGGGGAATGCAACTATGGGGTGGTATACGAGTCTGGAAAAGATAGAGTTATGTGATCAGTCCGAGGGTTATGGATATTATTAGTTGGCCCTGGGAACTGCGTTTTCTATTAAATATAAATATACCAACAACAGCGGCAGTTCGTAGGGGTACTTAGTTATTGTTTCGGGGTACTTATGACAGATACTGGTAACCAGGTTATCTTATACAATCTCTGGTTGGGGTAAGAGGTGTAAGACACGAAGTAAATTGGCGTAGTGTGGACTGTGGATACGAAGGAGGCAAGGGGAAGACGTATGACAATTGTGGAAAGTAAATGGAAAAAGGTGAACACAATGGCGGATAAAAATACTTAACCTAAGGATTGCATACATCGATGAACGATGACATTATAGTCGTCGTCCTAATAAGGTGATGAAACCTGGTTGATCTGTACTTGGCACAATACGACACAAGGACAGTGCCGCTATGTCGTATCAATGCTGGTGGCAGTTAATATTATAGACTTAGTTACTAGAGGAACAATGCAAGGGGCGACTGAGCACGGGTTACATATATCTATACTCGTCATGGAAAATGATATACGAGGTCTAGGGACAAGCGTGGGTGTTTTAACTTCTAAGATATATAACATCTACTTCTCGGATGTAAGAACATACATAGATATAATTATGGCTGTCTGATGTGTTGGCATTGGCTCAACGTCGGGACAGGGCATGGGTGTTTTTAATATGAATGTATATTCCTGTTCATCATCTTTGTAGTTAAGAGTGTAGGACACGAGAGGGTTAGTGTACGTGAGGTGTGGAAAATGGTCAGTTTAGAAAAGGTAAATGGGTGCGTCCTGGAGCTGTTTAGCCCTGCGGGCTTGGGCCTGTCTGAAATGGCTGGCTCGGTCAGCTGGTCCTTTCGTTCTGTGGACCTTTCCTTTGGTGTTTCTGTGTGGTGTTCGTTCGTGGCTTCTGTAGTGGGCTTCTCGTTCTGGGGCATTTTAGGTGCGGTCTAGCAATCTGTGGCAACTGTTCACTGAAGTCCCTGATCATCAGGGCACCCACCTTAGCCCAGCTTTTGAGCAGGGAGTGCATGGTGGTAAAAAATGCATCATTATGAAGCATAAAGCTGATAAAGCCAACCTCAGAAATGTAAATATCAGGTAAAGAAGTACTGTACTAAGGAGATTCAGGTTAGCCGTAGACAGGTTCATACCTATATGTATCAGCATTAATGACCACAACTGTACCAGCATATAACTTATGACTTCATAGCTTCTTTGGGTTTAGATAAAGTTGGCAGTTGGCATTTACTATGCCCATGATTAGTTGCATGGAGCTTTGCCCGGAGAAACCCCCGTGAGTGGAGGTTGAGGGCGAGTGCGGTCACACAGTGTTTGATACCCAGATCTGACGTGTTTTAAATAGAACTGGGACTTTCTATTTAATCAGAAAAAGTAGGCAGTCATGAGTTAGTATGCCTGCTAAAGGCCGGTTCACACGATCGTTTTCTGTTTCCACACCCTGGGAAAGTCGGAGAACATTTGCCGCAAATGTTCCGGCAAACCTGAAAAGGTGTTCATATGGGGGAGCCGAATCAAAGGTGGGGACTGTGGACGGAGAATCGCTGAGCAGAAAGCACTTGTAACAATTCACATAGTGATATTAGCTCATCTTTGGGCCACTCACTAGATCAGATGCGGTGATTTGGTAGACAAAGTTAAGGCGAGCCAAAGATAAACCTCATGCCTGGTGCTTGGGATATAGTGGTAGGCTATACTATACACAACTTGGTCTTGATGTTTGGTCGAGTAGATGACCTTCACAACAGCCCCCCATTTGTTTTGTTATCATCACGTGACTGACCAACTTCAGTCTTTCTTTCCAGATTTCTTGAATTATTCTTTATGCTCTTCTTTCTTTTTATCTTCTCCGAATAGCAGTGTTTTTTTAGTGTACTGTATTTTTATTTTATCTTCTCCGAATAGTAGTGTTTTTAGTATACTGTACCTTCTTCGTATGTCCTGTTAAATGTATTGTTTTTGTTTCTTAATGTGGACTGGGAATGTTGGGGCCTTTGGGATGAATGTAACAAACGTATTACAGAATTTTTTTTTTTTTTTTTCGCTTCATAGGAGAGGCGATCAAGCCTTTGGATCGTAAAAATACCCCAAGGTCGGGAAGCGGGGAAGCTCAAGAAACCAATAGGTTTGTTCCCTTCGTTTTCCAGGGAAAATTGAGATATTGGCGAAATTTGGGTTTCCAGACTCTTGACTCCATCGGAAGTCTGGAAAAAACCTGATTGTGTGAACTGCCCTTTATGATTTGTTTTGAGTATTGCTGGGACTATACAGTATATAGCTTACCCTAATGCCCATACAAGTCACTCATAATACCGACCAAACAACACTCAACCATACTTCATTTGCCATTTACATAAAATATGATAGCAAAAGGGCAATAAAAAGGTAGTTAAGGTTGGTCTAGACTCCAGAGGGTTGAGCTGGCACATAAAATACAGTTGGACCGCATGATTTTGTCCACCTCAACATAGGTTGGAAGGGAAACTGGGAGGTTTGACGTACCTCCCAACCTACCAAATAGGAAAACCTACTATTTGGTAGTAGTCTTGGAAAATCCAACGTCCAGGCTATTAACCTAATTGCAATGACGACTTGTCTATTTTGACTGCTATGTCGTCATTCCAACCGCGGTTAAAAAGAAAACGTCTAGAGTCTACTCCTTATCTTGCTCTAGGAGACGTTGTACATTAACCAAAACTACCACCGAAGGTGAAAAATGCATAGAAGAGAAGAAAAAGGGGTTTACCTTAGTTACCGCTTAAGGCCCATCCCATGTTCCGTCATGTGCAGATCCCTGTCGAACGTGCGCATGAGCGACCCTCTCTTGTTATCACATCTCACATCAGCAGAAGAACGCGGATGGGCAGGGGTCCGGCGTGAGGGAGGGTATTATGTACGTTGGATTTTCCAAGACTACTACCAAATAGTAGGTTTTCCTATTTGGTAGGTTGGGAGGTACGTCAAACCTCCCAATTTGTTAGTAGTCTTGGTAAATCCAACGTCAAGGCTGCGTAACAATACCAACATACCAAAAAAAACAATGCATAAAACAAAATTATGAATGACAAAGAAACACAATTTAAACAAGAGAGTTTAATAAAAGAGTGAAAAACTGAGGAGTAGCTAAAAAGAACAGTTTTAACACGTGCCCGTCATTCATAGTAATGCAAAAACATAGACTTGTCTTAAACCAAAAAAGTTCTGTACCCAAAATCCGTTTTCTTCCAAAACCAACAAAAACATTGAACACAATAACAAAACACAATTTTCAATTTGGCAAAAACACTTATGTACTGTATACATAATACATAATCCCAAACTTGCAATCAAGTGTTGCAAACCCGTACTCCCCCCCCCCCCTTTTCCAAAGAAAACAAAGTAAAAGAAAGAGTGACAAGGGGGGAAGACCAGGTATCTCCGCCAGAGCTCTAGGAAACACGACTCCCGAGAGCTATCACCGGCCGAGGGGGTCTAACAATGGACATGGAGAGGTAGGAGGAGACGAAGGAATTGACAGAAGACCACAAACCCACCGAGGCGATGTCAGGTAAGGATCGACTCTGCAGGAACCGTAAGGAGGCAGCAAAGGATCGCACATCGTGCGCAGAACCCCTACAATCAGGGTTACTGGCACGAATGACCCGACAAATGTGGCGTCCTATCTGCACCTTCGAGAGCCTCCCACCAGTCCGAGGAGACACCCACACAGCAGTACCCGAAGTCGGCGCCACAGACTCAACATAGGAGTGCAAGGCTTGCACCGGGCACAACACATGGTGAGTATGCCCACGCTTTAACACCTTACGAGCGGCCTATGCGGTTTATTTATATGTACCGCCCAGCGGGGTGTTTTTAGCCAAAATAGGGCTGTTTACGTGATCATTTTCATGCCTAAATAAGACCCAGAACGTAAAACAAGTACCTATCCCTGAAAGGGCATAAACAGAGCTTTCGAATGACACCATAACGATCCTTTTATGATGGCTAGTTTTCTTGCAATAACCGTGCAACGCGAGTGCAAAAAGCATGTAATTAGCCACTTTCCCGATACAATTCCTTATATAGCGAGTGAGAGAGGGAGGAGGGAGCTGGGATTCGTGTCAGTATGTTCGCCGCGGTGGTCTGGAGCAGTCATACGCTCGCTACTCTCCTGCCAACACTTGTCTCTCTCTCTCAGCAACATTACGTGCTGAAATTGCCACTCGACCTATGTCGAGCGCCGCCACATAGTCCAGCTTTATTAAATACGACTTATGTGGTGAGCCGCTAATTAAGGGTTAAAGCCTGGATGGTGAAAGGCTTGAAAACGTGGGTCTCTCTCTCATTCTTGGCAACAAAATGAGGGGAGGGGGCTAACGTGACGACATTCAAGGACGGGGAGAATCGCATGAATTCCTGGGACCGTGACATGGCTGCTAGTTCAGACACCCTATCCCCAGTGGCCAGAGCGACAAGGAAGAGTGTACGCTCGAGCAACTGAACCGGTGTAGTGTCCCGTGTATATGCGTGTGAAGCCAGAAGGTCCAGAGCTCGCCCCAGATCCCACTGAGGAGGGATCTGGCGCAGAGGCGGTCGTTCCCTGAAGGCAGCCTTCATGAAGGAATCCAGCTCCTTCGGCGGAATGACCAGCCCAGTGACGGACTCAAAGACCTCCCGGATGGCAGACAAGTGGTTACGTATAGTGTTGACTTGAAAGCGACGTGTACGGAAGATGTGAAACAAGTAGTGTAGTATGAGGGAAGGAGAGCTAACTGTCTGGCTAGTGTCCCGTATCCACCTAGTAAAAGACCTCCAGTGGGACTCATAAGTCCCCCAAGTCGAAGACGTCCATGAACGCTTCAGGAAGTCAGTCAGGTGCCGTCCGTGGACTGGGAGCCACCGTGCCTCACAAACATCCACGATGCGAAGGCCAACGAGGTCCGCAGGTCTCCAACCTGGCTCAAGTGGAAGTTTGAGACAGGGAGAGGGACCGGACTCGGGCACCACCGCTTCAACTGGGCGTACCAAGCCTGGGCCGGCCACAGAGGCGCTATTAGCCAGACTCTGTCGCGGTACAGCCGCAGCCTCGTGAGGACTTTGCACATCAACAGTGCGTCTGGTGGCGGAAATATGTATATCGACTGCCACCTGTTCCAGTCTTCCATGAAAGCGTCTGGACCCCCCTCCAGAGTGCGAGTCCGGAGGGATAGGTACTGAGGCAACTTGCGCGTCACCTTCGATACGAACAAGTCGACCTCCGGAACATCCTAGGAAGCTGCGAGGTCGTCGAACACAGTCTGTTTCATTGCCCATTCTACAAGAACGCCCTGTCCTCTCGACAAGGCGTCCGCCCACAGGTTGGCAGTCCCGGGCAGGTAGGAGGCGTGCAGGGAGATGTTGTGTCGGTTCGCGAGGAAGAACAACTTCTCTGAGATCCCCAACAGAGTCAATGACCTGGAGGACCCCTGCTTTTGGATACAGTGGACAGCTGTCTGATTGTCCATCCTGAAGCCCACCGACTTTCCCCGAAGGGCCAGCGCATGGTCCCTCAGGAAGAACAAGGGAACCAACAGTTTGAGGGCATTGATGTGTAGGTGTGTGTGTCCCACCCATCTGCCGTGATGTTGATGTCCCAGGTTGGATTGGTAACCCCACCCTACCTCGCTCGACGCATCTGTGTCGACCCAGATCGTCGGCGGGGGGGCGGTCCAGGGCACAGCCGCAGAGAGCGTGCCCCGAGCAACCCAGTGTCCTAAGTGTCTGTGAATGGTACGCGGGATCGGCATGAGCCGATCCATAGGGGCCAACGGAAACACCTTGTTGCCCATGAGTATTAGGCGGCGTAGCCTGAGCCTCCCTAAGGGAATGGTCAGAGCGGCCCAATTCAGTGAACCCACTAATGAGTCCCAGATCCTCCTCGTGAGGGAGACCGAGTGCAACACGGCGAAGACCTTCCTGCGAAGTTTCACCGCATTTGGCTGACTCTGGGTCACTGTAGCGCTGGTCAGATCCCATTCGAGACCTACCCACGTCACGACACGCGACGGGGTCAGGCGCGACTTGGGAATATTTATTTTGAACCCTAACTGTGTGATGTGGTGAACTACTGTGAGGGTGTCGCGGACGCACTGTTCTAGGGTGTCTGAAACTATCAACCAATCGTCCAAGTAAAACAGGATCTGGAGCCCGCTCCTGAGGAGAGGATCCAGAGCCTACTTCACCAGTTTCGAGAAGATCCGCGGCGCGATGTTGAGACCGAAGGGAAGTCTGTCGAACATGAACACACGATCGGAAGTCTGAACGGCCAAGAATCGCTGGAAACGAGGATGGATAGGAACGTGCCAATACGCATCCTTGAGGTCCAGCGACACTACCCACGACAGAGGTCGCAGGGCCAGTCGTACCTGGTGTACCGTCAGCATCCGAAACCGTGTGTTCACGATGGGCCCGTTGAGGGCCGACAGATCCACCACCGGTCGCATCGCGTCGCAGTCCTTCTTTGGTACCAGAAATACACGGGAGAGGAAAACCGGGTGACCGGCTTTCACCTCCTTGACGATTCCCTGGTCGTGCATTGACGTTATCACGTCGGCCACCTCCGAAGAGACGGGCCGGCTTCGTTGACAAGAGCTGAGTGGGGGTCTGGACTTCCATCTCCAGGTGAGACCCCTCCGTGCAATCTTCCGCCCCCACGTCCCTCGCGGCCAGCGAGGGGCGCAAGGGCGAAAACAACCTGTGGTAGCTCCCGAGATGAGGTGAGCGACCTCTTCGGCTAGGCGAGAAGGAGAACAAGTACAATTGGCAGTACAATTGTTAAGAGCAAACCTGGTGGTCCCTCGGATATCCACCCCCGGCAGGGTTGGGTTATTGACACAGGGCCCTCCCGGTCGTCATCATGCGACTGTGTCAAGAGTATTGCAACGTCCCAAAGCTGCTTGTCAGTACAGCTATTTCTTTAGTAATATAAGGGGACTTCACTCTAACATCAATTCTGTACACCAATTTCTTCAAGCAGAATCCCCTACTCTCCTTTTTTTGACAGAGACTCAAGTAACATCCACATCTGACACATCTAGATTTAATTTTCCAGGTTATCAACTGCTCCAACATTTCAGACCTAAAGGTGGTGTATGTTGCTTCGCAAAATCTGAATTAGCCCTGGAGGAGGTTACTAGTTTCAATTGTCCCTATTTTGATTATTCTATATACAAATTAATTCTGCTGGTAAATTTAAATACATATGTTGCATCTACCGTTCCCCAAATACTCCTCCAGAGCAAAGTCTTTTTGATTCTCTGTCTCACAACTCAGTGTCCTCAACTTAAATGCTTCTTCTGAAATCACTGTGTTGGGTGATTTTAATGTCCATAATGTTGAATGGCTCACTCATTCAGCCAGGACTGATGATGCTGGTCTTGAATGTGAGCTATTGCAGGACTCATTTAATCTCATTCAACTAGTCAACCAACCACCCCGTGTACCAGATAATCCTAATCATAATTCCCACCTACTGGACTTATTTTAACAACCAATTCAGAAAATGAATGTTACAGTGAGGTCCCCACTTGGATCTTCTGATCACTGTCTGATACAGGCCACCTGTCTATCACCTACCACACCTTCCCACTCTGAACCTGTTTTGGTGACTAAATGGCATTACGATAGGGCAGACTGGGAGGGTCTTCAAGGTTTCTTTATTGATATTCCCTGGACCTCTTTCTTTTCTAATGATGCACACACCACCTTGAGCCCAATACAAGATTTTGTAAAAATTGGAATGGAAACTTTTATTCCTCATCAAAAGTACAGTAAAAGATCTAATTCACCTAAATGGTTTGACCATAATTGTGCTAGAGTAACTGAACAAAAAAGCAATAGCCTACAATGCATACACAAGATCAAAAACACATGAAGCCTTTAATTACTTTAGAAACATCAGAAATCATGCCAAAACTGTATTAAAACCTAACTAATCAAACTTTCTCCATAAGCAGGCAAATAAACTTCTAAATAATCCAAATTATAACAAAATATTTTGTCTACTCTTAACTCATTCAAATCCAACTTCACTACTGCTTCATCCATTCCACCATTAAAATCTCCGACTGGCAATCTTGTAAGTGACCCACGAGGGTAAAGCTAACCTTCTTGCAGATATTTTCTCCACCAACTCAACCTTAGATGAAATAAATCAAGATGTCCCTGTACTTAATTTTAATTCACCTGAAATTCCCTCACTTAAGATCCACACCAGACATGTCAAGACTATTTTGCAGAATCTCTCAGTAGATAAGGCTCCTGGTCCAGATGAAATTCCTCCAATAGTACTTAAGAATTGCTCCTTGGTGCTCGCTCCTGTATTGGCAAAAATTTTCCGTCTGTGTACTCATACCTCATGCTTCCCAGTACCCTGGAAAGAAGCAAACATCCATCCAGTTCCTAAAAAAGGTGCCTCTTCAGATCCATCAAACTACAGACCAATAGCTATAACTTCCACTCTTGGCAAAGTTTTTGAAATTATATTAAATAATCACATAATTAAGCATCTGGAGAATAATAAATTAATCAGTGATAGGCAATATGGTTTTAGACGATGTCGATCAACTGCAGACATTCTTTGCCTTCTTACGCATCAAATCAACCAAGCTACAGACCAACATGGTGAAACACATACAATAGCACTGGATATATCAAAGGCATTTGATAGAGTCTGGCATCAATCCTTATTGTCGAAGATGTCACACTACGGCCTTGCATCATTAGTTCCACTAATTTCTTCTTATCTTCATAACAGAAAAATACGTGTAATGGTAGATGGCCTTTATTCTCAATTTCACTCAATAAATGCTGGTGTTCCCCAGGGATCAGTTTTGGCCCCAACTCTGTTCCTCATTCATATCAATGATCTCATATCTACCACTCATAATCCAATACATTCCTACGCAGATGACTCAACACTCCACAGTTCCTTCACATTTACCAATTCTTTCACCCAACCCGATCTTATAAATTCAAAAATAAACACTGCAATTTCTCTGAACCGGGACCTTTCTAGAATTAATGAATGGGGACAAGAGAATCTAGTTTCCTTTAATGCACAGAAAACCAAGTACATTCAATTTTCTAACCGACAGAATCTCACTGACTCCCATATATTTTTTAATGATGTAAATATTCCCACTTCCCCTAGTATTGACATTCTCGGTGTAACATTAACTACTAACTTGAGCTGGACACATTATGTTAGAAGCATTGCTAAGAATGCCTCTAAAAAACTGGGACTCCTGTACAGAGTTCGAGAATTCTTCACTGACGAGCAGTTGGCCGTAATATATAAAAGTCATGTGCGCTCTCAGATGGATTACTGTTCACCTCTGTGGGGTGGAAGTGGAGTGGTTGCATTGAGGAGGCAGTTGGACAAAATTCAAAATAAAGCTATTAGATAATCAATAACCCTGCAATCACACAGGACCTTCCTACATTAGCCATACGAAGAAACGTTGCATCCCTTGCATTATTCTACAGATATTTTCACAGCAATTGTTCCGAGGAACTTGCTTCAATTGTGCCGCCTCTCCACATCTTTCCCCGTAGAACTAGGGCAGCTGAGAGCGCCCATGAATTTACACTTTCTCCTCCACAATGCAGAACTTCTGCTTATCAGAATTCATTTATCCCCAGAGCTACTACTCTTTGGAATTCACTTCCCTCGAATTGCTTTCCACAAACTTACAATCAACAAATGTTTAAATCCAGTTGTTACAAACATTTTATGAATGGAGGATGCCTTTAGGCACATGGACCTTTTTGTTTTATCTGTGTTTTTCCTTCCTCCGTTCATTGTCTCTTAAAAAAAAAAAAAAAAAAAAAGGAGGAGACCGACCCGGAGAACCTACAAATTTTTTGACGTGGAGGGTCCCCCGGTACGGTCCTTGCGGTCATAAGCGCCACGTTGACCTCCCCTACCCCCCCCACCTCGCCGAAAAGGACGGGTCACCCCATCCCCTGTCCGTCGCGCGTCTGACCCCGTCGAAGTGCGGCCGGAAGTGGAAGGCTGGCCAGCCCCTTCTCGGCGGGGATGAAAGGGAGCAAGAACAGAAGTGCGAGGCGGAACCGACGCTCTGGCCGGCAACTTCCCTTTCCTGCGCCCTTTCTTGGCGGCAGCACTGGCGGCAGCACCCCGAAGAGGACCGTCAGAAGGACGGGACTGAGAAGACCCTGTTCGCGACACAGCGCGTCGTTGCGTGTCATAAGCAGGGTCCGCCGACAGAGAAGTGTAGCGTTCCCAAGCATCCTGCGCAAAAAGCCCCGATGTATAGAGCTCAGAGTACAACAAGCCCTGATGAATATCCAAGGGGGCTTTCCGGCAGAACGAGGACCTTACCGTCTGGCGTTGCCGAGTTGCCTCGCACAAAACCGCCTTCAGCTCGGGAACCAAAGACACCGCGAGCTGAAGGTGGATCCGCCGAACGTGGTCCAAACCCTCGCGAAGATCGCCCGGTGCAGTCGCTTCGATAAGCCGCAGGTGGTGAACAGACGTCTGGAAGGAACCTAAAAGACAAGATAATAAGTTCGCCACCCTCTGTCGCAAGGTAAAATCCTTGTCGACAGAGGACTTATCTGGGTGAGAGAAGAACGGGTTAGCAATAGAACAAATTTCAGGTTTGGGCGCGCTTATCCAGGACCAGAACTTGCCGTCCAATCCGCCGACAGATACAAGAGGAGGCAAAAGCAGTGATGACTCTGGGGGAGGGACTGAAGTAGATCTGTCGACGGAACGGTTGGCGAATTCTAAGGCCTCAGCAAACCAGGCCTCCAATGGGAGAGGGTTATCGAGCACGACGGCTAAGCCAGGCTTACTGTCGTCGCACAAACCCGTCCCATAGGAGGACAGTCCCGTCAACACAGCCAGGGACTGAACATCCTGAAGGATGTCCTGGCGGCTGAAGTCTGACCAGAGCTTAGTACGAGGAGCAGACGGGGGCTTGGGCTTCACCGAAAAGTACTGAAGGTCAGTCCTCGTCGGGTAAGCCCGCACCTCCACGTCGGCCACCTGACCATCCACCCTGATCGCCCTGAACTGCATCTTATCATTAATTTGCACCGACCAGCCAGATGGGAGGGCCCTCTCACCTGACGGGAAGCCGGTAGCACGCTCCGGGTGGGAGGCCTGCACCCCCTTCCAAACAGCCAAGGAGCCATAGAGGAGCGGCATGGTCCGCGACGGGACCTTGGCCTTCTGGATGGGGGGCAAGCGCGGACCCTGCCCTAGCAGACGGAGAACCCCCGCATGGGAGACAGCAGGGGCAACCTCCCGAGCTAGGGCAGGAGCAGTACTAGCCGACGACCGGGCAGGCGGAGAAGCTGGGCGAGAAGGAATGTGGTCCACTGCAGAAGGGAGGGGGACCGTAGCAGGGGTAGGTTGGGTGAGGCGCTGAGGTTGTGTCACCGCCAAGAAGCGCGATAAGATGGAGTCTTGCATCGCCTCCAAGCGCTCGTCGATGCGTGACACAACCCACCCCTGCATAGCCGAAAATCGATCCGAGAGAGGCGACCCCCCCGAAGATTGTTCGGCCCGCAGGGGTGAGCGGGAGCGAGACCCACGACACGAAACAGCAGAGTCGCGGCCCAAAGAAGGCGAGCGACGACGGCCGTGGCGCCTCTGAGGGTCTCGTCCCCGATCACTAACGCCCGAGGGGGAAACATCACCATTCCCCTCTTCCAGCGACACGTCAGCTCCCGAGAAAGGGGACCCCGAAACCTCGCTATACTCCACCGAGTCAAGAGGCGGGGTACCCCCCTGGCGAGATGGTAAGTGAAGGTCAGGGATAGAAGAATGAGGAGGAGCAGGATGACGGGAGTGGGAAGGCTGGCCGGGTGAAAGGAGGTCAGAAGTAGCCGCGGGGGGGAACAGAGCAAGGATCCCCGGGGCTGAGAGAACAGGGCGGCCCGACACCGAGGCGGAGGAGGGAGGGACCCCCACCTTGGGACGAGACCGTGAAGGAAGAATAAGGAATAGGCACCGAAGCAGGAGAAGTAGGAGGAGAAGCAACTACATCCTGGCGGACCCTCCTGGATAGTGTAGGAGGAGGGAGCAGAGGGCCAGCTACAGCATGAACATCCGCGCGCGTAGAGGACAAAGGAAGAGGACGTCGTTTGTGCAGGGGAAGCGGGCGGAAGGTAGTAGAGCCCCCAATCCGGAGAGGCCAGGGGAGGGCGCACAGGGGCAGAGCCGCTAACCCCGGCCTCAGGGCGAGAACCAGGACGAGAGCGATGGACGTCGTCAAGGCTATCAGGAGGACGATGAGGGGCAGTAGAGGACGGGCGACGAGGCGAGCGAGAGCGTGGACAGAGCTGGGTATCCTTCCGACGATGTGACAACCGGCCGCGGGACCCAGGGAAGAGGGCCCGAGCAGGGAGAGGGCCAGGTGAACGGCCTTCAGACGGGTCAGGGATACCCAGGGCGACGCGGATCTGGTCGTCAACAAAGGCCGGGGAACGGTGGCCCACAGTCCTAATGTGGTGGGAGACGACCGCCCACACCGACTGAAGGGATGCAGAGGCCACTGCCGCCGCTGAGGAACCAGGGCTATGGTCCACCACATCCACCAGGTCCATACACGGGCCACACAGAGCAGGGAGGTAGGCCGTAGAGGACACACATTGCGAGTAGCGTAAGCAGGACCTGTGGCGCTCCAAGCACGGGGAGCCACAACCCTGGCGAAAGCAAGGCATCCCACCTGCAACGGAAGAACACACACCATAAGCAGCACGTCGACGGAGTAAGTGTAGAGAATGTCCAATAAAAACCAGGGAATGAGCATGGGGAAACAGTAACACACATGCAAACCGGTATCCGTACTCACCCTAAACCGGGAGCACAGAGGTAGGGAGGAGGGCGGGCGAGGTGGAAGAGCACAAGCAGAACCTGCAAAGATGGAGAAAGTGTTAACCACCACTCAACACCTTACATGCAGGGTCTATAACACCAGTAAAGTGCACACACCAATATAGTATCAGGCAATAAGATGACATAAAAAAGGTCAACAGTGAAAGCCAACTATTACCGCAAATTTGCGGGCCAATGGAGGCATAACCGTACCGACACAACCCTCCCGCATCTTCGCGGGACCCCCCAGCGATCTCCGCAAATTTGCGGGGAGCCGAAACGTCCCAGAGGACCGAATCGAGCTCCCGCAAATTTGCGGGACCGGCCGAGATGGTCCGGCGCCGAAAAAGCGAAAGGAGCGTCTAGGGATTACCAAAAAAGGGCCACAAAAATGCGTCATCTCCTTATGAACTCCAAGCGATGATGGCCATCAAGCTGAGCAGTGTCTTCCTTGATATATGATCCTAACTCAACCGGTAAAGGGAGAGGCAAGGAAGACACACCAGGGGAGAGGAGGCACATCCCCCAGGAACCACCCAACCCACAGAGATAGAGCAAAGCCCATGAGGAGAAGTGGCAGGGAGGGTGGTTTCGCACAAACAGGGGCCCCCCTGGGGTACACCTGGATTGGGCAAAAAGACTATGAAAGGATGGAGGTGAAACAGGAAGGGAAAACAAAAACCAGTAAATGAAACTGGTGAGAAAAAGGGTGGCCTAGCCGTGAGCAGAGAATGTGTCAGGTGCGAAAAAAACTGTGGTGTGAAGGAGGGGCCCCCCTGGGGTACCCCTGGAATATCACGAACCACCTGTCGCCCAGGCCCTTGAGACACAGTGAAGGCTCGAAAGGGGGGACTCGGGAATAACGCTAATAATGCGGCCGACACAAACTCTACAAACAGCACCGCCACCATCGAAATCTCAGATTGTTTACCAACGTTACATCTTAATTAGGCTATGAAAAAATGAAAACTCATAGGGGCATAGCAATTCCTGAATGAGAAAACGAGCTAGGCTAAAATAAGCTAAAAGCTAAACTATGCCCAGACTAACAGGAAAAAAGAATATGAAAAGAGAAAGAATGAAAAACATATACGAGGAACGCCAGGCGCCCCCGTACCTTCGGTAGGCTATTTCCACACGCGTCTCCATTATACACACTTAGGAGCCCATTTACGTGTGCCCTAGATCACGTAACATCTGTCTAACAAAAAAGAAGGCCAGATAAGCCGAAACGAACCTAAAACAGGGTGAATTGAAGGAGCACAACAAAAGCGGACTCAACAATGGAGGCGCGTGAAAAAATGATAACAAAAGAGGGTCGCTCATGCGCACGTTCGACAGGGATCTGCACATGACGGAACACGGGATGGGCCTTAAGCGGTAACTAAGGTAAACCCCTTTTTCTTCTCTTCTATGCTTTTTTCTCCTTCGGTGGTAGTTTTGGTTAATGTACAACGTCTCCTAGAGCAAGATAAGGAGTAGACTCTAGACGTTTTCTTTTTAACCGCGGTTGGAATGACGACATAGCAGTCAAAATAGACAAGTCGTCATTGCAATTAGGTTAATAGCCTTGATGTTGGATTTGCCAAGACTACTAACAAATTGAGTCAGTGGCGTTCTCCGAGCCAAGGCAAACCGTGTTAGAGCAAGGAAAATACCGTGTTACATAGGCTACCCGACTGTCACATTTCGGGTAGCCTACCCGTGTTAGAGCAAAGGCGCTTTGTGCAAAGCCGCGTTACCCAAGGGTCCACTGTACTACGAGTATTATTGAAATGAGAATTATGATGTCGGGTGTCAAGATATAACCGTCATAAAAGCTCCGAGTACCTGGGCCCAGGTTTCCATCCTTCACATTATTTTTATTGAATGTTGAATTTATTGGATGTGAGATTATTTTTGCTGAATGTATTTTTATTTGGTGCTATTACAAAGTTTGGCACAGCTCACAAACTACCTCTGGCAAGTTAGATGTACTTAAATTCCCTGTTTGGTAATTGATTAATACCGTATTCCTTAACCTGACAAGCGCGATATAGACCTAGGTGCTAGGGTAGTTATTTGTGCATTTCTAGCCTTGGATTCTGACAGAATTCGTTATATTTACAATATAAAGCATTATTTGTTTTCGGTATGCTTTTATTTTACATATATGATGTATATATGAACCTTCAAGAGTGCTAAAATAAGTTGGAAAAGCATTTGGGTGGTGAAAAACGAAGTTATTGGCCACCCGGTCATAATCTCAGGCGAGAGAGAGCCACAGGCAGCCCTCCCCTCTCGCTGTCTGGGAGTCAACTGAGACGAGCGGGGCGGTGTGTGCCAGTGTCTGGATGTTGCATAACGATCTTTTATGCAACCCACTTGTGCTACATTATCGCGGGAGAGAAAAATAACCGATAAATTATGATAATAAGAGGAAAAATAGGTGATAATTGAGGAGGGGGGGAGGGGGGAATAAGGTGGGGAAGGAGGGGAGGGGGAGTGGTAAGAAACACATGGATGAGTACTGGAGGGGAATTATCTCACCTAGAGACAAATTCCTTTGTTTTGATAGGCCCTTTTTTTTTTGGAAGGCTTTTTTTATGGTCTTGCTTCCGTGAGGCCTATCGCGTTCCCTATAGGAAGCCTTCCGTGAGGCCTAGGGCTTGCCTGGTTAACCCGTTCAGTACCAGCGACGGCAGAGAGCCGTCATGAAAGGTAATTGTTATCAGTGAATTTACATAGACAGTGTACAACATTGTTATTTGATTCTCTACACCTAGTTAGATAGCCTAGGAAATACTTGAAGAATTGCATTTTTATTTAATCTGTTTTGATGGTGTAATGGTTAGAGCGTGTTAAGCTCTGTTTGAGATATCCTAGGTTCGAATCCCGGGAGAATCACAAGCTTTCATTAATTTAATTTGAGAGTTATTGGTGTTAAGAACAATGTTAAAAATAAATAAATATATGTTTATGGAGTCGAGTACTATGCTGTATGTAGTGAGAAAGTATAACAAAACTGGTGTGATAATCCATTAGACAGTATTTTAACCCGTTCAGTACAGGTACCGTCCTTTTAACTTTATTCTGGCTACTGTTAGACAACTACCTAAGGGCCTCCAGCAATTAACAGGCTTCAAACTATCTCATTTAACCCTTTTTACTACCACAGATCCTTCGTAAACTGCACAAAATCATCTAATTATTGCTAGAAAAACATTAAAAATATGTCGCCAGTACAGAAAGGGTTAAACCAATGGAAGATATTTACGTGTATAATGTTATTTTGTTTTTCGAGGATGATGAATCCTGTCAAATTGTTTTGTTGGAGTTTTTTAAGTTAACATTTATCCGGTATGTTATGTTAGGTTATGTTAGTTATGTTAGGTTTACTTGTTATTGGATTGTTAAAGATTTGGTTGTTTTGTATTGTTCATCTTTTTTGTATGTGGTAAGTTTCCCCTGGTGGTTGTGAGAGATTAAGTTGTTTATTCCGTTTTTTGTCTAATGTTAACTCGTACAATCCCAGCTGCCAGCCGTCAGTCGATAAATCACTCCCCCAGTCCCAGCGACGGCTGCAAGCCGTCAGTAATATATGGTCCTTGTAACTGCCAGTATCAGGCAGTAGGTGGTACCATGACTTGTAAACACTGTTCTAAGGAATTGGCAACACTTCTTAGGTTGGCTGCAAACTTCCACAGGCTGTCTGGATTTCATCAACTTTTGAAGTGGGAGGTTGTTATATCTTGCCTCTGAAGCCATTATGGCCACATTGCTCGGTACTGGGGGGTACATTTATGGTGCAGTAGGGGTTAATTGGTCCAAGATTTCCACCATAGCTCAAATCCAATTGTTACAAGTTTCTCTGGTTAATGAACGAAATATTGTTCATCCATGTTATATAAGAATTGTTTTTTGTTTATAATACTTATGTAATTTATACTGTGCTTTTATCAAATATCTCAAAATTAAAATACTCATGCACTTAACCTTTAAGGAGTATTATGCATTTTGAAGACAATTCTATACAGCTTAGGAAGGATCTGTGGGAATTAAAAGGGTAAAGACTATCTCAAATAACCCTCTGAATTCTATATACCCTTCCTAATCTGAATAAAATAGTTTCTGTAATAGCCAGAAAACAGGATCAGAAATGCGCCATCGTATCTTGAAAAGGTTAATGGTGGTGTAATGGTTTATATGCTTATGTTCTGGGTGTGGTGTCCCGAGTTCGAATCCCGGGAGGACCATATGCTTTCATTAGTTCATTTAAGTGCATTGGGGTTTGTAATTGATGATTAATGTTAAGAACGGGGTGTTACTTAATTTCATAAAATCTAATACCGTAGTCTGTTCATTCTAGGTTGGGCAGAAATTGTAACCTCTAACCTCTCATAACTCAAAATGACTAAAGTAATGGAGCTAATATTTCTACCAAACAGGAAGACTTGGCTAGGGAATAGGGGTGGAAATTGACAGCTCATTTGCTCTAGCCTTTTTTGAGTTACAGAGGTTAGAGGTTACTATTTCTTCCCAAACTAGAATGAACGGACTATAGACGCTCACGTAAATCTTTAGAATGTATTTTCCTAGCTTGCCTTCGGAATGTTTTCTTTGATAATCATATTCCTGTATTGAGAAAGAAAACCGTAATAATACTTGTTAACCTAAGCAATATAGCTAAGTGATAAATGAAAACATGTAATCTCGGTCTAGAAACTATGCTTTATAAATAATTCCTATTTTGCTCTTATTGAATACAAAAACGACTTAATTTAAACTATACTAATGTTCATCAAAGTATAAAAAAGTTATGCAGTTCGCTTATTCCTAAAAATAATCAAATACATCTTATAATACATAAGTTACTACTATAGTGTTCATAGCATTGTTAAATATAGTCAATTTATTATATTTAGGCCCAGAAATTATAACCTCTATCCTCTGTAACTCAAAAAGGGCTAGAGTAAATGGGCTGTAAATTTACACACCTATTCCCTGGTTGACTCTTCTCAAATGGTTGAAATATTAATACGATTACTATAGTCCTTTTTGAGTTATGAAAGGTTGGGGTAGGGATTTCTGGTCTACCAATAATGAACAGGGCCTACCTAACTAACTAATATATTGTGTTCATACTCCTATAGTTTCCTTAACCCACGGAGCACCAGCTAATTAAAAATAAAAGTACACCCCAGGACCAGCAGGTTGTAAACTTTTGTTTTTTCCTCCAGAAAACACCTGGAATAGGTTAGAAATGAAGGAAAAAAAAAAAAAAATCCCCTAGGTCATTAACCTAAGAAGTGCGCATGGGGGGTATGAGACACCACACTCCTGTGCTGACGTATTTGAGCTGTTCCCATCACTAACATCGTTATTTTACCATAAATAGCATTAATACTTATCCATATGCACCTATTATAGGTTGATTATAAAGGTATTAACCTGTTACATCAATAAAACAAGTGGAAACAGCGTTTGGATGGTCAAAATGGGTGATACAGGACCGGAGTTACATAATGTATGGCTGAGGCAACCCCCCTCCCCTCCTCTCCTCCCCTTGTCTGGAGAGACACTGTTACGCAATAGTCTCTCTCTCGCTCTTGTTACGTCCCTCGAAACTCCGATCCTGCTCAACCCTTCCTGAAGCCTCATCCAACCAACTCTACCTCTACATGGAGCTTCAAAGCACCACACTCTGAGCCTGCTCAACCCTTCCTGAAGCCTCATCCAACCAAATCTACCTCTACATGGATCTTCAAAGCACCACACTCCGAGCCTGCTCAACCCTTCCTGAAGCCTCATCCAACCAAATTAGAGGTTTGACTCCTGTAAGGAGATAAAGAAAACCTAATATTTAGTAGTGGCCCCGTAATCATTGACGATTATGCCTATTACATAAGGCCTCCTCTTCAAACGCTCATTTACCGTAGTTTGAATCTACCGCGCAGAGCATAACAAATTTGAGGAGCCTTCATCATGAGCGCACGCAACCTCACTCATGGTTCTGTCATTATGAAATTGGGTTCTCACTACGAAAAAACTTTGTAACAAATAATAAATAAAAAGAAAATAAGAATAACAATTCATAAGCTTTCCATATACTTGTGGATGTACTTGTGTGGATATTTGACCAGACGCTGACTTCAGGCGTCATACTTCCTTCACTGACATATCAAGTAAACCAAAATCCTTAATACATCAAAGAATGGGAAGGGGATGGTCGGGAGGGCCCCAGTCATCAATGATTACGGGGCCACTACTAAATATTAGGTTTTCTTTATCTCCTTACAGGAGTCAAACCTATAATTTATTAGTGGCCCCTCCATCATTGACGATTATGCCTGATATCTAAGACTGGAGGGGGACATTCGTAATCATATCATAACTCAAGCAAAAGCAGATAATCAAACAACCACATAGTATTCTTACTTTGTAAAAAAGATATAGTTTTGCGCATAAACTTTATACAGCATATATATATAAAATGCCCCAGAACGAGAAGCCCACCACGGAAGCCACGAACGAGAACAACAAAGAAACGGGAACAGAAACACCCGAAGGAAAGGCCCACAGAACGTAAGGACCAGGTGAGAGCAGACGCCCCATAGATCAGCGTGAGAGAAGAAAGAAGGAGAGAAGGCACCAAGCCAACCAGTTCAGACAGGCCGAAGCCCGCAGGGCTTAGCAGCTCCAAACCACACCTGCCTATCGCTTCTAACCACTGACCCTTCCCCCACCTCGCGTATCCACTACCCCTCATGTCCTACACCTCTTACCCGCCAGACTCTACCTACATGATGATGAACATGAATACACCTTAATTTAATACACCCATGCCCTGTCCCTAAGTTAAGATATCAATATCAACATACCCTAAAATACCTTGTCTTGCCAGACT
Source organism: Paralithodes platypus (assembly GCA_032716605.1). NCBI lineage: Eukaryota > Metazoa > Arthropoda > Malacostraca > Decapoda > Lithodidae > Paralithodes > Paralithodes platypus. The sequence continues at coordinate 1,000,432 of CM064557.1, read as the reverse complement.
AAGTTTCTGAAGACAAACCGCCCCCATAAATCTATGTATGTTCTTCCATCCGAGAAGTAATATGTTAACCCCCATGTCATAATTGATAAGAAACTATAATACCCACGGGTACACCATCGTGCAACCATTACGCCTGCCCTATCTTGCCAGATCTCACGACTGAAGATGCCGCGAGCAATCCAGTAACTATATTCCTGCACAGACGAGATGGTATAGGAAATTCCATTGTTCCTGTATTGCCCAATTCTACTCCATGTTCATCAAACCAGGGAATCTTATGTAAGAACCCCCCCTAAATTAAGTACACGATGATACCCACGGGTACACCATTGTATATATAACCATTATTCCTGTAAGACCTAGACAGAGATAATGACTGAAGATGTTAGCAACCATGCAGTAACTCTAATTCTTACCCCAACCAGAGATTGTATAGATAACCCTCTTTTACCATTGTCTTGATGCATACCTACCACGAAACAATAACGAAGCTACCCCTACGAACTGCCGCTTTCTTTGGTATATATTTCATAGAAAACGCAGTTCCCAGGGACAACTAGATCAGCAAGAAATCGTGTCAACTAATAGTGTCCATAACCCATCGTATTGACGAGTAATAGTACACTATGTTTTTCTCTTCTTTTATCCAGTCAAGCACACACCTACAGCTAACCTCATCTTCCCCACAGTCCACATGATTCTATAATTTCCAGACTCATATACCACCACCTATTGCTCATCCCCCGGTAGCGTTTGATTAACCTACCTTCCCTGTCGTTAACCCCCAGTCTAAGATACCAACTGTAGCCTAATGCCACCCTACGCCCAGAGACCTTAGGGTCAAACTTCCACGTAGCCCCCCTTAACCCTCTCCCTCTCGTTAACCCCCCACGCTCCTCGACTCCCTCCTGACCTAGCCTCTCCACCATACCCCCTGAATATCCTTAACTTTTCCGTTACTAACATTCTCAAACCTTTTGTATATATACTCCTATCCAGCCTACCTTCCCCCAGTAGGAAGAAACACCATTAGAACTTTACTAACCCTTTGCATGTCATCTATTCCCTCACAACCCATTCACAACCCTGTACCAAATGATCGTCAGTGCGAGGCTAGCCGCCTCGCCAGTGACTAACCTCTATTGCCATACTTCCAGATAAATGTGGCAGAGTTAGCAACCCAGTCTCCACCACATCCAACAAACCATGCAAATAACAACCCAACCAATTAAACCAGCTGATCAAGGCACCTTCGGTTTTGGTATTACGAACACCCACATCTGTCTCATAAACAGAGGGTTATTACAAACACTTGTAATATGGCAAGCCCCCAGCCACAGCCACCCAGACGACCATCACAGAGAGAGGACGCGCGCCTACCCCTTTCACCCACCCGAGGAGGGAGACCCCTACCCCTGCGGAGGTACACCTGACCCCTGTTTTGACTTCTGGGTCATTGCCAGGTAGCACAGGAATTCTTCCTATCAATGAACTAACCATGTATGACTAACACCCTTACTAACCCCTATTAACCCACAATAACCCATTAACCTTTCTTGCATACTCCGATAACCAAATTAGTACCTCAGCTATACCATAGAATGAAGACTGAGCAATCTAAGAGAGACGCTCCTATCAAATATGTCCCAAAACTCCTCGCAAAGTAGATCCAGTCTCTCTCCCCTAAATACTTCCAGTATAGCCAAAATAGTACCTCTTACTAAGGCTCAGTTATATCACATTATGAAGGCTCCATACAGCCATGTGCCACAACAGTAATCACCACCTTACCTAGTTCCCGTATCAATTGAGAGCTCAAATAAGTCCATCAAAACTCGAGATCCCTATTGCCTACAGGGTCCAAAACCGAACCTATAAACCGAGCTCCAGCCCCCAGTAAAATCAGTTGAAAGATAGACACCAAACAGTGGCTGGTCCCTTGTGTTGACCTCTAGCTCTATCATTGTTTGTTCCTGAGAATTGAGTTCCAGAGCCGGCAGACTCTGTGGCAGATTTAGATAGAAGGATCTGTCCACGTAAAAGAAATCTACGTACACCTTATAACCTTCATACAGACCGGGAAGCTGAGCGATCGACGTGAGATGCGCTTGGCGTTAATTCCGATCCAGATTGACAGGAAGATCCTAATATCTGTGATTCAGGTCTAGAAACCAGAGGGTATATAAGAGTGTAACCAGCAACGATCGCTAAGAGATCCGTCTTGAGAACTTTCTACATATGGACCATCTGGACGGCCGCGGAACCAGTCGTTAGCCCCCAACATCACAGACGCAAGATAACCAGGACCAGACCAATCAAATACTACCCAAGATTCACTCTATCAGTGCTACAGTGTTACAGTGCTATTTAGAGACTCACTTATTAATATATCTATGAAGTGGCTATATCTTTGCCCCAGTATAATTCATATATAACCATTCCATTAGGAAGTGCTAAGCGTATCAGTGTTTATTAATTAACAGGCGATATTAACTCTCGTAATTACCCATATTATAGGTTTGACTCCTGTAAGGAGATAAAGAAAACCTAATATTTAGTAGTGGCCCCGTAATCATTGACGAACATGCCTATTACATAAGACATCCTCTTCAAACACTAATCCGCCGTAGTTTGAAGCTACCGCGCAGAGCATTTAAAATCTGAGGAGCCTTCATCATGAGCGCACGCGACCTCACTCATGGCTTCAGTCATTATGAATTGGGTTCTCACTACGAAAAAACTTCGTAAAAAAAGAAAAAAGAAAAAGAAAATAAGAATAACTATCCAATAAGCTTTCCATCATATCGTGGATATACTTGTGTGGATCTTTGACCAGACGCTGATTCAGGAGTCATTCTTCCTTCACTGACATATCAAGTAAACCAAAATCCTTAATACATCAACGAATGGGAAGGGGATGGTCGGGAGGGCCCCAGTCATCAATGATTACGGGGCCACTACTAAATATTAGGTTTTCTTTATCTCCTTACAGGAGTCAAACCTATAATTTATTAGTGGCCCCTCCATCATTGACGAACATGCCTGATTTCTAAGACTGGAGGGGGACATTCGTAATCATATCATAACTCTAGAAAAGCAGATAATCAAACAACCACATAGTATTCTTACTTTTGTAAAAAAGAGATATTCGGGTGCATAAACTTTATACAGCCTAAATCTTCAAAAAGGGGTACAAGCAGGAGCGTGCTTCAAAGAAGCCTGCTTGAAAAAGGGTTAACTCTGAGACTCTGTGCACAGATCTGCTAGTTAAGAAGGCACCCCACTTAAAGTAAGTGGTGAAAACTAAAAACTTACAAGTTTACATGTGCACATATAAACCCCATTAACTAGTGGATATATTCCTAAAAATATAACCAAACATAAATGAATTCTTGTACATTCGTAGAAGTACTGAACTTGTGTACTTATGCAGAAGTAATTACTTCAAAAGTAAAAGTCGTAGTTGCAACTACCGAGACTTCTCAAAAATCTATTGCTTCACAGCCAAAGCTACTTACAACAAGAATTGTTGTAACACTACTATTGGCCTTTAGCACAATTTCCTGCAATGAATACTACAAAGAAATTTTATAATACAATGCCTACAACCAGTATCACAGCTCGTATGTTCCGAACACATACTCCGGAGGGGTCTAGGGTGTCCTATGTCACACTGACTGCACCCTCCCCCCCCCCCCCTTTTTCTTGAAATTAAACTTTAAAGTCCTCGAGCAAGAGAGAAATCTCTTTAAAATCCTCGAGCAAGAGAGAAGCCAGTGTACGCTCCATCAAGCGTTCACCCGGACTTGCGACCCATAAAGCACCCTGGTGATTTAGAGGTGCCACTCTTAAATATTTGGTTAGAGCTTGCACTGGGCAAAAAAGATGGTGCACCTTTCCCCTGTTTAACGCCGGCACCGTGAACTCTGAAAACACGTGTTCACTAGGCTCAATCTCGGCTATGAATCCTGGGAAGGTGCAATGTGAATACACTCATGAAGCCTATCAAACCTGAGGCAATTAGGTGCGTTGCTCATCGCCGCCAGCTCAGATACTCTGTTCCCGGTAGCCAAAGCCATAAGGAATACTGCCCTTTTGTAAAATCTGCAGTCTTTGGTACATACGGGAACGAGAATAACGACGATGCTTTGTCCAGAGACCATGTAGGCCTGAGCCGACGGGGAGGTGGGCGGAGTTTAAAACCTGCCCACATAAATCACTTTCAGATAAATGTTTCTGCATGAACAGATAAATTAAAGAATAAAAAACCAACGCCACCGAGGGCACAGTTTGTTTTGTTCTAAGAATCCGAGACGTAAAAGCTTGCCAATGCGATGGAAACTGTCGCTTTGTAGACTGGGTATATTGATTCGTGAATATCTTGGTCACGTCGCTACCATATGGTGCTAGCCACTTGGCCTCCTGAATGTCCAAAATGAACAAGTCCGCGAGGTTTCTAGGTTGCCAATTGTGTTCTAAGTGGAACAACCCGACCAGGAGTGACACTGGGTGCGGGCACCACGTGTTCAAATGCTGGTACCACACTGCGCCGGCCACAGGGGCGCGATTAGCGAGACTACGCCTCGCTAATCCTGTAGTTTGTTGACTACGTGGCACATTAGAGACGCGTCTGGCAGCGGAAAATAGATAAATGGAAATCAACCTGTTCTCGTCTGTCATCAGAGCGTCAGGTCCGCCCGCCGGCGTTATCGTCCGGCGGGTGAGGTACGACTGTGAGTATCGCCATACACCTTGGCTGTGGCTGTCCCTCGCTTGCGAGCTCGGTATACTCCCTGAATGGGAGCCCTCGTCCGAGTCCCGTAAAGGTTTATGATAATTAAAAGCTCCCATAGCTCATTAACACATTGAAAGCAGAGCTGGTGAGCAAAATCATAAAGTATAGTAATTAATTTAATTTATATTTAATTGTATTAAAATAAATTACTATAAATAAACACAATATTATCATAATATAATCATAGAAAATATATATGTTTATTATGATTCAGCTATTAAATTATTTCATTAACAAATAAAAATAAGATAGGGCTACCTGAGCTTAACGGCGGTGAACATACAGCAATGAGAGGTTCAAGTGCCGACACGACAGAGACTGGGGGAAAACTACCCCGCCCCCGGGAACTACCCGGTCACCTGGTGCAACACCGGTACTCCGCCGTGGAAAGAGAAATTTCCGGGGATTAATGCTCATAGGGTTACATCCAAAAAATGGTACAAAATATGTGCCTCAAAACCGCCGGTCAACGAACCGTAGCACTCCACCACTACTTTTCGTTGTCCTTTAGTTTCATATTAAAGATTTCAGCATATCTTTACCTGTCCAGAAGCTTTAAGCATATCTTCTGAATCCTCATAAAGATGAAGCATATCTTTATTAAAGATGAAGTTATTAGTGGCCCCTCTATCATTGACGAACATGCCTGATTTCTAAGACTGGAGGGGGACATTCGTAATCATATCATAACTCTAGAAAAGCAGATAATCAAACAACCACATAGTATTCTTACTTTTGTTAAAAAGATATATTCGGGTGCATAAACTTGATACAGCCTAAATCTTCAAGAATCCCTTTACACTTGAAACACTAGGAAGATTCCGGCATCTTTTTATCCCATAAAAAGTCTAAGCCTATCTTAATCTCTAATCTGGCTTCTCCCAGAAGCCCTCATAGATCGCCGTCTTGAAGGCCGTGATACCCTATTGTATCAATCAATTGTTTGGCGAATTATCGCGAATTGCAAATCAGTTAATATAACCACCCAAAGGTACAACCGCCGGGTTTTATATGCAATGTCAAACCAATTGTACCTGCCCCAGACCTCCTTGTAAAAAGGTCGCCGGGAGGGAAAGACTAAACAAACAAACGGCATTGTTTCAATGGCTTATTAAAGATTTCAGCATATCTTTTACCTGTCCAAAAGAATTAAGCATAACTTCTTAATCCTCATAAAGATGAAGCATATCTTTATTAAAGATGAAGTCTTTCAAGTATCCCTTTACACTTGAAACACTAGTAAGATTCAGGCATCTTTTTAACCCATAAAAAGTCTAAGCCTATCTTAATCTCTAATCCGGCTTCTCCCAGAAGCTCTCATAGATCGCCGTCTTGAAGGCCGTGATACCCTATTGTATCAATCAATTGTTTGGCAAATTATCTCGAATCGCAAATCTGTTAATATAACCACCCGAAGGTACAACCGCCGGGTTTTATATGCAATGTCAAACCAATTATACCTGCCCCAGACCTCTTTGTAAAAAAGGTCGCCGGGAGGTAAAGACCAAACAAACAGACAGCATTGTTTCAATGGCTGTGAAAAGCAGAGAAAACCAAGTCCAACAGGTGTCAGCCTGATCACCTAGAAAACTGTGTGGAGCCCCCCTCGACGGGAATAACCCAGGAAGCCTGATCCCAGGCTCGACCATAGAAAACGCAGTTTCTGATGAGCCCTCAAGCGACCAAACTCGTCGGGGTAACTTACCTATTTTAGCCATCCTGACTAAAACTCGGTAAACAAAAACGGTGTTCTCGGAGCAACGAGAAAAACGCCGGAAAGGTAACCCACACTAAACTATACATTACAGGAGGGCGTAATGCATAAAGCAATGAATAACACAGGAAGCCTGATCCCAGGCTCGACCACAGAAAACGCAGTTTCTTATGAGCCCTCAAGCGACCAAACTCGTCGGGGTAACTTACCTATTTTGAGCCATCCTGACTAAAACTCGGTAAACAAAAACGGTGTTCCCGGAGCAACGAGAAAAAACGCCGGAAAGGTAACCCAAACCAAACGAGACATTTTAACACACTTTATACAAAGGCTGTGCGCAAAAATAGGGATACCTGAACAGGAGGGCGTAATGCATAAAGCAAAGACCGGGACAAAGGTAGCCATGACAGAGACTGGTGGGATACTTACTCCAGGTTCTGCATAGACCCGCCGGGACCCAGCTCTGGAAAAAAAGAAAATTTCCAGGAATTAATGCTCATAAGGTTAACCCAAACATGTTCGCACACAAGTGTTAAATAACCCGCCGGGTAACGAGATGTAATACTCAACGATTACAGCTTGCTACGCGGTGGGGTTTCCTAAGTAAAAGATTTCAGAATATCTTAATTTGTCCAAAAGATTTATGAATACCCTCTGACATAATATATAAAGACCAGCATGGCGTTTATAACTGATTAAGTCTTTCCGGTGGTGTTTGTTTCAAGATTCAATTATGGAAAAAAAAAAAAAAAAAAACGCCGGCCCCCGAATTATCTTGTAGATCAAAAACTGGGAAGCCTGACAAATATACGAGATCTAACTTCTCCCGAAGTATCTTTTTAGATCGCCGTATGTTGAAGGCGGCAATACAAAACGTATCCCTCAATTGTCTGGTTAACTAACTGAATTGTAAATTCGTTATTCCCATCCCTCCAAGGAGCACCCGCCGGGTGAGTATATTACTTTAAAAAACGTTAACCCCAATTGTGCCCTAAAGCGCCGTATGTTGAAGGAGGCGATACACAATGCATTCCTCAATTGTCTGGTTAACTAAACTGAATTTTGCAAACTCGGGCATCCCACCCTTCCAGGATGCACCCGCCGGGTGATTTAAAGTTTAAAAGTTAACCCCAATTGTTCCTAACCCCACTTCTTTGTAAAAGATCGCCGGGGAGGAAATACAAATATCACGAATTGCAAATCAGTCAATATAACCACCCAAAGGTACAACCGCCGGGTTTTATATGCAATGTCAAACCAATTGTACCTGCCCTAGACCTCTTTGTAAAAAGGTCGCCGGGAGGGAAAAACTAAACAAACAAACGGCATTGTTACAATGGCTTTTTAAAGATTTCAGCATATCTTTTACCTGTCCAAAAGAATTAAGCATAACTTCTTAATCCTCATAAAGATGAAGCATATCTTTAATAAAGATGAAGTCTTTCAAGTATTCCTTTACACTTGAAACACTAGTAAGATTCAGGCATCTTTTTATCCCATAAAAAGTCTAAGCCTATCTTAATCTCTAATCCGGCTTCTCCCAGAAGCCCTCATAGATCGCCGTCTTGAAGGCCGTGATACCCTATTGTATCAATCAATTGTTTGGCAAATTATCTCGAATCGCAAATCCGTTAATATAACCACCCGAAGGTACAACCGCCGGGTTTTATATGCAATGTCAAACCAATTATACCTGCCCCAGACCTCTTTGTAAAAAGGTCGCCGGGAGGTAAAGACCAAACAAACAGACAGCATTGTTTCAATGGCTTTGAAAAGCAGAGAAAACCAAGTCCAACAGGTGTCAGCCTGATCACCTAGAAAACTGTGTGGAGCCCCCCTCGACAGGAATAACCCAGGAAGCCTGATCCCAGGCTGGACCATAGAAAACGCAGTTTCTGATGAGCCCTCAAGCGACCAAACTCGTCGGGGTAACTTACCTATTTTAGCCATCCTGACTAAAACTCGGTAAACAAAAACGGTGTTCTCGGAGCAACGAGAAAAACGCCGGAAAGGTAACCCACACTAAACGATACATTACAGGAGGGCGTAATGCATAAAGCACTGAATAACACAGGAAGCCTGATCCCAGGCTCGACCACAGAAAACGCAGTTTCTCATGAGCCCTCAAGCGACCAATCTCGTCGGGGTAACTTACCTATTTTGAGCCATCCTGACTAAAACTCGGTAATCAAAAACGGTGTTCTCGGAGCAACGAGAAAAAACGCCGGAAAGGTAACCCACACCAAACGAGACATTTTAACACATTTTATACAAAGGGTGTGCGCAAAAATAGGGATACCTGAACAGGAGGGCGTAATGCATAAAGCAAAAACCGGGGCAAAGGTAGCCATGACAGAGACTGGTGGGATACGTACTCCAGGTTCTGCATAGACCCGCCGGGACCCAGCTCTGGAAAAAAAGAAAATTTCCAGGAATTAATGCTCATAAGGTTAACCCAAACATGTTCGCACACAAGTGTTAAATAACCCGCCGGGTAACGAGACGTAATACTCAACGACTACAGCTCGCTACGGGGTGGGGTTTCCTAAGTAAAAGATTTCAGAATATCTTAATTTGTCCAAAAGATTTATGAATACCCTCTGTATGACAATTGTGGAACAGGAAATGGAAAAAGGTGAACACAATGGCGGATAAAAATATTTAACCTAAGGATTGAATACATAGATTTATGGGGCGATGGGTCTTCAGAAGCTTAGTCTGGCAAGATAAGATGTTAGGGAATGTTAATATTAATACTTAAACTAAGGATTGCATACATCGATGAACGATGACATTATAGTCGTCGTCCTAATAAGGTGATGAAACCTGGTTGATCTGTACTTGGCACAATACGACACAAGGACAGTGCCGCTATGTCGTATCAATACTGGTGGCAGTTAATATTAGAGACACTTAGTTACTAGAGGAACAATGCAAGGGGGCGACTGAGCACGGGTTACATATATCTATACTCGTCATGGGAAATGATATACAAGGTCTAGGGACAGGCGTGGGTGTTTTCAACTTCTAAGATATACAACATCTACTTCTCGGATGTAAGAACATACATAGATATAATTATGGCTGTCTGATGTGTTGGCATTGGCTCAACATAGGGACAGGGCATGGGTGTTTTTAATATGAATGTATATTCCTGTTCATCATCTTTGTAGTTAGGAGTGTAGGACACGAGGGGTAGTGTACGTGAGGTGTGGAAAATGGTCAGTTTAGAAAAGGTAGATAGGTGCGGCCTGGAGCTGCTTAGCCCTGCGGGCTTGGGCCTGTCTGAAATGGCTGGCTCGGTCAGCTGGTCCTTTCGTTCTGTGGACCTTTCTTCCGGGTGTTTCTGTGTGGTGTTCGCTCGTGGCTTCTATGGTGGGCTTCTTGTTCTGGGGCATTTTATATACGGTACCCTCTCTCCTGACCACACTTTCTTAAAAAGTCCATACATGCCTTCAATTACTCCATTCCCACCCTCTTTGTAGAATTCATATGGGATCTCGTCGTTTCCTGCGCTTTACCAGTCTTCAGTTTCTTGACACATTTCATTATCTCTTCCCTACTGATCTCGTAATCCATATTTTCATCTACTGGTATCTTTCTTCCTATTATCAGGTTGGGTTCGCCCCTATCCTCCACCTCATTCGCACCCCCTATGTTTTCCCAGAATTCTTTTACTGCCCTAGCTTTCTCCGGTTTCCCTCTCACCTCTCTTACGTTCACCATTATCACTTCCACATTCACTCTTTCACTCCCTTGCTCTCCCCTTAGGAAGTCATACCATTCTCTAGTGACCTCACCGCCTCTTGCCTTCAGCTCATCTACTACATCCTTATCGGCTTTTACTCTCACTTTCCTTATTAAACCTCCTGTTATACTTTTGTGCTTCCTGTATTCCTCCCATGCTTCCTCATATGCGACCCGTTCATTCTCACCGTTGTCCTTGGACCTCCTTAGTCTTCTACACCTTCGGTTGCTCTCTTTTCTTTTTTTTCTGGCGGATTCGATGTCTTGGTTCCACCATCTCCTCTGGGGTCTCCTATTATTTCCTTTCTTTTTCCTCCCGACTCTTCTTTCAGCTACTTCTTTCACTGTCTTGGTGAATTCTTCATTCATTCTGTCTACCCCTCCGTCATCCCTCCAGTTCACACGCTCTAGTTCTTCCCCGAATTTTACCCAGTCCGCTTGTTTCAGTTTCCATTTCTTACCCTTTGGTTTCCTAGCTTCCTTTCTCTCCCTCCCACAGGTATATTGTATCCACAACATATTGTGGTCACTTGTCACATCCATTCCTCGTTCTTCGTCTATCCTCATGTATTCCACGTTCTTCCTTGCATTCTCATTCACCAAGATATAATCAATCGCAGATTCATTGTCTCTTCCGGCCCATGTCACTCGTCCCTCTGCGATGGTTTCATTTAATATTTCCAGTTCATGCTCCTCAGTGAAATCCCTTAGCAGTTGTCCATTCGTGTTCACTTCCTCACCCAGGATTCCGATGTGTCCGTTCATATCACCCATTACGATCACCTGTTCTCGTCTATGTTCGTTTACCAGTCTTCTCATTAGGTCATATTTCCTTTCATTATCATGTCTGGCATCCGGTCCCTGTACTGTCATGTAGCATATAATCAGTAGGATCCTTTCAGTCTTTCCTTTTGCCTTGTAGTTCAGGTAAGCTGCCATCATATCTTCACTCATCTCGCATTCGCCGACTTTTAACTCTTCAACCTCTATATCCATGTTCTTTCTCACTATTAGGCCTATACCTCCACCCTTTTTCTTCCATTTACTGCGCCCCTTCCCAGTCATTCTGTAGTTTTCCGTGTACTTAACCAAAACCAAAATCTTCCTTATCCCATCCTAGATTATGAATACCATGTCAGCTAGACCAGAGAAGGATATTTAGGTGAATTGATGAATAATACCTCCCAGCCTATTCACGTAGGGCGCCAGCAAAGTAGTCCCTAAAATCCTTCACCAAATCCGCCTAAATAGCTCTACTAGTACCTCATACTAGAGTTAAGATATCCACGATCATAAATCAGATAACAAGTTACTTACCGCCACATTAAAGACCCCCCTCCCTAACCCCCTAAGTTCACCAGAATAAATTAACTACTTTCATAGCACCGACATCCAATCCTTCTAGAACATTCCTGAAGATTCCTTGACCTGCCTATAAATAAGACACAGAGACAACAGTCGGGCAGTTGATTATTAGAGCCCAAAGCAACGGCTGTCCACACTGCGGTGGCTTTCTAATACCCCCTCCCCCCCTCAAGATTCACGATAGTTCGGCCTTCCGTAATCTGTGCAACTCTGTGAGGAAGTGATTTAACCCTTTACGAATGTTTTATTGCGATCGGGACTACCGGCAGTAATATTATATTTGTAGACAACAAATTCACAAATTATTGATTGTTTCATTAACTTCTGATAGTGCACCATCCGCTACTTGAGCTACGAACGATCATAACTCATAGCTGATCTAAGGCAGAAAGATCTTGTTATGTTAGAAGGGATTATGTGAGAAACTTTTTTTTTTTTTTTTTTTTTTTTTTTTAAAGAGACAATGAACGGAGGAAGGAAAAACACAGATAAAACAAAAAGGTCCATGTGCCTAAAGGCATCCTCCATTCATAAAATGTTTGTAACAACTGGATTTAAACATTTGTTGATTGTAAGTTTGTGGAAAGCAATTCGAGGGAAGTGAATTCCAAAGAGTAGTAGCTCTGGGGATAAATGAATTCTGATAAGCAGAAGTTCTGCATTGTGGAGGAGAAAGTGTAAATTCATGGGCGCTCTCAGCTGCCCTAGTTCTACGGGGAAAGATGTGGAGAGGCGGCATAATTGAAGCAAGTTCCTCGGAACAATTGCTGTGAAAATATCTGTAGAATAATGCAAGGGATGCAACGTTTCTTCGTATGGCTAATGTAGGAAGGTCCTGTGTGATTGCAGGGTTATTGATTAATCTAATAGCTTTATTTTGAATTTTGTCCAACTGCCTCAATGCAACCACTCCACTTCCACCCCACAGAGGTGAACAGTAATCCATCTGAGAGCGCACATGACTTTTATATATTACGGCCAACTGCTCGTCAGTGAAGAATTCTCGAACTCTGTACAGGAGTCCCAGTTTTTTAGAGGCATTCTTAGCAATGCTTCTAACATAATGTGTCCAGCTCAAGTTAGTAGTTAATGTTACACCGAGAATGTCAATACTAGGGGAAGTGGGAATATTTACATCATTAAAAAATATATGGGAGTCAGTGAGATTCTGTCGGTTAGAAAATTGAATGTACTTGGTTTTCTGTGCATTAAAGGAAACTAGATTCTCTTGTCCCCATTCATTAATTCTAGAAAGGTCCTGGTTCAGAGAAATTGCAGTGTTTATTTTTGAATTTATAAGATCGGGTTGGGTGAAAGTGAGTGAGGTCTTGAGTGAGGACTCGGCAAGAATAACTCCTTGGCAACAATCGACTGTCTTAACCCATCAGCAATTGTTGCCAAAAAGGTGCACAACCGCCCGCAAGAAGCCCATCTGCAAACCTTCTCTACACTGCCGGACAGCTTGGACGGCCCCAGAGCTACTGTTAACCCCCAACATCACTAACGCAAGATAATAATAATAATAATAATAATAATAATAATAATAATAATAATAATAATATTTATTCAGTCAGCAATTTACAGAGTTGGTACCACATAGTTTGTTACAAATATGACATGTACCAGCCTTGCATAATTCCAACTAAGGATAGCCCAATAAGGCCGTTAGGCGTATTTCCATTGGGGTCCTAACCAGGAAAACTCCATCACAGTGTTACTTCACAGAGTACCAGTGTTACGGTGCTATTAACTATCAACCATCCAGTGTATTCGATTGTGTCTCAACTTTATCTGATGTTATAACAAGTGATTATGCTAGTACACATTAATATATATCAGTGAAATTTAGCTTAGGGGAACTGACTCCCGTAATTATTCTTGCCATCAGGTTTAACCTGATTCGCCCTCACTGATATTTTCGGTCCGAAGTATCACCTAGACAAGTGAACATCCTAGACCAGTGCAACTAGTTACAGTTATCCCTCTACGTTAATTCTTGGGCAATAACCACATTACTTATACTTTCATCCTTGATTAAGAGTCATATTACCAGAGAGAGTTAACAAAGCGAAATACCTAACCTGTGTGATTCATGTACCCTACGTATCATAAAGCAATGTGATCAGAAGAATAATGCCTGAACGTTGGAAGTGGGAAGTATGTCTCTATCCAAATCCGCGATAAGTGCTGGGAGATTGTAATAAGTCCAATAACCTACCTGAGTGCTCCAACATCAAATGTTCGTGGAATTCTATTACGTACCTTCTACCTGAGTGCTATTGAGAATAAAGCTGTATTACAAACCATTTATCCGAGATTATCTATGTCCTCTGTTGATTCTCTTTATGTATTTTGCAAGAAATCCAATAACCCAGTCTTGCAGAACTCACCTATACCAAGTTAATCCTGTATAAAATCAGGGCATAACAGTTATAGTTCCTCAGACTGTCTAACCGAGCAGTCCCGAGTCCGGGCTAGGGCGAGATGAGATCTGTCTCTGAGAGGGCAGAGGGGGAGGGGATCATCAGCCAACAGCCTTGCACCTCCTGGGCCAATGCCCCCACCGTCCGCAGCCCCCCTTGTAGTGCCGCCCAATCGGGCGATCTCACCAGCACCTAGAAGGAAAAGTAGTAGCCTACAGGAAAAGAGACAGACAGAAACGGCTAAGGTTGGATAGTGGATACCAAACCTCATTCTGGATAGGACCAGCCCTCACCCATGTGTGTGTGTGGTTGGGGGTGGGTGGGGGGGAGTGTAGGTGTGTGTTTTGTGTGGGGGGGATTGTGTGTGTTTGTTGTGACTATTATAAATCTGCTTCCACATAAAAAAGTAATTAATCATAATCATATTATTATGCAGACTATATATTTATTTTTCATTTGCTACGATTAATATATAACATAAGCAAATACCTCAACCCCTTCTGTACCAGCGACGTCTTTTTAATTTTATTCTGGCTATGTTTAGACGATTATGTGCACTTTTAGAAGGATCTGTGGTGGCAAAAAGGGTTAAGTGAGAGAGTTCCAAGTATTTTAATTGCTAGAGACCCTTTATAAACTGAATAAAATCGTCTAATAGTAACCCTCTGACTTCCATTTACCCTTCCTAATCTGAATAAAATCGTCTAATATTAGACAAGCAACAGAAATCAAGTGCGTCCTTGATCCTCAGAGGGTTAATTAATAACACTATCTATCTATCTATTGCCTGACGCTGTGATCCCCGAAGGTGTGGTCACGAAGCACGAACAAAACACCCCCGTGCACCTCTGTCCCCAGTCAGTCGAAACCCCTCCTTCCAACCAGCGCCGCCTTCATCCATATGCTTCTTCACTTCCATCCTTCCACCTCTCTCTCGGTTTACTTCTCCCTCTCTGTCCTTCCACCTCGCTCTCATACACCCTCTTAGACATTCTCTCGCTTCCCATACATTCCATATGGCCGAACCATCTCAAGGTGTTCCTTTTCACACTTTCCAGCACATCTACCTTACACCACACCTCCCTCTTACTTCCTCATTCGTCTGTCTATCCCTCCATGTAACTCCGCACGCACTTCTCAAGTAACTCATTTCCACCCCTCTCACTCTTGGTCTGAGTCTCTCCACCAACGTCCATGCTTCGTTTCCGTAAGTCAGTGTCGGGATTACCACACTGTCATGCAAGGACTTCTTCACTTATATGCTAACACAAATTAACCTATTCTAGATATGTGGATGAGATGGTAACAGCTGGAGTTCTGCGGTTGTTCGAGGTGTTCCTGGGAGACGGACCAACCATGTGTCTGCTACTGAGGGATGACGTGTGGGGCCGCTCGGATAACTGGAGTGTGCAGATCATGGGTACGGCTCCTCCATTTGATGCTATAAGGACGTCTGGCTTCTTCTTAGGGCTCTTATTAGATGATTTTGTGCAACTTAGGAAAGATCTGGGCGAATTGATAGGGTAAATTAACCCTCTGACTTCCACATCATTAACCACTCTGAGGTTTATGATGCATTTTGACTGTTTATTCTGGCTATCATTAGACGATTTTATTCAGCCTAGCAAAGAACTGTGAGATATGAAAGAAGATTACCAGTAGAACGACCCCTAAGGAAGCCAAACTGGTGATCTGATCATCTGAGAGTTGATTATGAGAAGAATAATGCTTAAGGGGATCACCGTTTTTTTGTTTTATCTTTCTCTCCTTTTCTCTCTTTCTCTGGCTTGTATCCATTTGACCCCATTCAGTCAACTGTTTTAAGACGTTTATCCCCAACAGGTGTCGATTTCTTCCTGGCGAGCGATAGCTAGCCAGCATTGTATGGAGAAATCCGGCTTTGCCAGAGAAATTTGTCTATCGAAAAATGTACACATTTAGCTTGCTGTCAAAACAAAAATATATATATGCTGGCTCGCTAAAGCTCGCCAGGAAAATATTGACACCTGGATGTGGGTCAACGTATTAAAACAGTAGGCTGAATGGGGCCGACTGGATACAAGCCAAAGAGAGAGGGAGAGAAAGAGAAAAAGA
Organism: Paralithodes platypus; assembly: GCA_032716605.1. NCBI lineage: Eukaryota > Metazoa > Arthropoda > Malacostraca > Decapoda > Lithodidae > Paralithodes > Paralithodes platypus. The sequence goes on along the minus strand of CM064557.1, from coordinate 984,294 downwards.
AAACGAGGTGGGTTCCCTTAATACATTTTGAAGTAAGAAGAGTTTCGAACACTTTGGAGATGCAATTAAGAAATGAGAGCAATTGGACGATAGTTGGGGGGTTGAGAGCGGTCACCCTTCTTTGGGACAGGTTGAATGAGAGCAAAGCAAGAAGGTAAAACGTTATAGGAGAGACAGAGACGGAAGAGTTTACCTAGGCAGGGGGTCAGCACGGAAGCTTTTGAATACAACAGGAGGAACACCATCCAATCACAACATTAAGGGGGGTCACTTGCAATTTTTATCTCCTTCTCTGGCTTGTATCCATTCGGCCCCATTCAGCCTACTGTTTTAAGATGTTTACCCCTATCCAGGTGTCAATAATTTCCTGGCGAGCGGTAGCGAGCCAGCATATATATAGTTTTGTTTTGACAGCAAGCTAAATATGTACATTTTTCGATAGAAAAATTTCTCAGGCGAAGCTGGATTTCTCCATACAATGCTGGCTCGCTATCGCTCGCCAGGAAGAAATCGACACCTGGATGGGGATAAACGTCTTAAAACAGTTGGCTAATTGGGGCCGAATGGATAAAAGCCAGGGAAAGAGAGAAAAGGAGAGAAAGATAACAAAAAAACGGTGACCCCCCTTAGCACTGTATCCACCTCTCCACAGGTCCCCCTAACATACTCCGGTTCGGGCCAATGTACCAGCCGGAAGGAACCAACCCCATCGCCTTCTGGACAGTCTTCAGAATGATCTTCCTGTAATCCTATTGTCTAAGATGGCTCAGTGTGTAACCTTCTATCTGTGAGTATACCAATTTATAGTCTTGTAATTCCCTGTACCCGCAAAAATCCCGCAACCACAAAACTATCCGAGTTGATGTCTGGGATAGTGTAAAATAGTCGTTGGTGGAGAAGTTTAATAAACCCACCACGGGAATCACCACGAGACTATCACCTGGTTCTTTCAAGGAGAACTAAGGTTGCTATCCTATTGTACGTCCGTGGTAGTAGGCTACAGTGGGTTAGCGCGCGAGTCTGGTAAACCTACTGAGGTCCCTGACCATGGTTCGAAACCACACCAGTCTGGTAAAACCTACTAAGGTCCCTAACCGGGGTTCGAAACCGCGGCAGGCACCACCACTGGGCCTCGGGATTTTCGGGAGGGTTAAATTCCCTTCACAACCAGCATTTCAAGTCTAACTCACTCAACCTCTCTCTCTCTCTCTCCTTCTGGACAGTCTTCATAATGGTCTTCCTGTTGTCTAAGATAGCTCAGTGTGTTACCTTTTAGCTGTGAATACCAACAACAAAGCCACTCCAACAGCTTCCTCTCTCTCCAACACCCCTTCTCCCCTCTCTACACTCTTCAGAAAAATGGGAAAAGTAGAATGTAGATACGAGGTGCCGTTGTAAAGGCTTATCCCTCAATACCTTCACCTGACCTGACCAGTTTATAGTATCTCTCTCTCTCTCTCTCTCCTGTTGTCTAAGATGGCTCAGTATTACATTCTATCTGTGAGTACCAGGCTCTTTCTCTCTCTCTCTCTCTCTCTCTCTCTCTCTCTCTCTCTCTCTCTCTCTCTCGACCTGTTTTCGCTTAAGAAACGGAGAATAAGGGGACAGCTGATAGAGTGTTTTAAGATACTAAAAGGCTTTAGTAACGTAAATTCTAATAATCTATTTAAGATAGCCAAAGAAGGTTCCACAAGAGGAAACAAATTAAAACTAACAGGCAGGAAAGCGAACCTAGACATAACTAAAAATTTCTTCACCCACAGTATTATTAATGAGTGGAATAAGCTCCCTAATGAAGTTATTGACAGTGACTCGATATACACATTTAAAAAAAGGTTAGACACATATCACAGAAAAGTTGGTCTGCAGTAGAAGCTGATCACTGATAAGAGAACCTGGCGGAAATGAAAACGTTTTCCGTTGGAAAAGGGAAAAAAATAAAAATAAAAAAAAAGTGAAGGTGTGCATGCCTTTCCTTTCCATTTCTAACTATACTATAAATTCCTTCAGGCGATTTCCAAGCCCTGCAAGGTTATTCACTTCTAACTATTTTCATGTACGGCATATTGCCGGAGGGAGCGGAGGGTGGGGAGAGAGCCTTCATCTTTGCTATCCTTTCCTTCCACTTTCTCTTAGGGTTGCTATCTCTATTAGGATTAAGTCCTGGTCACCTCGTAGGGATCGTAAGATCTGTGTGGCCAGTGTATCTATGTAAATCTATGTAAATCTCTCTCTCTCTCTCTCTCTCTCTCTCTCTATCTCCTGGAGTCTTCAGATTGATTTACGTGCTGTTCAAGAAGGTTGTGTTTGTTACCTTATATCTGTATCTTTATAACTCTCTCTCTCTTTCTATCTTTTCCCTCTATCTTTTCTGTCTCCTTTCATGTGTTATTTTCAATGGGGACAGACCCGTTTTTATATACAGAATTAATGTATGTTCAGGGGAGGCAGACCGTTTTTCTGGACCCCCTTCTCCCTAATGTTTAGCCCCACTAGTTTTGAGATTATAAGACGTTCAGCCCATTAGTTTGGCAATTTTAACACCTTAGAGAGAGAGGAAGCTGTTGGAGTAGCTTTATTATGTGTGTTATTAGTCTGTAGCCTACACATCGTCGAGGCTTACCAAAATGATCTATGTGTGTATTTTACCAGGGTGATTGTGAAGCGACTACAGAGGATTCAGTTTCCGGAGCAGTACCGTCACCTGAAGGGCACCAACTCCAAGCAGGGCAGACTCAACTTCTTCGCCACACTCATTCTCTACACCGGTCACTTCTTCTTTATTGGTAAGATCAATTAATATTTCAACATACAACATAGTTTGTACTATGGCCCCTTGAATAGGCTTATCCGAGGAACTACTGAAAGCCTTTAACCCATTCTGTACCGGCGACGTCTAACTTTATTCTGGCTAATATTAAACGATTCTATTCAGTTTACAAAGGGCTTCCAGCAATTAACAGACCTCAAGCTATCTCACTTAACTATATTTAATACCACAGATCCTTCTTAAACTGCATGAAATCGTCTAAATATAGCTAGAACAAAATGAGAAAGACCTCGCCGGTACAGAAGGGATTAAATCAATGTTGCAGTACTCATCTCCTTGCCATAGCTTTTAGAGCCTATGGAAGACAACTTTATGTTATGCAATATTGTCTTGGTGGTGTAATGGTTAGAGTATTTAAGATCTGTATGTGGTATCCCAAGTTCGAATCCCGGGAGGAGCACATGTGTTCATTAATTTCATTGGGAAGGTGTTTGGTGTTGGGAGTGAAATGAATTGATTAGATTATATACACAGTGGATGGACTAGCCGCACACCATTGTAGAATAATAGTGCTAAAAAGATACATAGAAGGCCTTGAAGCCGGACGGACCCTAAATTGAGTGGTCAATCCTGTAAGACCTTTAGTAAACTGGCAAGGTTTGTCCCTCTTACAGGGGATAGGTCCGCTTGGGGGCATTTTGTGTATGGCCACCCTCATTAAGGGGAGTAAGATATCCGGCAATAGATAGATAGATAGATATACACAGATCCTCAGCTGCTGGGGTAGCAGGCTGGGAGTAATTGCCATGGTCAGGAAAACTTTAACACTTCCTAATGATAAAAGACAAGACGGTGAACTACGGAATATCATCAGTGTGGCTCAAGATTTTTATCAAGATATTTCACCAGAGCCGTGGCATAGTCAGTAGGGTGTCAGCTGCTGATCAAAGGGTCGGTGGATTGAGCCAGCACTGTCAAAATGTAATTGGTAGATGTCAAGCCCAGGCAACTTGACCTAGCAGTTGGTTCGTGACAAACGCCTAATGTTCATGGCCACCCCTTCTCGGGAATTATGGCGTCTGGGGGGGGGGGGGATCATATTTGTGCCTCTAAAAATTGCCCAGATATTCCTATCCAAGACTATACCTTATTGTGGAAGTCCACTGGCTCATAAAAATTTATCTTGAAAGGTGGTCTTGGGTTTTTTTTTGTAAAGCTTTAGGGAGCAAACTTAACATAAAAACAAAACAAAATATTGATAATAAAAAAACTTCATCTATATCTATCCAGCAAGTATTCCAATTAGGTGTTGATGGATATCGCGAACTAACTGAACCATGATCAATTAATCGTATTGTTCGTTTCCTTGCATCCTGTTCACTCCTTGGTAAAATCTGATTTTTTGTCTCATCCTGTACAACTTCTAACGTTCAATAAGAGCTCATTATTTCTCCCTAATATTGTCAAATCCTTAGCTTTGGCTGAGGCTAGCCTTATAGAGTTACGTTTTGTAGTTCAGTGGTCTGGTTAAACTACGATTAAAAATAAATTATCAACTAATTGACCATTTGTGAGTTTCAGGATATAGGCCTAAGGATATGAAAGTTGGAGCTGTAGACTTCCATATTTAGCAGAATTACCCGCTAAAATGGAAAAAATAAACAATCAGATACACTAATTAATGCTCTTTAGATGACTGGAGAGAGAGAAAAAATTATAGAGGATTATGTAGAGTTTACGAAATATATATTAGTTACCCAATAAATTACGTTCTCTCTAACTAAGAGAAATGTCACCATAGAAAACGAAACTATGCTCATAAACTAGTGTATTTTTTGTATAGCTATTTTTGTTTTAATTAATTTAATAACTATAGTAGGCTTATTTGTATATATTTACACATATTCATAATATATGTAAATTAATCTTTCAAACACTATCAATTTGAATGACAAAGGTTCTACAAAAGAGAATGTCGACAAAATGAACTTAGAGATAGCCAACACAGATACTCGTATTCTCATTCAGCATTCTACAGGTTAGCGCGATTAGACGTGAATTTGGTGTCTCTTGTTTAGTACAGTGAATAAGAGTTCTCCATAATAATTAATCACCCTATAAGTTATAGTAGTGAACTATAAAGTCTACATAAGCGTATTAAGCAGTATTTCTAGTGATAATATAACATTACAGTATAGAAATGACTGTTAACTTTTCTAAGAAGCTTGCCCCTCTTGGGTGCATCCAGCATAACTGTGGGTTTGTTCGGAGGCTGGGAGAGGGCAGCAATGGGGTTGTAGATCTCGTAGAATACAAAGGTCGACTATCATGTTTGAAAATTGGTAAGGGAGGCCAAGACCAGATCCGCAGTTTTATGTATGAAGCTTTTATGATGATGGTGGCTGATGGTGCGGGAGGAACACCACGGGTGATTATGGTGGCTAGTGATATGCCAGGGTTGCTAATGACATATTGTCCACACCCCTCCCTACTCCAGCTACTAGAGGAAGGTAGCTTGGTCACTGTCCACCAGGCCTTGGGCGTGTTCAAGGCTGTGACCATGGCGCTGAGTCAACTACATGGGGAAGGTATCAGTCATAATGATTTGAAGTGTGACAATATACTAGTTGATTTATATGGTCCACGGGCGTTTATAATTGACTTGGGAATGGCTAGCCCTGTGGGCCAAAGTCTCCCGGATTATTTAAGATATTTCCAGGATACTGATGTTGACAGTCATAAGGACTACTTGCACTATGACCTTGGACTGTACCTAGGGGGCCCGGCCATGTCCCACTGTGACGTATATTCACTAGGGGTCATAATGAACAATGTCATGGAGACATTGCCACATCTTGATAATAACTTGTATAGTCTATGTAACAAGATGCGTTGCCGGGAAGGCTCTGCCCGACTAACACTGCCACAGGTTATGAACGCTCTAACTTACTGGAGGCAAGAGGGCTGATAACATAAGCCAGGCACGGAACAGGTAGGTACACCTGGATATGATGAGAGAACGGTAGGTTACTGATTAAAGGTAAAATGTCTGTTGATAGAAAACTAATACCGTAGCCCTTACTGTAGGCAACACCTGGAGACCCCCATGCAGGCACCTCACCCCTTCCCCCACTCTACTATGAGGCGACCAAGATATAAGGATGTGTTTTTTGTTGTTTTTATTTTGGCTATTTATTAGACGATCTTATGCAGTTTGGAAAGGATCTCGAGGAATTAAGTGGTAAAAACTAACTCAGTTATGCCTCTGATTTCAACAGATCCTTCCTAACTGAATAAGATCGACAAATGATAGCCAGAATATAAAGTGTCTAAATGCGTCATAATATTTAAGGGGTAAATATCATATTGTACTGACGGCATAGTTATATTATTGTTGTGTTAGGTGGTAGTAATAGTAGTCGTTCCCTAGGCTGCCTTGCCGAACTGCCCCGTGTTATGTTATGTTATTTTGTTGTTATTTTATTTTGTGTTGTTACATTAGACTTGTATATGTTATGTTATTTTGTTATATATCCACAGGTTCTCGGCTGTTGGGATACAGTATGGTTAGTGCAGTGTGGGGAGGGTGGGTGTTCCTCTGTAGGAATGCACTGGCTTATCAACACTGCCTGGCATCTCATCATAGTACTAAGATCAGAGGGACTCACTGCGGCAAGGTAAGCTCATGATATTCCTTTTTTTTCCATGTGAATGAGGGAGACAAAAGGCATAATTGCCTGTAGCAAGTGCCTCCCCCAGATTTGAAAGTGACAGGGACAAAATCAAGGGACGTTCGAGCTAAAATGCCTGGACACACAGAGTTTGAAGCAATTTAAGTCATAGGAAGAGGGAAAGACTGATTCTGGGAGAGAGTTCCAGAGCTCAGCAGTTGAATAGAAGAAAATCTGAGAATAGCATTTCACTCTTGGGTTGGGGAGTTGCACAGAGTAGGGGTGGGATTTTGTTGCAAGGAGGGTACTACGTACCCTACGTAGAGGAGGTGGTATACATTGGGAAAGCTCCGAGGAACACTGATTATTGTAGTAGCGATAGAATATAGCGAGAGATGCAACATTGCGGCGAAGAGAAAGAGATTGCAGAGAGTTGGTGAGTGGACGGGAGTTAATGATACGAAAGGCTTTCCTTTCTACTTTGTCTACTTATCCTTGATAACCCTTTTAGCCAATGGCCTTGAAATACGAAAAGAGAGGAGGAAGAGAAACAAGAAGAGAAGAGGTGCACAGCCTCTACGAGATAAGGGCCTAAGTCCACCCCTAGGTCCCCTGCCCCAGGCCCTTTCTTTTTTTAAGTGACCCTTGTAACTATTGATTCTATGAGCCGAGCTTGTAGGCTACCTGTAAACTGTCCGACCTTGAATTATATTTTTAAACTGTGACTGTTAGAAAGAAGTAACGTATTCTTCTGTTTTCTGGCTATTATTAGAACATTTTATTTCCGATTAGGATGGATATATGCAAGCCAGAGGTTTTATTGAAATATTCTTTACACTTATATTTCCCACAGATCCTTCCTAAGCTAATGATACCTAGAATAAACTGTCAAAACACAGCATAATCCTCAAGAGGTTAACCACTGCTAACTGTTGATTGTTCCTCAGGTCAATGTCATCGCTGGTGATGGGCGGAGTGTGGCTGATCTGTATGACCAATGAACAGGGTGGACGGCAGTTAGGAAGGTTTATTATGTACTACGGTCTGGCCATGGCTGAGAGTGCTATATGTGGCTACCTATGGCACGTCGGCATGGCTGGCTCAGGAGACTTCTTTGCAGGAAAGGTTGGTAGAATGTATCCTAGAACTATTCATACATGTCTTATTACTCTACGTTAGTTATTTGTAATACCATCCAATTTAACTTGATAGAACAGTATTCAATGTAACATATTAATACACACTACAATAACATAAGTTAACCCTTTCACGCACGTTTGGACATGGGGTTTGCCGATTAGCAAACATAAATAGAGTTTCCTCATACAAACCACCCGGGATTCGAACCCTGGACCATGTGATCAACAGGCCCTCGTGCTAACCACTACACCACACTGGCCACAAAAGAGGTCTTGCAACCTGGCAACAGCTGTTACCCAGGATCTGTCAAGGTAGACATCCGTCCACCCATAAACATTTTCACACAAGATACCCCCTACCAGTGAAGTATAGTAGGCCTAGTGGTTAGCACGAGTGCCTGTTAATCACATGGTCCAGGGTTCGAATCCCGGGTGGTTTGTTTGAGGTTTTTCTCAAGTGGCATTATAATTAACTCTCCAAAATGAGTTTTCTGCCCACAGCTAACTCAAAGACAACTGCAAAGGTTGAAGTAACTAAACTAAAGGTTTCTAAACAACCCTGATGGTCACAAAGGCTTTAAAGTATCCCAGAATAGGCTCAAATTGCGTCCTGTGCCTGAAATCGTAGGACACAAGGCGCAGAAAAACAAATGAGTTTTTCCACGACACAAACTGTGGGCCCAAACCTGCAAGCCAGAGCTCAGCTGGTAGGTTTGGCATGTCACGTGTTTTATTACCCCCTCCGTCACCCCAGCGGCTCACCATCCTTTACGGGGAGATGGGTCGTTTTTCTCTCCCCCCCCCCCCTATCCTTTCTAGGATTTTTTGTTTTCAATATACTGTATAGAAAATTTGAGAGGCAAAATTCACCTACTTGCTTACTATCAGAATCCACAGGTAAAAAAAAAAAAGTATTTATAAGTATTATGAAATCAGGGTTGCCACAGACTCAAAAAATTATCCTAAAGCTTTTTACCAACTATATAAATCCAAGGTTAGAGATGTAATTGGTCCCCTTCACCTGACCTGACCTGACCTGACCTGACCTGACCTCTTGCCCTGCATAATTCCAATTTACCGTGCCCTTTCTCTTCCCTTACTACAGGCACCATGGGCCATGTTAATAGCGTTACTGGTTGGTCTGGTGGCACACATGTTATATTACACCGTCTGTCACCCCGGCTCACCGTCCTTCACCTCCCGCGGCCTACTCTGCTGCTCTGGCAACTGATGGGACCCCGTTGATGATGATCCGTAGATAGCGGAATGAGAGGCTATATATTCTAATTCTAATTTTAAGAGAAAGAGCCTACGGGCATAGATCAGGAATTAAGAACGGCATCGACTCCAAGATTCTTCTATATAAGCATTTTAACACAGATTGTACTAAATTTGATTGTAAATACAAAATTATAGAAATTGTTCAAAGTAATCAAAATGTTTTAGATAGAGAAAATTATTGGATTGGAAAATTAATGACCATCTATCCATTTGGACTTAACAATCAAATAAAAAATGTAGGCAACATTTTGTATAAAGATTTATTAAAAAACGATTTTAATAACCCATATTTTAACTTCCCTGTTTTAAACAGAAGACCTGGTAGACACGGTAATAGAAGACTAAATACATTTAATAAAAAGAAAAGCAGGTCTGATATTATAATTATTGTTAATAATTTATATTCATTATATCGAAATTTCGGAATTAAAAAATTAAAAGATTCATTGAAAGGCCTACAAAAGAAAAGTTTTGCTCCTTTTATAGAAAATATTCTAAATAATAAACATAATTTCACAAATAAATTTAAGAATATAGTCTTTGCTTTTATGGGATATATTAGAGCTAATTCTAAGAAATCCAAAGATAACCGTATTAAAGATAAAGTCATGTCCACTTTAAATTATTCCTCTAAAATTTTAGACAAAAGTAATGTTAACAGTCTTATTAATTCAAAGAAAGTTAAGTCCATGTTACCAGATGGTTGTAAAGATTTCAAACCATTAATAGTGTATTCATATGAACGACCTGTTGGGTCTATTATTTGTAATTATAATAAAGTTTTAGGAAATCTTTCAGATAATGATATTTTCAATAATAATAAATGCGTGTGTGAAAGAGTCATGGATATGCCAGCTAGCAGACGTGATGCACTAGCAAAGTTCATTTATAGTCCGATATGTCACATATTAACAGGTGATGTAGAACTAGTTAAACATTTTGCAAACGACAAATTAGCGGAGCTATGTCGTAAAGGGTTTAAATTTAGAATAGGGAGTAATAAAGTAACATGGGACATAATTTTAAAAGATATTGTTTTTTCAGTCAATAAATTAAAAGATAAATTGTTAAAAATTGCGTGCTGCAATGCGAGAGAACTAGAAGCATGGTCTAAATTATTAATTAAGTTAATTAGAAATAAAATTTTCTCGCTTAAAAATGAATTTAATCTTTCAGATTTTATAGACTATAATTATAATAAGCTTAAAGCTGATTTAATAAATTTACATAAACATTTTGTAATCACTACAGTAGATAAAGCCAGCAATAATTATAGCTTCACATGTAAGAAATTTTATCTTGAAAATATGAAAAAAGAATTAGGTATTAAGGGTAACATATTACGTAAAAATATTTGCGGTAATTCTGTTTATGAAATTCAAAATAATCTGAATATTGATAACTTAATCGATGAACATACCAAGAAAAATATAATATTTGATATTAAACTTTTTGATAAGAACAAGTGCATTGCAAAATTATACATGTTACCTAAATTTCATAAAAGACCTTATAAATATCGCTTTATTGCCGGAGCAAAATTTGCTACCACTAAAACTCTATCAGAACAAGTAGTAAATTGCTTAAAATACATTAAAAGTACTCATAAAAGATATTGTAATACCATCATGAGAAGAACTGGCATTAACTATTATTGGAGTGTTGACAATTCGTTAGAAGTTATTGATAAAATAAATACCATGCCGAAAGTTACCTCGGTACATAGCTTCGACTTTTCAACTTTGTATACCAATTTGCTTTTAGATTTAGTATATTCAGAGCTTTGCTTTATTATAGATTTGCACTTTGACAGGTTCGTTAGGAATGGTAATTATTTCATAAATGTTTATACATATTTTAATAATGCATCACTTAGCTCTACTCCCACTAGTTCTGTATATTTTGATAGAACTAAACTTAAAGATGCCCTTAAATTCCTCCTTTTCAATACTTATGTTAGATTCGGGCCGTACATTTTCAAACAAATATTAGGAATTCCTATGGGTGGAAATGCTAGCCCTTTAATTGCAGACTTATTCTTGCTTGCTTTAGAATTTAAATATATAAAAGACTTAGTTGACAGTAGCAAGAAAAATAAAATTCCAGAAAAATTAGCACTTGCTAAACTGTTAAGTAATAATAGTAGATATATTGATGATATTCTTGTTTGCAATTTGTTAAATTTTAATCAAGTTGCTAAACTTATTTACCCTAATTCTATTCCCCTCACACAATGTAACGTAAATTATAAAGTTGAAAATGTTCTTGATATAAATATAGAGATTGTTAATGAACAGTGCATACTTAAAGTATATCACAAAGTTGATGATTTTAATTTTAACGTAATAAACTTTCCTTTCCCTAGTAGTAATATCGATAGTAAAATCACTTATAATTGTTTTTATTCCCAATTAATAAGATTTTGTAAAATCTGCACTAAAGTAGATGACTTTTGGGCTAGAGCTAGGTTACTATACAGACTCTTAGTGGACAGAGGTTTTGAGGCAAGTAAATTGTTCCATAAATTTAATCTTTTTAGGGTCAATTATTGTGACTGTATTCTAAAATTTGACATCAATAATTTTAATCAAGCATTTTTAACTTGAAGTTTCTTGTATAACCTCTGCTTACTTTTTGTCTGTATTTATTGTTTATCTTTTTCTTTTTCTATTATTATTATTATTATTATTAATATTGATGATTTTTTAAATTTATTGTTCTTGTTAAAAGAGTACTCTTTGTTTAAATCTGTTGTTACTTCATATTTTGCAATTATTTCTCTTTATATTATATGTATTCATTGTCGATAGTATCAATTGCTTACTTTTGCGATTTCCTTAGTTTATTTGTGCTATAAATGTAGGTTATTTGTAGGGTAGTTATTGATAGGGGTCACTTGAGGCATGCTATGCTTACAGGTACCTACCCGATAGCACTATCGTTAGTGAGTGCTGTACTGTATTTTATATATTATTTTGTAATAGTATAGATATCTTATCAATATTTGTATTTTTTACTATTGTTAATGTCTTGTCATGTTGCAAATTTGATTTTAAATAATATTTTGACATTTAACATGTAGTTTCTTTATTCATGCAGAGTTTAGTAAAATTTGCCAGAACGTCCCGGACTTCCCAAACTTGACTACTTCCTTTAACGTGACGATAGTGCGTTGTTATATGTGCGATTGGTTTGCTTGGGAAACAGATTAACTTGCTCATGTAGTGATGTACACCCTATGTGGTGGATTGTGTTCTTTTATTTAATAATTTTCATTTTAGTAAGCGTTGTTTCCACATAGCGATTTTGATAATTTAATTTGACTTTATATTGTCCTTGTCCCAATTTTGGTTTGTTTAGTTTGCAAGTTTTACATTTTAATAGTGTTGTAAATGTAAAGATAAATCACTGGGAGGTCGTGCCTGCCGCTGCGTGTTGTCTTTGAATGACTGGATGGAACGGTGAGAGATATGAGTATGGATGTGCTTCTGGAAGCTGGTTTGGGGTGGGCAGGGAGGGAGAGATGACAGTATTTATGTGTGATACCGTGTGTTGGGTGTTCTTTTGATATATCTTGGTGTCCGTGGGTGTGCTGCCATGTAGTGCAGTGGGTGGTGTTGGTTTGTAAATGTAAATATATACTGTATAGCTAAAAATGACCATAAATGTAAATGGTTAAAAAATAATTACAATTATATTATAAATGTACCTACAAATGGATATAATAAAGTAAAAAGACATATAGAAATAATATAACCGGGTATAGAAAGTGATAGTATAAACACAATGATTATTAAGGGGAGGTATTTAGTGTGTTCCCTAGACCTCCATCAAGCTTAAAATTACACCCCTTAGACCCCCTTTCAAGATAAATGTTTACATTTTTCGGTAGAAAAATGTCCCGGCCAAAGGCCGGCTCCTCTTAAATTACAGGCTCGCTATCGCTTGCCAGGAAAATATAGACACCTAAATGTCACAAAAGGTCTTAAAATTAACAGAAATGTGGCGAAAGCTCTTAAATTCGCCAAGCTAATGGGGCGAACGTCTTAAAATGTCAATAGCAATGGGGCTAAACATGAGGGAGAAAGGGGTCCAGAAAAAAATCCCTCGAGTGGAAACCTTCCCTTAATGTAAGTATAATGGCTAGAGTAGACCTTGATAGTCAAAATATCAAGGGTGCATTGTTTACCGCCCCTCAACTTTCCCTTCATAATTGGTAAGAGGCCGTACAGGGCCTTGGGTAGGGCTTTGGTGTCCCGGTCATTTCCACACCCTCCTTAGCTCCTCGCCTGGTAGCGGCTACGGTCACCTGGGCTTTATTAGTGGTAAGCAGGGAGGGTTCTGTGGGGGCGCTCGGTTATGGCCTTGACCTTGCTTGGTCAGACAGCCTGGGGAACAACAACAACAACAACCGCTTCATGTACAAAGCATAAAAGCTGGAGTCTTCAAGGTCTGGTTGGACAGCGAAGCCCTATAAAACTTGTCGCTTAATCAAGAGAAAATGTGAAGCCTCTCAGGTATAAATTTAATTAATTTTATATACAGTACATACATAAAGTATTTACTAATACGACAATCTAAAATTAGATGTGTAGATGGCTAAGTCACAGCTCCAAAGCAGTACTGTACACACCAAGTGGGCTACCCCCCCCCTCCCCCCTCCCCCCTCCCCCCCCAGCTGGTTGCTCGGAGTGCCTTGTATCGCTTCATGAAAAAGCACGAAGCGACAGAAAGCAGTAAACAATAACCCCCCCCCCCGAAAAATGTACACATTTATCTTGAAAGGGGGTCTAGGAGGTGTTTTTTACAGGTTGATGGAGGTCTAGGGAGGAAACTAAACAATAATAAAAAGATAAAACAATAAACAAATAAATACAAATCTACCCTCAAGGGGAGATTTGTATTTATCTATTCATTTATTTATATATTCATTATTTTCTTTAGTTTCCTCCCAAGACATTCATCAAGCTGAAAAAATACCCCAAGGCCCCCTGTCGAGATAAATTTGTAAATTTTTTGGTAGAAAGTTCCTACTAAATTACACCTAAATGGCACAAAAGGCCTTAAAATCACCAAACTGATGGAGCGAACGTCTTAAAATCTGAAAACTAACGGGGCTTAACATTAGTGAGAAGAGGGTCCAGAAAAAACAAACCTCCCCTTTAGTAATTATTTGGGAATGATATAAAGTCGGTGTCACACGAGCCACTTTTCGAGCAATTTTTACGGGCAATTATGGTCAGGAAGCTTTAAAAATGACATTTTATCAGAATTCAGCTGCCTAACATAATCTACCTTCAGTCTAGTTACCGATACCAGTGCGAAAATGTCCCGAAATAATACGAGAAAAAACATTGCTCATGGAAAATTGACGGAAAAAGCGCTTGTGTGACAACCGCTTAAGTTAAACAGGAGATTTTTAGCTAACGATGACACTTTATTTGCTCAGGTATGTCAATGATAGCAAGCTTTCTTACAGTACCGGTAATTATAATGTAAAACTTGCAAAATAAACAAACCAAAACAGGGACGACACAATATAAAGACAAAAGAACTTGTCAAAATCACTATGTGGAAATAACGATTTAGAACAATAAAATTTAGAAATTATAATGTAAAAGTTGCAAAATAAACAAACCAAAATCTTGAACGAACACAGTAAAAAGACGAAAACAATTTATCAAAATCGCTACTGTATGTGTAAACAACGTGCAAAATAATAATTCTTTATAAATAAATAAAACACAATTCACCACATAGAGTGTACATTACTACATGGGCACATCACATAGAATGTACAATCGAGGTTAATAAGTGTTGTCAAACATTTCACAAAGTTTCGGACACTGACTAATACTCTGAGGGATAAGCACTTTTCCCAGTAACTATAATGATACCAATAACACTTGTTGAGCGAAAACCACTGGAATCTATGACAACACTTAATACGAATGTATACGAATACATCCCTCAACTCACCATAAACAACACACCCCTAACACATACACACACACCCAAAATCCTAGGAGTAACATATGATACTCATGTGACATTCAAACAGCACACCACAAACATTAAAAAGAAATTGACACCCAAACTTAACGCCCTCAGGTCACTTGCTCACACAAAATTTGGACACAACAAAGAAACTACCACCACAGTATATAAACAATACATAAGATCAGTGATGGAATACGCAAGCCCAGCCTGGGCTTCTAACCTAGCTGAAACACATCATAAGACCTTACAGACTATTCAAAACAAAGCCCTGAAGATCATTATAGGCTGCACAGCTACTGCACCCACAGATCACCTACATCAAGAAACCAAAATCCTCAAAGTCAAAGACCATCTGGACATGAGAGGCACTCAATTCCTGGCAGCAGCCTCCATGAACCAAGACCACCCACTAAACTACATGGCAACACACCCACAGACACCAAGAAATATCAAAACAACACCCAGCACACGGTATCACACACAATTATTGTCCTCTCTCCCTCCCTGCCCACCCCGAACCAACTTCCAGAAGCACATCCATACTCATACCTCTCACCGATCCATCCACTCACTCACAGACAACACGCAGCTGCATGCACGACCTCCCGAAATCCAACCTTCCGAATCCTCCCTTCCTCGCGAGGACAGAGTCCACCTGGCCAGGCTGAGATGCGGACACCATCCAGCTCTCCTGAGCTATCAGAAGAGACTGGATGACTCCGTTGTCGACGCCTGCCCGGGATGTAACACAGCACCCCATACCATTAAACACAGCATAGAAGACTGCATTTCACACAACCACTTACGCCAACAACACAATCTACACTCAATTAGAGCTCAGTGGGAAAGCCCGATCGTGGCCATGGCCTTCCTCAGGGACTCGGGGTTGTTCGGCCAGGCAGCTTAGGGAACAACAACAACAACAACACAATCTACACTCAATGAGAGCTCTGTGGGAAAGCCCGATCGTGGCCATGGCCTTACTCAGGGACTCGGGGCTGTTCGGCCAGGCAGCTTAGGGAACAACAACAACAACAACAACAACACTTAATACCCCCAATCGTACATCACTATACTGTATGAGTAAGTGAATTTGTTTCCCAAGCAAATTAGTTGCACATATATTAACAGACTCGCCATATTCAAGGAATTGGTCAATTTGGGAAGTTCAGGATGTTTTGGTAAATACTTTTAAATTCTGTATGAACCATGAAACTACAATTTAAGTAAAAAAAAAAAATCATTCAAACAAATATGCATTAGTTATTTTGTCTTTTTACTGTGTTCGTATACATTTTGGTTTGTTTATTTTGCAAGTTTTACATTATAATTTGACAAGATATCAACAATAGTACAAAATACATAATGTATAACACTCACAAACGATAGTTGCTATCGGCTATCAAATTAACAAATCTAATGATAAATTTGTGATGCATAATTTTTGAGGTAGCCGTGTAAGGGTAATCAAACATGAGATTCCTTGAGTTGTACAAATAACTAGTGGTTTGGAAGAGTAAATAGTTTTTATAAAGCCGGAGTCACACGAGCCGATTTTCGAGCAATATTTACGGGCAATTATGGTCTGGCAGCTTCAAAAATTACACTTTGTTAGAATTCAGCCGCCTAACATAGCTTACTCTACCTTCAGTCTAGTTACCGATACCAGTGCCAAAAAGTTCCGAAATATAATGAGAAAAAACTTGCTCATGGAAAATTGACGGAAAAATCGCTCGTGTGACAGTGGCTTTAGTTAATATTTTGGATAAGAGTGCCTTGAGTATAAGCTATATAGTTAAGTTGAACCCTTTAATCAGATGACCATACTTCTTATTTCATATTTGCTACTGTTAGTAGATGATATTGAGCTTAGGAAGGACCTCTAGGAAGAAAATATAAAATATATATATCCCAAGTAACATTTTCATACTAAAAGGTAGCATTCTTATATAAAATTTCTTAGATTAAGTTAGAGAATATAATGAGAATGGGTTCTGCTTGAAGATGTTAACTGTAGACTGTATAGACTTAAGGGGGGACACCCTGCATTAATATCTATCTATCTATCTATCTGCCAGCCCTATGAGAGTTCTTTTGTAGAGCTCAGTGGTCTGGTTAAACTATTAAAAAAAAAAAAAAAAAAAAAAAAATCTATCTATCTATCTATCTATATGCTCAGGCCCAATCCCCCCTTTCCCATGTTTGTATATATATTTTCTATTTTATTTATTTTTTACCCTTGGGGGTGACCGACTCAAGACAGAGCAAGAACAGGGAAAACACAACATAAAACAACGAACACACACAGACAAAACACAAACTCACACACATCTAGGTCAATCACATAATATAATCAATAATAATTTATAAATATAATATATTTTATAAACAAAAAAATAGAAATATATATATATATTTAACATTAATGGCGGTCATGTATAATACAATATAATTTATGGTTTTCTATGTACAGTATGTCAATTAGGAATAAGAAGAGGTTATGCTGACATTTACTTTATGTTGGAGTTTATACTATATATCATTAATTATAAATACAGGTCTCCCTCGATTTACCATTGGGTTACGTTCCGGAAAACCCGATCTTAACCCTCCAGCCCCGGCTATGTATTATATATATATTCCCCGAAACCCGGGGGTTTTGGCCGAAAAACGTCTACGCCTAGGCTACCGTACCTTTGTTATTCTGACTGCTTCCACATCCCCAAGCGTAGATGTGTTTCTTACCTGTAGAATGGCGTTAAGTAGAGCTCTCTAAGTCAACTGGTTCAGTTGTGATGAAGATTTCATTGGAGATAACTTTATGGCAAAAACAGCCACTTTACACTACTTTTCGATACTTAACAACATACAGGCACACACGAACAAGCGACGCACTCCTTCTTATGGCCGGAGATGCGGGGCGTCGGTCCAGCCGGCTGTTGTTTACATGCGTCGGACCGACGCCTCGCATACCAAGCTCACAGGCTTTCAACCACTGGGTGTTCAAGAGCCCTTCCGGGTAGCTCGGGTATGCTTTTTTATGGGTGTTCAAGAGCCCTTCTGGGCCTGATGGGTTAAATACAAAAATCGTATAGCAAACCCTAAAATTAATGGGGTAAACGGGGATGCGTTCTGGGACCAGCCAAAACCCAAACTCAAACACCGTAAAAACAACAATAATAACGTAAATTGGGGCATCGGCTAGTGGGGAGGGAGACCTGTGGGCCAAAAAGCTTGACTACTAACCTCTACAACTCAGAAACAACTACAGTAATCAAACTAATATTTCTACCATTCGGGGAGAGTCAGCCAGGGAATGGGAGTGGAAATTTACAGCCCATGTGCTCTAGTCCTTCTTGAGTTACAGAGAATAGGGGTCACAATTTCTAGCCTACCTATAATGCATGGACTATAGCTAGGCCTATGTGTGCTACAGACTATCCAATGAGAGACTATAGTGTATTTTTTCCAGCTGATGGTAAATTGAATCCTTTCGTAGCTGATTTCTCGATACTTAATGGAAATTATATGAAACTACTATGGCTGTGTTTCGTATTAATGCCAAGTTTTCATAATTAACATCATATTTCGCTACAAAATTTACCTTATAGCTGAGTAACTAAGATAGAACCATGACAATTTACCCTCAGCTGGAAAAAAATAGAGTATAGTTACCTCCTGACCAAAAACAGACCCCCTTTCATTTAAATTACTGGTATTATTATTATTAGAGTGAAGTTTGGCATCCTCTACCCGACCTTAGCTGTTTCTGTCGGACTCTTTTACTGTCCTACTTTTCCTTCTGGGGGCAGGGGGCTAGGAATCCTCCATCCCTTGTATAATTCTCCTACTCCTCGACGAGACAGAGAAACAGGCGAGAGAGAACGCGAAAGTGGTCCCGGAACCTGAGAATAGGAATTTTCAATGCTGTTTCTGTTCGGGCTCTGTCTCGTGGCGGCCACCCCCAGCAAAGGGGTACAGTATGTGCCTGAGTATATCTATCTATCTATCTATCTATCTATCTATATACTGTACTCAGGCCTAATCCCCACTTTTCCTATTGTTTTCTCTTCTGAGTACTGTACTTCGCTGTCAAATCTTCTGAGTACTGTACTTCGCTGTCAAATCTTTTCTGAGTACTGTACTTCGCTGTCAAATCTTCATAATAGCCGAGTAATCAAGGCGAGGACATGACAATTTACCGTCAGTTGAAAATATACAAACTATACCATAGCTGGGAAAGGATTATGCCAATATATACTGTATTGATCCTGTAGCCCACTATTTGTATTGGTACAAACTGGTTCATTTTTCATAATGTATACATTTTGGTTTTGTGTTCTGGGAGATTTAAATAAACTATTTAACATATAACGTTTTCATTAATCCTGTATCTGTATTAATCCTGGCTCTGTCTCGAGTCAGCCACCCCCAATAAAACAAATATATACACCGGTGTATAAAATGGGGTATGTTATTTTGTTATTTATGTACGGTCGCGCTAATAAGTCATGTCCCAGCTGTCATTACGTTTGACTTGCTCTGTGCTGTATTAATGTCTGTCAGATGTTGCATAGGGTGGGTAATTTTTTTTGTTTTTTTCTATATTCCAACTACTCCCTCTCGGGCATAGGCTGATAGCCTTTACACTCTACCGCTGAACACTGTGAGGCCCGTGAGGTCTTGTTCCAGTCTAGGGAGTGAGACATGCGAAGCTTCACGGCTCGAAGCAACTCCATCTCTGAAACTGCCTCGCCTCTGCGCTTCACAGTCTCAAACCCCACACTCGGACCCTCACTCTCAGAACGCCACCTATTGAGCAATTAACTCACTAGGCATTGCCCCCCTGTAGCATATTTTTGAATATGGGAATATTCATACAATGCTATTTAATCAGGGAACAATGAGGGTATTTTGTTTTGGCATTTCGGTGTGTTGTGGTAATGCACTGAAACTAGGTACAGCACAAATTCCATCCCAATAATATCTTCCCATTGACATATTGGGATTCGAACCCGGGTCCATTGGATTACCAGTCCAGTGGCACACCTCCCCTAGTGTAGGAACATGTGTGTGTATTTCACTTGATATGAAGAAATAAAGCTTAGATATTGCTGATACCAATTATTGATCAAAACATAATTGGTGCCGAGACATCACTTATTAGCGTGACTGTACCAGAGTCTATACATACAGTACTATATATATACTGTATATATATATATATATATATATATATATATATATATATATATATACAGTATATAATTATATATATATATATATATACATATATATATAAGGAGGGTGGATGGGATTCGTTAGCCTTGGTCAGCAACCCATCTAGGGGAGACAACCTTATAAAAATCGGGGTGGATGGGACTCGTCAGTCTTGGTCAGCAACCTGTCTAGGGGAGATAACCTGATACAAATCTGTACTGCTTACCTAAGGGTAAGGCAGGTTTGTGGATGGACTAGCCGAACACTACTGTAGAAAAATAGTGCTAAAAAGATACACAGAGGGCCTCGGAGTGGGACGGATCCTAAAGATACACAGAGGGCCTCGGAGTGGGACGGATCCTAAAGATACACAGAGGGCCTCGGAGTGGGACGGATCCTAAAGATACACAGAGGGCCTCGGAGTGGGACGGATCCTAAAGATACACAGAGGGCCTCGGAGTGGGACGGATCCTAAAGATACACAGAGGGCCTCGGAGTGGGACGGATCCTAAAGATACACAGAGGGCCTCGGAGTGGGACGGATCCTAAAGATACACAGAGGGCCTCGGAGTGGGACGGATCCTAAAGATACACAGAGGGCCTCGGAGTGGGACGGATCCTAAAGATACACAGAGGGCCTCGGAGTGGGACGGATCCTAAAGATACACAGAGGGCCTCGGAGTGGGACGGATCCTAAATTGAGTGGTCAATCCTATAAGTCCTTCAGTAAACTGGCTCAGGTTGTCCCTCTTACAGGGAATAGGTCCACTTGGGGGCATTCTGTGTATGGCCACCCTCACTAAGGGGAGTAAGGCATCTGGCAATAGATAGATATATATATATATGTCTTAAGGGGAGATATATATATATATGTCTTAAGGGGAGATATATATATATATGTCTTAACCTCTGAAGTGCGCATGGGGGTAATTGGAAACGTCCCCCTGTGCTGACGTATTTGAGGTGTTTCCGTCACTAAAATATTCATTGTGCCATTAATAGCATTAATACTTATCCATATGCGCCTATTATCGGTTGATTATAAAGGTATTAACCTGAAACAACAATAAAACGAGTGAAAACAGCGTTTGGATGGTCAAAATCGGAGATATAGCCCGCGAGTTGTATAATGTATGGGTGAGGCAATCTGCTTTCCCGCCAATTTCCCCCAAGGCCACTGAGACACAGTCGATCGATACTCTCTCTCTCTCTCTTGCACTCGCTTGCTATCAGTGATGACCACACCCTCCAATCGGATTTCTAATGTTAGCACGAAAATATACCTCAGAATAAGGGAATAACAGAGAAAATAGGTGATAACTGAAGGAGAGGAGGAAAGTGGGGAAGGAGGGGAGGTAGAGGACTGAGATTTTGCATGGCCCAGGGGCCAAAAAAAATAAAAAATAAAAAAAAAAAATAAAAAAAATTTTTTTTTCGATGTCAAAAGTTGATTTTTATTTTCTCTGACTCTTAAGAGTCTTCCCGCAGTGCGCCGGGGGAACTCTTAAGAGTCTCCCCGCAGCTCCCGGGTTAAGGGGAGATTTCCACTTGAGGGATTGTTTTCTTTACTCCTTTCTCCCTCATGTTTAGCCCCATTGCTTTTCTAATTTTAAGACGTTCGCCCCATTATTTTGACGATTTTAAGAACTTTCGACCCATTTCTGTCAATTTTAAGACCTTTCGTGCCAGTTAGGTGTCGATTTTATCCTGGCGAGCGATAGCGAGCCTGTAATTTAAGAGGAACCGGCTTTCAGCCGGGACATTTTTCTACCGAAAAATGTACACATTTATCTTGAAAGGGGCTCAAGGGGATGTAATCTTAAGCTTGATGGATATCTAGAGACCAAACTAAAAACCTCCCCTTAACTAGTGTACGATCGCGCTAATAAGTAATGTCTCGGCACCAAGTATGTTTTGATCAATTGGTATCAGCAATATCTAAGCTTCATTTCTTCATATCGAGTGAAATATACAAACATGTTCCTACACTTACCCACCCTATTCAACATCTGACAGACATTAATACAACACAGAGCGAGCCAAACGTAATGACCGCTGGGACATGGCTTATTAGCGCGATCGTACATAGAAATGCAATAATTAATGTAGGTGTTTTTTGACTAATGAGTATGTTGAATTGGGTTGAATGTATGTATAAATGTACCACAACTGCATTTTAGCTGGTAAATCTGTTAAATATCGATGTCTAGGCTACAGCTCCAACTTCCTTATGAAACGAAACTCGCAAGTGGTCAATTGTCAAGATAAATCACTATCAATATACACAATGATATATTAAGTAACACCCCGTTCTTAACATTAATAATCAATTACAAACCCCAATGTACTTGAATAAACTAATGAAAGGTTGTGGTCCTCCCGGGATTCGAACTCGGGACACCACACCCAGAACATTAGCATCCGTTCCCTGCCCTTTTTTGTACACTCAATTTCTTACAGTGTCGGTATATTTGTGATGGTGACCGGTCATTTCAACCAGTAGATCATTTCAACCAGTACCAAATCAACCAATACGGTTAGGTTAGGTTAGGTTAGTACTATATTTTGGCACTGGTTTGGTTGGTCTGGGTTAATTTGGCACTGGTTGAAAGGTTAGTACTATATTTTGGCACTGGTTTGGTTGGTCTGGGTTAATTAGGCACTGGTTGAGAGCCAAGACGTAGTATAAGACTATAAGTACCGCTGCCACCCAATCAGCTGATCAGTCACCCGACGACAGTGGAAGTGGTAGTGTCTCGCGCTCCCTCTCTGACCCCCCCCCCCTCCTTTCTCTAGTTAATTTGGGCTACCATTAATTTAAGGGGACAAGGTTAATTATTTTAGCCCCCTTCTCTCTCTTGTTTAGCCCCATTAGTTTTGAGATTTTAAGACGTTCGTTCCATTAGTTTGCCGATTTTAAGACCTTTCACCCCATTTCTTTGTCAATAATAGGACCTTTCGTAACATTTACGTGTCAAGTTTTTCCTGGCGAGCGATGGCGAGCCATTAATGTAGGGATAAACAGGCCTTGAGCCGGGACACTTTCCAACCGAAAAATGTAAAACAAAATCTCAGAGGGGGGTCTATTTTTTTTTATTTTTTTTTAAGCTTGATGGAGGTCTAGGGAGCAAACTAAAACAAACCAATATTCCTGGAGGTGTTTGCTAAGCTGAGTAAAAACATCTAATGATAGCCTTAAGGGGAGATTTCCACTTAAGGGATTTTTTTCTTTACCCCTTTCTCCCTTATGTTTAGCCCCATTGTTTTTGAGATTTTAAGACGTTCGCCCCATTAGTTTGGCGATTTTAAGAACTTTCACCCAATTTATGTTACTTTTAAGACCTTTCGTCCCATTTAGGTGTCGATTTTTGTCCTGGCGAGCGATAGCGAGCCTGTAATTTAAGAGGAATCGGCCTTCGGCCGGGAAATTTTTCTACCGAAAAATGTACAAATTTATCTTGAAAGGGGGTCAAGGGGGTGTAATTTCAAGCTTGATGGAAGTCTAGGAAACACACTAAAAACCTCCCCTTAACCCTTTGAAGCTCTGACGCGTTTTAGCAGTTTATTTTGGCTATCATTAATCGATTGTATGCAGCTTAGGAAGTATCTGTGGGTATTAAAAGGGGTAAATACCATCTCAATCCACCCTTTGACTTCCCTATACCGTTACTAATCTGAATAAAATCGTCTAATAGTAGCCAGAAACAGAACAGAAACACGGATTGGAGCTTGAAAGGGTTAATTAATATAATAATGCAAATGGTGACTAACTATATTGCTTGGATTAAGGGAAGGGTTTTTTATTAATTGTGCATGTATAATTAATTGTGCATGTATAATTAATTGTGCATGTATAATTAATTGTGCATGTATAATTAATTGTGCATGTATAATTAATTGTGCATGTATAATTAATTGTGCATGTATAATTAATTGTGCATGTATAATTAATTGTGCATGTATAATTTTATTAATTGTGCATGTATAATTTTATTGTATTGTACTAATTTTGTTTTAATATTTTTTTTTTTTAGTTTGCTTCGTAGACTTCCATCAGGCTTAACGGGGGTGACCTGCTTTGTGTTATTTCTGTCCTTTTCTCTCTTTCTCTGGCTTGTATCCATTTGGCCCCATTCAGCCAACCATTTTAAGACGTTTATCCCCATCTAGGTGTCGATTTCTTCCTGGCGAGCGAAAGCGAGCCAGCATTATATGAAGAAATCCGGCTTCGCCGGAGAAATTTTTCTATCGAAAAATGTACAAATTTAGCCTGCTGTCAAACAAAAATAAAAAATATGCTGGCTCGCTACCGCTCACCAGTAAAAAATTGACACCTGGATGGGGATAAACATCTTAAAACAGTAGGCTGAATGGGGCCAAATGGATACAAGCCAGAGAAAGATAAAAACAAAAAAAAACAAAAAAAAGCAGGTCACCCCCCTTAAGAAATATACCCCCAAAGCCTCCCTTTCGAGATAAATTTGTGTACTTTTCGGTAGAATAATGTCCTGGCCGAATAGAAGGCTGGTTCCTCCTACATTACAGGCTCGCTATCGTTCGCTAGGGAATGAATCGACACCTATTTTTTATTTTTCCTATGTGAATGAGGGAGACAAAAGGCATAACTGTCTACAGCGAGTGCCTCCCCCAGAGTTGAAAGAGTGACAGGGCCGAAATCAAGGGACGTTCGAGCTAAAATGCCTGGACACACGGAGTTTGAAGCAATTTAAGTCATAGGATGAGGGAAAGACTGATTCTGGGAGAGAGTTCCAGAGCTCAGCAGTTGAATAGAAGAAAGTCTGAGAATAGCATTTCACTCTTGGGTTGGAGAGTTGCACAGAGTAGGGGTGGGATTGTGTTGCAAGGCGGGTACTACGTACCCTACGTAGAGGAGATGGTATACACTGAGAAAGCTCCGAGGAACACTGATTATTGTAGTAGGGATAGAATAGCGAGAGAGATGCAACATTGCGGCGAAGAGAGAGAGATTGCAGAGAGTTGGTGAGTGGACGGGCGTTAATGATACGAAAGGCTTTCCTTTCTACTTTATCTAGGAGTGCGGTGTGAGAGGAACCTCCCCACACATGTGAACAATACTCAATACAAGGACGCACTGTGCCCCTGTACAGAGCAAGAAGCTGGCACTAATGGCCTTAAAATTGACAAAGAAATGGGGTGAAAGGTCTTAAAATCGCCAAACTAATGAGCCGAACGTCATCAAATGGGGTGAAATGTCTTAAAATCGCCAAACTAATGAACCGAACGTCATCAAATCTGAAAACCAATGGGGCTAAACATGAGGAAGAAGGGGCCCAGAAAAAGGCCCCATCTCCCCATAAAGTGATAATAATAATTATACAACATATACACATTAATAACTCCCATATAGCATTATAGATAACATAAACAAACTAACAACCCTCTCTCTCTGGGTTGTATCCATTCCGCCCCATTATACAACACATTAATAACTCCCATATAGCATTATAGATAACATAAACAAACTAACAACCCTCTCTCTCTGGGTTGTATCCATTCCGCCCCATTATACAACATATACACATTAATAACTCCCATATAGCATTATAGATAACATAAACAAACTAACAACCCTCTCTCTCTCTCTCTCTGGGTTGTATCCATTCCGCCCCATTATACAAATATACACATTAATAACTCCCATATAGCATTATAGATAACATAAACAAACTAACAACCCTCTCTCTCTCTCTCTCTCTGGGTTGTATCCATTCCGCCCCATTATACAACATATACACATTAATAACTCCCATATAGCATTATAGATAACATAAACAAACTAACAACCCTCTCTCTCTCTCTCTCTCTCTGGGTTGTATCCATTCCGCCCCATTATACAACATATACACATTAATAACTCCCATATAGCATTATAGATAACATAAACAAACTAACAACCCTCTCTCTCTCTCTCTCTCTGGGTTGTATCCATTCCGCCCCATTATACAACATATACACATTAATAACTCCCATATAGCATTATAGATAACATAAACAAACTAACAACCCTCTCTCTCTCTCTCTCTCTGGGTTGTATCCATTCCGCCCCATTATACAACATATACACATTAATAACTCCCATATAGCATTATAGATAACATAAACAAACTAACAACCCTCTCTCTCTCTCTCTCTCTGGGTTGTATCCATTCCGCCCCATTATACAACATATACACATTAATAACTCCCATATAGCATTATAGATAACATAAACAAACTAACAACCCTCTCTCTCTCTGGGTTGTATCCATTCCGCCCCATTATACAACATATACACATTAATAACTCCCATATAGCATTATAGATAACACAAACAAACTAACAACCCTCTCTCTCTCTGGGTTGTATCCATTCCGCCCCATTATACAACATATACACATTAATAACATAAACAAACTAACAACCCTCTCTCTCTCTCTCTCTCTGGGTTGTATCCATTCCGCCCCATTCAGCTTGCTGTTTTAAGACGTTTATCCCCATCCAGGTGTCGATTTTTTCCTGGCGAGCGGTAGTGAGCCAGCATATTTAAAAACATGTTTTTGACAGCAGGCTAAAATTTATTAGTGGCCCCTCCATCATTGACGAACATGCCTATTACATAAGGCATCCTCTTCAAACACTAATCCGCCGTAGTTTTGAATCTACCGCGCAGAGCATTTAAAAACTGAGGAGCCTTCATCATGAGCGCACGCGACCTCACTCATGGCTTCAGTCATTATGAATTGGGTTCTCACTACGAAAAAACTTCGTAAAAAATAAAAACAAAAAGAAAATAAGAATAACTATCCAATAAGCTTTCCATCATATCGTGGATGTACTTGTGTGGATTTCTGACCAGACGCTGATTCAGGCGTCATTCTTCCTTCTCTGCTCTGCGCTCAGCCCGCCCGGACGTGCCTCCCCACGCTCCGCTGGTTCCGCATTCGTTGCGTCCCTAGTGAGTTTTTTCTCATTTGTTTACTTCAGGATGTATCGAGTAAGGTTAGGATAGGCGTAGCAGGAGTGTCCTGGGCTGGTTGCCCGCAGTGCAGTGTATTTTGGGTCGAGTGTATGGGGCATCTATTTCGGATGTACCCTCGTGGTCACGTTGTGGACATGTGAACTTTTCACAGTTGAGTTAGTTTGTGATGCAGATGGCTTTCACTACGCGTTAATTATTGCTGCCTTTTATCTTTCTGATGAGGTAAGCTTTGTTTTCTGACGTTCCCAGCGTATTTTTCTTCACTTAGTGAAGTTTTTTCTGGGTCCCGAGTCAGTCTTCCCTGGGTTGGAAGTTATTGCTACGGTGGTGTGTTGGCGGTGGTTCCTGTTGTGATATTTCCAATGTGTGTGTATATTTCAACTGTTATTATGCCGTCTGCCTAGGCCTAGCCAGCCGCTCGTAGCTTTGCCACATGTACTAGTGTTATTATTTATTATTTATAAATATGCCCTACTGTGTCATGTGTATCCGGGTTTTAGTTGTGTATTGGCTAATTCCTCGGACTATAATTGTTTCCTGGTTTAGTTGTGTATTGGCTAATTCCACGGATTATGGTGTGACCTTGGGTTAGTCGTGCGTGGCTATCCTCGTGTCGTGTGTTGTTCAGATGGTGTCTGTTCAGGGTGGGTTTCCTTCCGGCGGGTTTTTTCTCGGTTTCACCGTGAAAAAATCCTGGCCGAGAGCAGTGTTGGGCCACACGTGGTTGTTAACACTGGCTTGTATCCCCGGCGGGGGGGGTGTCTGTGGCTCTCCAGGACTGCGTCTCTGTGGGTGCCTGGTTTCAGGCCTCCTTTGATTCCCGGCGGGGTGGCTGTACCCATCCATATAAAACGGCGTTCTTGTGGACATACGTTTTAGGAGTTTTTTCTACCTGGTTTTACGACAACCACATGAAAAACCTAGCTGTTGTTTAGGCTTTCCTCCCCGGCGATCTTTTACAAAGAAGTGGGGACAGGAACTTATGGGGTTAACTTTTAAACTTCTCACCCGGCGGGTGCACCTGGGTAGGGTGAGATGAACGACTTAGGTCTTTCAGTTAGTTAACCAATCCATTATAGTGATACTCTGTGTATCGCTGCCTTTACTATTACGGCGATTGAAGGTTCAATTAGGTTAAATATCGATTCTCACACCCGGCGGGTGCTCCTAGGTGGAGGAACTAAGGAATTTACAAAATTCAATTTAACCTATTAATTTAGTGATACAATTAGGTATCGCCGCCTTCTAACTTACGGCGATCTTTTGTGACAATTCGTTAAACATCAGATCTCGTATCATCCTGCCCTGGGCTATTCTACTAAAATAATTCAAGGGCCGGCGTCTTTTTGGGGGGTTGCTTTGTTACAAAATTGAATCTTGAGACAGTCACCTCCTCCGAGAGACTATAAGTGCCATGCTGGACCATTATATCAGAGGGTATTCTTCACTTTCTTTAGCAAAAGATTTGTTTAGACTTTACACCCCGCCGCGTAGCGAGATGTGTTAGTTGTGTCTTTGCATCTCGTTACCCGGCGGGTTATTAACACTGGTGTGCGATCATGTTGGATTAACCTTATGAGCATTAATTCCTGGAAATTTTCTTGTTTTTTCCAGAGCTGAGCTCCGGCGGACCAATACAGACCCGGCGGTAGTTGTCACCCACCAGTCTCTGTCATGGCTACCGTGGCCCCAGTTTTTGCCCTGTGCATTACCCCTACTTGTGCTGGTATCCCTATTTTTGCACACACCCTTTGCATAAGGTGTGTTAAATGTCTAGACCGTTCAAGGGGTCTCTGGGTTATGCATAATTGTTCCTTTTGCTCTCAATTAGCTGTTAAAGTCCTTTGTGATAATGATAAGACCGCGGCGGTAGCGTTGAGAGAGGTTCGACAACAGATGTCGGCCTACACTACCATTGTCGCGCATAAGTCACTTCAATGTGACAACGTCCCACTTTGGGATAGATTGCTGTCAGAACACCCTCCCCCTAAACGTTCCTCTAGAGTCACGAGTGTTAAGCCGACGGAGACTAGTCAGGGTTCTGTATCGTCTGCGACTACAACTAAACGCCCGAGAGAGCCTACACCCCCGGCATCCGCCTCCTCGTCGCGGGCGAGATCTAGGTCACGGTCACCTCTCAGACAACAGTCTTCTAGTCATGCCTCTTCGCCGGAGAGTAAGAAGAGTAAGACAGAAGGTTCCACCAGTGGTCACGGCGGAGATTCTTCCAGATCTAAGACTAGTTCGCGGTCACACCGCAGCCATAAATCCTCAAAAAAGGATTCACATCGGAAGTCCTCTCGACATTCCCCAAAGTCTAGTGCATCTCATCGTACCTCTACACCTGACAGAGTTTGTGTTAGGGCCTCTGAGTCCAGTGCAGCGCCTGTCCCTAAAGAGGATTTGCCAATTAATATTTTAACCCTGGAAATGGAAAGTTCAGGAGGGTCAATAATTGAGAATGTTTCAGACTCTCAAGAGAGCGTAGGCCAGGGCCTCGGTGTTTGGCGGTTTGCCCAACCAGGGTCTGACCACCCACGTCCGACTCATACGAGTCACACAGTAGCCGACGTCCACAGGGACACGGCGATCCCATCCTCTATCCCAGACTTATCTTGGAAACAAGGTACCCCTGCCTCGGCGGGGTCTTCTCAGGAGGATCGGGAGGAAAAAGACGAAGTTTCAATAATTTCGGATATGGAAGGACAAGGGTCAGGCTCAGGCTTGGACGCCGCACGAGATAATAATGATTCTCCTGTAAGTTCTTCATCAAACCAGTTTGTTACAGCACAAGAAATTGATGGGTTGCTTACTCATGCTTTATCTAAATTTTTTGGTTAACAACAAGAAAACCCCACAATGGACTTGGGGGCTCCCTCGACAAGCTCTACGGTACGGCCTCTGATGACGTCAATTGATTTATCTAAGATTCCTAACCCTCCTACTCTGTCACCTGCAAGGAGCACTAAGCCTGCCACGGCGGCATTGACAACTTCAAATGTCAGGGTCATAACGGATGTTAATCCACCCCCTCTAGACAAAGCGCCTCTTAGAAAGGTAGCTATGCCCCTGCTTTATGGGCCAGACGAGTCATGGGTTCTTTTGAACCCCTCTAAACCAGAGCTTGCCCAACCTACCTTGTCAGGGGAACTCCCGGTACCGCGTGAGTGGTTTATCCAGGGCAACAAGTCAAAGAAATTAAGGGCCATGGATGCCCTGGGTAATGTTCTCGACGTAAACATTAAGGCTATACCTAGTTATTATCACCAGGATTATTTTGTGTATGCTTCTAAGCCTGCTTTACCCCCTGCCTCAGCTTTAAAACTTTTTTCAGACTGGTCTAAGCTGGATGGGTTTAATGATATTAAGACTCTGTCAGCTCTTACTCCTGAACTAGATTTACAGACCGTCACAGACGACGCAGCTAATCCAGTTTTGAAGGTGGGACAGTTGGGTCCAGGACCTTGGGTGGATTGGGAGGTAGAGGCTCAAAACTTTGCAACCACTTTCACTTCTAAATCTTCCCACCAGATCCCTCAGGACACACATTCATGGTTTTCCATGCCGGTGGGTTCTGCCGGCGGAGTCCCGGCGGCTTTGTTTGCATTCCTAGCTGCCCCTAAGATTAATCTTTGTGAACTGAAGGACCCGTTCACTACCCCTACCCCTACTCACCTAGACAGAGAATTTAGGCTACGAGGAAAAGCTTTTCGCCTGTTTTCACAGTACATAGTATCTCAGCAGGTGGCTAAGTCTTTACTACGGTCTACTCAGGCAATCGCAGACGCGGATGCTCGAAGATCGGTTGAGTTATCCCGGCGACTGATTCTTCAGTCGTCAATCCAATCCTTAGGTGACATACGCACCGCCTTGCTTGAGGCGGTGCGAGCACGACAAGATCTTAGGATGTCGTTAGTTCGCAAGCTACCTGATCGCATTGCTAACCAGGTGGTGATGTCACCAGTACTTACTCCATCTTTAATGTCCCCTGAAGTATGGCGAACGGTGTTCAATATGGCACAGGCCGTTAAGCACAGTCCCACCCCTTCTAAGAAACCTGCATTTAACTTCCCCAAACCCAGGCCTACTACTAAAGCCCAGCCAGGGGGATCTAAACCTTTTCTTCCGCCTAAGTCCTCCCACTCCCCCCAGGGTCAGTACAGGCATAGACAGAATAGGTTTTCAGGTCAGAGAGGACGCGGCCAAAATAAACCAGGTCAGGGCCAGTCTTTGGCCAACACCAGCCAGCCGGCGAAGCGGCCAGCACCAACCCCACCATCAAAAAACTAAAGTCTCTCTCACTCCCGGCGCCTACCTTAAGGCCGGAGGAACCGAGGGTAGTACAGCCGGCGAACCCTTGTCTGCTAACTGGGTCGTTCCGAACGTGTCACCAAGCATGGCCGTTAAACACTTGGGCACGGATGGTGGCACGCAAAGGCATCACTTGGCAGTGGCTCCGGCGACCTCGATTACGTCAGCCGACAATGGCGAATTTTGTTTCTTTAGAGGTGGAGTCACTAGCCCAGGAAATGATTGCCAAGAATGTCATCATCCCGGTCCCCCCAAATTACCCTGTATTCACGTCCAAACTATTTTTGGTTCCCAAAAGGGACAGTGTTCAGATGAGGCCGGTCGTAGACCTGTCTTATCTGAATCTTCACATTCACAACGAATCTTTCAGAATGTTAACAGTACACCAAATCAGGCTAACACTTCCGCCGGGAGGTTGGATGTGTTCACTAGACCTGACAGACGCCTATTGGCACGTATCGGTCAACAAAAGATTTCAAAGGTTTTTGGCCTTACGGATCAGGCACCAAAATTTTGTTTTTCAGAGGATGCCGTTCGGTTTGAACCTGGCACCTCGATTATTCACAAAACTAGTCCGGCAAGCCCTGATGCCATTGTTAAAACAAGGGATCAGAGTGTTGTGGTATCTGGACGACTGGCTGGTGGTGGCAGAGACACAACAATTATGCATAAAACATGTCAATATCATTTTAAATCATGTCAAAACTCTAGGCTTCAAGGTAAATCTGGTAAAGTCAAACCTTGTTCCCTCACGAGTAATTCAGTGGATAGGGCTGGTCTGGGACACCGCCGCTCTCACTCTGAGTCAGAGTGTGGACAATCGCAACAGGTTTCGCAGGAAACTGTTCAGGTTTCTTCACAGTCTGACTACGACACGAAGGGTCTGGGAGTCTCTGGTCGGCTCTCTCAACTGGATTCAACTAACTGTCAAGTTGGGCCGGTTGAAAGTAAAACGATTAATATTGGAAGGCAACAAATATTTCCCGCTCTTACCGGCGGGAAAATTATGGCCCATCCCGAAATTAATCCACACCTTACTAGCGGTCTGGGCGAAGAGGGAAACATTGCACTCAATAATGTCATGGACCTCTCCTCCACCAACGGTATGGGTAGACACGGATGCGTCAGGCACAATAGGTTGGGGATTTCAGTCAAATCAGGGGCACCAGGGTCAGGGGCTTTGGTCCCACTTAGAAATCTCGCACATCAATGTCAAAGAATTACTAGTCCCCTTATATTTCCTTCAGGCTCACGGCCCGGCGTTACGGGACAAGTCGGTGGCCTTCAGAATGGACAATCTGAATGCAGTCCACTGTATTCAGAAACAAGGGTCAACGAGGTCAAGGAAGTTGCTAAACGTGTCAGAAGAGATTTTTGCTCTAGCCAACAGTCTAGATATTTATCTGCACGCTTCTTATCTCCCAGGCGTAGCGAACGTCTGGGCAGACGCTCTATCCCGGCGACAGAGCACGACAGTAGAATGGGAGCTCAAGCAACCCATTTTCAACCTAATGATTGCAGAGCTCTCCCATCCACAAGTGGATCTTTTTGCGTCCGAGGAGACTCACAAACTCCCTCTATACCTCACCCGCCGGGCGAAAACGCCGGCAGGGGGGCCAGACACCCTAGTGACAGACTGGAACAGATGGAGCTCCATCTATCTGTTTCCGCCGCCAGATGCGTCACTAATGTGCCACGTAGTGAACAAACTACGAGATTATCGAGGCTTAGTCTCGCTAATCGCGCCACTGTGGCCGGCGCAGTTGTGGTACCAGCAATTGAAAATGTGGTGCCCGGACCCGGTATCGCTCCCGGTCGGGTATTTCCACTTAGACGCGATTGGCAACCTCGCGACCTCGCTGACTTTTGCATTATGGACATTCAGGAGGCCAAGTGGCTAGCACCATACGGTAGAGATGTGACAAATAAATTACTTAATCAATATACTCAGTCTACAAAACGACAGTATCAATCACATTGGCAAGCCTTTACTTCTTGGATCGTTAGGACAGAACAAACTGTACCCTCAGTGGCATTAGTTTTTAATTATTTAAATTATCTGTTTGAGCAGAAACGTTTATCTGTGGTAACATTAAAAAATCACTTAACTGCGATTAGAGTGCCCTCTTTAGACCTTACAGGTCTTTCCATACCGGTAGCGGAGGAAACAGGTTTTATGAGAGCATGTTTTAAACTCCGCCCACCTCCCCGTCAGCTCATGCCTACTTGGTCTCTGGACAAAGCTTTGTCTTTGCTTCACTCTCGTCTGTACCAAAATACTGCAGACTTTGCATTACTCTTAAAAAAGGCGGTTTTCCTTTTGGCTTTAGCCACCGGAAACAGAGTGTCTGAGCTGGCGGCGATGAGCAACACACCTAATTGTCTTAGGTTTGGTAGACTTAATGAATGTATTTCCATTGCACCCTCCCCAGGTTTTGTAGCCAAGAATGAGCATAGTGCACACGTGTTTTCTGAGTTCACGGTGCCGGCGTTAAAAAGGGGAAAGGTGCATCATAATTTATGTCCAGTACAAGCTCTAACCAAATATTTGAGGGTAGCTCCTCACAACCCCCAAGGTGCTTTATGGGTAGCAAGTACGGGTAAACGCTTACTTAAACGGCGATTAGCCTCTCTTCTGGTAGAAGTCATTAAAGAAAGTAATCCCGGCGTTGTGGGTTGGGCCCACGATTTACGCAAATGGGCAGCCTCTTTACGTTTCCTGAAAAAAAATTTCAGTTGAAGACATAGCGTCCACGCAGTTGTGGGCGTCTAATCATACGTTTCTGTCTAGATACTTGTCAGTTGCTCTAGACAAACCTTCCTTACCATGTATAGCTTTAAGGCAGACGGTCTAGGTGGCCCTGCAGTCACTTTTGTTTACTTTCACGGGAAAGGGGGGGGGGGGGGGGGTGCAGTCAGTTGACACAGGACACCCTAGACCCCGCCGGAGTATGAGAGCTGTGATACAATTTAAGGTTAAAATGTGTTATGAAAATTTCTCAGTGAGAAATTGTGCTAGTACAATGTTAAGTACAAAACAACGGTGTTGTTAGAGTAGTTTAGCTGCGAAAGCAATTTAATTTTAGAATAATGGAGTTCCTTTGCAATTTATCTCCAAGTTTATGTTGGGGTTTATTATGTGCACATGTAAACTTATAACTTGCTATTTTTTGTCACCACTCGTTGAGTGGGGTGCCTTTGTAACTACAGATCTGTGTTCAGAATCTTCAGGGTTACCCATTTTTTGTCAGGCAGGCTTCTTTGAAGCACGCACCTGCCTGAACCCCCTTTTTCTTGTATTTGTTCGGCTACGCCGTTATTAAATATATTTTCAAAGTAAGAATACTATGTGGTTGTTTTTATTATCTGCTTTTCTAGAGTTATGATATGATTACGAATGTCCCCCTCCAGTCTTAGAAATCAGGCATGTTCGTCAATGATGGAGGGGCCACTAATAAATTATAGGTTTGACTCCTGTAAGGAGATAAAGAAAACCTAATATTTAGTAGTGGCCCCGTAATCATTGACGACTGGGGCCCTCCCGACCGTCACCTTCCCATTCGTTGATGTATTAAGGATTTTGGTTTACTTGATATGTCAGTGAAGGAAGATTGACGCCTGAATCAGCGTCTGGTCAGAAATCCACACAAGTACATCCACGATATGATGGAAAGCTTATTGGATAGTTATTCTTATTTTCTTTTTGTTTTTATTTTTTACGAAGTTTTTTCGTAGTGAGAACCCAATTCATAATGACTGAAGCCATGAGTGAGGTCGCGTGCACTCATGATGAAGGCTCCTCAGTTTTTAAATGCTCTGCGCGGTAGATTCAAAACTACGGCGGATTAGTATTTGAAGAGGATGCCTTATGTAATAGGCATGTTCGTCAATGATTACGGGGCCACTACTAAATATTAGGTTTTCTTTATCTCCTTACAGGAGTCAAACCTATAATTTGTACATTTTTCGATAGAAAAATTTCTCCGGCGAAGCCGGATTTCTCCATACAATGCTGGCTCGCTATCGCTCGCCAGGAAGAAATAGACACCTGGATGGGGATAAACGTATCAAAACAGAAGGCTGAATGGGGCCGAATGGATACAAGCCAGAGAAAGAGAGAAAAAAAGCCGGTGACCCCCCTTAAGGAGAGGTATTTAGTTTGTTCTCTAGACCTCCATCAAGCTTAAAATTACACCCCCTTGAGTCCCTTTCAAGATAAATTTGTACATTTTTCGGTAGAAAAATTTCCTGGCCGAAGGCCGGTTCCTCTTAAATTACAGGCTCGCTAACGCTCGCCAGGATAAAATCGACACCTGAATTGCACGAAAGATCTTAATATGGGGTGAAAGTTCTAAAAATCGCTAAACTAATGGGGCAAACTTTTTATAATATCAAAAGCAATGGGGCTAAACATGAGGGAGAAAGGGGTCAAGAAAAAAATTCCTCAAGTGGAGATCTCCCCTTAAAGTGTCAAGAACATACAATATATACCAAATTATAAAACTCCATATTATTATAGATCAGATAAACAAACAAACAACAACAACAACAACAACAGAAATGTGTGTTGGTGGTGATGGACTTGGATCTTGATACGGTCGCTGTGTTACGGAGATAAGGTGAGTCATTACGAGACGTTTCGACCCATTCAGCCTACTGTTTTATGACGTTTCGCCCCATTCAACCTACTGTTTTATGACATTTCGCCCCATTCGACCTACTGTTTTATGACGTTTCGCCCCATTCAACCTACTGTTTTATGACATTTCGCCCCATTCAACCTACTGTTTTATGACGTTTCGCCTCATTCAACCTACTGTTTTATGACGTTTTGCCCCATTCAACCTACTGTTTTATGACGTTTCGCCCCATTCAGCCTACTGTTTTATGACGTTTCGCCCCATTCAACCTACTGTTTTATGACGTTTCGCCCCATTCAGCCTACTGTTTTATGACGTTTCGCCCCATTCAACCTACTGTTTTATGACGTTTCGCCCCATTCAGCCTACTGTTTTATGACGTTTCGCCCCATTCAACCTACTGTTTTATGACGTTTCGCCCCATTCAACCTACTGTTTTATGACGTTTCGCCCCATTCAGCCTACTGTTTTATGACGTTTCGCCCCATTCAACCTACTGTTTTATGACGTTTCGCCCCATCCAGGTGTCGATTTTTTTTTCTGGCAGGCGGTTGCGAGCCAGCATATTTTTAAAACACAAATTGACAGCAGGCTAAATTTGTACATTTTTCGATAGAAAAATTTCTCCGGCGAAGCCGGATCTCTCCATACAACGCTGGCTCGCTATCGCTCGCCAGTAAGAAATCGACACCTGGATGGGGATAAACGTCTTAAAACAGTAGACTGAATGGGGCCGAATGGATACAAGCCAGGGAAAGAGAGAAAAGGAGATAAAGATAAAAAAAAAGCCGGTGACCCCCCTTAAAAAAAAGCAACCTCGTTATTCCAGTAGTAGTTAAAATGCCATTTCCGTTTTTACATTCGTAGACTTTATTGAAGAAGCCCCTGCCACAAAAAACCCTGCCATTTCCGTTTTTACATTAGTAGACTTTATTGAAGAAGCCCCTGCCACAAAAAAACCTGACATTTCCGTTTTTACATTCGTAGACTTTATTGAAGAAGCCCCTGCCAGAAAAAACCCTGCCATTTCCGTTTTTACATTCGTAGACTTTATTGAAGAAGCCCCTGCCACAAAAAAACCTGCCATTTCCGTTTTTACATTCGTAGACTTTATTGAAAAAGCCCCTGCCAGAAAAAAAAAATGACATTTCCGTTTTTACGTTCGTAGACTTTATTGAAGAAGCCCCTGCCAGAAAGAAAACCCTGCCATTTCCGTTTTTACGTTCGTAGACTTTATTGAAGAAGCCCCTGCCAGAAAAAAAAACTGCCATTTCCGTTTTTAATTCGTAGACTTTATTGAAGAAGCCCCTGCCAGAAAAAACCCTGCCATTTCCGTTTTTACATTCGTAGACTTTATTGAAGAAGCCCCTGCCAGAAAAAAACCCTGCCATTTCCGTTTTTACATTCGTAGACTTTATTGAAGAAGCCCCTGCCAGAAAAAACCCTGCCATTTCCGTTTTTACAATCGTAGACTTTATTGAAGAAGCCCCTGCCAGAAAAAAAACCTGCCATTTCCGTTTTTACATTCGTAGACTTTATTGAAGAAGCCCCTGCCAGAAAAAACCCTGCCATTTCCGTTTTTACATTCGTAGACTTTATTGAAGAAGCCCCTGCCAGAAAAAAACCCTGCCATTTCCGTTTTTACATTCGTAGACTTTATTGAAGAAGCCCCTGCCACAAAAAACCCTGACATTTCCGTTTTTACATTCGTAGACTTTATTGAAGAAGCCCCTGCCAGAATCAACCCTGCCATTTCCGTTTTTACATTCGTAGACTTTATTGAAGAAGCCCCTGCCACAAAAAACCCTGCCATTTCCGTTTTTACATTCGTAGACTTTATTGAAAAAGCCCCTGCCAGAAAAAAACCCTGACATTTCCGTTTTTACGTTCGTAGACTTTATTGAAGAAGCCCCTGCCAGAAAGAAAACCCTGCCATTTCCGTTTTTACGTTCGTAGACTTTATTGAAGAAGCCCCTGCCAGAAAAAACCCTGCCATTTCCGTTTTTACATTCGTAGACTTTATTGAAGAAGCCCCTGCCAGAAAAAAACCCTGCCATTTCCGTTTTTACATTCGTAGATTTTATTGAAGAAGCCCCTGCCAGAAAAAACCCTGCCATTTCCGTTTTTACAATCGTAGACTTTATTGAAGAAGCCCCTGACAGAAAAAAAACCTGCCATTTCCGTTTTTACATTCGTAGACTTTATTGAAGAAGCCCCTGCCAGAAAAAACCCTGCCATTTCCGTTTTTACATTCGTAGACTTTATTGAAGAAGCCCCTGCCAGAAAAAAAAACTGCCATTTCCGTTTTTACATTCGTAGACTTTATTGAAGAAGCCCCTGCCAGAAAAAACCCCTGCCATTTCCATTTTTACATTCGTAGACTTTATTGAAGAAGGCCCTGCCAGAAAAAAAAAATTACATTTCCGTTTTTACGTTCGTAGACTTTATTGGTGAAATGCCTCTGTCATTTTGGTTTTTACATCCGTAGAGTTTATAGATGTTTTTTACGCTATTAGAGTTTATGAACAAAAAGGTGGGTACCAGTTAGGGGTAACCTAACCGGAGGGAGCCTGCTCCAGAGTGGAGAAGTGTCCAAAATGGCGACGGTTGTCTGGTAGTGGTGGAAAAGGTGACCTAGCTGAGTGGGCAGCGCATCTGATAAATCAGTCCTCGTGGGAATTATAAAAGGCAAATACTGTCACTGACTAACTTTCATACATCCTTACTACTTTAAATTTAATATGACCGTCTCTCTCTCTCTCTCTTTCTTGCTCGCTTGCTCGCTCTCTCTCTCTCTCTCTCTTTCTTGCTCGCTCGCTCTCTCTCTCTCTCTCTCTCTCTCGTTTTGTGTCATTGACCCTTGTGTGTGATGGTTGATACCTGACCAGCTCCTCCAGCCGCCCTGGTCAACTCCCCAAGGACCCCGACCCCACAGCTGCTACCTACCTACTCACTACAGTAACACGCTAAGTTACCCAGTCCAGTGTTTATTTATTTATTTTATATTATTTATTGTTCACCAC
Organism: Paralithodes platypus; assembly: GCA_032716605.1. Classification (NCBI taxonomy): domain Eukaryota; kingdom Metazoa; phylum Arthropoda; class Malacostraca; order Decapoda; family Lithodidae; genus Paralithodes; species Paralithodes platypus. The sequence goes on along the minus strand of CM064557.1, from coordinate 945,239 downwards.
AGAGATATAATGCCACCAAAGAGATACAAAACTCTATGTTGTGGGGAGACATTTTATGCGGAATGGATATTCCGGCATGGTTTCCCAGAAGAAAAATGCTTTAAGTGTCTAACTGGTGAGAAATTCCAGTTCCTTGAGCTTACACTAGAGGCATACAAAGGAGAAGTGAGCGAACTAAAACAAGAAATATGTTTACTCAAAGAGCAACGTAACAGCCCCAACCTTAACAAACAAAACATCCCCATTTCGCACCCGCAGTCTGATTCTAGAGCTGCCTTCCAGGTAGTCAGAGGAAATAAAACAAAACAGACTGCCCCAAAGATAAACACAATCCCCCTTGCTAACAGATATGATGTACTAGGTAACAGTACAGATGAGGCCGCAGGTGCAGACAATGCACACAAAAGTAAAGTAACGAAAAGAAAACCGTATCAAGAGTCCAAGGCTACACTGGTTAGCAAAAATGAAATAAAGTCACAAATAGTTAGTGACTCGCTCTCACGTGGACAGGGGGCCCAATGGGCTACATTAGCACCAGGTAAAAGATCCGTCAAAGTCATACCAGGTGCTAAAATTACCCACATCACCAACGACACCAAGAAGTCCCAAATCAAACAAAGTACTTGCCTAGTTCTCAGTGTAGGGAGTAACGATGCCTACGACGGGGGTAACACAAGTAGCAAACAAATAATGACCAAATATAAAACACTGATCCAAGAAGCAAAAAATAAAACCAAAAACTGTATCATACTAGGAATCCCTCCCCGCATGAAAGAAAGCAGTTACAGTAATCTCAGGGCCAATGACATCAACGAGTCCCTAAATCAACTCTGCATCCAACAGCAAGTCGCATTCATTAACCCATTTAATGAAGTAAAAGGTAAATGGGAATTTTTCAAGCGAGATGGAATTCATCTCTCCCACACTGGTTCCACGTGGCTAGCTGCGAAATTAAATGCAGCTGTGTACAAAGCCCACGAGAAAACTAGGGATAATCACCAGTCTTCTCATAAATCACCATCAAACTCTGACAGGACAAAGAAAAGCCTGATAAGCCACCTTACTCTCTCAGAGAACCTAATTCTTCCTAATCCTTCCCCAAGGTCTTACCCCATACCTTTTCCCAAACTCCCTTCTCCTCGCCTCCAAACCCCGCTGCGTCCCTCCCTCGCACCCCCCTCCCCTCCCCTTTATTCCATTACGCCCTCACCCCCTACCCTCAATCACCAAACTCCCGCTCCACCCATACCATCACCTAGATTTTCCGTACGACTCAATCACTCTTTACCCGAACAAAAAAACTATTAAACTCTCTCCAACCACCGAACGTGTCATTGCTGTCGGATTCCCCCACTTACAAAAGATCGAGAGAGAATAAACAAGCAGTCAAATTAATGTATTTTAATGCCAGAAGTCTACGAAATAAGATTGACGAACTAAGAATTATGTTACTAAATGAAGAAATAGATATAATTGCGATAACAGAAACTTATATAGACACCAACAATATCGATTTCACACATGAATATCAGATCAATTCCTATAAACTATATCATAAGGACAGAGTAGGTAAGAGAGGAGGAGGTGTATTACTTTATATAAAAGAAAATATATGCTCACTTGAGGTTCAAATTCCTTCTAATAACTCAGAACTGTTATGTGTGAAAATTAATAACAAGGATATAGACATTAATGTGGTTGTCGTATATCGTCGTCCAACTCATACCTATCAAGAGGATATAGACCTATACAATAATTTAGAAAAAACTCTATCAACAAAAGAAACCCTTATCATAGGCGATTTTAATCTTCCTAATATTCATTGGAGAGATTTAAAAGGGTCTGGCCATGCATCAGAAAAAATGACCGAATTTATTAAAGATAACTTCTTATATCAATTAGTCCAGAAACCCACGAGGGGAGATAATATTTTAGACCTAGTAATCACGACCCACGAAAATTTAATTTCTGACTTAGAAGTTGGGGAATTAATATCTAATTGTGATCATAATATCGTCAGGCTCCAAATTAATATGTCGCACACAAACAGCACTAGTGAAACTTTTATTCCCAACTACAATATGGCAGACTTCAATAGCCTAAGAAATGACCTAAAAGATATTAATCTGCATCTCGAAGGTCTCACCAACATTGACGATACATGGGAAAGATTTAAAGAAATATTCATGAGTGCTCAAAAGAAACATATCCCAATGCGTAAAAGACACAGTAAGAAAATAAACAAACCCCTTTGGTACGATATAAATATCAGTAGAGCAATTAGGGAAAGAAATCGTTTATACAACTTAAAGAGAGAAACAAAGAATAATACCATATGTAAGCAATACCTGGCCGCCAGAAGAAAAGTAAAATCACTAATAAAAACAGCAAAGAGGAATTATGAAATAAGCATAGCTAAAGATAGTAAATCTAGTCCTAAGCAATTTTACAGATACATTAACAGTAGCAAACAAATCAAAAGCGGGATAGGACCCATACTTAACACTCAAGGTGTTCTAGAAACAGATAGCAAAGACATAGCCTCTACACTTAACAATTATTTCAGCTCCGTTTTTACCACTGCTGCAAACACGAACACTCCACAAGCTACTAATCAAACAAGCAACATTGTGCTCCCTGACTTCAAAATTAGCCAATCAAACGTCACTAGACAGATTGAATTACTGAAAATAAATAAATCTCCCGGCCCAGACCTATTCATCCCTAAAATCCTAAAAATGGTCAAAGATGAAGTTGCCGAACCCCTAACCAAAATGTTTAACATGTCACTCCAACATGGACAATTACCCACTGACTGGAAGACAGCGAATATTACACCGATATTTAAAAAGGGAGATAAAAAACTACCAGGGAATTACAGACCCATTAGCTTAACTTCCGTTGTTGTAAAACTATTAGAATCAATTATAAGAGACGAACTTGTACTTTTCATAGAGAATAATAATCTTATTAATAATAGTCAACACGGCTTCAGAGCAAAAAAATCATGCCTAACGAACCTTATCGAATTTTATGACAACCTATTTAAGATTAAAGATTTTACCAAAAGTCTTGATATAGTGTACTTGGACTTCCAGAAGGCCTTCGACAAGGTCCCTCATAATAAATTACTTCAGAAGGTCGAGAATCTAGGAATACAAGGCAACACACTTAATTGGATAAGGAATTGGTTAAGCGAAAGAAAACAAAGAGTAATTATTAATGGAGTGGAATCAGAATGGACTCCGGTGACTAGTGGAGTCCCACAGGGTTCAGTTCTGGGCCCATTATTATTCATAATATATATTAATGATTTAGACAACGGCATTAATAACATAATTTCCAAATTCGCCGATGACACTAAAATAGGAAATGCAATAATATCAGAAAGCGATAGAAGTAGCCTGCAATCAGATTTAAACAAGATATCAGAGTGGTCAGAAAATTGGCAGATGCCCTTTAACGTAAACAAATGCCTGATACTACAAATAGGCTCCCGAAACAACAAATACGAATACCATATGAATGGAGAAAAGATAAAGAGCGTATCACAGATAAAAGACCTAGGAGTGCTTATCAATGAAAATCTAAAATCTACAAGCCAATGCACCGCAGCATCTAACAAAGCAAATAGAGCGCTAGGTTTCATTAAAAGAAATTTTCATTGTCATAGTAAAGACATAGTTGTACCACTATATAAAAGTATTGTGAGGCCACATCTGGAGTATGCTGTGCAGTTTTGGTCTCCCTACTTAATAAAAGACATAGAGAAACTAGAATCCGTTCAGCGTAGAGCAACAAAGTTAATCCCTTCCCTTAGAAATAAGCCATACAATGAGAGATTAAGAGAACTCGACCTGTTTTCGCTTAAGAAACGGAGAATAAGAGGACAGCTGATAGAGTGTTTTAAGATACTAAAAGGCTTTAGTAACGTAAATTCTAATAATCTATTTAAGATAGCCAAAGAAGGTTCCACAAGAGGAAACAAATTAAAACTAACAGGCAGGAAAGCGAACCTAGACATAACTAAAAATTTCTTCACCCACAGTATTATTAATGAGTGGAATAAGCTCCCTAATGAAGTTATTGACATTGACTCGATATACACATTTAAAAAAAGGTTAGACACATATCACAGAAAAGTTGGTCTGCAGTAGAAGCTGATCACTGATAAGAGAACCTGGCGGAAATGAAAACGTATACAGTTGAAAAAAAAAAAAAAAAAAAGTGAAGGTGTGCATGCCTTTTCCTTTCCATTTCTAACTATACTATAAATTCCTTCAGGCGATTTCCAAGCCCTGCAAGGTTATTCACTTCTAACTATTTTCATGTACGGCATATTGCCTGAGGGAGCGGAGGGTGGGGAGAGAGCCTTCATCTTTCCTATCCTTTCCTTCCACTTTATCTTAGGGTTGCTATCTCTATTAGGATTAAGTCCTGGTCACCTCGCAGGGATCGTAAGATCTGTGTGGCCAGTGTATCTATGTAAATCTCTCTCTCTCTCTCTCTCTCTCTCTCTATCTTTCTATCTCTCTCCCTCTCTATCTTTCTATCTCTCTCATTGTACACACACACACACACACGGTGCACAACCGCCCAATCCTCTGGACCTCATTCGTGATCAAGGGTCAAGATAAACAACAAATAAAAAACCTAACCTAACCTAACCTAGCCTAGTCTAACCTAGCCTAAACCTTTTCTCTCTCTCTCTCTCTCTAACCTAACCTAACCTAACCTAACCTAGCCTAGCGTAGCCTAACCCTAACCCTCTCTCTCTTTCTTTCATCATATTTTTTCCACGCTATTCTTAGAGTTCAGATTTAAAGATACCAAGCCACCTGATTTCACCCATCTCCCTACCAAAAATACTTTTGGATCAGCTGCTCCCGTAATCAATCGACTATCTCTATCTATATCGGTCTGACAGCGACCCCTCAGTAGTTTCTCTCTCTCTCTCTTTCTCTCTCTTTCATCATACATTCGGATCAGCTGCTTCCATAAATCAATCGGCTATCTATATCTCTATCTCTATCTATATCGGTCTTACAGTGACCCCTCAGTAGTTTCTCTCTCTCTCTCTCTCTCTCTCTCTCTCTCTCTCTTTCATCATACATTCGGATCAGCTGCTTCCATAAATCAATCGGCTATCTATATATCTATCTCTATCTATATCTCTATCTCTATCTATATCAGTCTGACAGCGACCCCTCAGTAGTTTCTCTCTCTCTCTCTCTCTCTCTCTCTCTTTCATCATACATTCGGATCAGCTGCTTCCATAAATCAATCGGCTATCTATATCGGTCTGACAGCGACCCCTCAGTAGTTTCTCTCTCTCTCTCTCTCTCTCTCTCTCTCTCTTTCATCATACATTCGGATCAGCTGCTTCCATAAATCAATCGGCTATCTATATCTCTATCTATATCTCTATCTCTATCTATATCTCTATCTCTATCTATATCGGTCTGACAGCGACCCCTCAGTAGTTTCTCTCTCTCTCTCTCTCTCTCTCTCTCTCTCTCTCTCTCTCTCTCTCTCTCTCTTTCATCATACATTCGGATCACCTGCTTCCATAAATCAATCGGCTATCTATATCTCTATCTCTATCTATATCGGTCTGACAGCGACCCCTCAGTAGTTTCTCTCTCTCTCTCTTTCTCTCTCTTTCATCATACATTCGGATCAGCTGCTTCCATAAATCAATTGGCTATCTATATCTCTATCTATATCTCTATCTCTATCTATATCGGTCTGACAGCGACCCATCAGTAGTTTCTCTCTCTCTCTTTCTCTCTCTTTCATCATACATTCGGATCAGCTGCTTCCATAAATCAATCGGCTATCTATATCTCTATCTCTATCTATATCGCTATCTATATCGGTCTGACAGCGACCCCTCAGTAGTCTCTCTCTCTCTCTCTCTCTCTCTCTCTCTCTCTCTCTCTCTTTCATCATACATTCGGATCAGCTACTTCCATAAATCAATCGGCTATCTATATCTCTATCTCTATCTCTATCTATATCGGTCTGACAGCGACCCCTCAGTAGTTTCTCTCTCTCTCTCTTTCTCTCTCTTTCATCATACATTCGGATCAGCTGCTCCCATAAATCAATCAGCTATCTATATCTCTATCTCTATCTATATCGCTATATATATCGGTCAGACCCCTCAGTAGTTTCTCTCTCTCTCTTTCTCTCTCTTTCATCATACATTCGGATCAGCTGCTTCCATAAATCAATCGGCTATCTATATCTCTATCTCTATCTATATAGGTCTGACAGCGACCCCTCAGTAGTTTCTCTCTCTCTCTTTCTCTCTCTTTCATCATACATTCGGATCAGCTGCTTCCATAAATCAATCGGCTATCTATATCTCTATCTATATCTCTATCTCTATCTATATCGGTCTGACAGCGACCCCTCAGTAGTTTCTCTCTCTCTCTTTCTCTCTCTTTCATCATACATTCGGATCAGCTGCTTCCATAAATCAATCGGCTATCTATATCTCTATCTATATCTCTATCTCTATCTATATCGGTCTGACAGCGACCCCTCAGTAGTTTCTCTCTCTCTCTCTCTTTCTCTCTCTTTCATCATACATTTGGATCAGCTGCTTCCATAAATCAATCGGCTATCTATATCTCTATCTCTATCTATATCGCTATCTATATCGGTCTGACAGCGACCCCTCAGTAGTTTCTCTTTCTCTCTCTTTCATCATACATTCGGATCAGCTGCTTCCATAAATCAATCGGCTATCTATATCTCTATCTCTATCTATATCTCTATCTCTATCTATATCGGTCTGACAGCGACCCCTCAGTAGTTTTTCTCTCTCTCTCTCTCTTTCATCATACATTCGGATCAGCTGCTTCCATAAATCAATCGGCTATCTATATCTCTATCTCTATCTATATCTCTATCTCTATCTATATCGGTCTGACAGCGACCCCTCAGTAGTTTCTCTCTCTCTCTCTCTCTTTCTTTATCTCTCTTTCATCATACATTCGGATCACCTGCTTCCATAAATCAATCGGCTATCTATATCTCTATCTCTATCTATATCGGTCTGACAGCGACCCCTCAGTAGTTTCTCTCTCTCTCTTTCTCTCTCTTTCATCATACATTCGGATCACCTGCTTCCATAAATCAATCGGCTATCTCTATCTATATCGCTATCTATATCGGTCTGACAGCGACCCCTCAGTAGTCTCTCTCTCTCTCTCTCTCTTTCATCATACATTCGGATCAGCTGCTTCCATAAATCAATCGGCTATCTATATCTCTATCTCTATCTATATCGGTCAGACAGCGACCCCTCAGTAGTCTCTCTCTCTCTCTCTCTCTCTCTCCAGGACAGCCGCCCTGTTCACCTTAGTCTCTCCCCCACTCCTCGTGCAAGAAGCCTGCTAGCACGAACAGTACCAACCCCTCGCCCCCGTTCTAACCACTCCTCTCCCCGACCTGTACGTAGAGTCCCGCCACCACAGGTTTCCGGATTTACACCAGTGAGGAACGGTGCACGGCCAACGCAGAAAAGGTCTCATCTACCAGTCACAATGTCCAACAGATTTGAGATATTGGTAGAGATGGAAGACGAACCAGAAGAGACCAGGCTCGTTGGGGATTCCATCCTACGAGGACAGGTCGAAGAGTTCTGCGACAGAGTCCCAAATCAACGAAAAAGATTTTGCATCCCAGGAGCTGGACTGGACGACATTGTGGAAGCCTTCGAAGATACCACAAAGGATGCAAATGAAAATACCCTTTTTGTCATCCATGCTGGTTCAAATGACGTCATGCGCACCAGATCCGAAGAGTTGATGGAGAAATATCGCAAGATGATCCAGCACTACAAAAACAAGTCAAGGAATATCATCATCTCAGGCATTCTCCCCAAGATCGACGCACCTGACAAATTCTACGACAAGGCTTTCAGCACAAATAGCCGACTAAAACATTTGTGTCTGAGGGAAGAAGTTGAATTCATCAACCTCTGGGACAACTTCTACAACCAGCCTACTCTGTTCCGCAAGGATGGCACTCATCTAAACCCTGTGGGTTCAGCACGCATGGGTCGTCTCCTACACGAAGCAGTCCGCAGCCATGGATCAAAAAACGCCATCCGAGAAGAAGCAGCAGTGACATAAATCATCCAACGCCAAGAAAAAACAGAGGCAACCGAGGACCACCAGCGATAAGGACCGAGACAGCGAGGACCGAGGACAGCCATGAACATAAATGTAGATCCGACAAGAACCAAAAATATTATTAAAGAGCGTTCCGTGAGTTCTAAAATAACAAATTTAAAGGTTTTCTATGCAAACGCTCGTAGCATACGCAATAAATTTTCAGATTTAGAGGAGCTAGTGTTTACAGAAAATTATGATGTGATTGGCATAACAGAATCTTGGCTCAATACAGAAGATAGAGACTTTTTAGCAGAGTATTCACTTCCCGGTTATGTAATGTTTGAGAAAAGCCGAATAAATCGAAATGGAGGTGGCGTTTTACTTTATATCAGAGAAAGTCTTAACCCTACCCTCTTGTCAAAACCTCAAATTGTGAACGTCGACACATCTTTTGTGCTAATAAAGAATAATAAAGGTACCAAAATAATACTTGCATTAATATACAGACCTCCAGCTCAATCAGTGCAAACTGACCGAGAAATTTACGAACAAATTGCAGATGTAAGTAACTCACAAGATACCGTAATTTTTGGTGACTTTAATTTACCTGTGACCAAGTGGGGCGATACTCTTACTTCACACTCCGGACATGACTTGTATACGAACTTGCAAGAGAGTTCACTTTATCAATTTGTTGGAACGCCGACCCGTGGTAATAACGTTCTTGACATTGTACTTGCAACAAAAGAAGAATTAATAGAGAATTTGAATGTTGGTGATGAATTCAGTAACAGCGACCATCGTACGATAACTTTCACTTTAAAGTTTACTAGTAACGAACCAAATAGTAGCATCGAAAAAGTCCCTAATTTCAAGAAAGCAAACTTCCATAAACTTAGAGCTATGTTTAAAGAAACTGACTGGAGCTTTTTAATTCACAATAACGACATAAATACATCTTGGAAGTTATTCGAAGCCACTTACCTAAAAGCAGTGCAAGACTGCATACCATCGAAAACTCGGCGTCCAGGCCATAATAATAAGCCCAAATGGTGGAATAAAGATATTTCAAACTGCCTGCTTGCTAAAAAATTTGCTAATGATAGATTAAAATCCTCACAAAATGACGAAGAACGGCTGAAATTTGTAGAGCTACGACGCAAAGCCAAAAAGTTAATTAAGCAAAGTAAAAAGACCTTAGAGTTACATATTGCGAATCAAAGTAAAACAAACCCGAAAGAATTCTATAGTTTATATCAGAAAGAAAAAAGTCGTTACTTCAACTGTTGGACCGTTAGTCGATGAAAATGGAGAATACACCAAAGACGAAGAACAAATGAGTAATGCCCTCAATACCTTCTTTGCATCAGTTTTTACAACAGAAGACCTCAGTGATATCCCTACACCATCGCCGATTCAGATTGATAATTCAGATGTTCTAAGCAATATCACCGTTACAGAGAGAGAAGTATTGAATTGTTTAGATAAACTCAAGGTAAATAAAACGCCTGGACCTGATACAATCTCGCCTAGAGTTCTAAAGGAAGCTAAGGATGAGCTCTCTAAACCACTGACATTACTATTCAATAAATCCTTGCAGTCTGGAACTATGCCCGATCAGTGGAAGCTAGCCAACGTAACACCGATATTCAAAAAAGGCAGCAAATCCCTACCCAGTAACTATCGTCCAATTAGCTTAACCTCAGTTGTATGTTTAAAATGCTAGAAACGGTCATACGAGACAGACTCGTAAATCACTTAGAGGAAAATAACATACTTAAAGATACTCAACACGGCTTTCGTAAAAAACGTTCCTGTTTAACAAACCTCTTAGACTTCTTCCACGATATCCTCAACCTCTACGATGAGAGTAAAGCTGTAGATATTATATACCTTGATTTTCAAAAGGCCTTTGACAAAGTTCCCCACAAACGTTTACTGCTAAAACTAAAAGCGCATGGAATACAAGACGGTGTGTTGAAATGGATAGAAAATTGGCTCAGCGACAGAAAGCAAAGAGTAGTCATAAACGGTAAGGCATCAAAATGGACCAATGTAAGTAGCGGGGTACCCCAGGGATCGGTACTAGGACCAATTCTCTTTCTAATTTACATCAACGACATAGATGAGGGTCTCACCTGTACAATCTCAAAATTTGCTGACGATACAAAAATTGCAAATAGCGTACTCTCAAAAGAACAAGTTGACGATATGCAACACAATCTAGATAAATTGTCATGTTGGGCCCAAATTTGGCAAATGAGTTTCAATGCGGATAAATGTAAAGTACTACATATCGGATACCTAAATGAGAAAGCAAACTATTCGATGAATGGCACTCAGCTTAAGAATGTAAACAGAGAAACCGATCTGGGAGTAACAATATCGAGTAACCTAAAACCGAGTCAACAATGTTCAGAAGTTGTTAAGAAGGCAAACAAAATAATTGGCTTTATAGGCAGGTCATTTGAGCATAAATCCAAAGAAGTTATCCTAACCCTTTACAATTCATTAGTCCGCCCTCTTCTGGAATACTGCGTTCAATCCTGGTGCCCTTATTACCAAACGATATAAACAAGCTAGAACGAGTTCAACGTAGAGTTACCAAAATGATACCTAGCCTAAAGAACAAACCATACGAAGAGCGTCTTAGAGAATTAAATCTATTTCCTTTAACCCAGCGTAGATTAAGAGGTGACTTAATTCAAGTGTTCAAAATCATCAAAGGCATCGACAATATGAACTGTAGTAAGTACTTCACTATCGACCAATCTAATTACACGCGGGGAAACGGTTGCAAAATTATTGGTAAATCTTTTAACTCACACGAATCTAAGAATTTCTTCTTCAATCGAGTTGTCAACTTGTGGAATGGGCTTCCCCGAAACGTTATAGACTGCATCACCGTTGATTCATTTAAACTCCGCCTAGACAAATATCTTGCATCAAACCCGCGACTGACTGCGTTTGTAAATTAATAACTTTATTTTATCCCCCCCTCAGTTACTAACCCATCTGTCCCCTACTAACTTCCTAATCCTGCCACGGACATTAGTTCCAGGGCAGTAATTCCCTTTCCAATGTTCCCTTACCCACTCTAAACCACTGTTTGGACACTTGATCCTCAGTGTTTTGGAGGACAAGCAACCTAGAAGGGTCACTAGATCTGTTGTTGCTTGATTTCCTTTGTACTCCTTTGTACTCCTTTGTACTCTTTCATCATACATTCGGATCAGCTGCTTCCATAAATCAATCGGCTATCTATATCTCTATCTCTATCTATATCGGTCTGACAGCGACCCCTCAGTAGTTTCTCTCTCTCTCTCTCTCTTTCATCAAACATTCGGATCAGCTGCTTCCATAAATCAATCGGCTATCTATATCTCTATCTCTATCTATATCGGTCTGACAGCGACCCCTCAGTAGTTTCTCTCTCTCTCTCTTTCTCTCTCTTTCATCATACATTCGGATCAGCTGCTTCCATAAATCAATCGGCTATCTATATCTCTATCTCTATCTATATCGCTATCTATATCGGTCAGACAGCGACCCCTCAGTAGTTTCTCTCTCTCTCTCTCTCTCTCTCTCTCTCTATCTATCTATCTATCTATCTATTGCCTGACGCCGTGATCCCCGAAGGGGTGGCCACGAACGAACCGCATTCGGATCAGCTGCTTCCATAAATCAATCGGCTATCTATATCTCTATCTCTATCTATATCGGTCTGACAGCGACCCCTCAGTAGTTTCTCTCTCTCTCTCTCTCTTTAATCATACATTCGGATCAGCTGCTTCCATAAATTAATCGGCTATCTATATCTCTATCTCTCTCTATATCGGTCTGACAGCGACCCCTCAGTAGTTTCTCTCTCTCTCTCTCTCTCTTTCATCATACATTCGGATCAGCTGCTCCCATAAATCAATCGGCTATCTATATCTCTATCTCTATCTATATCTCTATCTCTATCTATATCGGTCTGACAGCGACCCCTCAGTAGTTTCTCTCTCTCTCTCTCTCTCTCTCTCTCTCTCTTTCATCATACATTCGGATCACCTGCTTCCATAAATCAATCGGCTATCTATATCGGTCTGACAGGGACCCCTCAGTAGTTTCTCTCTCTCTCTCTCTCTCTCTCTCTCTCTCTCTCTCTCTCTCTCTCTCTCTCTCTCTCTCTCTCTCTTTCATCATACATTCGGATCAGCTGCTTCCATAAATCAATCGGCTATCTATATCTCTATCTCTATCTATATCTCTATCTCTATCTATATCGGTCTGACAGCGACCCCTCAGTAGTTTCTCTCTCTCTCTCTCTTTCATCATACATTCGAATCACCTGCTTCCATAAATCAATCGGCTATCTATATCGGTCTGACAGGGACCCCTCAGTAGTTTCTCTCTCTCTCTCTCTCTCTCTCTCTTTCATCATACATTCGGATCAGCTGCTTCCATAAATCAATCGGCTATCTATATCTCTATCTATATCTCTATCTCTATCTATATCGGTCTGACAGCGACCCTTCAGTAGTTTCTCTCTCTCTCTTTCTCTCTCTTTCATCATACATTCGGATCAGCTGCTTCCATAAATCAATCGGCTATCTATATCTCTATCTCTATCTATATCGCTATATATATCGGTCAGACAGCGACCCCTCAGTAGTCTCTCTCTCTCTCTTTCATCATATTTTGTCCAACCACCTAATCTAACTTAGCCTAGGCGAGAACATGTGACTACCTGTTATGTATAGTCATGCAGCCCACCACGTGTGAACCCTAAAACATATATAGACACCCCATATATATGCGTTCAAACCTCGTAAAGGTATTAGTTAAATAGATACCAACATGACGGAAGCATTTACCTCCGATGCTCTCGACATATTCAAATAACCCGCTCGCATAATAGTTGTTGTTGTTGTTGTTGTTCCCCAAGCTGCCTGGCCGAACAGCCCCAAGGCCCCGAGCAATTCCAAGGCCATAACCAAGCGCCCCCACAGAACCCTCCCTGCCGACCACAATAAAGCCTGGGTGACCGAAGCCACTCCATGGCGGGCTACAGCAATTCCGGCAAATCTGAACTCGTCAAGAAAGCATCCAAGCGTCCAAGCATCATAATAAATTTAATAGCGTATACATGTGTGGCAATCTGTGAGAGGGTGTTACATATATATATATATATACTGTATATATCGTAAGGTGGGGCAAATGCGCACCCGTCGGGGTAAGTGCGCACCGAAGTAAATTATTTCTTACAATCATCAAAAACAGGCTTCGAATATTTTATTTTTTGGATTGTTTCCTAGTTTGAATACAGAGCAGAGATATTGATTCAACTTTAACAAGTGTGACCCTACCATTTTATCAAGAACAGTGACCACCCGTACGGCTTCCTTCAATGCTCCATCCTCCCTGAAGGAAAATTTGGACGAAACACTACGTTGGAATACTAAGGGTAAAAGTTACCTAACATTAAATATTGGTAGGGTACTCTATTAGGCTCATTAGTTATGTATATCCTTGGGTAGATTAGGCTATAATTATATGTTGCTAGGTGTAAGGGGAGGTTTTTAGTTTGTTTTCTACTCTTCCAGCATCTTAAAATTTCACCCCTTTGACCCTCTTTCAAGATAAATTTGTACATTTTTCGGTAGAAAAATGTCCCGGCTGAAAGCCGGTTCCTCTTAAATTACAGGCTCGCTATCGCTCGCCAGGATAAAATCGACACCTAAATGGCACGAAAGGTCTTAAAATTGACAGAAATGGGTTGAAAGTTCTTAAAATCGTCAAAATAATGAGGCGCACGTCTTAACATTAGGAAAACAATGGGGCTAAACATGAGGGAGAAAGGAGTCAAGAAAAAAATCCCTCAAGTGGATATCTCCCCTTAACCTCTTAAGTGCGCATGGGGGTAATTAGACACCTCTGCCTGTGCGCATGTATTTGAGCTGTTTCCATCACTAAAATATTCATTTTACCATAAATAGCATTAATACTTATCAATATGCGCCTATTATAGGTTGATTATAAAGGTATTAACCTGTTACAACAATAAAATGAGTGAAAACAGCGTTTGGATGGTCAAAATCGGAGATACAGGCCGCGAGTTACATAATGTATGGGTGAGGCAACCTCCTTTCCCACCAATTTCCCCCAAGGCCACTGAGACACTGTCGATCGATACTCTCTCTCTCTCTCTCTCTTGCACTCGCTTGCTAACAGTGATGACAATGCCCTGCTTGCAACTCGCTAATGTTAGCACGAAAATATACCTCAGAATAAGGGAATAACAGGGAAAATAGGTGATAACTGAAGGAGGGGAGGAAAGTGGGGAAGGAGGGGAGGTAGAGGACTGATATTTTGCATGGCCCAAGGGCAAAAAAAAAATAAAATAACAAAATATATATACCGGTATATATATTTTTTTTCGATGTTTAAAATTGATTTTTTTTTTTCTCTGACTCTTAAGAGTCTTCCCGCAGTCCGCCGGGGTAACTCTTAAGAGTCTTCCCGCAGTTCCCGGGTTAACCCATACTGTACCGGCGACGTGTTTTTAATTGAATTCTAGTAATATTTAGACGATTTTGTGCAGTTTATATAGGATCTGTGGTTTTAAAAAGGGTTAATGGAGATAGTTCGAAGCCTGTCAATTGCTGTAGGCCCTTTTTAAACTGAATACAATCGTCTAATAGTTGCCCGAATAAGGTTAAAAAGACGTCACTGGTACTGAATGGGTTAACTTGGCAGTATACATTTAAATAACCCAATGTGACTATAGTGTAGAGGCGGGAAGGAGCGAGTCACTTCCAGAGATGACACAGCCGGCTTGTCATACCGGGGGGGGGGGGGGGGGGGGAATGGGGACATTGAGGAGAGAAGTTTATCTATTTGTTTATACTGGTATACTTATTCACTTATTATTATTATTATTATAGTAGTTGTAGTAGTAGTTGTAGTAGTAGTAGTAGATTATAGTAGTTGTAGTAGTAGTGGCCGAGGACCCTCGGAGAGTGCTGAACGCATTACCGAGGTAATCCTATCGGGCATGGAAGCATACATTCCATTCTCTTTCTCTCAGACTAATGCTAAAAAATCTTGGTTTACTCACGCCTGTTCTACTGCTGTCTGCAATAAGGAGGAAGCATTCAAACGGTACCAACGCCTTAAAACTCAAGACTCTCATTCTTCATATGTTTCTGCCCGGAATCAAGCCAAATCTGTTCTTCGACTTGCCAAACACTCTTTCATCAATAATAAATGCACTGAACTATCCAACTCTAGCTCTTCCCAAGCTTTCTGGCATCTAACCAAAAACCTCTCCAACAATTTCTCTTCCTCGTCTTTCCCTCCCCTTTCCCACTCTGATGGCACAACCATCACATCTTCCTCTGACAAAGCTAAACTCTTCGCTCAAACTTTTGCTAGAAACTCCACCTTGGATGATTCCGGTGCTATTCCTCCCTCTCCGCCCTCCTCTCTCTTACTTATGCTTAATATCCTAATCTCTTCTAAAGATGTACTTTCTACCCTCTCTGGGCTTAACACTAATAAGGTGTACGGTCCGGACGGTGTTCCTCCTGTTGTTCTCAAAAACTGTGCTTTCGTGCTGACTCCCTGCCTAGGCAAACTCTTTCGTCTCTGTCTATCCTCTAACGTCTTCCCTTCATGCTGGAAGTTTGCTCACATTCAACCTGTCCCAAAGAAGGGTGACCGCTCTCAACCCTCCAACTATCGTCCAATTGCTCTTATCTCTTGTCTTTCTAAAGTTTTTGAAACTATTCTTGCTTCCAAATTTCTTAAGCATTTCTCTTCTCATAATCTGCTCTCAGATCGCCAGTATGGCTTCCTTAAGGGTCGCTCTACTGGTGATCTTCTTTCATATCTTACTAACTCTTGGTCATCCTCCTTTCGGGACTTCGGTGAGACTTTTTCTATTGCACTAGACATATTGAAAGCCTTCGATAGAGTCTGGCATGAATCTTTAATTTCTAAACTACTCTCCTTCGGTTTCTATCCCTCCATCTGTGCCTTTGTCTCTAATTTCCTTTCCGGCCGTTTTTGTGGCCGTTTTGTGGACGGCCATTGTTCACTTCCTCACCCTATAAACTCCGGTGTTCCTCAGGGCTCTGTCCTATCTCCTATTCTCTTTCTAATTTTTATAAATGATCTCCTTAACTGTACCTTAATTCCCATCCATTCATACGCAGACGACTCAACCTTACACTACTCCATTAGTATTTTCATAACGCCCCAGCCAGCAATCCCTCAACGACAAACGTAATGAAGCCATAGAACTCTTAAATTCTGATCTAAATACTATTTCCAATTGGGGCAGAGAAAACCTTGTTAACTTTATTGCTTCCAAAACCCAATTTCTCCATCTATCTACCCGTCAGGATCTCCCAGCGGACTATCCCTTATTCTTCAACAATACAAAAATCAACCCTTCATCTTCTCTCAATATTCTTGGTGTCTCTTTTTCTTCTGCTCTCATTTGGAAGGACCATATTACCAGTCTTGCTAAGGCAGCCTCCCAGAAGCTGGGTGTGCTCAACCGCCTTAGGGGGTTCTTTTCCCCTGCACAGCTTCTTGCTCTGTACAGGGGCATAGTGCACCCTTGTATTGAGTATTGTTCACATGTGTGGGGAGGTTCCTCTCACACCGCTCTCCTAGACAAAGTTGAAAGGAAGGCCTTTCGTATCATTAACTCCCATCCACTCACCAACTCTCTGCAATCTCTCTCTCTCCGCCGCAATGTTGCATCTCTCTTGCTATTCTATCGCTACTATAATAATCAGTGTTCCTCAGAGCTATCCCAGTGCATACCACCTCCTTTATGTAGGGCACGTGGTACCCGTCTTGCAACTCAATCCCACCCCTACTCTGTGCAACTCTTCAACCCAAGAGTGAAACGTTACTCTCAAACTTTCTTCTACTCAACAGCTGAGCTCTGGAACTCTCTCCCAGAATCAGTCTTTCCCTCTTCCTATGACTTAAATTGCTTCAAACTCTGTGTGTCCAGGCATTTTGGCTCGAGCGTCCCTTGATTTTGGCCCTGTCACTCTTTCAACTATGGGGGAGTCACTCGCTAGAGGCAGTTATGCCTTTTGCCTCCCTCAATCACATAGAAAAGAAAAAAAAAGTAGTAGTAGTAGTAGTAGTAGTAGTAGTAGTAGTAGTAGTACACAGCTTGTCGTCTAATACCATTGGACAAGAATCCAGGGTTCAGACCTGTAGGTGTGGGTGAAGTGTTGAGAAGAATCATCGGAAAATGCATAATGGAGGTGGTGAAGGACGATGTGCGGTCAGCGGCTGGAAATCTCCAAGTGTGTGCTGGCCACCAAGCAGGGGGAGAGGCAGCAATTCATGCAATAAGAGAAATATATGAGCAAGAAGAATGTGAAGCCGTGCTGTTAGTGGATGCATCAAATGCCTTTAACACCATCAACAGAAAGACATCAATTCACAACATCAAGGTAAAATGCCCCAGCTTAGCCACCTATGTAGAGAATACCTATAAACAGCCTGCAGACCTCTTCATAGTAAACAACCAAAACTCACGACGTGGAACGGCACTGAAATCAATGGAAGGAACCACACAAGGGGACCCAGTAGCAATGGCGATGTACGCATTAGGTCTCTCGGCGTTGCTATCATTAACAAGACATGAGACGACACATGTTAAGCAGGCGGCCTATGCAGATGATCTCACTGGAGCAGGGAAAGTCAATGATCTCAAGAGCTGGTGGGAGCAAGTATCACAAGTGGGACCAGAAATAGGATACTTTCCAAATGCTAGTAAGTCTATACTGATAGTAAAAGCAGAACATTATGAAAATGCCTTAGAAGCTTTCAACGGTAGTGAAGTGGTCGTAACAAAGGATGGACAGCATCATCTAGGGGCAGTGATTGGCACAGAAGAGTTCAAGAAGCAATACATGGAAGAGAAGTTCAGAGAGTGGGTAAACGAAATAGAAATACTAGCCAAAATTGCAAAGACGGAACCACAGGCTGCATATTCGGCATTCACATATGGGGTCAAACACCGCTGGACCTACTTGATGCGTACCATTCCAAACGTGGGTCCACAACTTCAACCGCTAGAAGACGCCATCAGAGACAAACTCATCCCAGCTTGGATGAAGTCCCACACCCCAAATGCTACAGAGAGGGAATTGCTCGCACTTCCTCCTAGGTTAGGAGGGCTTGGAATCATCAATCCGGTGAGGAGGGCGACAACGGAACACGAGAACTCAGTAAAGATAACAGAATCTCTCACTGAACGCATCGTAGCGCAAGATCCTGACGGCGAAGTGGACCAGGCGGACATCTACAACATCAGAAAGACCATCACGTCAGAGAGGCAAAACTCACAGAAAAATGACCTGGCACAATTGATGCGACAACTTTCCCCGAGACTAACAAGAAAAGTACAAATAGCACAAGAAACGGGTGCTTCAAATTGGCTGACAACACTACCAATCAAGGCAAAAGGCTTCAATCTAAACAAACAAGAATTTAATGATGCTATTGCACTGAGGTATGATTGGCCGATTGAAGGACTGCCCGATCGATGCGTTTGTGGAATCAACAACGATGCAGACCACAGCATGATATGTAAGAAGGGAGGATTCATCAGCATCAGGCACGATGAAGTAAGAGATGTAACGGCGAACATGCTCAGGGAGGTGTGTCGAGATTTGGTGCGCGAACCATCACTCATTCCCTTGGAGGGAGAGATCTTGCAGCACAGGACGGCCAACACATCCAACGAAGCACGAGTGGACGTTAGTGCAAGAAGTTTTTGGACAAGAGCACAGCGAGCATTCTTTGACGTAAGAATATTTGACCCAATGGCCCATAGCTACAGAGGGCTGTCTCTGGAGGCTGCACACAAGAGGAATGAACAACAGAAGGTCAGGGCATATGGGGAAAGGATCTTAAACATCGAACATGGCAGCTTTACCCCACTAGTCTTCACCACATCTGGAGGGATGGGACCTAGGGCCCAGTGCTTCTATTCAAGGCTTGCAGAGATCATCGCAGAGAAGAAGAAACAGCCCAGGAGCCACGTTGTAGCCTGGATGAGGTGCCGTCTATCTTTCTCGTTGCTCAGATCAGCACTACTATGCCTGCGGGGAACAAGACTGTCTGCACCACAACCAGCGACGGTGGCAGAAGTGGACTACGAGGCAGCAGTGGCAGAGGGTCGCATAGGAAGGAGACTGGATTGAAGTTGCATGATGTTGAATAGTAATATCTGATGCTTGTAAAATAAAATGTATGAACAATATTAAATAAAAAAAAAAAAAAAAAAAATAGTAGTAGTAGTAGTATTTTTTTTTTTTTTTATTACTACTACTACATTGATTTTTATTTAATATTTTTCATACATTTCATGTTACTACTACTACCATCACCACCTCCACCATCACCACCACCACTACCTTATATTTAATATTGTACACATACTAAATTTCACAAGCATCAGATACTACTATTCTACACCATGCAACTTCAATCCAGTCTCCTTCCAATGCGACCCTCTGCCACTGCTGCCTCGTAGTCTACTTCTGCCACCGTCACTGGTTGTGGTGCAGACTTTCTTGTTCCCCGCAGGCATAGTAGTGCTGATCTGAGCAATGAGAAAGATAGACGGCATCTCATCCAGGCTACGACGTGGCTCCTAGGTTGTTGCTTCTTCTCTGCGATGATCTCTGCTAGCCTTGAATAGAAGCACTGGGCCCTGGGTCCCATCCCTCCTGATGTGGTGAAGACTAGTGGGGTAAAGCTGCCATGTTCGACTTGTAAGATCCTTTCTCCATAATTATGTCCTGACCTTCTCTCGTTCGTTCCTCTTGTGTGCAGCCTCCAAAGACAGCTCGCTGTAGCTGTGGGCCATTGGGTCAAATACTCTTATGTCAAAGAACGCTCGCTGTGCATTTGTCCAAAAGCCTCTTGCACTAACGTCCAATCTTGCTTCAGTGGATGTGTTGGCCGTCCTGTGCTGCATGGTCTCTCCACCCAAGGGAATGAGTGATGGTTCGCTCACCACATCTCTACACACCTCCCTGAGCATGTTCGCTGTTATATCTCTTACTTCATCGTGCCTGATGCTGATGAATCCTCCTTTCTTACATATCATGGTGTGGTCTGTATCGTTGATGGTTCCACAAACGCATCGATCGGGCAGTCCTTCAATCGGCCAATCATACCTCAGTGCAATAGCATCATTAAATTCTTGTTTGTTGAGATTGAAGCTTTTTGCCTTGATTGGTAGTGTTGTCAGCCAATTTGAAGCGCCCGTTTCTTGTGCTATTTGTAGTTTTCTTGTTTGTCTCGGGTGAAGTTGTCCCATCAATTGTGCCAGGTCATTTTTCTGTGAGTTTTGCCTCTCTAACGTGATGGTCTTTCTGATGTTGTAGATGTCTGCCTGGTCTACTTCACCGTCAGAATCTTGTGCTATGATACGGTCAGTGAGAGATCCTGTTATCTTTACCGAGTTCTGGTATTCCGTTACCGCCCTCTTCACTGGGTCGATGATTCCCATCCCTCCCAACCTAGGAGGCAGTGCGAGCAGCTCCCTCTCTGTATCATTCGGGGTGGCGACTTTATCCACGCTGGGATGAGTTTGTCTCTGATGGCATCTTCCAGCGGTTGAAGTAATGCGCTCACATTTGGAACAGTTCTCATCAAGTAGGTCCAGCGATGTTTGACCCCATATGTGAATGCCGAATACGCGGCCTGTGGTTCCGTCTTTGCAATATTGGCCAGTTTCTCAATTTCATTTACCCATTCTCTGACCTTCTCCTCTATGTATTTGTTCTTGAACTCTTCCGTGCCGATCACCGCCCCAAGGTGACGCTGTCCGTCCTTTGTTACTACCACTTCACTACCGCTGAAAGCTTCTACCGCCCTTTCATAATGTTCTGTTTTTACTATTAGTATTGACTTTCTGGCATTTGGATGGTACCCTATTTTTGGTCCTACCTCTGATATTTGTTCCCACCAGTGCTTGAGATTGTTGACTTTTCCCGCTCCAGTGAGATCGTCTGCATAGGCCACCTGCTTTACTTGCGTCGCCTCATGGCTTGTTAAGGTTAGCAACACTGAGAGACCTAAGGCGTACATTGCCATTGCTACTGGGTCATTCTGGGTATTCCATGCGCTTTTAGTTTTAGCAGTAAACGTTTGTGGGGAACTTTGTCAAAGGCCTTTTGAAAATCAAGGTATATAATATCTACAGCTTTACTCTCATCGTAGAGGTTGAGGATATCGTGGAAGAAGTCTAAGAGGTTTGTTAAACAGGAACGTTTTTTACGAAAGCCGTGTTGAGTATCTTTAAGTATGTTATTTTCCTCTAAGTGATTTACGAGTCTGTCTCGTATGACCGTTTCTAGCATTTTACATACAACTGAGGTTAAGCTAATTGGACGATAGTTACTGGGTAGGGATTTGCTGCCTTTTTTGAATATCGGTGTTACGTTGGCTAGCTTCCACTGATCAGGCATAGTTCCAGACTGCAAGGATTTATTGAATAGTAATGTCAGTGGTTTGGAGAGCTCATTCTTAGCTTCCTTTAGAACTCTAAATGAGATTGTATCAGGTCCTGGCGTTTTATTTACCTTGAGTTTATCTAAACAATTTTATACTTCTCTCTCTGTAACGGTGATATTGCTTAGAACATCTGAATTATCAATCTGAATCGGCGATGGTGTAGGGATATCACTGAGGTCTTCTGTTTTAAAAACTGATGCAAAGAAGGTATTGAGGGCATTACTCATTTGTACTTCGTCTTTGGTGTATTCTCCTTTTTCATCGACTAACGGTCCAACAGTTGAAGTAACTACTTTTTTCTTTCTGATATAACTATAGAATTCTTTCGGGTTTGTTTTACTTTGATTCGCAATATGTAACTCTAAGGTCTTTTTACTTTGCTTAATTAACTTTTTGGCTTTGCGTCGTAGCTCTACAAATTTCACCCGTTCTTCGTCATTTTGTGAGGATTTTAATCTATCATTAGCAAATTTTTTAGCAAGCAGGCAGTTTGAAATATCTTTATTCCACCATTTGGGCTTATTATTATGGCCTGGACGCCGTATTTTCGATGGTATGCAGTCTTGCACTGCTTTTAGGTAAGTGGTTTCAAATAACTTCCAAGATGTATTTATGTCATTATTGTTAATTAAAAAGCTCCAGTCAGTTTCTTTAAACATAGCTCTAAGTTTATGGAAGTTTGCTTTCTTGAAATTAGGGACTTTTTCGATGCTACTATTTGGTTCGTTACTAGTAAACTTTAAAGTGAAAGTTATCGTACGATGGTCGCTGTTACTGAATTCATCACCAACATTCAAATTCTCTATCAATTCTTCTTTTGTTGCAAGTACAATGTCAAGAACGTTATTACCACGGGTCGGCGTTCGAACAAATTGATAAAGCGAACTCTCTTGCAAGTTCGTATACAAGTCATGTCCGGAGTGTGAAGTAAGAGTATCGCCCCACTTGGTCACAGGTAAATTAAAGTCGCCAAAAATTACGGTATCTTGTGAGTTACTTACATCTGCAATTTGTTCGTAAATTTCTCGGTCAGTTTGCACTGATTGAGCTGGAGGTCTGTATATTAACGCAAGTATTATTTTTGTACCTTTATTATTCTTTATTAGCACAAAACATGTGTCGACGTTCACAATTTGAGGTTTTGACACGAGGGTCGGGTTAAGACTTTCTTTGATATAAAATAAAACGCCACCTCCATTTTTATTTATTCGGCTGTTCTCAAACATTACATAACCGGGAAGTGAATACTCTGCTAAAAAGTCTCTATCTTCTGTATTGAGCCAAGATTCTGTTATGCCAATCACATCATAATTTTCTGTAAACACTAGTTCCTCTAAATCTGAAAATTTATTGCGTATGCTACGAGCGTTTGAATAGAAAACCTTTAAAGTTGCGGATTTAGAACTCGCAGAACGTTCTTTCATCGAATTTTTGGTTCTGGTCGGATCTACATTTACATTCATGGCTGTCCTCGGTCCTCGGTCGTTATCCCTGACGGTTTTGAATTTGGGTCGTGTTGGTGGAGCTTTATCCAAATTCGCGGTTCTTGACGGATTAGTATTTAATTCCTTTGTAGGTTGCCGTCCTCGCTGTCTTCGGTCCTCCTTCCTGGTTGTCCTGTGCTGAGTCGATTTCTTCTCCGAAAATCCTTCACCGCATCGTTGAGAAGACGCCCAAAACGTGCTGCTCCCACCTGGTTCAGATGAACTCCATCGTCCGAAAACAAATAGTCATCGTAGTAGAAATTGTCCCAGGTGTCGACGAATCCCACGTTCTCCTTCCTGCAGAGGTTTGCTAGACAACGATTTGTGCTGGTGGCTATGTTGTAAAATCGGCTCTCTACACCGAGCCGGGGGACGATTCCTGAGACGATGATCCTTGATGACTTCTCCTTAAACGACTTGATCAGCTGCTGGTACTTTAAAAGCGAATCTTCCGACCGGGTTCGCTGTACATCGTTGGATCCAACGTGGATGACATACATTGTATTAGCAGGGGCCAGCTTTGATACTTCGTCAACTGCTGCAACTACGTCATCCACACCACCACCAGGGATACAAAAATGCTTCCTGGTCTTAGGTGCCCTGGCGCAAAACTCTGTGAGCTGACCACGTATCATCGAGTCTCCCACGAGCCGGACTTCTTCTATTTCCTCTTCGTCATCTGAGTCTGCGAGTATCTGGAAACGGTTTTGACACTCGGTAATCGGTATGTGTTTCCTGGTCTTGGGGCAAACGTTGTTCCTCATGACACGGAAGTTGTCTTGAGGGGGAAGAGAGTCACTATTTGTATCTTGAGTATCGGAAACATCAGCTGAAGTGGCTACTGTAGGCGTTGAATTGTTGGCAGTTGACGTTGGGGCATTGGTGGCTGCTGGATTGCGGTGACAATTGAAGTTTGTGGTACTCCAACGTTGAGTGTTACAAACTCTTGGAGTGATTCCAGCTTCATGGTGAGGACGTTGATCTTGTTGTAGGCTTCATCTAATTTCACTGTAAAATTCTCTCGTTGCTGGCAGAGCCGGCAGACTTGAAGATCGATAGTAGCAAACGTAGTAGGAAGAGGTGGTGATGGTTGTTGTGGTTTATGAATGAAAGGTAATAATGTTAGTAGGAAGAGGTGGTGGTGGTGGTTGTGGTTTATGAATGAAAGGTAGTAATGGTAGTAGGAAGAGGTGGTGATGGTGGTTGTGGTTTATGAATGAAAGGTAGTAATGGTAGTAGGAAGAGGTGGTGGTGATGGTTGTGGTTTATGAATGAAAGGTAGTAATGGTTGTTGTTGTTGTTGTTGTTCCCTAAGCTGCCTGGCCGAACAGCCCCGAGTGCCTGAGAAAGGCCATGGCCACGATCGGGCTTTCCCACAGAGCTCTCATTGAGTGTAGATTGTGTTGTTGGCGTAAGTGGGTGTGTGAAATGCAGTCTTCTATGATGTGTTTAATGGTATGGGGTGCTGTGTTACATCCCGGGCAGGCGTCGACAACGGAATCATCCAGTCTCTTCTGATAGCTCAGGAGAGCTGCATGGTGTCCACATCTCAGCCTGGCCAGGTGGACTCTATCCTCGCGAGGAAGGGAGGATTCGGAAGGATGGATTTCGGGAGATCGTGCATGCAGCTGCGTGTTGTCTGTGAGTGAGTGAATGGATCGGTGAGAGATATGAGTATGGATGTGCTTCTGGAAGTTGGTTCGGGGTGGGCAGGGAGGGAGAGAGGACAATAATTGTGTGTGATACCGTGTGCTGGGTGTTGTTTTGATATTTCTTGGTGTCTGTGGGTGTGTTGCCATGTAGTTTAGTGGGTGGTCTTGGTTCGTGGAGGCTGCTGCCAGGAATTGAGTGCCTCTCATGTCCAGATGGTCTTTGACTTTGAGGATTTTGGTTTCTTGATGTAGGTGATCTGTGGGTGCAGTAGCTGTGCAGCCTGTAATGATCTTCAGGGCTTTGTTTTGAATAGTCTGTAAGGTCTTATGATGTGTTTCAGCTAGGTTAGAAGCCCAGGCTGGGCTTGCATATTCCATCACTGATCTTATGTATTGTTTATATACTGTGGTGATAGTTTCTTTGTTGTGTCCAAATTTTGTGTGAGCAAGTGACCTGAGGGCGTTAAGTCTGGGTGTCAGTTTCTTTTTAATATTTGTGGTGTGCTGTTTGAATGTCATATGAGTATCATATGTTACTCCTAGGATTTTGGGTGTGTGTGTATGTGTTAGGGGGGTGTTGTTTATGGTGAGTTGAGGGATGTATTCGTGTTCTCCTGTCCAACTTGTGAGCAGGGTTGCGGTAATGGTAGTAGGAAGAGGTGGTGATGGTTGTTGTGGTTTATGAATGAAAGGTAGTAATGGTAGTAGGAAGAGGTGGTGGTTGTTGTGGTTTATGAATGAAAGGTAGTAATGGTAGTAGGAAGAGGTGGTGGTTGTTGTGGTTTATGAATGAAAGGTAGTAATGTTAGTAGGAAGAGGTGGTGGTTGTGGTATATGAATGAATGGTAGTAATGGTAGTAGGAAGAGGTGGTGGTTGTTGTAATGGTTTATGAATGAAAGGGTATAGGGGTGAGGGTAAGGTAATAGATGGGTTAGCTGGGGTAGGGTAGGGTGTGTGGCGAGTAAGCTAAGGTACAGTTGGCCACGTAAGTTTCTTTACACTCCCTGATTTTATGTATAATGTAAAAATAGTATGATTAAATTAATGGTAATTAATTAAAGCATGGTGGACAGAAGAGGTAAGAATAGCTGTGGAAGAAAAGAAGAAAGCATATAGAGAGTGGTTGGGTAGTAGAGGGAATGAAGATT
Source organism: Paralithodes platypus (assembly GCA_032716605.1). Classification (NCBI taxonomy): domain Eukaryota; kingdom Metazoa; phylum Arthropoda; class Malacostraca; order Decapoda; family Lithodidae; genus Paralithodes; species Paralithodes platypus. The sequence continues at coordinate 919,274 of CM064557.1, read as the reverse complement.
CCGAGAAACAGAAACGAGCGAGGTACGTGGAGAGTAAGAGGGTAGTGAAGAGAGTAGTGAAGGAAAGTAAGAGAAGAGTAGATGAGGAATTTGGAAGGAATCTGAGTGTAAAATGGAGGGAGAGTAAGAAACTGTTCTGGAAAGAAGTCAAGAAAGTTAGGGAAGGTAGCAAGGGAAACAGTAAGGGTGTGAAAGATAAGAATGGGAGAATGCTAGCCGAGAAGCAAGAGAGAGTCGAAAGATGGAGGAGTACTTCAGTGAGTTGCTAAATGTAAGGAATGAAGAGCCAGCAAACATAGCTGGATATGGTATGGGAGGGAGAAGAAGAGAAGTAGTGGAGGAGGAGGTGGGGATCAGGAGGTCAGAAGTGTGGGAAGCCATGAAAAGAGTGAAGTTGGGGAAAGCACCAGGAACAGATGGAGTGTGTGGGGAAATGTTGAGGTATGGTGGTGAGATAGTGATAGAATGGGTATGGAAAATGTGCAAACTAGCATGGGAGAAGGGGAGTGCACCCGATGACTGGAAGACTGGCATAATAGTCCCCCTATATAATGGCAAAGGGGAAAGAGGAGTGTGTGGTAACCACCGAGGAATATGTCTTCTAAGCGTAGTAGGGAAGGTATACAGTAGGGTAGTGATTGAGAGAGTGAGAGTGAGAACGGAGAAATGGATAGGCGACGAGCAGGGAGGTTTTAGGAAGGGAAGAGGATGTGTAGATCAGATTTTTACCCTGAATTGTGTTGTGGAGAAGTATCTGGAGAAGAAACAAAAGGTGTATGTTGCCTTTATGGACTTGGAGAAGGCCTATGACAGAGTGGATAGAGAAGGTTTGTGGAAAGTACTAAGAATATACGGAGTAGAGGGCAAGTTGCTGAAAGCAGTGAAGAGTATGTATGAGGGTGCAAAGGCGACAGTACGTGTGGAGAGTGCGCAGAGCGAGTTCTTTGACCTGAATGTTGGTTTGAAACAGGGGTGTGTGATGTCCCCGTGGTTGTTTACTGTATATATGGATGGAGTCATGAAAGAAATACTATCAAGAGCAGTGGATGTTGGTGTATCACTGAAAAGGGAGGGAATTGAGTGGAAGCTACCTATACTGCTGTTTGCGGATGATACAGTTCTGATGAGTGATAATGAATGGGAGTTGCAGGGTCTGGTAAATGAGTTTGGAACAGTGTGCGAAAAACGGAATTTGAAGGTAAATACGGGGAAGAGCAAGGTAATGGTCTTCAAAAGGGGTGAAGTCACAGAGTGTGAGGTGAAGCTGAACAGTCAGGCTATGGAGATCGTCAACTCTTTTAAGTATCTGGGCAGTGTGTTGAGTAAAGATGGGACTATGGATGAAGAAGTGCGGGAGAGGGTACAACAGGGGAAGAGGGTTGTAGGAACGCTAAAAGCAGTAACAAGAAATAGGGTGGTCAGTATGGAAGTGAAGAAGTCCTTGCATGACAGTGTGGTAATCCCGACACTGACTTACGGAAGCGAAGCATGGACGTTGGTTGAGAGACTCAGACCAAGAGTGAGAGCAGTGGAAATGAATTACTTAACCCGGTGAGACCCAGCGTCGCACGTGATGCGTCGGCAGTGTTTGATCACCAACTCCCAGCGACGCATCACGTGCGTCCGGCATATAAAAAAAAACTTACGTGGCTCGTAAGGTAGGAAATGGCGGGAGAATAGGAGGGGGAGGTACCGTAGTGTGTGTGGGAGCCGGGCCACTAGGTGTGAGTGGGCCGAGACAGCCGCGCGGCTGGTGGTGGTGGGCTTAGTGGGGATACTTTACACCCTTAGTTCACCGCCACTTTGAACCTTCATTACTCCGGTCGTATGGGAGCTAGAGGCTTGAGATTTATGTGAGACACTCCTTAGGATGTATGCCGTACAATGCCATACTCAGTTTTTACCTTAGTGCTCCCGGGCGGGTGGTCATGCGGGGGAGACGAACTTTCGACCCCCCCCCCCCCCCTGCCCCCCAAATGACCGAAATGAGTTTCTTTTTTATTTTTTTCTTCATTTCTCACCATTCTCTTCCATTTTGGCTCAACAAATTTTTTGGAGGCTCCCCCCCCCTCAAAACAAAATGTCCGAGGTGATTTATTTTTTATTTTTTTTCATTTCTCATCCTTGTCTTCCATTTTAGCAAACAAAAAAAAGAAGTGAAAATGGCTTGGGACTGGGGTGAACAAAATATTATAACTAGCCGGGGCTCAACGGGTTAAGGAGTGCGTGCGGAGTTACATGGAGGGATAGACAGACTAATGAGGAAGTAAGAAGGAGGTGTGGTGTGGAGGTAGATGTGCTGGAAAGTGTGAAAAGGAACAACTTGAGATGGTTCGGCCATATGGAACGTATGGAAAGCGAGAGAATGACTAAGAAGGTGTACGAGAGCGAGGTGGAGGGACAGAGAGGGAGAGGTAGACCGAATATGAGGTGGAAGGATGGAGTGGGGAAGTACATGAACGAGGGCGGTGCTGGTTGGGGGGAGGGGCGTTGACTGACTGGGGACAGAGGTGCATGGGGGCGGTTCGTTCGTGGCCACCCCTTCGGGGATCACGGCATCAGGCAATAGATAGATAGATAGATTAAATTAAAGTGCAGTTTCTTGTGTATTACCGTTAGTTAATTCATATGATTACGTAAGAGTTTTATAGCAAATGAATCCTGTAAGTTAGTCAACCACGCTAATTGTACTTCCATACTTAAAATCAGGTTGTGTATTCAAATTATGTGGCCAAATATACCTGTGGAACATGGTAATAGGGTAACCTATTTACCAACCCAGTGTGGCTAAGCGTTACCGCACTCTCCTTGTGCATGGGAGGCTAGGGTTCGATCTCCCGCCAGAACCCCGTATAGGTATATTGACAGCCAAGCACAGCCAATCTTCTTGTCAACATAGCTTCACTGATGGTCTTAGTATTATTCCTAACCGCCTCATCAGTGCCACATTATTTAAAGATTTTCTTTCACTTTAAGGGGAGGTTTTTGGTTGATTCCCTAGACTTCCATCAAGCTTAAAATTACTCCCCCTTGATAGATAAATTTGTAAATTTTTCGGTAGAAAAAATTCCCGGCCGAAGGCCGGTTCCCCTTAAATTACAGACTCGCTATCGCTCGCCAGGAAAAAATCGACACCTAAATGGCACGAATGGTCTTAAAATTGACTGAAATGGGGCGAGGGTTCTTAAAATCGCCAAACTAATGGGGCAAGCGTCTTTAAATCTCACAAGCAATGGGGCTGAACATGAGGGAGAAAGAGGTTCAGAAAAAAATACTTCAAGTGGAAATCTCCCCTTAACCCCACATATTTTTAACAGAACGCTGGATATAATAATAATAATAATAATAATAATAATAATAATATTTATTCAGTTAGCAATTTACAGAGTTGGTACCACATAGTTTGTTACAAATATGACATGTACCAGCCTTGCATAATTCCAACTAAGGATAGCCCAATAAGGCCGTTAGGCGTATTTCCATTGGGGTCCTTGTGGGATTAGGTTAGCTGGGGAAAAATGGGGAGGATAAAGAAATGGATACTTTAGAAAAAGTATTTCTAGGGGGTTATTTTAAGATACCTTACATCCTATAGTAAATATCAGTAATCCGTAATCAGTAATAATTTCAGTTTGGTTTGTCTATCTCTTATGTCGCATTTAGTAGTAGACATAAGCTTGGTGCTCCCTTCTCGCAGCTGTCCGGTTCAGGTGTTCCTTCAGGCTACGTCTGAAGGAATACAGTGTTCTCTTTTCACGGACTGACTGGGGTAGGTCGTTCCAGTCTTTGATGGCGGTGAAGAAGAATGTTTGCTTACCCTGTCCTTGGATTCTCGGGACCTTAAAATTAAACATCCTGTTTCTTGTATTATGTCCACTCCTCTCATTTGCTTTAAAAAAAATCATTCTTTAGGTACTCTGGAGCTCTGTCATAGAAACTTTTGAAGGCATTAGTGAGCCTGATTTGTTTGGCCCTGTCAGCGACATTGAGCATACCTAGTGACTGAAGTTGTTCCTGGCCAACATGTGATCTGGGTCCTAGGTTCAGCATGAACCTAACCATTTTATTTTGAGTGACCTGAAGTTTGTGCTGTGCAGAGTACCAGGATGACACAGAATAGTCAAAATGACATTGAACAAGCGCTTGGCAGAGGGTCTTTTTGGTCGCCGCGGGCAAGCATCCCACCTGTCTATACAGGTATTTTATACGTGCTCTACACTTACTCAGGATAGATTCCAAAATTGTTTCACCTGACAAACTCGCGTCCAGTTTTAGTCCGAGATATTTAACTTGTGACACTGTTGTTATAGGAATATCATTACAGTTGACCGAGAAGCCCACAATGTCTTTCAGTTTGCGTTTTGTTCCACATAAGATGGCTTCCGTCTTGCCCAGGTGAAGAGATAGTCTATTGTCCACTAGCCATTCACTACATGATTCTAGTTCTTTGGAAAGTGAAGCGGCAATACTTATTGGGTCTTTTCCTGAAACCAGGAGCACGCTGTCGTCTGCATACAGTAATAATTTACATGAGACGCTCAGTTCCATGTCGTTCACATAACAGAGAAAGAGTAAGAGACCAAGGATGCTTCCCTGCGGGACCCCACAGTTAATTGGCATAGGATCAGATATATTATCATCAATTTTGACTCTTTGGGTTCTACCACTAAGATAAGATTTAAACCAGTTCACAGACCCTATGCCCATTGCTTGTAGTTTATTACATAGGATATCATGGTCTACTGTGTCAAACGCTTTTTGTAGATCAAGAAGAACCATACCGGTGTAGTTACCTTTAGACATTTATTTACGAATTTGATCCGTTAAGTGGATGAGACAGGAGTCTGTCGAGTACATGCATCTGAAACCTGATTGAAACTTATAGAATAGATAATTTTGTTTGAGGTAGTGTTCAATTTGGGTGTATACCGCTCTTTCAAGGATTTTAGATACAATACATAATATGCTAACTGGTCTGTAGTTACCAACTTCTAGTTTATTTCCTTTCTTGAATAGAGGGGTTACAATAGCTTCCTTCAGTTCAGCAGGTACAGTGTTGGTGTTAATTGACAAGTTGATGATGTGAGTTAGGGGGCCTGCTATACCAATGGCTCCATCTCGTAGAAATTTGGCAGGAATTTTGTCTGGTCCTGTGCTTTTATGTACATTTAGGTTAGACAGCTCGTCAAAAGTGTATTTTGGTGTAACATTTTGCATTCCAAATGTGTTTGGGTGTATGTCTTTATCTCTAGAAATTTCGAAAGGTGGCCGTTGTTGTCGTGTATTTATTGAGAGGTTGAGGTAGGTTCTATGCAAGTGTGTTTGCTATGGAGGTGAAGAAGGAGTTGAAGTAGGTTGAAATTTGTCGTTTATCGTGGCAAATCTGATCATTAATGGTGAGAGCAATATTAGTGTTAGACGAATCCCTTGTCTTGTTGCTGTAGCCTGTTGTTTTTAGGTGCCTCCATAGTTTCTTTGGGTTATTCTGATATTCCTCTGCCTTATTGTGAAAATAATTAGTTTTCGCTGATTTTATTTTCCTACTTAGTTTATTCCTGGCCCTGTTGAACTCATGTTTCAGACCTTGATCCTGTCTATGTTTCGCTAGCCTTTTTAACAGATTGTCTCTGTGTTCCAGATGGTGTAGTATGTCATTGTTGATCCATGGGTCTGACCTTGCTTTAATTCGTATGTCTTTCAGAGGAGCTATTTCGTCTAGAATGTTTGTGATGATGGTTCTGAAGATATAAAAGCAAATTGTGTCCTTGCGAATGTTGTCCTTATTTTTCACATGTGACCGCGAACGATAATGCCAATATCATACCCCAAGGTGTTGGTATGCCCATGGAGGTATATCTTCATGGGTATGCCCTTCACAACTGTCCCACCCTATAGCCTTGGGACCACAGCTGACAAGGCATCAGTTGTGTCTCTTCTCCTTAAACCTCTCATCTCGCCTCACTGCCACCTCCATCACATCAATGTATGCTAACTCCAGATAACTCCACTTTATGATGGCCCAAGTATTTCCCACTCCCCCGTGTAAGAGCCCCCCCCCCCCCCCCCCCCCCCCCCACACACACACACAGACTGCTAAACTGGGAGCAGGGGATAGGCTTAAGGGGGGGGGGGGTTGGCTCATTTATGCATTGTTTTATATATATTTTTAAATTTCCTCCCTAGACCTCCATCAAGCTTTAAACCCCCCCACCCCCAAGACCCTCCTTCAAGATAAATGTGTAAAGTTTTAGATAGAAAAATTTCACGGTCAAAGCCGGTTCTTCTTAAATTTCAGGCTCGCGGGAAAAAATTGACACTTAACCCCTTACGAGCGGCCTAGGTGGTCTATTTGACCGTACCGCCCAGCGTTTTTTTTTTACCCTAAATAGGGTTGTTTACGTGATCATTTTCATGCCTAAATAAGACTCAGAGCGTAAAACAAGTGTCTATCCCTGAAAGGGCGTAAACAGAGCTTTCCAATGACACCCGAACCATCCTTGTACGACTACTGGTTTTCTTGCAACGATCGTGCAACACGAGTGCAAAAACCCTGTAATTAGATAATTTCCCTACATAATTCCCTGTGTAGCGAGTGTGAGAGGGGAGGGAAGGGTGGGAGTCACTTCAGTTGGTCCACCGCGGTGGTGGTGAGCGGTCATACAGTTGCTAGGCTCCTCACACCGCTCAGCTCTCTCTCTCGGCAACATTACGTGCTGAAAATGGCGCACGACATAAGTTGTGAACCGCCACTTAGTCCAAATTTATTTCACACGACATAAGTTGCGCGCCGACAGTTAAGGGTTAAATGACACGAAAAGTCATATATTACATTAATATTGACAAAGAAATGGGCCGAAAGGTCTTAAAATCGCCAAACTAATGAGCCGAACGTCTTAAAATCTGAAAACTAATGGGGCTAAACATGAGGAAGAAGGGGGACCAGAAAAACAACCCTACTCCCCTGAATCCCTCGGTGGTCTGCAGCCCTAGAGACTCACATACACACACAACGTCCATGTTACTGAGGGACCTGTGCCGGTATAATATAACGACCTTGTGTCCTTATTACAGAATGGACATAGATTCATTGGAGAGAGTACAGCGTAGAATGACAAAAATGATCCATAATATTAGAAATCTTTCGTATGAAGAAAGGTTGAAGAAATTAGGTTTACATTCGTTAGAGAGACGCAGAGTTAGAGGGGATATGATAGAGGTGTTCAAGTGGGTTAGTGGGATTAACAAAGGGGACATGGCAAATGTACTAAAGCTCAGTGATAGCGAAAGAACTCGTACCAATGGTTTCAAATTAGATAAATTTCGTTTCAGAAAAGATATAGGCAAGTATTGGTTTGGTAACAGAGTTGTAGATGGGTGGAATGGACTACCAAGTGCTATAGTGGGATCTAAAACTGTAGGGAGCTTTAAGATAAAATTAGATAAGCATATGGACGAGAAGGGTTGGGTGTGAAGGGGGATCAGCCGGGTTGGGCCAATCAGCGCTCTGCAGACCTCCATAATCCTGCGTTAATCTCTAACCGTTTTGGTAAGATGATCCTCAGGGTATTAGAGTGTGAAGCCTATAATTGGGCTTTGTAATTGAATTGGGGTTGTGTGGGACAGGGATCTGCCTTGCTTAGGCCAATCGGCTTTCTGCAGACTCCCATTTTCTTATGTTCTTATGTTCTTATAACAATGTTACTGAGGGACCTGTGCCGGTATAATATAATAATGTTACTGAGGGACCTGTGCCGGTATAATATAATAATGCTACTGAGGGACCTGTGCCGGTATAATATAACAATGTTACTGAGGGACCTGTGCCGGTATAATATAACAATGTTACTGAGGGACCTGTGCCGGTATAATATAATAATGCTACTGAGGGACCTGTGCCGGTATAATATAATAATGTTACTGAGGGACCTGTGCCGGTATAATATAATAATGCTACTGAGGGACCTGTGCCGGTATAATATAACAATGTTACTGAGGGACCTGTGCCGGTATAATATAATAATGTTACTGAGGGACCTGTGCCGGTATAATATAACAATGTTACTGAGGGACCTGTGCCGGTATAATATAATAATGTTACTGAGGGACCTGTGCCGGTATAATATAATAATGTTACTGAGGGACCTGTGCCGGTATAATATAATAATGTTACTGAGGGACCTGTGCCGGTATAATATAACAATGTTACTGAGGGACCTGTGCCGGTATAATATAATAATGTTACTGAGGGACCTGTGCCGGTATAATATAATAATGTTACTGAGGGACCTGTGCCGGTATAATATAACAATGCTACTGAGGAACCTGTGCCGGTATAATATAACAATGTTACTGAGGGACCTGTGCCGGTATAATATAATAATGTTACTGAGGGACCTGTGCCGGTATAATATAATAATGTTACTGAGGCACCCGTGCCGGTATAATATAATAATGCTACTGAGGGACCTGTGCCGGTATAATATAATAATGTTACTGAGGCACCTGTGCCGGTATAATATAATAATGTTACTGAGGGAGCTGTGCCGGTATAATATAATAATGTTACTGAGGGACCTGTGCCGGTATAATATAATAATGTTACTGAGGGACCTGTGCCGGTATAATATAACAATGTTACTGAGGGACCTGTGCCGGTATAATATAATAATGTTACTGAGGCACCTGTGCCGGTATAATATAACAATGTTACTGAGGGACCTGTGCCGGTATAATATAATAATGCTACTGAGGGACCTGTGCCGGTATAATATAACAATGTTACTGAGGGACCTGTGCCGGTATAATATAATAATGTTACTGAGGGACCTGTGCCGGTATAATATAATAATGTTACTGAGGGACCTGTGCCGGTATAATATAACAATGTTACTGAGGGACCTGTGCCGGTATAATATAATAATGCTTGGCAGAGAGATTTTCAGGCAGGCATGGGAGGAAATCATCTAAACCTGCCCTATAGTATTTGTTTTATAGGGGGGTGACCTGCTTTTTGTTATTTCTGTCCTTTTCTCTCTTTCTCTGGCTTGTATCCATTCGGCCCCATTCAGCCAACTATTTTAAGGGGAGATTTCCAGTTGAGGGATATTTTGCTTGACCCTTTTCATTCTCATCTTTAACCCCATTGCTTTTGAGATTTTAAGATGTTTGCCCCATTACTTTGGCCATTTTAACAACTTTCGCCCCATTTCGGTCAATTTAAAGACATTTCGTGCTATTTAGGTGTAATTTTTTTCGTAGTGAGCGATAGTGAAGATAGCGAATTTAAGAGGAATCGACCTTCGGCCGGGACATTTTTCTACTGAAAAAAGTACAAATTTGTCTTGAAAGGGGGTCAGGAGGGAGTAATTTTAAGCTTGATGGAGGTCTAGGGAACAAACTAAATACCTACCCTTAACCTCTGAAGTGCGCATGGGGGTAATTGGAAACGTCCCCCTGTGCTGACGTATTTGAGGTGTTTCCGTCACTAAAATATTCATTGTGCCATTAATAGCATTAATACTTATCCATATGCACCTATTATGGGTTGATTATAAAGGTATTAACCTGAAACAACAATAAAACGAGTGAAAACAGCGTTTGGATGGTCAAAATCGGAGATATAGCCCGCGAGTTGTATAATGTATGGGTGAGGCAATCTGCTTTCCCGCCAATTTCCCCCAAGGCCACTGAGACACAGTCGATCGATACTCTCTCTCTCTCTCTCTTGCACTCGCTTGCCATCAGTGATGACAACACCCTGCTTGCAACTCGCTAATGTTAGCATGAAAATATACCTCAGAATAAGGGAATAACAGGGAAAATAGGTGATAACTGAAGGAGAGGAGGAAAGTGGGGAAGGAGGGGAGGTAGAGGACTGAGATTTTGCATGGCCCAGGGGCCAAAAAAAAAAATAAATAAAAAAAAATAAAAATAAAAAAAATAAAAAAAATTCGATGTTAAAAGTTGATTTTTTTTTTCACTCACTCATAAGAGTCTCCCCGCAGTGCGCCGGGGGAACTCTTATGAGTCTCCCAGCAGCTCCCGGGTTAAGACGTTTATCCCCATCTAGGTATCGATTTCTTCCTGGCGAGCGACAGCGAGCCAGCATTATATGAAGAAATCCGGCTTCGCCGGAGAAATCTTTCTAACGAAAAATTTACAAATTTAGCCTGCTGTCTAATAAAAATAAAAAATATGCTGGTCGCGTGGAGAAATTTTTCTATCGAAAAATGTACAAACTTAGCCTGCTGTCTAATAAAAATACAAAATATGCTGGCTCGCTACCGCTCACCAGTAAGAAATTGACACCTGGATGGGGATAAACGTCTTAACACAGTAGGCTGAATGGGGCCAAATGGATACAAGCCAGAGAAAGATAGAAAAGGACAGAAAAAACAGGTCACCCCCCTTAACCCCTTCTGTGGGTTCCCAACTCCGAAAGGGTTTGAAATAGAGGAGCTATCCCCCCGCCAAAGGCGGCTTTCTAGGGCCTTTCCTAGCTGATGCTGAGAGGATTGGGTTCTAGTCATGTGGTGATGGGTTGGTCTATCAGAGTGAGAACTGAGCTTACCCATAGCTTACTCTGACTGTTCCTTTTACTTATATATTTTCTAGATCTCAAGTGACGGCGTCTCTTCCGTGGATTGACCTCCCAATCTACCAAGATTGGAAGCCAAAGCGTCACATTTTTCCTTTGCCCCTTAACCTTCTCTTCATAATTGCTGAGGGGCACAGGGCCCTGGGTGGGGCTTTGGTTTCCCGGGCTTTTCTGCACCCTCCTCAGCTCCCCGCCATGGAGTGGCTTCGGTCACCCAGGCTTTATTGTGGTCGGCAGGGAGGGTTCTGTTGGGGCGCTCGGTTATGGCCTTGGCCTTGCTCGGGGCCTTGGGGTTGTTCAGCCAGGCAGCTTGGGGAACAACAACAACAACAACCCCTTCTGTACTGCGACGTCTTTTTCATTTTATTCTAGCTATATTTAGATGATTTTGTGCAGTTTAAGAAGGATCTGTGGTAGTCAAAAGGGTTAAGTGAGATAGTTGGAAGCCTGTTAATTGCTGGAGGCCTTTATAAGCTGAATACAATCGTCTATTAGTAGCCAGAATGTAGATACAAGGACGGTGCCGGTACAGAAGGGGTTTATTATTGAATACATCAAGTACAGTCGTGAACAGTAGTTTAATTTAATTCAATTCAATTATCTTTATTTCGGAATACATCACATATATCATTATACAGTATACAGTATACAGTATATAAATTATATATATATATATATATATATTCTTTACATCTTTCCTATCTAAGTTTATATTATTCCTATCTCATTATATATACAGTAAATCCTATCTCATTCCATTGGTGTATTACAATCCTATCGTATTATATTCCAATCCTTCCTATCCTTTTCTACGTGTGTGTTACTATCGCTGCACTCATCCCAGCCCTTACCCTTGTCTATCCTCGTGTTGTGCCTGTCTATCCCCCTTACTATCCTTGTCTTCCATCTTACCCTTCTCTATCCCCCTTACTATCCTTGTCTTCCTTCTTACCCGGCTGTCTATCCCCCTTACTATCCTTGTCTTCCATCTTACCCTTCTCTATCCCCCTTACTATCCTTGTCAATCCCCCTTACTATCCTTGTCTTCCTTCTTACCCGGCTTTGTCTATCCCCCTTACTATCCTTGTTTATCCTCGTGTTGTTCCTGCCTATCCCCCTTACTATCCTTGTCTTCCTTCTTACCCTTGTCTATCCCCCTTACTATCCTTGTCTATCCTCGTGTTGTGCCTGCCTATCCCCCTTACTATCCTTGTCTTCCTTCTTACCCTTGTCTATCCCCCTTACTATCCTTGTCTATCCTCGTGTTGTGCCTGCCTATCCCCCTTACTATCCTTGTCTTCCTTCTTACCCTTAAGAACATAAGAACATAAGAAAATGGGAGTCTGCAGAAAGCCGATTGGCCTAAGCAAGGCAGATCCCTGTCCCACACAACCCAAAATCAATTACAAAGCCCAATTATAGGCTCAACACTCTAATACCCTGAGGATCATCTTACCAAAACGGTTAGAGATTAACGCAGGATTATGGGGTCTGCAGAGCGCTGCTTGGCCCAACCCGGCTGATCCCCCTTCACACCCAACCCTTCTCGTCCATATGCTTATCCAATTTTATCTTAAAGCTCCCTACAGTTTTAGATCCCACTATAGCACTTGGTAGTCCATTCCACCCATCTACAACTCTGTTACCAAACCAAATATCTTTCCTGAAACGAAATTTATCTAATTTGAAACCATTGGTACGAGTTCTTTCGCTATCACTGAGCTTTAGTACATTTGTCATGTCCCCTTTGTTAATCCCACTAACCCACTTGAACACCTCTATCATATCCCCTCTAACTCTGCGTCTCTCTAACGAATGTAAACCTAATTTCTTCAACCTTTCTTCATACGGAAGATTTCTAATATTATGGATCATTTTTGTCATTCTACGCTGTACTCTCTCCAATGAATCTATGTCCATTCTGTAATAAGGACACCAAAATTGGACAGCATAATCCATATGGGGTCTCACTAATGACAAGTAAAGTTTTAAGATAACATCAGCAGTTCTGTTACTCACACTCCTAGAGATGAACCCGAGAATCCTGTTTGCCTTATTACGAACGCATATACACTGTTTTCTAGGCTTCAAATCATTGCTAACAAACACACCTAGATCTTTCTCGCAGTCTGAATTTTCTAATTCTAAATTAGCTAGTTTATATTTAACATTTGTTTGCATCTTCCCTATCTTTAATACCTTGCATTTGTCAATGTTAAACTTCATCTGCCAATTTACTGACCATTCATGTAAGGTATCTAGATCCCTTTGGAGGCACTCTATATCGCTATCTGAATCAATTGATCTCCCCATTTTAGTATCGTCTACGAATTTACTTATCCTACTAGTTATACCTAAATCTAGGTCATTTATGTATATAAGAAACAACAGGGGACCTAATACCGATCCCTGGGGGACACCACTTTTGACTGCTCCCCACTCTGACTTGGTACCATTTATGCTGACTCTCTGTTTCCTACCAATTAGCCATGACCTAATCCATCCCAACAACGCCCCACCTATTCCATGTGCCTCAACCTTTCTCATCAATCTCTCATGAGGGACTCTGTCGAACGCTTTACTGAAATCTAAATATATAATATCGTATGTCTTGTCATTATCTACTGCTTCATATACCTCTGAGAAAAAACTAAGCAAATTAGTAAGGCAAGAACGTCCCTGAGTGAATCCATGCTGAGAAGAATTGATTAAGTTAAATGTTTCTAAGTGGTTTCTCATTTTCCTAGCAATAATTGACTCTAGTAGCTTTCCTATGATTGAAGTGAGACTAATGGGACGGTAATTGGATGCTATTGATTTATCACCTTTTTTGAAAATCGGAACTACATTTGCAAGCTTCCAAGCTTCTGGAACTATACCTGTTTCTAATGAATTGTTAAAAAGAAATGTTAATGGGTAACTTAACTCATCTCTACATTCTTTTAATACTCTAGCATATACCTCATCGGGACCAGGCGATTTCTGAGGTTTCAGTCTGTCAATTTCCTTAAGCACATCATTTTTACTTATAGTAACCTTACTTAACCTATTTTCTATACTATCGCTATATACCTTACGGACTTCTGGAATCTGTGCCAAATTTTCATTAGTGAAAACGGATAGAAACTGATTATTTAATGTACTGCACATTTCTAAATCATTTTCTGTCATTTCTCCTATCGAAGTTTTAAGGGGGCCTATTCTATCTCTAACTTTAGATTTATATAGCTGGTAAAAAACCTTAGGGTTATTTTTTGAGTCATTGGCTATCCTGATTTCATAATTTCTTTTGTCTGTCCTTATACCTTTTTTAACCTCTCTTGATAGATTCTGATAGTAAGAAAGTAGGTGAATTTCGCCTTTCTTAATTTTTCTATATATTCCTCTCTTTTTTCCTAGAAGGTCTAATAGTCTATTATTCATCCATTTGGGTTGGTTCTGTGTTGATCTAAATTTTCTTTTGGGGATATATTTATTTTGCGCATTGTGGAGTGAAGAAATAAAATTATTATATGTAGCTGTCAAATTATCCTGAGTTAAGACAGGTATCTGAGAGAGAGTATGTTCATTAGCGCACCTGGGTCCACTTAATAGTTTAACCATAGGATCGACTCTTAACCTCTCCGCGGCGCACAGGGGGTTTTCTACAGGGTAAGACTGTGCGCACCTATGATGATTTTGGGACCTATTGCCAATTTCGATAAAAAGTACATCATCGTGTAGGGAATGTTTGCGTGCATCGGCCCATATATATTTGACCCCCCAAAAAATGTCTGGGGGGGGTAGGGGAACGGTCCGTAGTTGAAAAATGAGGAGCGAATGGCACCGCGCGGCTAGATTGTCATCGAGCGGCGAGATTTCCCTGCCGAATATTTACGCGCGCAGGGGATAGAAGGAGAGGGAGGAGGGGGTGGGTTACCGCGTATTATCACGTATATGTCCTTTTTTGAGCCCTTTTAGGCTATGTAGAGTATGTATACGTGTGTAGGGCACCCATATAACAATGAATATGCCTCATAGTGACCAAAAATTGCAATATATAAGGGAATTATAAGAGAATATTTAGGCGGGAATGAAGATGTGTTGGAGGTTTGGCGGCAATTTATGAGCTGAGAGTGTGGTTTACGCCATACATATCACGTATATCTTGTACGTAGAGCACTGTCATGCTATAATACAGACTTGTACGTATGTATACGTGCCATATATCAAAATATATACCGCATATAGACCAATTCATGCGATATTTACGCACATTATCAATGAGTTAATTTCTATGCGTGAACCAAGGTGTGAGTGAGTTGTGCTGGGAATGAAAGGGGGAGAGGGTGTGTTACGCCATAAATATCACGTAAATCTTGTATTTAGAGCACTGTCATGCTATAATACAGACTTGTACGTATGTATACGTGCCATATATCAAAATATATACCGCATATAGACCAATTCATGCGATATTTACGCACATTATCAATGAGTTCCTATGCGTGAACCAAGGTGTGAGTGAGTTGTGGTGGGAATGAAAGGGGGAGAGGGTGTGTTACGCCATAAATATCACGTCAATCTTGTATTTAGAGCACTCTCATGCTATAATAAAGACGTGTACATATGTAGGCGTCCCATATAACAAGGAATATACCGCATATAGCCCAATTGATGCGATATTTACGCAAATTGTGAATGTGTTTCTAGCAGACGGAAGCCTGAAAGGGTGGGTTGGGGGTGGGTGGGTGGGAGGGAGGCATGCAGGGGTGCAGTGAGTGAGTGAGTGAGTCGTGGAGAGATGGAAGTCAGGCAGATCCCTAGATAGATAACCAGCTTTGTGATAATTGTGGAGGCGCCCCAGGCGTATTGATGTTTGGTATTTTGAACCTTATGTCTACCAGATGGCTGGTGTTCGTTGCCATCAACAGGTCTACAATAACATGAGTCAGGAATGGAGAGAGAGAGAGAGAAACTGAGACATGCGTATGTCGTACGTATAAATGGACTTCAGAATTGCATTTTTATGCAAGCAGACATTGCATTTTAGACACATGTGAAGTACCACAGAAACATGTAGGCCATTGACTGTAAATAAAGTACTATATTATAGACCACCAGCGACGGTGCTGAGTCAACACAGGCAGATTGCCTTTTGTGATAAAGGGCTAAATATAGACTGGTGTCTCCTTACACTTGCGAAAGGGTAGATTGCCACCAGAGAAACGTTTACTTATTTATTTCGAAGTAATATGCAATCTAAATGTATATTCGAGACCTACTGCAATTATTTGTATGACAGTCATGACTATGTATAATCCAATATACGTGCGTAGGCGAGACATAAGAAAGCTGGTTGAGCAATTTTCGACACCCACACAGTTATTATTCATTTTTATTTACAATATTATACAATACAAATGTATTTGTGAAGAGTATTTTATCCATTATTGTATTTATACCAATTTTGTTCCCAGACAGAGCTGCTGTAGCTGGAGCATCAAGGAGCGGCAAGGGTCACCTCGTGACCGCTTGACCGTGTGAAAATGAGTGGAGTCACACTGAGAGGGGCAATTTTGCTGAGTGTTTGGGCAATTTTTGACAGAATAAAGTTATATAATTACTAATTCTTGACAGAGACAAACTTTTATAAACCTTGGCATGATATAATTGATAATCCCATCAATTTACAAACGTAAATTGGTGGGATAATTCATTTTTTTTTGTATATTGTCATTTCGATTGTAGACACGAAGTTTTGAGTGATATTTGATATGAGCTCCTGTGGCATGGTTGGTAAGGTCGCGGACTGGAAAACTCAAAGTGTCGTAGGGTAGTGGGATCGAATCCAGGAGGGGGTTATGGGGAAGGTTTTATATTGTCTAGAAAATGTTTGATAAATTTTTTTTTTTACAAGATCATGCCATTGTATTCAAACAATATGAAATATTCATAGAATATATCATATTGTAAGAATACAATGACATGACCTTGTTTTTTTTTGTTTTTTTTTATTATCTTAGTAGGTTTGACAGGATTTATTGAAACATATTTATTTTTGTACAATTCATTTGAGGTAAGAAAATAATTATATACACATTACTTTGGCTAATAACAAACATATATATTGATATACTAAAAAATAAGGCATATTACATGTAAATCTTTGAAACTTATAAACTAAATAATGAAACATACAATTATATAATGTAAAAGCTATATCACAGGGACATCTTTGGAACTTATACATTATATAATATATATGTTACATTATGAGGTAGCGTGATCAATTAGGTCAGGTCAGGTAAGGTAGGGCGCGAGTCCAGGGCAGGGCAGGGCAGGGGGCGAGTCCAGGGCAGGGCAGGTGGCGAGTCCAGGGCAGGGCACGGGGCGAGTCCAGGGCAGGGCAGGGCAGGGGCCGACACTCAGTAGTTCTTGAAGGTGTGGTAGTCCCTGAAGCAGTCACCCAGGCAGAGTGGAACTTTGCACTCGGCGCACATTGAGGTGACTCTTTTCGTGACATGGGGTTTCCTGACACTGGAGCTGCAGACGGTGCACTGCGCCTGCCTGTGGCGAGTGCCAAGCATCTCAGTGTTGATGGGGTAGTGTCTTTCGACACCCAGCTGGATGCGGTCAGGAACGTGATCCCCACGCCATGCCGTACGTCTGTGAGTGGTGGTGCCATACTTCTCCAGGAGTTGGTAGGAGACGTTGTACACGAACTCCCGGAATTTCAGCTTCTGGTTTGGGGCCATATCCTTTTTCACCAACCACAAGTTGTAGGCGTTCAGCATCGTTATGTCAACTAGGTGGAGGAAGAGCTTGTGATACCACTTCACAGTCTTCCTCAGACACTCAACGCCTGACAGCTGACAGTCAGACTTGTCCACCAGGCGCATGTTTTTTGTGTAGTCCACTACCATGTCGGGCTTGTAGATTGTCTTCCTGGTTCGGTAGTGGATTTTGCCAGAATCCACCTGGGCACCTGTGTGGACGGTGGAAAGCAGGTGGACGTCTCGCTTATCCTTCCACTTCAGGGCTATCAGTTTCCCACACTTCTCGAGCTGCTTGTATTTCTGCCCCTTTCGTCGCCTTCTTCGCACATGCCTCTCGCGGTGTTCCTGGGCCAGGTCGTCTTCTGAAGGTGTGTCACTGGAGGAGGCATCTGTGAGAGGAATGACATCACCTGTGAACTTTGGCATAAACTTTCTTGTCTTTCTGACAGTCCCACATGACCCCGTTTGGTTGTCATAAAGAAACTGGCAGAGAGCAGGAGAAGTATACCAGTTGTCAGTGTATATGATGTGGCCTTTGCCCAGGTAAGGTGCCAACATTTTCCTGACGATGGCACCTGACATGCCCATGGGGTCATTGGCAGCGGCTTTCGGTATGTCAATGTCAGTTCCTGTATACACGATCATGTCAAGCACTATTCCAGTTTCACAGTCGCACAACACGAAGAGCTTGATTCCGAACCTATGCCTCTTCAAGGGGATATACTGCTTGAAAACAAGACGTCCTTTGAAGAGCACGAGCGACTCATCAATCACCAAATTGAGGAAGGGGTAAAAGTATTTCCTATACCTCTCCAACAACATGGTGAACACATCCCGAACTTTCCATATCCTGTCAATCCTGTTAGGATTTTCGTTGTCTGCAAAGTGCATAAATCTTAGCAGCAACAAAAATCTGTCACGAGTCATGAACTTATTGAAAGTTGGGGTGGCGATGAGAGGGTCGTGCTTCCAATAGTGTTGCAACACATGCTTCTTGATCAGAGGCATGAGGAACAACAAGGCAAAGAACGTCATAAATTCTTCCACAGTCGTATCCACCCAGCCTCGTATTCTCGCTTTTGGAGAAAGGACGTCCAATCTGCCAAACACCCACCTGTAGTAGGCGTTTGTTTGGGCAACGATGTACGTCATTACCTCCATGTCGAAAAAAGCAAGGAAGAAGTCGCTTTCGTTCGCTTGATCATCACAGGGCCAGTCGTCAGTTGTTCCTGACGTCCCAGGATTGAACTGGGGCACGTCAGGTACAAAATTAACCCCGTCAGACCAATCGAACGAAGGCAGCTCAGGGATCGGAATGTCGTCTGCGTCTGCTTCATCGTCTGAAATATCGCTTCCATGGTCGCGATACAGAACTTCATCATCATTACCCTCCTCTTCACTTGACAGACGATGCCCTTCCTCATTTTCGTCACCGACGTCGGACTCACTCCCACTGTCCACTCCCAAATCCCCCCACCCTTGGTCCCGTGCTAGGGCTTCGTCGTCGAAACCCGGGCTGCCAATGTCCTGCGAATCACCATCAAACAGCAGGGCGGCATACTTAGATGGTGTAAGAGTTTTCCGGGTCACTTTGGCACGTGCGGGAGTCTTATGGACAGGGACAGCAGAGGCGGTGGCAGGGGCGGCGGCAGGGGCGGCGGCAGCGGCGGCGGCAGGAGCAGCAGTGGTGCGTGGCCTTGATGGCAAGATGATGGTGGTGCCTGTCGCCCTTCTCTCTGTTCCTTGGGCAGGGGCGGCATGGGCGGCAGGGGCAGCAGTGGTGCGTGGCCTTGATGGCAAGATGATGGTGGTGCCTGTCGCCCTTCTCTCTGTTCCTTGGGCAGGGGCGGCATGGGCGGCAGGGGCAACAGGGGCAGCAGGGCCGGCAGGGACACCAGGGCCAGCAGTCGCTTTCCCAGTCGCTTTCCCTCTCCCTTTCCCCTTCCCCTTCCCTGTTCCTTGGGCAGGGGCGGCAGGGGCGGCAGGGGCAGCAGGGGCGGCAGGGGCAGCAGGGGCGGCAGGGGCAGCAGGGGCGGCAGGGGCAGCCGGGCCAGGGGCGGCTGGTGGTGGTGGTGGTGGTAGGGGCACTGTGGCTGGCGTACGGGTTCTCTTCCCTACGCCCGTGCCTTTCATTTTTCCTGCCCCCGCAGGTAATGCAGCCCTAGGGCGGCCTCCTGCGTCGCTGGTACCGGTGGCAGGGGTGGCAGTGGTGGCAGTGGTGGTGGTAGTGGTTGTTGCAGTGGCCTGGGTCGTGGTGGCAGTGTCCCGAAAGACCAATGACCTCTGTGCCATTGCCCTGCTTGCACGTGTTTTTCGTGCTTTGGGTGCTGGTGCTTCGTCCTCTGAGCTGTAGGGCGTGTCGTACTGGTAGCTAGGGTCTTTGGCAGCCACCCTCTGCCTTCCACGGCGGCTAACACCACCAGAAGGAGGGCTGGTTGTGTCATCAGGGAGCGAGCGTGAGGGACGTGTGGGCTCCATGACTAGTGCGTGGTTACTGGCGCGGTGGTGCTTGCACGAGTGCGGGGCGAGCGTTTGGCGGGGTGGTATCGAGAGTTGACATGTAGTACTATACCCACACCAATTTTCAGCCGCCTGGCTATAAACGCGCGGTTTTGGTACGTGTTCAAAGTCTCTGCTCTTAAGAGTCTCCCCGCAGTGCGCCGGGGGAACTCTTATGAGTCTCCCGGCAGCTCCCGGGTTAAGGCTCTTCTTAATCCACCATAATTGGCTTTTCTGAAATCTGGGATAAGTGTCGTATTCTCTTTAGTATTTCCTGTCCATTGTATGTTAAAATGAATTGATTTATGATCACTATTTCCTAGTTGGTCTCCTATCTCTACATTATTTATCATTTGTTCATTATTACTGAGAACTAAATCGAGGATATTATTACCTCTAGTAGGCGAGTCTATGAATTGAAATAAAAAACTATCCTGTACCGCCTCAATAAACTCTTTTGAATCTGAGTCGCCGATTTGATGCTGCCAATCAATATTCGGAAAATTAAAATCCCCCATAATACACACATTGCTAAACCTTGATGCCATTTTCACTTCCTGCCATAAAGCTGTACCTTCGTTTTTACTCATATTTGGTGGTCTATAAATAACTCCAATAATTATGGTCTCACTACCTTCGCTAACCTCTACCCAAACACTTTCGTTATCAGTATTTAGTCTAATACCTGATTTAATACAGCTTTTTAAAGAACTCCTGACAAACATTGCTATTCCGCCGCCCCTCCTACTTGTTCGGTCGCGTTTAAACAAACTATATCCTGGTATATGGAATTCTGCTAAAAAATGTCTTGATTCTGTATTAATCCATGTTTCAGTCAGTGCTATAATGTCTATATTTTCGTTGCTAACAAGTGCTCTAAGTTCATCCATTTTGTTACATAAACTCCTACAGTTTGTATAATATAATCGCAATGAATTTATTATACTGGTATCGGATTTACCTTTATTTCTAACTGAATTCCCATCTTCTGTTACACCTTCAATATTTCTACTAGCAGTACAAATAAAATCCTGTGACTGATATTTTCTATTCCTATCTGATGTACCAGTACGGCAATTTACCCTATCTAGACAATTATTCTTACTCATATTCTCAGGCTTTATTTTCAGCGAAACCCCGCGACAATCCTATCTATTGACCTAGCTAAATTTGCCACCCCTAGCCGAGAAAGATGAACCCCGTCCTGTGCGTACAACTGATTTTTACCATAGAAACGGGTCCAGTTATCAAGGAATGGTATTGCATTTGCATTACAGAATTTTTCCAGCCGACAATTGATACCAATTGCCCTAGATGACCATTCCTTGCTGACCCCTCTCCGTGGCAAGATACTGTGTACTACAGGTATGCCTCCCTTCCTCCTAACTTTATCTAACACCTCCCTGTACTGCCGAAGCAGTACTTCCGTCCTACCTTTACCAACATCATTGCTCCCTGTACTGAGACAGATAATGGGGCTATCTCCAATATCTTTCATGATGTAATCAATTTCCTCTAACACCTTCCCAACCCCGGCACCAGGCAGACAGACAAGCTTCCTAATATCAGTACAGGTGGACCTAGCTAAGTGTCTGACCATGGAGTCCCCAACAATTGAGAAGGACTTGCCTCTCCTTGTCGATGACTTGGTAGCAGCTGCGGCAGCGGCAGGAACTCCTGGGGCAGCAGTTGAAGGTACTCCTGGGGGGGCAGCAGTCACAGCATTCCCTGTGTTTGGAGGCAACTTACTTACCTTTCTCCTGGTTTCCTCGCCGAAGGAAGCACTCGCAACCTCACCATCACATTCGTCATCCAAGGTGATGAACTTGTTGCTGAGGGCAACTGGCCGCCGTAGAAATTTGCAGGTTGTTGCACTTGTTGGAACAACTGTCCAGGGAGCATCACAATCCCTAACAGCAGTTGCACTATCCTCACTTTTCTTATCAGCCAAAGTCAGCTTTAAGGCCAAATTCTCGTCTTTGAGAGACTGCACCTCTCTCTCCACATTCTCCAGCCTTTCTTGCAAAGCAAGACAAAGCTGGAGAATATGAGAGGAGGTAGCAATATCGTCAACACCAGCCATTTTAAGAAAGCGTTAACACTATCACCACACTATGTGTAATGCCCTCGAAAATGTCCCGCACCCACAATAATACTAACCCGAGTTGACGTCAGGTATAGCGTAAAATAGTCGTAGATGGTAAGTCCAATAAACTCATCACGTGATAACACCACGAGACTATCACCTGGTTCTTAAAAATCGGACTAAGGTTGCTATACTTTTAGTACGTCCGTGGTAGTACAGTGGGTTAGCGCGCACGCCTGGTGGTGATGGTGGTGCGTCACTAACCAGGGTTCGAACCCCACCCAAGGCATCTCAAAACCTGTGGGTTTTTAGGGGGGTTAAATTCCCTTCAGAGGTTCGTACCCCGCGCCAGGTACCAGGAATGGATCCTAAATGTGGACCTGGGGATATTTCATTGTTGGTACAGGGAGATGAGTGGTTTCTCCCCTGGCGGTGTGGAGGGGAACCCTGCCTCCATTGCGTCACCTGGTGGTATCCGCGGGTCCTTTCGTTCCTGGTTCTTTCCTCTACTCGGCCATGGTTTCCCATTCTTCCACTGTGATGAGGAGGTGTGGTAGGATGCGAGGGAAAACGGCTTGATGGTGGTGAATGTTTGGGTAACTGTTTCTCCGTTATTTCACTACCTTCTTCCTCGTGAAAGTCACGACCTCGTGACTGCAAATAAAAAATCCACAGGTTGTGGTCACGTAGATAATGTTCGCAGTCAGCTAGATGTTTCCACCAAATTGATGACCTGTTGTCAGCTGGTCTGTCCATTACAGTAAATATTTTCAGGTAGGATTCACGTTGATAGTTGGCCAGTGCTTTGTTGAGTAAGTCAGGCCACTGCATCCTTGTTACTTGGTCATTGGCTCGGACCCACAAAACTTTCGTGATGAACTTGTCATGTAGAGGGGTTGTGGGAGGCTTGGTTTGGCTTGCTTTCTCAGAAGTCGTCATGTTTTTTCTTACAGAGGAGGTGAAGTTTCGTGTTGACACTGTCGAGGCTAGAGGGGAAGTGAGGGTGGTTGGAGAGGACTGTGGTTTCCTCCCTCGGTCAGCTGGCGAGGGTAGTATAGCAGTTGACCACAAAACGGGAATAGGGGTGTCCGAATTCGTGGGTGCTGGCATAAAATATTCTTCAGTAACATTTGCTATCCGTATTTCTCCGGCTAAGTTACTCAGTTACTTGTTCGTCAAGGGGAATCCACGCAAAGCGAGCTAAGCTCATTATTATCGCGCCTCCTTAACTGGGAATGTATTGCGTGAAATGCATGTTAAGTATTATGTACTGTTGGAATGGCTGTGGATGTGTGTGTAGTCTGTATTTAGCCAATTGACGACATCGGAAACGAAGGCTTAGGGTGGATCTGTTTGGTACCATTCTCACTATAGACGGTACCGTCTCGCCCGAAGGCTTAGGTAGCCATCAGCTTAGGTTAACCATATGATACCCATCTCGCCTTGTACCATTTTTGCCAACCCCAGATGGGACGTCACAACGTCGTCCACTTATTCCAGGTACCTATTTACAGCTAGGTGAACTGAGGCTAACACATGAAATGAGACAAGCCCAATTTGTCTCCGCCCGGTCTGGGATTGAACCCCCGACCCCTCGTGTGTGAGACGAGAGCTCTACCTACTAGGCTACGGGCTGTGCGTGAGGTTGCGTGAGGTTGAGGTGGTGGTGGGTCCTTTAAGACCCTGAGTGGGGTTGTGAGGTTGGTGACGAATTGAAGAAAAACGAGCCGGGGGTTTTGACAGACGGCCTGATCTGGTTGTGATAGTTGTTAGCACTGGGGTTGATGAGGTTGTGGAAGACGTCGACGGTGATGGTGATACTGGTGGGGGGTAGTTGGAGATCCTCTGGGGTTTGGGGTTTGGGGTTGAGGGGTTGGCCTTCTTAGGTTTAGTGATCAGTAAATAATGAGGGCTAGGCTTGATACTTGAGGGGTATGGTTTATTGGGTGGGGCCAGGCGTCCGGGAGGGGATAATGGGGTGTGTGAGGTGGAGGGGTTTGTGAGGGGTTTTGCCATATGGCTTTTGGGGCGAGAGGCAGAGTGGGGTGTTTGTTTACTAGTTGACGTATGTGAGGAAGATGACGGGGGGGTAGGGGAGGGAGAATTTGAAGATGAACTTGATGTTGAAGAATATTCATCTTGTTTACTACTAGAAGGCTTGTGATGATAGGCGGGTGCGGATGTGGTAGACGTGCTTTTAGGCCTACGACGACGGGAGAGTTTGGCCGGAAGTCTCGAATGCAGGGGGTGTGTTGGACGGGGTGGGGTGGGCACGGCTCGGGGTTTGTCTGGTGAGGGCGAGGGGTAAGTTTGGGGGGGGTTAGTGAAGGGGGGGTAGGCCATAAATGTGGTCGATGGATGGGGAGGAATTGGGGGGACTGTAGATTGCAGGGGGAAGGGGGAGGTGATGGTAGGGGTGGGCGTGAATAAGAAGGGGTTGGAGGAGGTACAGGTGGGGAATAAATATTTGTTGGCAACTCACTATCAGTGGGGCGTGATGAGGGCTTCGTCGATTGTATTGGGTTAGGAGGCTGGTTGGTCCAGGAGTTTTCTTCATCCTTAATTAGGGGGTGATAAATCCTCACAAAACGGTTTCGGTATATCCTAGTCACTCCGTGATAATTAATGATGACTTGATAGGGATTTGGCACTTTGATGATCTTATAGGGGCCCACATATCTAGGTCCTAGTTTGTTTATCACTGGTAACTTGGCAATCATCACTTGATCGTCGATGGCATAGGGGTTTTGAGGTGGGGAGACGTCCTTGGCGGTATCTTGGCTTACTTGTGCAGTGTTGAGGACGTTCTTGAGGTGTTGCAAATGGTCGATGTCCAAAGTAGGGGTTGAAGGTTTAGCTAGCGTCCTAAAAGGTAGGAGTAGGGGGGCCACACCATAAATCCTTTCGTGGGGCGTGATGCCATCTTCTCGAGGACAGGAATTTAACCCCCCTAAAAACCCACAGGTTTTGAGATGCCTTGGGTGGGGTTCGAACCCTGGTTAGTGACGCACCACCATCACCACCAGGCCCGCGCGCTAACCCACTGTACTACCACGGACGTACTAAAAGTATAGCAACCTTAGTCCGATTTTTAAGAACCAGGTGATAGTCTCGTGGTGTTATCACGTGATGAGTTTATTGGACTTACCATCTACGACTATTTTACGCTATACCTGACGTCAACTCGGGTTAGTATTATTGTGGGTGCGGTGTAATGCCCTCGAAAATGTCCCGCACCCACAATAATACTAACCCGAGTTGACGTCAGGTATAGCGTAAAATAGTCGTAGATGGTAAGTCCAATAAACTCATCACGTGATAACACCACGAGACTATCACCTGGTTCTTAAAAATCGGACTAAGGTTGCTATACTTTTAGTACGTCCGTGGTAGTACAGTGAGTTAGCGCGCGGGCCTGGTGGTGATGGTGGTGCGTCACTAACCAGGGTTCGAACCCCACCCAAGGCATCTCAAAACCTGTGGGTTTTTAGGGGGGTTAAATTCCCTTCAGAGGTTCGTAACCCGCGCCAGGTACCAGGAATGGATCCTAAATGTGGACCTGGGGATATTTCAATTCCTATTTAACCTGGAAAAACCTAGCATTTCATTGGTGGCAGCTAAGGAACGTGACCAGGTAGCTACGTGGAGCACCCGTCACGCGAACCCTAAAAACCATATTGAGATAGCTAAGGTAAAAAGGCTACGATACCTTAACCCCTTACGAGGCTAGGGACTAGCCTAACTAAAAAGGAATGTGGTGTAATGCCCTCGAAAATGTCCCGCACCCACAATAATACTAACCCGAGTTGACGTCAGGTATAGCGTAAAATAGTCGTAGATGGTAAGTCCAATAAACTCATCACGTGATAACACCACGAGACTATCACCTGGTTCTTAAAAATCGGACTAAGGTTGCTATACTTTTAGTACGTCCGTGGTAGTACAGTGGGTTAGCGCGCGGGCCTGGTGGTGATGGTGGTGCGTCACTAACCAGGGTTCGAACCCCACCCAAGGCATCTCAAAACCTGTGGGTTTTTAGGGGGGTTAAATTCCCTTCAGAGGTTCGTACCCCGCGCCAGGTACCAGGAATGGATCCTAAATGTGGACCTGGGGATATTTCAATTCCTATTTAACCTGGAAAAACCTAGCATTTCACTATGGGCAAAGATAATTCACTGGGAGTCACTAGGGACAAGTCCTCACTCAGCAAAGGTCAGGCAGGTACTTGTCTATCCCCCTTACTATCCTTGTCTATCCTCGTGTTGTGCCTGCCTATCCCCCTTACTATCCTTGTCTTCCATCTTACCCTTGTCTATCCCCCTTACTATCCTTGTCTATCCTCATTCTGTGCCTGCCTATCCCCCTTACTATCCTTGTCTTCCTTCTTACCCTTGTCTATCCCCCTTACTATCCTTGTCTATCCTCGTGTTGTGCCTGCCTATCCCCCTTACTATCCTTGTCTTCCATCTTACCCTTGTCTATCCTCATTATGTGCCTGCCTATCCCCTTTACTATCCTTGTCTTCCTTCTTACCCTTGTCTATCCCCCTTATTATCCTTGTCTATCCTCGTGTTGTGCCTGCCTATCCCCCTTACTATCCTTGTCTTCCTTCTTACCCTTGTCTGAGAGAGAGAGAGACAGACAGACAGAGAGAGAGACGGGGGAGGGGGGGGAGTGAGTGGGAGGAATAGAGAGAGAGAAGAGAGTTAGTGAGTGAGTGAGTGAGAGAGAGAGAGAGTGAGAGATTTGTGTAGATGATATTATATACTGTATATGCTGTACTCTTGTGTTTATAGAGGCCAGTTTTTAAATAGTTAATAATATCAGCAATGGTACACAGATATAGCTGTTTAAATTGACAAGTATTGTCTGTATTATTCTGTACACCAAGAATATAGTACACTTATGTCAACAAAGTTAATTAAACAAATAAATAGGGTGAGAGAGCGAGAGAGAGAGAGAGAGAGAGAGAGAGAGAGAGAGAGAGAGAGAGAGAGAGAGAGAGAGAGAGAGAGGAAGGAGGTGGTGATGGGAGGCGGATATGACCAAAGTATATAGACACTAACAAGTAAACTTACCAAAACAATATTGGAACCTGTGACGTCACGTTTAATCCTCCACGCTTGCTACCTCCTTATTTACTAACGGTGGTTCTGGTAAAATCAAAGCATATGGAATACTGGTATATACGGTTTTGTAACAATGGTTGTAATGAGTTGATAAAAGACTAAACAACTTAATTCTAGTATATAACTGGTCCTAATGTGTTCATATATATCGATAATGTTGGTGTTAATGAAGCCTTTCTCAGCATCTTCTGGGCTTCTGTTACATATTAAAATGCCCCAGAACGAGAAGCCCACCACGGAAGCCACGAGCGAGAACAACAAAGAAACGGGAACAGAAACACCCGAAGGAAAGGCCCACAGAACGAAAGGACCAGGTGAGAGCAGACGCCCCATAGATCAGCGTGAGAGAAGAAAGAAGGAGAGAAGGCACCAAGCCAACCAGTTCAGACAGGCCGAAGTCCGCAGGGCTAAGCAGCTCCAAACCACACCTGCCTATCGCTTCTAACCGCTGACCCTTCCCCCACCTCGCGTATCCACTACCCCTCGTGTCCTACACCACTTACCCGCCAGACTCTACCTACATGATGATGAACATGAATACACCTTAATTTAATACACCCATGCCCTGTCCCTAAGTTAAGATATCAATATCAACATACCCTAAAATACCTTGTCTTGCCAGACTAAGTTTCTGAACACAAACCGCCCCCATAAATCTATGTATGTTCTTCCATCCGAGAAGTAATATGTTAACCCCCATGTCATAATTGATAAGAAACTAATACCCACGGGTACACCATCGTGCAACCATTATTCCTGTAAGACCTAGACAGAGATAATGACTGAAGATGTTAGCAACCATGCAGTAACTCTAATTCTTACCCCAACCAGAGATTGTATAGATAACCCTCTTTTACCATTGTCTCGACGCATATCTACCACGAAACAATAACGAAGCTACCCCTACGAACTGCCGCTTTCTTTGGTATATATTTCATAGAAAACGCAGTTCCCAGGGACAACTAGATCAGCAAGAAATCGTGTCAACTAATAGTGTCCATAACCCATCGTATTGACGAGTAATAATACACTATGTTTTTCTCTACTTTTATCCACAGTCAAGCACACACCTACAGCTAACCTCATCTTCCCCACAGTCCACACGATTCTATAATTTCCAGACTCATATACCACCACCTATTGCTCATCCCCCGGTAGCGTTTGATTAACCTACGTTCCCTGTCGTTAACCCCCAGTCTAAGATACCAACTGTAGCCTAATGCCACCCCTACGCCCAGAGACCTTAGGGTCAAACTTCCACGTAGCCCCCCTTAACCCTCTCCCTCTCGTTAACCCCCACGCTCCTCGACTCCCTCCTGACCTAGCCTCTCCACCATACCCCCTGAATATCCTTAACGTTTCCATTACTAACATTCTCAAACCTTTTGTATATATACTCCTATCCAGCCTACCTTCCCCCAGTAGGAAGGAACACCATTAGAACTTTACTAACCCTTTGCATGCCATCTATTCCCTCACAACCCATTCACAACCCTGTACCAAATGATCGTCAGTGCGAGGCTAGCCGCCTCGCCAGTGACTAACCTCTATTGCCATACTTCCAGATAAATGTGGCAGAGTTAGCAACCCAGTCTCCACCACATCCAACAAACCATGCAATTAACAACTCAACCAATTAAACCAGCTGATCAAGGCACCTTCGGTTTTGGTATTACGAACACCCACATCTGTCTCATAAACAGAGGGTTATTACAAACACTTGTAATATGGCAAGCCCCAGCCACAGCCGCCCAGACGACCATCACAGAGAGAGGACGCGCGCCTACCCCTTTCACCCACCTGAGGAGGGAGACCCTTACCCCTGCGGAGGTACACCTGACCCCTGTTTTGACTTCCGGGTCATTGCCAGGTAGCACAGGAATTCTTCCTATCAATGAACTAACCATGTATGACTAACACCCTTACTAACCTCTATTAACCCACAATAACCCATTAACCTTTCTTGCATACTCCGATAACCAAATTAGCACCTCAGCTATACCATAGAATGAAGACTGAACAATCTAAGAGAGACGCTCCTATCAAAGATGTCCCAAACCTCCTCGCAAAGTAGATCCAGTCTCTCTCCCCTAAATACTTCCAGTATAGCCAAAATAGTACCTCTTACTAAGGCTCAGTTATATCACATTATGAAGGCTCCATACAGCCATGTGCCACAACAGTAATCACCACCTTACCTAGTTCCCGTATCAATTGAGAGCTCAAATAAGTCCATCAAAACTCGAGATCCCTATTGCCTACAGGGTCCAAAACCGAACCTATAAACCGAGCTCCAGCCCCCAGTAAAATCAGTTGAAAGATAGACACCAAACAGTGGCTGGTCCCTTGTGTTGACCTCTAGCTCTATCATTGTTGTTCCTGAGAATTGAGTTCCAGAGCCTGCAGACTCCGTGGCAGATTTAGATAGAAGGATCTGTCCACGTAAAAGAAATCTACGTACACCTTATAACCTTCATACAGACCGGGAAGCTGAGCGATCGACGTGAGATGCGCTTGGCGTTAATTCCGATCCAGATTGACAGGAAGATCCTAATATCTGTGATTCAGGTCTAGAAACCAGAGGGTATATAAGAGTGTAACCAGCAACGATCGCTAAGAGATCCGTCTTGAGAACTTTCTACATATGGACCATCTGGACGGCCGCGGAACCAGTCGTTAGCCCCCAACATCACGGACGCAAGATAACCAGGACCAGACCAATCAAATACTACCCAAGATTCACTCTATCAGTGCTACAGTGTTACAGTGCTATTTAGAGACTCACTTATTAATATTTCTATGAAGTGGCTATATCTTTGCCCCAGTATAATTCATATATAACCATTCCATTAGGAAGTGCTAAGCGTATCAGTGTTTATTAATTAATAGGCGATATTAACTCTCGTAATTACCCATATATCCAGATATTATTACATAGAAGTGAAACCCTAGTGATATCTGATGTTCGCCCACTGATTTGCGTTCTATGTGTTTCTGATACAAGAATATAAAACTTAGATCAGTACCCCCCTGAGGTTACTAGAATTCCCGTGCTCTAAAATACGCGTGTCTAATATAGTCTGTGAACTACTACTTGTGCACCAGAGCTACCAGTGATAAATCTAACAGTGAATATGAATCTATAAGTAACATTTATGGTCTCCAGTATATAAACTTGTGAATAAAGCCAGTGATCAGAAGATTAATACCTGAACGTTGGAAGTGGGAGACTAGGCTCCATCCAGATGCACTTAATGCTAGTGTTGTTCAATTCTATCATTTGTCTTGTACGAGTATGCATATCTTCTTATGCTTCATATTAATCATCATCAAGAAAACTATAGAAGTGTGTACATCAATAAAAGTGATCGTGTGTCTTGTTACCGTGTGCTTATTTTGTGTTCTCTATTCCTCATACCTTGTTTTGTGCATGCAGCCTTCTATACCCAGTCAGTTAGAACTCACATTACCCAAGTTAATCCTGTAGAAAAACAGGGCATAACATTGGTGGCAGCGGTGGTTCTTGATTCAGATAAAAGGTTGCATTACATTGCAAGTTTGGAACAGCCAGAACACGATAACATCATGGCGCACCGTTCTCACATCCCCATCCCACATTATGATGGGGAAACTTACGAGATCGAAACGTTCATGGACATAGTGAAACCCGTAC
Source organism: Paralithodes platypus (assembly GCA_032716605.1). Taxonomy (NCBI): domain Eukaryota; kingdom Metazoa; phylum Arthropoda; class Malacostraca; order Decapoda; family Lithodidae; genus Paralithodes; species Paralithodes platypus. The sequence continues at coordinate 888,532 of CM064557.1, read as the reverse complement.
TTGACCTAGTTTATACCACGGACGCAGAAAAGATAGCCGTGACATTAACGCACCTGGGAAAAGCCGTTTCCCTGGTTGCCTACCAAGTGCACCCTGCTCTCACATGGGACGAATTTCGCCCAATAGTGATAGAGGCCATTAAGCCTTCATTGGGCGTTTTCGTGGCCCACACCCATATCCAAGACACTAAATTCGAAGGCGATCTAGATGCCACAGTGAATAAGATCGCCCAACATATCAAAGTGTCTTTCCCCACATTGACCAGAATCCAGCAATAACAGCAGATTCTGGTCAACCTTGTATCAATATTGCCCTCAGCAGTAAAGGATCATTTCCGTGTGCACGATTTCGTCGGATATCAAAAAGATCTCATCACGATCCGATGTATTTTGGCCGTGCGCACAGAAACACCCACCCAAATCGCTGTAATCAAGAGGTTCCCCACACACCCGCAGCACATCGACAACCAAAACCCCAAGGCTCAAACCTTCAACTCCAAGAATGCCTACCCATCCTCATCCTGCCACAACAAACCTACCTACCCTTCCGGCAAGCCCCAACCCAGTAGGACCCGGTTCCAACCTACCCCGCCACGCAGAATCTTCAACCGGAACAAAACCTACAACACCTACCAAAGTAAGAACCCTACATTAGTGATTATCAACCCCTATGATTTCCCTGCCTGTAGTGCTAAGTGTGCCCTCCATCAAATTCGTGACTCTGCCAAACCTAGCCCCTTTACTCCTCGCATTTCTGTAAATGAAGAGGAGTTGGGACAAGAGGAAGAAATGGAGGAAATGCACACCGAAGACATAGCCCATATCATGACCTCTGACGATACCGAGGAAACCCTGGAGGAGGTAGATACCGACTCCCAGGATTTTTTAAGTATCCCCCCGCCCACGATGGCCTCGGCGGGGGACGCCATAACTGATCGCACTGCCCCCATTTACTACATGGCCAAAATCAAGGACATTCCTGTCCGCTTGTTAATCGACACGGGAGCTGCTAAGTCATGTTTGTTCAAGTCTTATTATGATCAACACCACCGACTATTTGGCCCCTTGTTACCTACCAAATCAGAACTAATCTCAGCTGCTGATACCTACTTAAATCTCCTAGGAGACACTTTGCCCCTGTCAGTAACTACTCCTGCCCCCCATGCCCGTTGTTATCACTCATTCACAGTATTTTCCTCCCACTGTAAACATTACGATGGTTTCCTTGGACTTGACCTCCTTCAAAAACTCCAGGCCCAGGTTGACTGCGGCCAGAGGCTGATCTCATTAAAAAAAAATCCAACCCAAAGCCTCTGACAAACCAATCATGCAGAAACCAGTTCACAAAAAGGAAAAACACCTCCACCCTCAACAAACCCTGAGTCAAGATTACCAAGTTGCAGCTAGCACTAAGGTAACTCCTAACCCCCCCCCCCCCCATTGCCCCGAGTTCTCAATATCACTCATTCCGTTGAAAAAATGCCTCAACAAACGAAAGAAGACAAGTCCAAGCAACTCAATGATGTAAACCCCCCCATTTCTCCTAACTCTGTCCAGGATCAATCCTCCCATGTTTCCAGGACAGACTCTGATGTATGTAAAAACCATTCTACCAAATATTTATGTACACATGTTTCCAGGGAAAATGCAGACCTATGTACCCAACAATGTTTTCCCCATGCCCCCAGAAATGCTCAGCTATTCCACAACCAACAAAATTTCCCTTGTGACAGCTTTCCGTCAGTAGCTCCCTTCCACCCCCACACAATTCACACCACTAAAAAACTTCAAAACCCCACACTTGACTCACCCCCTCATGACAGACAAACCCACCAATCCCATATAACCTCTAAACAAACCGTCACTGCCACCGACAAAACTCCCCAAATTCGTCCTTTTAACAACCACAAATCAGTACATCAGTCCTCCACCAATAACCCATGTTCTATACCTAACTCTTCCCCCACCAACCCTCCGCAGTCCCACCAACAAATTCCGTTTTCTAAATCACTCACACCTCACCACTCTAATCCTCCCACACGCGCCGTTAATTCCCCCCTCACGCGTGACCCCCACAAAAGTGATTCCCCCCCCCCCCCCCCCTCATGCGTACCGAGCATGTGCTCACCAGTCGGTCCCCCACCATCATTAGCCCAGCTGTAGTTCAAGATAAATGTCAAATTCCCCCCCGCCATCAAAAATGGGTTAACCTTCGACCCATACCCCAAACTCACATGATATTTTCCCCCACTACCACGTCCACCAACCCCAATCGTTGCCTCCTACAACCCGCCATCATTTCCGCTCGCATAAACCACATTCTAGTGGCCAATATCTCTGAAGAATCCCTGACATTACCAAAAGGCCTCATCATAGGAGACCACGAAACATTTGATGACCTCCCCATAGATTCCAATGAAACCCCTACCAGTCTCAAATTACCCCCTCTCCCTGACACATTATCCGACCACCAAAAACACAGTATGAACGAACTATTGCTAGAGTTCAGTGACGTATTTGCCCAACAACCCACTGAAATAGGACAGACCGATGTTGAACAACACATCATTAACACCACAGGCCCCCCCATAAGACAACCATCCCGTAGAAAAAAATCCCATACAACGCCAGGAAGAGGAACGCCAAGTCCAAGAGATGTTAGAGGCCGGAATTGCTACCCCGTCCATCAGCCCCTGGTCTTCCCCTGTTGTCCTAGTAAAAAAGAAAGATGGGTCAACCCGTTTTTGCGTAGATTACAGGAGATTGAATGACGTAACCATTAAGGACGCTACGCCATTACCCAGGATAGACGATTCCCTTGACTCCCTATACGGATCCAGATGGTTCACTACCCTCGACTTGCAAGCAGGGTATTGGCAAGTGCCCATCAAGGCAGAGGACCAAGAAAAAACAACATTCTCCACTAGTGGTGGCCACCACTACGAATTTAACGTCCTACCTTTTGGCCTCTGCAACGGACCCGCCACTTTCTCCCGTTTGATGGAAGCAGTATTACATGGCCTTACCTGGGAAACCTGCCTAGCATATCTAGATGATATCATTGTGTACTCACAAACCTGGGAAGAACACCTCCTCAGGTTGAAACAAGTTCTTCAAAGAATCCGAGCCGCCGGGCTGAAATTGAAACCCTCAAAATGCGAGATTGCACGAAATAAGGTAGATTTCCTCGGCCACGTAATATCTGAACATGGCATTGCACCAGACCCCAAGAAACTTCAAGCCATACAAAACCAACCCCCACCCACCACCGTTAAAGGAGTACGTTCTTTTCTAGGTTTAGCCACATACTACAGACGTTTCGTCCCACACTTTGCCGCAATAGCCAGACCCCTCCACCAACTCACCCACAAGGACACCACATTCACCTGGACACCTGAAAGAGACCTCGCTTTCAACACTTTGAAACAAAAGCTGATCCAAGCCCCTATTGTCGCTTTCCCTGATTACCATAAACCTTTCCGTCTATATACGGACGTATCTCTGTACGCCATTGGTGCAGTTTTAGCTCAAGTAAGAGACGGAGAGGAACATGTGATAGCGTATGCCAGCTCCACAATCAACCAAGCCCAACAGAATTATGCAGCCACCAAGAGAGAGTGCCTAGGGATCATTTGGGCACTCAACCACTTCAGGTCATTTGTGTTGGGCGCGAAACTAGATATAATAACCGACCATCAATCTTTGCATTGGTTGCGTAGGTGCGAAACCAACTCAGCCATCTTGGTACGCTGGAGAGAGACACTAGAAGACTACGATTTTACAATACAGTATCGTCCAGGTAAACTTCACACCAATGCAGACGCCCTGTCACGTTTGCCAGTACCGAAAGACCCCCCACCAACCTAGCCGCCTTACAAAACACTGAGCTCTTACATACCCCCATCAACCAACATAATTCCCCCCCAGCCCCCTCACTAATTCAATCTTGGAAAACAAGGATCAGACCACCCTGGATACCGTTAAATATCTTCAAGAAACTGACTCGCTGGGGAGATCAACTTGCCACAGACTCCGGCCACATAGTCCTAGACCCCACCATTGCCCACGACTACATGATTGCCATCCACGAGGGAAACGGCATACACCTTGGAAAAAAAAAATGTTAAAAATCTTCGCGGATCAGTACTGGACCCCCAACCCCTCCAAGATTGCACAACGCGTGACAGAATCCTGCAAACCTTGTTTATTGGGGAAGGATAGATCACGCACCCCAGGCCCAGCTGGTACCATTTCTGCCAACAAACCGTTCCAAGTCCTATCCCTTGACATCATGGGCCCGTTTCCTTCTTACGCTGGCAACCGCTATATCGTCACATTCGTTGACGTATATTCAACATTTTTAATAGCCTGCCCAGTTAAAGACCACACAGCCACCACAGTCGCCGCACTGCTTGCCACAGAAGTGTTCCCTATATTCGGCCTTCCCCTTGCTCTTCTATCCGACAATGCCCCCAAATTTAGTGGACACGTTTGGCACCAGTTCACCCAACAATGCGGTATTAAGATCAAACTCTCATCCCCGTACTGGCCTCAAGGAAATGCTATATGCGAACGCAGCCATCGCACCATCAACAACCAGTTACATACAAAAATGATTGCTCTTAACACCTCAGACTGGCCATCACAGATAAAAATGATACAATGGGGCATGAACACCTGTCCCCGAGAACACGGTATTTCACCTCATGAACGTGTTTACGGCATACCCCCCCTGTTACTGCCGTTCCACCATCATGCTCACCTCCCCTCCAACACCTCTACAATTGACCCATTGCAACATCTGCAAAACACCCTCCATACCGCCCAAACCTGTCAAAACACCAAAAATGATAACCCCGATGATAAAAACCCTTTCGCCATCCATGACACCGTAATGGTAGCCAACCTCCCTGTCACCAACAAATTAGGCCCTCGCTATGTTGGACCCTACACCATCATCAAAGTCCCAAATGCCAATCAAGTCATCATTGATTATCACGGCGTGACTCGCACGTTCAGAAATAGATTCGTCCGAGCATTTAAACCTCTAAAACCACAAGACCCAAAACCCCACCCCACACGTCCGACCCTGAATTGAACACCCCTACTATCCCTCCCACTCAGGCTATAAATGTTCCCCTACAAACCCCTAAAGGCCTAAACCCTCCAGCACAGAACCTGCCGATCATTCCTCAACATACCCCACAAACTAACCTCCACAAACCCCAAGCCCCCACTATCACACCTTCCTCCACCATGACCAATTCCTTCACTTCTGATAGTCAAGTACCTCCCCAAAATATCAAAGTACGAAAACCTCCTCCCACAACCCAGACCACAACAGAAACCCTCCCGTCTAGCCCTGAAGTACCTCCACCAGGCACCACAGTAAGAAAACCACCACCCCTACCTAAAACCAAGTAGACACCCAACCGCACCACACAATCTACACCAGTCACCTCACGCTACAACTTACGCCCACGACTGAAATCCTTTAAACCCTCCAGAAAACACACCCTGATAACAAAGTTCCGTAGAGCTGCCAGACCACTATCCTCCTCCTCCTCTTCTTCTTCGTCGAATTCTCCTCCACAAAGGGAAAGAAGACGAATAATCACAAGCAAACACCATCACCCCTCTAACTATATTCCAAAAATAACCACCCCCACCCTCCCACGAAAGCAAATACCTTCCCCTTCAACCTCATCCCCTCTCAACCCCCACCTCATCACCCCGAATGACCTTCTAGATCTGCCCCCCCCCCCCCCCACCAAACTCCCACAAAACTACCTATTTCCGCCACCATCAAATCACCAACCCCACCAAAGAACGCACCCAACACACTTTCCTACCCCCAACCCTCCCAATTAAACCTCCACTCACTACCCACTCGTCTAGCCCCCCCGCATCCACCCCTTTCCCCTCCACTATCCCTGCGACCCCACCCACGCATCAACCAACCTCATCATCTCATAAAACCCCCAACCAACCTCCCCCTAAAGACTGTACCCTATGCCAACGACCAACCCCTCCTCACCCACCACGTCTACCACACAAGTAACTCCCAACCAAAGCCCCTCCAAAATGACGTACCCGACCTCCACACCCCCACTTAAATCCCCCACAAAGTCGCCCCTCCGAGAACCCCCATCAATACCCCCACCCAATCCTCTCCCATTCCTCCTACCACCCTCACTCGACAAAAACCTCCACATGCATCTACCTCTCAAATAACCCCCTACATCACCCCCACTAAATGTCCTCCACCTGTAAAGCGTTCTTCCCCTCAATATAAAACATCGTCGAGCGACTCAAGTCCCACTACAAAAATCTACCTTCCCACCAGAACCTCCAAAGGTAGAATCATCAACAGACCCATCAGATTTGAAGACAGTTATGTAAAAACAAAACTCCTTTCTTCCACTAAAAGCCCAAGCCACACAACACACACACCCCCTCTTTCTCACACACCTCCATCACGCACCTTACCTAAACCAATATTGCACATTGCCTCCATATATTTTCCCAGCCTGCAACACCACCCAAGACAACCCCAAAAACCCCAGACTCATATCTCCCCTTCACCCCCAGCTCCGCCTTCACGCGTTAGTCCCTCCCCTTCAGTTGTTAATCCCTTCACCACACTGAAGAGGCCTCCTGTCAGTCCCACACACCTCACTCAATACCTGACCTCCACCATGAACACATCCACACCATTCGTCGCTCCCGTCCCTACCCCCACTGAGGACGAATGCACACCGTTCATAAGACGTATTAAATTAAAAACGTCCACAGGACGCTTAGCCCGTCTACAACGGCCACATCAAGCCCGGGCAGCCGCCCTCCGCAACACCGAAAACGCATTCCTACAGGTCTACATAGACCTGCACAAGAAACCTGACCCTCGCTCTCTTGCCTGGTGGGACCTTCTACACACCCTCCAAATGACCCACCATGACTATACTTCTCTTTACTTCACCCTTGAGGCTCGAGGATGAGCCTACAACGAAGGAGAGGGAAGTAAAATGCCCCAGAACGAGAAGCCCACCACGGAAGCCACGAGCGAGAACAACAAAGAAACGGGAACAGAAACACCCGAAGGAAAGGCCCACAGAACGAAAGGACCAGGTGAGAGCAGACGCCCCATAGATCAGCGTGAGAGAAGAAAGAAGGAGAGAAGGCACCAAGCCAACCAGTTCAGACAGGCCGAAACCCGCAGGGCTAAGTAGCTCCAAACCACACCTGCCTATCGCTTCTAACCATTGACCCTTCCCCCACCTCGCGTATCCACTACCCCTCGTGTCCTACACCTCTTACCCGCCAGACTCTACCTACATGATGATGAACATGAATACACCTTAATTTAATACACCCATGCCCTGTCCCTAAGTTAAGATATCAATATCAACATACCCTAAAATACCTTGTCTTGCCAGACTAAGTTTCTGAACACAAACCGCCCCCATAAATCTATGTATGTTCTTCCATCCGAGAAGTAATATGTTAACCCCCATGTCATAATTGATAAGAAACTATAATACCCACGGGTACACCATCGTGCAACCATTATTCCTGTAAGACCTAGACAGAGATAATGACTGAAGATGTTAGCAACCATGCAGTAACTCTAATTCTTACCCCAACCAGAGATTGTATAGATAACCCTCTTTTACCATTGTCTCGACGCATATCTACCACGAAACAATAACGAAGCTACCCCTACGAACTGCCGCTTTCTTTGGTATATATTTCATAGAAAACGCAGTTCCCAGGGACAACTAGATCAGCAAGAAATCGTGTCAACTAATAGTGTCCATAACCCATCGTATTGACGAGTAATAATACACTATGTTTTTCTCTACTTTTATCCACAGTCAAGCACACACCTACAGCTAACCTCATCTTCCCCACAGTCCACATGATTCTATAATTTCGAGACTCATATACCACCACCTATTGCTCATCCCCCGGTAGCGTTTGATTAACCTACCTTCCCTGTCGTTAACCCCCAGTCTAAGATACCAACTGTAGCCTAATGCCACCCCTACGCCCAGAGACCTTAGGGTCAAACTTCCACGTAGCCCCCCTTAACCCTCTCCCTCTCGTTAACCCCCCACGCTCCTCGACTCCCTCCTGACCTAGCCTCTCCACCAAACCCCCTGAATATCCTTAACGTTTCCGTTACTAACATTCTCAAACCTTTTGTATATATACTCCTATCCAGCCTACCTTCCCCCAGTAGGAAGGAACACCATTAGAACTTTACTAACCCTTTGCATGCCATCTATTCCCTCACAACCCATTCACAACCCTGTCCAAATGATCGTCAGTGCGAGGCTAGCTGCCTCGCCAGTGACTAACCTCTATTGCCATACTTCCAGATAAATGTGGCAGAGTTAGCAACCCAGTCTCCACCACATCCAACAAACCATGCAATTAACAACTCAACCAATTAAACCAGCTGATCAAGGCACCTTCGGTTTTGGTATTACGAACACCCACATCTGTCTCATAAACAGAGGGTTATTACAAACACTTGTAATATGGCAAGCCCCAGCCACAGCCGCCCAGACGACCATCACAGAGAGAGGACGCGCGCCTACCCCTTTCACCCACCCGAGGAGGGAGACCCCTACCCCTGCGGAGGTACACCTGACCCCTGTTTTGACTTCCGGGTCATTGCCAGGTAGCGCAGGAATTCTTCCTATCAATGAACTAACCATGTATGACTAACACTCTTACTAACCTCTATTAACCCACAATAACCCATTAACCTTTCTTGCATACTCCGATAACCAAATTAGCACCTCAGCTATACCATAGAATGAAGACTGAACAATCTAAGAGAGACGCTCCTATCAAAGATGTCCCAAACCTCCTCGCAAAGTAGATCCAGTCTCTCTCCCCTAAATACTTCCAGTATAGCCAAAATAGTACCTCTTACTAAGGCTCAGTTATATCACATTATGAAGGCTCCATACAGCCATGTGCCACAACAGTAATTACCACCTTACCTAGTTCCCGTATCAATTGAGAGCTCAAATAAGGCCATCAAACTCGAGATCCCTATTGCCTACAGGGTCCAAAACCGAACCTATAAACCGAGCTCCAGCCCCCAGTAAAATCAGTTGAAAGATAGACACCAAACAGTGGCTGGTCCCTTGTGTTGACCTCTAGCTCTATCATTGTTGTTCCTGAGAATTGAGTTCCAGAGCCTGCAGACTCCGTGGCAGATTTAGATAGAAGGATCTGTCCACGTAAAAGAAATCTACGTACACCTTATAACCTTCATACAGACCGGGAAGCTGAGCGATCGACGTGAGATGCGCTTGGCGTTAATTCCGATCCAGATTGACAGGAAGATCCTAATATCTGTGATTAAGGTCTAGAAACCAGAGGGTATATAAGAGTGTAACCAGCAACGATCGCTAAGAGATCAGTCTTGAGAACTTTCTACATATGGACCATCTGGACGGCCGCGGAACCAGTCGTTAGCCCCCAACATCACGGACGCAAGATAACCAGGACCAGACCAATCAAATACTACCCAAGATTCACTCTATCAGTGCTATTTAGAGACTCACTTATTAATATTTCTATTAAGTGGTTATATCTTTGCCCCAGTATAATTCATATATAACCATTCCATTAGGAAGTGCTAAGCGTATCAGTGTTTATTAATTAATAGGCGATATTAACTCTCGTAATTACCCATATATCCAGATATTATTACATAGAAGTGAAACCCTAGTGATATCTGATGTTCGCCCACTGATTTGCGTTCTATGTGTTTCTGATACAAGAATATAAAACTTAGATCAGTACCCCCCTGAGGTTACTAGAATTCCTGTGCTCTAAAATACGCGTCTAATCTAGTCTGTGAACTACTACTTGTGCACCAGAGCTACCAGTGATAAATCTAACAGTGAATATGTATCTATAAGTAACATTTATGGTCTCCAGTATATAAACTTGTGAATAAAGCCAGTGATCAGAAGATTAATACCTGAACGTTGGAAGTGGGAGACTAGGCTCCATCCAGATGCACTTAATGCTAGTGTTGTTCAATTCTATCATTTGTCTTGTACGAGTATTCATATCTTCTTATGCTTCATATTAATCATCATCAAGAAAACTATAGAAGTGTGTACATCAATAAAAGTGATCGTGTGTCTTGTTACCGTGTGCTTATTTTGTGTTCTCTATTCCTCATACCTTGTTTTGTGCATGCAGCCTTCTATACCCAGTCAGTTAGAACTCACATTACCCAAGTTAATCCTGTAGAAAAACAGGGCATAACATTTTATATCCAAGGTTATGATACAAGGCATATCAGAAATATTAAATTTATCTTCAATTACATTTTTTATATCCAAGGTTATGATACAAGGCATATCAGAAATATTGAATTTATCTTCAATTATATTTTATATTTTTTTATGAAAGATAGAAATAAAAAAGGGAAAAAAATAAAAATAAATTAAAATTTGAGCGCTCGTGAATCCACTTAAAGAATTGGCAATAAATACCAGCATATTATTATTATTATTATTATTGTTATTACATGTATTAGTATTATGTACTATATATACATACCGGATGGTGTGGTGAGGGAGGTGAAAATGAGAACTATGGGAAGAGGATTAGGTTTAGTAGGAAAGAATGGTAGAGATTAGGAGTTGAATCAGTTGCTGTTCGCTGATGACACAGTGTTGGTGGCGGATTCTGAGGAGAAACTGCAGTGGGTAGTCAAACAGTTTGGTGTGGTTTGTTGGAGGAGGAAACTGAAGGTGAACGTCAATAAAAGTAAAGTAATAGTGTGTAATAGGGGTGATCGTAGGGTGAATCTAGATGTGAGGCTGAATGGGGAAATATTGGAAAAAGTAGAGTGTTTTAAATATCTAGGAGGAACGATAAGCAAGAATGGAGGTATGGAAATGGAGGTAAAACAGAGTATGTGAAGGAAGGAAAGTTTTTGGAGCAATGGAAAGTATGTGGAAGGTAAGAGATCTCGCAATAAAAGTTAAACGTGCAATGTATCAAGGAATTGTTGTGCCAACAGTGATGTATGGGGCTGAGACACGGGCTCTGAAGGCAAAGGAGAGAAGAAAGCTGGATGTGATGGAGATGAGCTGAATGAGGAGTATGTGTGGAGTTACTCGTAGAGACAGATTGAGGAATGAAGAGATACATAGGCGAGTGGGGCAGCAGGAACATTTGTTGGCCAGAGTGGACAGAAGGGTGTTGAGCTGGTATGGTCATGTTGAACGAATGGAAGATGAAAGGCTTACAATGATAATATGCGAGTCAGATACAAGGGAAGATAGAGGAGCAGGAAGAACCCCATTGAGATGGAGAGACTGTGTAAGACAAGCTTTGGATGATAGAGGAATGACTATAGATCAGGCAAGGGAAGTGGTAATAAACAGTAATGAATGGAGAATACTTGTGAATAGATGAGTGAACACGTGGTCATTTGGGATAGGGGGTTCGGGCGCAAGTTGGACTAGATAATAGTCCATCAGGCACCTGGCCCAGGGAGCCGGTATATATGAAGTGTGCGCCTGGAAGTGTGGTGGGCGGGCTTGTGGTTTCGGCTTCGCTGCATGTCTGCCTGCTGAGACCGGAACCTCTCCGGGTAGTCGGGGGAGTGCTGGAGGGACCTTAATAATAATAATAATAATAATAATAATAATTCTTTATTCCAGACACATAAGATAGATACAGTATAAATACAGTACGACCTAGTGGTCCATATCACATACACTTCTCGTCAGAGCACAGATAATAATTATACACAAAGATATATTAATAAAGACACAATAAAATAAAAAATACAGTAGGCCTATTTACAGAATAGAGCACATATCACATTTTGTCACAATATAACACAGATAGGCTAACTAAGGCTATTGCTCAATGTTGGTTAACACCTATTGCACAGATCATTGCTCATAGTTCAATTAGACCTATATATTACATTACAGTACATACTATGTGTGCAGCAGCTTCTGCCAGTGAGATATAATACGGGATTCATAGATATGATCACTAGACCAAAGAGCTACAATCAGCGTGTTACTGGAGGATTGCAGTCGCTGCGAAAAGCTGTACACCAGTCTCCTGATGACAGCCCGACAGCACTGCACATCCAACAGTGTGCACACCATACTAGTGCTTTCATATTTAGAGAGACCAATGAACATCTTGAGTATATTATGATAGGATGTACACAGACCATTTATGGTGGCTCTCTTATACTTCCACCACAAATGGGCCGTGTACATAGAGGAACAATATGTCCGGAACAAAGTGACTTTAGTTTCCCAATTACACATGTGGAATTTTCTCAAGATGGTGTTACCACGTAAATATAGCTGTCTGCGCTGACGGCCGATATCTGCATCATCTGAGCAATCGTTTGAGATAATGTGTCCCAGGTATTTTATTTTGTTTACTTCTTGAATAATTTGATTATTGAGTGAGAAATTTGGCAGTTTACTTTTATACAGTAATTTTGATCTAAATATAAGAACAGCACTTTTCAGTGGGTTGAATTTAACACAATGTTTACTACCAAAAGATTCACATATATCAAGAAGTTTGCTCAGACCCGCAGAAGACGGTGCAATAATGACCAGATCATCAGCATACATGAGATGGTTGATGATTTTATTCCCACCATAACATCCAATCTGCTCTTTATTCAATTTATCACTTAATTCATCCATATATACATTGAATAAGTAAGGTGAGAGAATACTACCCTGTCTCACTCCATTGGTTACTGTAAAGGAATCCGAAATAATGTTACCCCATCTTACATTAAATGTTTGATTGGCGTACCAGTACTTCAAGATTCTCAGTATATAGGATGGCACTCCCCTTGTTGCTAATTTATCAAACAGGATATTGTGGCAGACTCTGTCAAATGCCTTACTAGCATCAAGAAAGCATGCAAAACTAGAGCTGTTCATTTTGATGTACCCATCCACTAGCTCCTTCAGAGTGTAGATGCACTGGTCCGTACCATGATTCTTTTTAAAACCAAATTGATTACTATTAGTTGAGATATACACTGAGATTCTGTCTAAAATGATTAACTCTAGTATCTTACTTACAATACTGGCAAGGGCAATAGGTCTATAGTTGTCTTTTGATGTAATTTTGCCAGCCTTGTCTTTAATTACTGGTATCAAGGTAACGGACATCATAGATTCTGGTAGGAAACCATGGATTAGAAAGCTGGTAAAGCAACTGCTGAGTTTCTCCAAGAGGAGAGTGGAGGAGTACTTCAAATGTTCAGCATATATACCATCAAAACCACAGGATTTGTTAGCATCTAGCCTACTTATTGCAGCCTTGATTTTTTCACTTGTAACTTTAATTGTGTCATATTTTTCTTCTTTGTTACACTCTGTTGTAGCAGCAATGGTATTTTCTTGGTGCCCAACAGAGTTAAACAAAGTTTGGTAATGTGTTTTCCAAAGATTGGCTATGTTATTAGTACCAGAGATCCCATATACACTAACGGGTAGAGGTGTGCAGGTCCAGTGACCCTGGTCTCTGGGTCTTCTCCTGGGTGACCTAGATGTGTGTGAATTTGTATTTTGTTTTTGTGTGTTCATTATTTTCTGTTGTGTTGTCACTATTCGGGCTGTCTGAGTCGGCCACCCCCAGAAAAAAAAAAGGAAAAGTGGGGAATGGGCCTGAGTAAGTACATACATACAGTACAAACATGCATAAATATACATACCGGTACATTATTATTAATAGGCCTACTTATTAATATATACATGTAAATTAGTATACTGTAACTGTATTTAATCTACATGTATATGTATATAAATATTTGCATAGATACTTCGTAAACAAATATGGTTCATTGATTTACTTATAGAATATACAAATTTACTAAAAAAATACTGCACATGTTTATACAATAAAGTTGTATTTGTACAGCATAATAGGGAGAGATATGGAAGGTTAGATAGATATAGATGGGTAGGTAGATCAGTAGAGATAGAGGTAGAGAATATTAAGGCATACCCTATAATTAACATTAATCCTCCATTACAAACCCCAAAGCACTTGAATAAATCAATGAAAGCATATGGTCCTCCCTCTTTTATGTGTGTGATGTCCATACATACATACAATGGTTTAGCGTCATTTTTCCATTACATGCATTGTAACGGCTCAGACGGGGTTGCCTTTCAGTAGTAGGAGTGTACTGTAGTACAAGAAAGTCCTGCCACAGCACTGCCCCACCAAGTCATCACTGTGGCTGATGTTGGTATAGTGCTAACCGTGCCTCAGCAAGACTCAACAGAGTCCCCCTGCAGCACTTGCACCTGCAGTATCTGCAACCACACCAGCTTTAAGAGCATTACAAAAAGACAGCACCATAATGAGACTCTACTGTATATTAGGGAAAGCTGAGGCCTTTCCCTAATACACACCTTTCCTCAGCTTTCCCTTCATAATTGCTGAGGAGAACAGGGCCTTGGGTGGGGCTTCGGTATCTCGGGCGTTTCCCGCCCTCCTCAGCTCCTTGCCTGTGAGTCCATGGCTTCAGTCACCCAGGCTTTTTTGTGTTAAGCTCGGTTCACACATGCACGAATTAACGTCCCGTCCGGCCACGACCAAAAAAATAGGCAGGACGGCATCAATCTGGAGGCCCCATGTGTTCACATGCACGAATTAACATCCCGTCCGTCCTCGACCCCTTTTGCTCGGTTCACATATGCACGAATTAACGTTCCGTCCGTCCCCGACCCCTTAACTCGCCTGCAAATGAGCAGGAACGCCGGCAAAATCGCCTATGGTTGGTACACGGACGTGAGCTGTCACCAGCTCACGTGACACGACGGTGCCACATCGCCGACTCTCCTTTCAATGTTTTTTTGCCGCCGTTCTCATCCCATTTGTCGGCGTCTATACCCCCCCAATTGACGTCTAGACCCCCCCCAGTTGGCGTCTAGACGCCGAATGCTCCCTTGTGTGTTCCGGCCTGACACGTTTTGTGGCAGTTGCCCCGGCCCACACCGACCATTTTATGCATGCACAAAATGGTCGCCGCCTCCCGCTCCCCCTCCCGTGTGCTGGCGACACCACACATCCCTGTACCGTCCATAGGCGATTTTGCCGGCGTCCTTGCTCGTTTGCAGGCGAATTAAGAGGTCGGGGCCGGACGGGACATTAATTTGTGTATGTGTGAACCGAGCTTTAGGCAGGGGGGGTTCTGTGGGGGTGCTCGATTATGGCCTTGGCCTTGCTCGGGGCCTTGGGGCTGTTCGGCCAGGCAGCCTGCGGAACAGCAACAACAACAACAACAACAACTTTATATTAGGAAATTTGGACTATAGAACAATAAAGTCCTGCCCCAACATGCAAACACTGTTGCCGACAGTTGTAGTGCCAAATAGCGCCCAGGTAAGACTCAGTCCCTTGTGGCACCTATCCGCGCCCCACCAGCCTCGGCAGTGCCATACCAAGACAGTACAAAGATGAAGATTTTATTGAATAGTACAGTAATGGCTGTTGGTCCACAAGTCTATCGCCATCCCCTCTATTAGTCGCCTTATACGACATGCAGTAGGATGCATGAGGCATATTCTTTTTTTCCTCCACCATTAGATGAAGGCCCCCTTACCCCCAGAAAGAGGGGGGGGGGGGAGAAAACAAACTATTCACCCCCCCCCTTAACCATCGGCGCTCGACATATGTCGAGTTAAAGAAAACGTGCCCATATGCGGGCCTCGACAGATGTCGAGTGCAATTTTGAGCACATAATGTGCTCTGAGAGAGAGCTGAGCGGTGCGAGGAGCATAGATTCCCGCCTGACCGCTCGCCACCACCGCCGTGGATCGACTGAAATTTATTACACCCTCCTCCACCCTCTCTCACTCGCTACACAGGGAATTATGTAAGGAAATTACCTTATTTTAGGGTTTTTGCACTCGTGTTCCACGATCGTTGCAAGAGAACCAGTGGTCGTAGAAGGATGGTTCGGGTGTCATTGGAAAGCTCTGTTTACGCCCTTTCAGGGATAGATACTTGTATTACGCTCTGGGTCTTGTTTATGCATGAAAAAGAGCACGGAAACAACCCCATTTAGGGTAAAACCACCCGCATGTTGGGTAATAGAAGTTACCGACCCACCCGCTCGTAATGTGTTAAAAAGTGGTCATATCACACCCTTTACAATATATCCTAATACAAACTCTAATGTTTCCCGTACTACACCCACATTCAGAAACAAAATAAATAAATAATAAAAAATAAATAAAATAACTATCAATATAAGCGAGTTCTTTGACCTGAAGGTTGGTTTGAAACAGGGGTGTGTGATGTCCGTGGTTGTTTACTGTATATATGGATGGAGTCATGAAAGATATACTATCAAGAGCAGTGGATGTTGGTGTATCGCTGAAAAGGGAGGGAAATGAGTGGAAGCTGCCTATACTGCTGTTTGCAGATGATACAGTTCTGATGAGTGATAATGAATGGGAGTGGCAGGGTTTGGTAAATGAGTTTGGAACAGTGTGCAAAAAACGGAATTTGAAGGTAAATGAGGGGAAGAGCAAGGTTATGGTATTCGACAGGGGTGAAGTCACAGAGTGTGAGGTGAAGTTGAACGGTCAGGCGATGGAGTTCGTCAGCTCTTTTAAGTATCTGGGCATTGTGTTGAGTAAAGATGGGACTGTGAATGAGGAGGTGCGGGAGAGGGTACAACAGGGGAAGAGGGTTGTAGGAACGTTGAAAGCAGTAACAAGAAATAGGGTGGTCAGTATGGAAGTGAAGAAGTCCTTGCATGACAGTGTGGTAATCCCGACACTAACTTACGGAAGCGAAGCATGGACGTTCGGGAAGAGACTTAGACCAAGAGTGAGAGCGGTGAAAATGAGTTACTTGAGAAGTGCGTGCGGAGTTACATGGAGGGATAGACAGACGAATGAGGAAGTAAGAAGGAGGTGTGGTGTGGAGGTAGATGTGCTGGAAAGTGTGAAAAGGAACAACTTAAGATGGTTCGGCCATATGGAACGTATGGAAAGTGAGAGATTGACTAAGAGGGTGTACGAGAGCGAGGTGGAAGGACAGAGAGGGAGAGGTGCCCCGAAGGAGAAGTGGAAGGATGGAGTGAGGAAGTATATGAATGGGAGGAGGGGCGTCGACTGACTGGGGACAGAGGTGCATGGGGGCGGTTCGTTCATGGTCATCCCTTCGGGGATTGCGGCATCAGGCAATAGATAGATAGATAGATCAAAATAAACAGCCAAGTTCATCTATTGTATATTTTTGCAAGCACCAAAACAGACCCAATTTTAAGGGGGATTTTGCATTTATTTACTTTTATTTTCTATAGTCCTTCCTAGACCTCCATCATCATCATCATCATCATCAAATCTGACGCCTTGCTTCCAGAGGAAGCGCCCCAAAAGGGATGGCCATGGCAGAAACTGCCTCCAGGCTCCCAGACATGCCCCGACTGACCCCCTCCACAGTGCCATTTCCACTAAGTGGATTACAGTGGAGCCCCCATCCTAGCTGCTAATCGGTTCCGCAGAAATAGAGCTAGGATTGAAACAGCCAAGATCGGGGCACTGTTCTTATGGGGAAAATTCAATCGGTTCCGTGCTCATGCCAAAATTTGCGTCTTTTTCTATTTTTTGCCTATGAAAATATGTTTTATTGTACACAAATTAAATGTTATGCATTATACTGTATCATATAATACACCATAGGCCTAGAATAAGTTTTTAATAACTAGAAAAAAAAGGCCCAAATCTAAACAATTACCGCACTTTTTCCCAGTGTTAGGCTATGAAAACATGTTTTTTGTCTAGGCTACATCAAGTAGCCTAGGCCTAAATCATATGCATTGTAAATAATAATGTAGACATGGCTAAATGACAGTCCTAACCATAAATACTGTAGATTGGGGCATTGTTTCTATCATGCGAAAAATTTTAGGCCTAGGTTCTAAATTCGTCCAGCCACCCCTCAAGTACCCATTTCGCCCCAAATACATCCAATAAATACATATGAGGAAAATACGTATAAATACGTATTATGAGATTACTTACCACACAGATTTTATTATAAATCATTGTCATAGGCCTATTTAGCCTAGCCTAGGCTAACATATCGTCTAGGCTAGGCATTTCAATCGCTTTCGTCCGACATGGACTGGTCTTTGCTCTGTGTTTTGAGCATGAGATTCCTTCATTACTACCACCAGGCCAACCATCCCTATCACTAGATGTACTAGAGGTTATAATAAATGCGAGAGATAAGGGGTTCAGGCACAAAAAAGCTTGCAAACGGTTGTTTTGTCAACACAGATACTAGCTAAACTGCAAGCGTCTGCTTAATAATATAATATAATAATAATAATACTTTATTTCAGACTCACACAGTACAGAGGGGACCATACTGGGGTCCATATATACCTTACAGTAACATAAATATATATAAATATATATAAGCTACTGTACATAGCCTACATAAAATAAAAAGAAATTAAATAATACCCAGCTTGCTATCATGTAGTTCACAGCACTGCCTCAACCAAAAACAGTGGTCATCATTTCACCTAAGAAATGAATGCCGATATGGAGTAGTGGGCAAGGGATGCAAACAAGACCACCCAAAAATATGTGCAAAATTCATGAAGCACGGGCGGGATGAAAGAATAGGTTGCAAGCGTGGATGGAAATGCATTGACTACCACCCATATGTATGCAGAATCTCACTCAACAAAAGGGCATGTACTATGAGAGACTGCAATCTTCCACACATCAAGGGAACCAAAATACTGACGCCAAGAAACAACGTCAACAGACCAAGGGAACACGCTACAGGACACATTCAAAGGGAATTTGCTTACACACCAACATATGAGGAAAAAATAGAAAGCCAACACAATGCCCTCAGAAGCTGGCCAACCATCCAGCAAACTCACAAGGACAGACCAGCAGCGGTACACACGGCTATGCCCGACCAAGGTGTTTTTTTAGAGGTAGTAATGGGACGTCTTCTGGAAGTGGAAAAACGGTCTCAAGTGATAATGGAGAGATTCCTAGCCCAAACCGAGGGGCCAGACATGAACCACAGAGGAAGGTGCAACTACCACTAACTAGTTTTGTTGTGGGCAACATCAGAGGACTTTACCCACGAAACAATCAATGTAAAGTCCCTATGTTGGGAGAAATTGCAGAGGAAGACAACTCAATTTTTCTAGCCCTCACAGAAACACACCTGAACGAAAACATTTTGGATGCAGAGATCAATATCCATAATTTCACTCTATTCAGAGCCGACAGAGAGGACAGAAGCCACGGAGGAGTAGCACTCTACCTAAGGGAGGATATGGCTGCAAATACCGAAACTTTAGTTGCATTCTCAAACGGCACAACAGAGCTACTAGCAGTACACATAAGACAAACCGACATGCTCATCATAATTTTGTATCGACCTCCAAACACCACAGGGGAAATTTTCAAGGAGGTCACAGAGAAAATACAATCACTCCTACAAAATCTTCCAACTCCCGCTACAGATGTCATCATCACAGGAGACTTCAACCTGCCCATCATCAATTGGGCAACCATGAAAATAGATGGAGGAACCAGGGATGAAAAACAGCAAGCCAAGGAGCTAATGACTATCATGGACACTGCATACATGAAGCAATACATCGAGGAACCTACAAGAGGCAACAACACACTGGACTTACTATTTGGCAACAACTTCGACCTGGTACACTCGTACGAAACTGTAAAAACTATAATGTCCGACCACAGCCTCATCAAAGTTAGAACCCCCACACCAACCGCCACACCACCAAGAAGATGTCAACAGGAATCAAGCCAAATACCCTGCACCTCTCTGAAAGATCTCAACTTCTACAGCAAAGATATAGACTGGGACAGACTGAGAGCAGAACTGGCAGGAACTGATTGGAGGGCACTATTCGAAGATAAAAACGTCGACGAAACTCTCAGTATCCTCCAGCAACAATGCCTGGAGACCTGTAAAAACACCATACCACCCAAATCAAGCAGGAAGCAGATCAAGCAGATTCCCAGAGATAGAAAAATACTAATGAAGAAAAGGACGTACTTGAGAGCCAAGCAAAGGAAGACCAGCTATGCGCACAATATCACCAAACTACAAGAAGAGCTTGATGAAGTTGAACGTAAACTCGTCCAGTCACACCAAGAGCAAAGAACACGCGAAGAACTACAAGCAGTTGCAAACATACGAGTAAATAGCAAATTCTTCTATGCATATGCAAAAAGGAGACTCAGGAACACCACAACAATAGGACCACTTGCAAAACCTACGGGCGAACTTGAGAATGACCCAACCGAAATGGCCAAGATACTCAAACAGCAGTATGAAAGTGTCTTCAGCCCGCCAAATGAAGACAAGAAAATCGAGAATGCAACGACTTTCTTTGGCAACGCTCCAGAGACACCACATCAACTCTCCTCGGTAACAGTATCAACAGAGGACATAATAGCAGCCATCGACAAGATTGGACCAAACTCTGCAGCAGGACCAGACGGCTTTCATGCCCAACTGCTAAAAAACTGCAAACATCAGCTAGCCCTGCCTCTAAAACTGCTGTGGAGCAAGTCCCTCCAAACTGGATATGTACCACAATCCCTAAAAGAAGGTAATGTCACACCAATACACAAAGGGGGTAGTAAAGGCATAGCCAAAATTACAGACCAGTGGTGCTGACGTCACACCTTATTAAAATCATAGAAAGAACAATAAGAGCTAAGATGGTCAGATTCCTGGAAGATAATGAGGCGTTCAACGAGGGGCAACATGGCTTTAGAAAAGGCCGCTCCTGCCTCTCACAACTACTATCACACTACGACAAAATCCTACAGGATATTCAAGACGGAGAAAATGTAGACGTCATATATCTAGATTTCGCCAAAGCTTTTGACAAGGTGGACCATGGGATCCTTCTACATAAACTCAAATCACTGGGAATAGGGGGAGACCTTGGAAGATGGCTCCACAGCTTCATCACCAACAGAAAACAAAGAGTCACGGTTCAAGGAAGCCTATCAGAAGCAGGTGGGGTCATCAGCGGAGTACCACAAGGATCAGTACTGGGACCTCTCCTATTCCTCATCATGATAGGAGACATCGACAGGGACCTGGAACACTCAACAGCCACATCGTTTGCAGACGACACCAGACTCATGAAGAAAATCACCACACAACATGATGCTCAGCTACTACAACAAGACTTGGACAAAATCCTGAAGTGGGCAGAAGAAAACAACATGGCCCTAAACGGAGACAAGTTCGAGCTTCTAAGGTACGGGAACAAGAGAGCACTACAAAACGACACCAACTACAAAAGTGGACAGCAAGAAATTACCGCCAAGGACACAGTGAAGGACTTGGGAGTAAATATGAGCAGTGACGCCACTTTTTCCCAGCATATTACCAAAGCCACAACAACAGCAAAACAAATAGCAGGCTGGATCCTGAGAACCTTCCACACAAGAAATGAGAGGTGTATGCTAACATTGTGGAAGTCACTGGTCCTACCACGACTGGAGTACTGCTCCCAGCTCTGGTCTCCCCAAAAAGTAGGAGAAATAACAGAAATTGAAGCCACCCAGAGGACATTCACCAGTAAAATCCATGGGTTTCAACACTTTAACTACTGGGAGAGACTTAAGGAGCTGCAGCTGTACTCACTTCAAAGACGTAGGGAGAGATACATCATCATCTACGTCTGGAAGATTTTGGAAAAAAAGGTACCAAACCCAAACATCCAAGAGACTCAGCACCAAAGGCGAGGGAGGCTGTGCTATGTGAGGACTACGCCGGGATCAACACAAAAAATCAAATCCCTGATCCATCACAGCTTTACATACAATGGAACCAGACTGTTCAACTGTATACCAGCCCCTCTCAGGAACATGACCGGGGTGTCTCCAGACACCTTCAAGAAACACTTGGACATGTGGCTGGCCAAAATACCGGACCGGCCACCAACACCAGGATACCCCAGCACCAACTCCAACCGACTTCTGGAATGGAGAGTGGAAGAAAGGGAGCTGCCTGGTCGCAGTGGAGCCCCAGCTCAACTGTGTCACTAACGGACGGAATACAACTAAGTGTAACTAAGTGTAAGTGTATCAAACTACTGTGTTACCAAAACCACTGTCCTAATTGTGTACAGTACCATGCCTCACATCATTTAGCTTCCGGTACAGTATGTTGCTACAGTACAGTATAGGAATATCGGTACTGTACTGCACTATGAGGATCAGTACCGGTATGCTAATTCTGTAGAGTAGCAGACCTGAAATCATTACTTAAGGTTAAATATAGAGCAACTTCCTCCAGTGTGCCTGGATCCTGGAGGTGTACACTATGCTTGGAGTTTGTAGCATTTTAATGATCCTGTTCTCAGAAGTGTTAAGGCGCTGAATGAATTTATATGTTAGCTTTCTAATGAGTGATTTGTAACAGTGTAAGTTCATATAGGCACATAGCGTACTTGTACTCTCATATTTTGAGAGCCCCAGAAACATTTTCATGATATTGTGATATGAGATACTTAGTCTATTCACTGTAATTTTCTTATAGTTCCACCATAGTTGTGCTGTATACATTGGTGAGCAGTAGGAGTTGAACAATGTTATTTTTGTATCCCATGTGCACATATGAAATTTTCTTAATATTGAATTTCCCTGCATGTAAAGTTGCCTTCGCTGACGACCCATATCCTCATCATCTGAGCGATCACATGAAATATAGTGTCCTAGATACTTTACTTTACTTACTTCTTCTATAATTTCTTCATACAAATGGAATTTAGGTAGCTTTGATTTCAATAGAAGGTTAGATTTAAATATTATGATATTGCTCTTTATAGGATTAAATTTGACTGAATGTTCGATTCCAAATTTTTCACATACTCTTAATAATTTATCGAGTCCTGCTCCAGAGGGCGCGATTAAGGCTAGGTCATCAGCATACATGAGATGATTTACAATGGTGCTGCCAATACAGCACCCAGTGCGAGTCTTGTTCAGCTCCAGACTAAGATCATCCATGTAGACGTTGAAAAGATACGGAGACAATATCCCCCCCTGCCTAACACCATTGGTTACGGCGAAAGAGCCTGACAGGATGTTGCCCCATCTTACACACATTTTTTGATTAGCATACCAGAAAATAAGTATCCTAACAATATAGCTAGGCACTCCCCTGTTAACTAATTTTTCAAATAAGGTTTTGTGACACACCCTATCAAAAGCCTTACTTGCATCAAGAAAACAAGAGAAAATTGAGCTATTTAGTTTGTTGTATGTATCAATCACTTCTTTCAGCACATATATGCATTGGTCTGTGCCGTGATTTTTCTTAAAGCCAAACTGATTGCTGCTGGTGACAATATATGCAGACATTCTTTCTAGCATTATCATTTCAACTACCTTACTCACCACACTAGCAAGTGCTACTGGGCGGTAGTTGTCTTTTGCTGTAATTTTACCTGATTTATCTTTAATGACAGGAACAAGTATTACGGATATCATAGACTCCGGCAGGACACCATGCGTAAATAGACTGGTGATGCAAGAACTAAGTTTATCTATTAACAACTTATCTGCATATTTAAGATGTTCTGCATATATACCATCCAGCCCACAAGCTTTATTTAGGTTAAGTTTTCTTATGGCATTCTCAAGATCACTTTCAGTCACTTTAATGTCTTCATAATTACTATCTTTCACATATTGAATTGCACCATTAGTAGACCTTTGGTTTACACTGTTAAGTAGTTCCTTAAAATGAGTTTTCCATAAGTCAGCAATGTTCTCTTCACCCGTAACCCCCTCAACACTGACAGGTAATGGTGTGTTACAATTTTGCATGGATCTGATGTCCTTCCAAAAACAGTTAGTATCCTTTTCTGCCAGACTCTTTGCAAGGGCTTCCTTCCTTAATTGGTTTTCATTTTGCTTAATAAATCTAATGGCATATTTGGTCCTAGCCTTTGCTCTTTTGTGAAGTTCAAATATAGGCCCCTGTCTAGGCTGACCTACTTCAAGCCAATGAGACCTAGCATCTCTGGAGGCCTGATACAGGTCAGCCACATAGTCTTGCCAACCTGGCTTATTGAATGAGGACTTATATTTACGGCTATTAAAAATACTTTCCCCCGCTTTTGATAAAGAATCTATTATACTATTGTAAATTTTATAATGTCCTTTCTGTGTTGTGCATCACTACATTTTGGATCCCTGCATTGTGCTACACCATTACCATCATATTGCACCCTATTTAATAAGTCCTTGGTTTTATCACAGTACATTTGGCACTCTTCATTTGAGATTACATTCCATGGAACTTTTGCCTTGATGCTATTGCTAGTTTCTGTTATTTCCGGTGCTTTATTAATTTGGATTGTTAATTCTATAGGTATGTGGTCGTCATCCGTAATGTCGTATCTTATGGCCATTTCTGAGATAGAGTCATGAAAGTCAGAGCTAGAGATTGCATGATCAAGCCACGACCTGGTCTCCCATGCTTCACTAACATATGTATAGCTATTTTCTGGAAGCAGGTTTTTGGAGGACAAAATTAAACCTTGCTCCTCACAAAACCTTAACATATGTTTAGCAAACATGGAACCACCCAACTCTTGAGGGGTAGCATTCCAATCACCTACCACTGAGTAACACGTTATCTCTAATTCAGAAATTAGGCCACCAAGCTCCCCTAACTTTTCCAAATACAGTTCTTCATTTTCTGCACACTGATTATTGATACGGTAAGTAAACACAAAATATTGCAAATTTTCTGTGTCCCACTTCCAGCTGTATTCCCGCACACCAGCTTAAATTTGTCTCAATGGTTTTAATTACACTATCTAGGCACGATCTCCACATTATTGCAACTCCCCCTGGGGGGTGACCTGCCACAATACCATCACGTGTGTCCGTAGTGGAGACCCCGTACCCATGGAAATCTTTGTCTAATATGTTCAAATTACCTAAGTCCTGTTTTGTGTACCAGGTTTCCTGAAGGCAGACTATGTCACTGGTCCTTAATGTAGATACGATGTCAGGTCGCAACAGGAGATTCCTCTTTGTTTTGGGGAGTCCTCTGCAATTGTATGAAGTTACTTTTATACTTGCTGCTGTTGTTGGTATCCCCTCCATTACTGCGAGTTGGATAGTGGTGTGCGATGCCTCCAAGTCCCAGAAGCCTCTGCACTGTCCTCATTGGGATATTGTCTTGGTTCTCTGTACCAGTTGACATATGCATCTTCTGGCCACAGGTCAGGATTCATGAAAACATCTGGATCTGGACATTCGCTAGTTATACAAAAGGAGGCACAGGTAGTGGACCTGGAGAGGGTGGTCAGCTGTCTTACCTCTATATTTATATGTAGATTATCAGCCAAGTATGTCTTGAGATTCTCAGTAGTAACACTAGGGTTGAATCCTGTGGCAAACACCCTAGCTAGTCGGGGCCTTTTGATGGTATTGAGGCCAGTATCCTTGACCCTACCTTTAATTCCTGGCTGGTTTCTCGGTCTAGGGTGAACCTGCTCGCCTTCCCTAGAGTAGCGAGGCTTGCCATTCACCCATTTGACCATAGTCCATGGGTTTTCCCTTGCATTGGCTCCTTCATTTGGTTCAGTTTGTGTAGGTAAATTTGAGGATGGTGTAGCTGGCACTGTATTATCTTCTCTCGTTGCCGACGATAAAGATTGCTGTTGTGTTCGGTGTTGTTGCTGTTGTGGTCGCTGCTGCTGCCACACCTGGTGTTGCCTTTGATATGAATGCTGCTGCTGGGTTAGTTTGGATTGTTGTAGTTGTCGCTGGTGTTGTTGTTTTTGTTGATGCTGTTGCTGCTGCTGTACCTGCTGTTGTTGCTGCTGCACCTGCTGCTGTTGTTGCTGCTGCACCTGCTGCTGCACCTGCTGTTGTTGCTGCTGCATCTGCTGTTGTTGCTGCTGCACCTGCTGTTGTTGCTGTTGCACCTGCTGGTGCTGCTGCTGTTGTGGTTGTTGCTGCTGTTGTGGTTGTTGCTGCTGTTGTTGTTGTTGCTGTTGATGCTGTTGTTGTATGGGTCGCTGTTGTTGCTGGGGCTGTTGTGTTGTTGTTGTTGTTGTT
Source organism: Paralithodes platypus (assembly GCA_032716605.1). Lineage (NCBI taxonomy): Eukaryota > Metazoa > Arthropoda > Malacostraca > Decapoda > Lithodidae > Paralithodes > Paralithodes platypus. The sequence continues at coordinate 862,356 of CM064557.1, read as the reverse complement.
GTTCCCTAAGCTGCCTGGCCGAACAGCCCCGAGTCCCTGAGAAAGGCCATGGCCACGATCGGGCTTTCCCATAGAGCTCTCATTGAGTGTAGATTGTGTTGTTGGCGTAAGTGGTTGTGTGAAATGCAGTCTTCTATGATGTGTTTAATGGTATGGGGTGCTGTGTTACATCCCGGGCAGGTGTCGACAACGGAGTCATCCAGTCTCTTCTGATAGCTCAGGAGAGCTGGATGGTGTCCGCATCTCAGCCTGGCCAGGTGGACTCTGTCCTCGCGAGGAAGGGAGGATTCGGAAGGATGGATTTCGGGAGGTCGTGCATGCAGCTGCGTGTTGTCTGTGAGTGAGTGGATGGATCGGTGAGAGATATGAGTATGGATGTGCTTCTGGAAGTTGGTTCGGGGTGGGCAGGGAGGGAGAGAGGACAATAATTGTGTGTGATACCGTGTGCTGGGTGTTGTTTTGATATTTCTTGGTGTCTGTGGGTGTGTTGCCATGTAGTTTAGTGGGTGGTCTTGGTTCGTGGAGGCTGCTGCCAGGAATTGAGTGCCTCTCATGTCCAGATGGTCTTTGACTTTGAGGATTTTGGTTTCTTGATGTAGGTGATCTGTGGGTGCAGTAGCTGTGCAGCCTGTAATGATCTTCAGGGCTTTGTTTTGAATAGTCTGTAAGGTCTTATGATGTGTTTCAGCTAGGTTAGAAGCCCAGGCTGGGCTTGCGTATTCCATCACTGATCTTATGTATTGTTTATATACTGTGGTGGTAGTTTCTTTGTTGTGTCCAAATTTTGTGTGAGCAAGTGACCTGAGGGCGTTAAGTCTGGGTGTCAGTTTCTTTTTAATGTTTGTGGTGTGCTGTTTGAATGTCATATGAGTATCATATGTTACTCCTAGGATTTTGGGTGTGTGTGTATGTGTTAGGGGTGTGTTGTTTATGGTGAGTTGAGGGATGTATTCGTGTTCTCCTGTCCAACTTGTGAGCAGGGTTGCGGTGGATTTGGCTGGGGCTAGATTAAGTCTGTTTGTAGTGCACCAGCCATGTAGTGTGTTGAGATAGGGTTGAAGGAGATCTGTTGCTCTTTTTGGGTCATGGTGTGTGCATGTGAGTGTTATGTCATCTGCATAGGAGGCTAAGTTTATTTGGGGCGTATTGGGTGTAGTTATATCGTGCATGTACAGATTGAAGAGTGCGGGCGATAGGACGGATCCTTGTGGGACTCCGTTTGGAAAGTTTCTGATTTTAGAGGACTGACCGGCAAAAGATACGTGTGCACATCTGCCTGCTAGGAAGTTGGCCAGCCACCGTTTTGTGTGTTGTGCATGTTTGTGTTGTAGATTTTGTTTGTTAGGTTGTGGCGGGGGATGGCATCGAAGGCTTTACTAATGTCGAGTGTGGCTAATAGTGATCTGTGTGGTGGTCTAGCTGAATTGATGCCGTCGAAAGCTCTTTGTGTAAGGTCTGTGAGAAGAGTGTTTGTGGAGTGCAGTGGCCTAAAGCCATGTTGTGTTGGAGCTAGGGGTAGGTCAGGTGTAATTAGTTGTAATACTAGGCGTTCCATGACTTTGGAGGGGGAGCAAAGGAGTGTGATGGGGCGGTGCGAGGAGGGTAGCGTGGGGGGGTTTGGGGAATGTGATGATGATACCATGCTTCCAAATGTCTGGTATTGTGTTGTGTGAATAGCTGTAGTTTGATATGTTAGTGAGTGCTTGTATGCCTTGTGGTCCCAGGTGTCTGAGGTGTATGTTGCTTATGTTGTCTAGGCCACAGGCGGGTGAGTGCTTGAGATTGTTGATGATATGCTTTGTCTGGTGATTGGTGAAGGGTGTATAGTCAGGGTCTGTGGGGAATTGTCTCTTACGTCGGATGACACGTCGGTCGTCTTTGTGAGGTTTTAGGTGGCTGACATGTGAGAAGTGATTGATGAGAGTGTTTGCTTGTTGTTTACATGAAGGAGTAGAGTCTGTTGTTGTGATTGCAGCATGTGATTGTGTTGTGTTGCTGTTGGAAAGTGTGATGCTGTTTAGTGTTTTGTATAGTTTTTTGGGGTTTGTTTTGTGATCAAGTGTTTGTAGGAAGTTATTCCAATTTAGTTTTTGTTGTTCTTGTATTTTGTTGTTAGTTTGGGTGTTGAGTGCTTGAATTTGTTGTGTGATGTCTTGTGTGTGGGGTGCTGGGGAGTGTTTCAGTATGTCGCGTTGTCTGATGAGGTTTTGAATTTCTGGTGTGAAGTTGGGGTTGTGTCTTTTTCTGTTACCTCTTGGAATGTGTTTCTTGTCAGCGTTTTGGATAGTTTTATTGAGTATGTGTACAGCATTGTTGATGTTAGTGATGGGTGTACTGTTTAGAGTTGTGAAGTGTTGTTCTGTCTCATTTGTGAATGCTTCCCAGTTAGCTCTTTTATAATTGGTGTATGTGTGTTTGTGGCTAGCTGGGGTGAGTCTGGTTTTGGTGGTGATAATGATCGGGAGGTGGTCAGAGCCTAAGGTTCTGACCACCCTCCAGGATGTTGTGGGGGCGAGTTCTGGGGAGCAAAAGGTGATGTCTGGAGATGATGGGTTATAGAGGGCTTGGTGAGGAATATGGGTATGTTGATGGATGTCGTTAAGGATGATGAGGTTATCGGTTTGGTTTTGTAGTACCAGCCCTCTGTCTGTGTCGGGGTTGTCGACAAACCAGGCCGACGTCTTGGCGTTGAAGTCACCACCCAGGATGATGTGTGGGGTGTGTGGGGTGTTTGTGATGTGTTGTAAGTGTGGTCTGTATTCATTTGGTACTGTAGGGGATGTTTGGGGAGGGATGTATGTGTTTATGATGGTTATGTTGGAGTTGTTACCAGTGCGTATTTTAATTGACTGTATTTCTGTTGTGTTATCATTTGGGGGGGAGGAGTGATTTGGTTTGTACACTGGTTACTATGTATGATATTTCTTTGTGTACCAGGGTGATGAGTCCACCGCCCCCGCCGACAGCCCGGTCTTGTCTGATGGTGGTGAAATTATGAAATGTGGGTGTTTTTTGTGTTGTGCGGAGTTTTGTTTCTTGTAAGATGGCAATGTGTATGTTGTGTTGTTTGATGAAGTGTGAGAGTTCGTGTTTCTTTGTGTTGATGCCATCTATGTTCAGTTGAAGAATGTTAATGTTATGTGCACGATGTATGTTGGGTGCTGCTGCACGAGGATGGGGTGGGGGTGGGGGTGGGGGTGAGGGAGGGACTGGGGGTTGGGATGGGTGAGGTGGGGGTGGGGATTGGGGAGCAGGAGATGGGGGTTGGAATGGATTAGGATGGGGTGTGGTGTGTTGAGTTGAGGATGTGGATGGTATGGGAAGGTTAGGTGGGTTAGGGAGGAGAGGTGGACGGGTTTTAGGGGGGGGAGTGGATGATATGGGAAGGTTAGGTGGGTTGGGGAGGAGAGGTGGACGGGTTTTAGGTGAGGGATTTGACTGGGAGAGGGAGGGGCATGAGGAACAGGTCCAGGTGTTTGTGTAGTGTTTCTTGGAGGCAAGTGTTGTGCAGGTGAAGTGGGTCCAGTTCCCGCATGAATTGCAGAGAACTGAACCCTTAGTATGGCGACTCGAAGTGATGGGTTTTGAGCAAGTTGGACATATGTATGTGAACGTGGGTCCTGGGTTGCTCTCAATGTCTCCGGCTAGAAGAAGTCTTCGAGAAATGACAGCCGGAGAGTCATTTCTCGGTGTAGGAAAAACTGTGTGATGTGTGTGTGTGGTGTGAGAGGTGTGGAAATTCCCGGCGCGACCGAAGCCGTTCCAAGGACCCGTGCCCCCAGGAGGGGGGCAGGGGATGGTTGTGACGGTTTGGCTCCCGAAACTGCTCCCCGCGGCCGGCATCCGGTTTTCCTCCACTGGTCGTTGATTTTGTCTTCGGCTGTGGAGGGTCGGCAGCCATCCGCGGTTGGCAGCCTCGGGAGGTGGCCCCACGGCGTAGACGCCGCCACATCAGGACCGCTGCTGCACCTGCTGTTGTTGCTGTTGCACCTGCTGGTGCTGCTGCTGTTGTGGTTGTTGCTGCTGTTGTGGTTGTTGCTGCTGTTGTTGTTGTTGCTGTTGATGCTGTTGTTGTATGGGTCGCTGTTGTTGCTGGGGCTGTTGTGTTTGGAGTTGTTGCAGCTGTTGCTGTTGTAGTTCAGCCTGCTGTTGTTGTTGTTGTTGTTGTTGTTCCCTAAGCTGCCTGGCCGAACAGCCCCGAGTCCCTGAGAAAGGCCATGGCCACGATCGGGCTTTCCCACTGAGCTCTCATTGAGTGTAGATTGTGTTGTTGGCGTAAGTGGTTGTGTGAAATGCAGTCTTCTATGATGTGTTTAATGGTATGGGGTGCTGTGTTACATCCCGGGCAGGCGTCGACAACGGAGTCATCCAGTCTCTTCTGATAGCTCAGGAGAGCTGGATGGTGTCCGCATCTCAGCCTGGCCAGGTGGACTCTGTCCTCGCGAGGAAGGGAGGTTTCGGAAGGATGGATTTCGGGAGGTCGTGCATGCAGCTGGGTGTTGTCTGTGAGTGAGTGGATGGATCGGTGAGAGATATGAGTATGGATGTGCTTCTGGATGTTGGTTCGGGTGGGCAGGGAGGAGAGAGGACAATAATTGTGTGTGATACCGTGTGCTGGGTGTTGTTTTGATATTTCTTGGTGTCTGTGGGTGTGTTGCCATGTAGTTTAGTGGGTGGTCTTGGTTCGTGGAGGCTGCTGCCAGGAATTGAGTGCCTCTCATGTCCAGATGGTCTTTGACTTTGAGGATTTTGGTTTCTTGATGTAGGTGATCTGTGGTGCAGTAGCTGTGCAGCCTGTAATGATCTTCAGGCTTTGTTTTGAATAGTCTGTAAGGTCTTATGATGTGTTTCAGCTAGGTTAGAAGCCCAGGCTGGGCTTGCGTATTCCATCACTGATCTTATGTATTGTTTATATACTGTGGTGGTAGTTTCTTTGTTGTGTCCAAATTTTGTGTGAGCAAGTGACCTGAGGGCGTTAAGTCTGGGTGTCAGTTTCTTTTTAATGTTTGTGGTGTGCTGTTTGAATGTCATATGAGTATCATATGTTACTCCTAGGATTTTGGGTGTGTGTGTATGTGTTAGGGGTGTGTTGTTTATGGTGAGTTGAGGGATGTATTCGTGTTCTCCTGTCCAACTTGTGAGCAGGGTTGCGGTCAGCCTGCTGTTGCTGGTGGTGGTGTTGTAGGCCTATGGGTGGTTGTTGTTGTTGATGCTGTTGTTCTAGATGCTGCTGCTGTTGTTGTGTCACTTGGTTGAGGTGGAGCGTTAGTAGAGTTATTTTCTAACTTATTCACTCTGTCAGCTACATTTGAAACCACACTGCTTATGTCCACTATGGTTTCTTTTTGACCTGTGGTACACTCTCTCAGTAATTTAACTTCCATTTGGGTGTTCTTGATTTCACTAAGTAGCACTGACACATCTATCCTATCAAATTGTATAGGTGGAAGGTCCTTTAGGTCCATGGCCACGAAAGTGGGTAAGCCCATAGCCTTACTCTCTTGTAGCAATTTAATAATGTCTTTAATGTTCTCAGCACTTTTGTTTGCACCAACTCGTTTAATATTTCGATAATTGTTATCTTCACTAGTACCAATAAGATCGAACACTCTGTTCTTGGCTGCCACAATTTTATCTTCATCATAAAGGGCACACACAGCTGCACAATCTGTAGGTAGACTATCTTGATTATTTGATATAAAGCATAACAGTTCGTTGATTTCAAGGCCATCACTATTTCGTCCCTGGGTTGAGATTGTCCCACCTCGCCCCGCCATCTTGTTTGATACCCAGATGACCAGGGGGGCAGATATTCCACTTCACTTTTCACTCACTTATGGACTATTCACTAACACTGTATATGTTCCACCACATTCTCTGTGCATTCATTGTGGAGTTATATACGTTGTTTGCTCTGTGTAGTGTTGACATAGGGTATATATGTTGATAACTTGGAGCAGCAGTTTACCCAAGGTACCTCTCTTCTTCTTCTTCCATATCTCATATCTCATGCTTAAGAGCCGTGGTGGTCCAGTGGTGAGCACGCTCACGTGTGAATCTGCAAGACCCAGGATCGAATCCCTGCCACGGCGGACATTTAGTGGGTGTGGTAGTACGTCCTAGCATGTTTCACATGCTCGCACCCAGTCAGGGGACATCCTGACGACGTATACAGACTAAACACACATAACAAAGCCACTCCAACAGCTTCCTCTCTCCAACACCCCTTCTCCCCTCTCAACACTCTTCTCTGAGCTAGTGCCGATACAAATGGCCAGTCCTGTATAGAATCGTGAGGTTCAGAGTCGTAAAGATTCCAGGACGAGCTCCATAGAAACTGAACTGACTGAGTGAAGACGTCATACAAAGATGGCGGCATCTTGTGGATTTGACGATCGGATCTCGGATTCCGTCTCTAAACGGCAAGCACCTGGCAGATTCATTCGTTATGTTAAAACAAAATTATTGTTTTTGTTTGTTTTCTAGTTTTATGTCGAGTTTTTCGTTATTTTTGCTATTTTTTCGGGTTTCGGATGGGATTTTGATGCGAGAATTGAGGCTTTTGGCGCGAGAATTGAAATTGGGAATATTTGGTGTGTGGCGCAAGAATTGAATCAGCGAAGACTGATCTAGCGAAAATGGGGGCTCCACTGTATAACCATGAACACTGAAGGAGCAGACCCAGAGCAGTCCCTCACCCGGATGGCAGTTCCACCACTGTTTTGCTATTTTATTTACCCAAGTGGGGCCCTGGCTGGAAGCATACCAAGCACAGGAATTTTCTGGAAATAGGAACCAGTGGTCCACTGCTCCAGAGGCTGATTGCAACACCAAAGTGGCGGGCGATGGGGTCGCCGCATCCCTACGCCAGAGAAAGGCGAACTTGTATTTACCTAATTGTATTTACCTAATTGTAGTTTACAGGAGTTGAGCTAACCTCGTGTTGTCCCGTCTCTCATTCTACTTTTTATCAAATTTGTTCTTAAAAATATGGATATTCCTTGCCCCTACCACCTCCTCCTCCAGCCCATTCCATTTGTCAATACATCTATAGGGGAAGCTAAACTTCCTGATATCGTTCTTGCAGGTAGGTCTTTTTACTTTGTAGCTGTGGCCTCTAGTTATTCCTGTATCCATGATTAATATATCCTCCCTATCCAGCCTCTCCAGCCCCCGGGTGCATTTGTACATCATTATCATGTCTCCCCTCTCTCTCCTCTCTTTTAGACTCGGTAGATTTAATTTGTCTAGCCTCCCTTCATATGGCAGTTCTCTGAGACTTGGAACCAATCTAGTAACTGCTCTCTGGATTCTTTCTAACTTGTGAATATGCTTCTTTAGATGCGGGGACCACACCACTGCTGCATACTCCAATCTTGGTCTAATCATACTCTTCATAATTTTCGCTACCATGGTCTCATCCAAGTAGTTCAGAGCAACTTTCATATTCCCGGCCATTGCATACATTCCGCTAAAGAGCTTGTTAATATGTTTCTCTGGCGACAAATTATCTTGTATAATCAACCCTAAATCCTTTTCTTTTTCGGCCTTGCTAATTATATTATCTCCCATCCTGTACTCCCAATTTGGTCTATTCACACTTCTTCCCATATTTAACACATGGCATTTACTTATATTAAATTTAATTTTCCACTTGGTGCTCCATTCGTATATTTTATCTAAATCCCCTTGCAGCTCCTCACAACTACTTTTATTTGATATTTGTCTCATAATTTGTACGTCATCTGCAAACATTGACATGTAGGAGTTTATGCCTATCGGCAGGTCATTCACGTACATAAGGAACATGAGAGGTGCCAACACAGATCCTTGCGGCACACCACTCTCAACTTTCCGCCACGATGAGTAAGTTCCTCTAATGTTGGTCCTCATTTCCCTATCTGTTAAATAGCTCTCCATCCATTTCAGCAAACTCCCCCTGACACATCCTACCGTCTCAAGCTTAGATAACAATCTCTTATGTGGTACCTTATCGAATGCTTTGGAAAGGTCTAAGTAGACGCAGTCCACCCATCCGCCTCTTTCTTGGAGTACATCTATCACCCTACTGTAATAACATAGCAAACTGGTAACACAAGATGTCCCTTCTCTGAATCCAAATTGCTTTGGAGTTATATCTTCTTTCTCTCCAACATTTTCATCCATCTCTTCCTAATTAGATTTTCACAAATCTTGCATACAATACTAGTAAGTGAAACTGGTCTATAGTTTAGAGGGTCCTCAGGGTTTCCATTCTTGTATATCGGAATGATATTAGCTCTTTTCCATTCAACAGGAACCTGTCCTATATCTAAGGAAGCTTGAATTATGTCCCTCACTGGCTCCACTAATTGCTCTGCACACTCCTTTAAAACCCAGGCAGACACTTCATCCGGTCCCATAGCTTTCCTTACTTCAAGTCCTCTCATCGCAGATAACAGCTCATCTCTAGTTATTTCAATCTTACTAAGACCACTCTCCAGTAATAATAATAATAATAATAATAATTATATTTATTCAGTTAGCAATTTACAGAGTTGGTACCACATAGTATGTTACAAATATGACATGTACCAGCCTTGCATAATTCCAACTAAGGATAGCCCAATAAGGCTGTTAGGCGTATTTCCATTGGGGTCCTTGTGGGATTAGATAGCTGGGGAAAAAGGGGAGGATAAAGAAATAGATACTTTAGAGAAAGTATTTCTAGGGGGTTATTTTAAGATACCTTACATCCTATAGTAAATATCAGTAATCCGTAATCAGTAATCATTTCAGATTGGTTTGTCTATCTCTTATGTCGCATTTAGTAGTAGACATAAGCTTGGTGCTCCCTTCTCGCAGCTGTCCGGTTCAGGTGTTCCTTCAGGCTACGTCTGAAGGAATACAGTGTTCTCTTTTCACGGACTGACTGGGGTAGGTCGTTCCAGTCTTTGATGGCGGTGAAGAAGAATGTTTGCTTACCCTGTCCTTGGATTCTCGGGACCTTAAAATTAAACATCCTGTTTCTTGTATTATGTCCACTCCTCTCATTTGCTTTAACAAAATCATTCTTTAGATACTCTGGAGCTCTGTCATAGAAAATTTTGAAGGCATTAGTGAGCCTGATTTGTTTGGCCCTGTCAGAGACATTGAGCATACCTAGTGACTGAAGTTGTTCCTGGCCAACATATGATCTGGGTCCTAGGTTCAGCATGAACCTAACCATTTTATTTTGAGTGACCTGAAGTTTGTGCTGTGCTGATTTAGATGATGCAGAGTACCAGGATGACACAGAATAGTCAAAATGACATTGAACAAGCGCTTGGCAGAGGGTCTTTTTGGTCACCGCGGGCAAGCATCCCACCTGTCTATACAGGTATTTTATAAGTGCTCTACACTTACTCAGGATAGATTCCAAAATTGTTTCACCTGACAAACTCGCGTCCAGTTTTAGTCCGAGATATTTAACTTGTGACACTGTTGTTATAGGAATATCATTACAGTTGACCGAGAAGCCCACAATGTCTTTCAGTTTGCGTTTTGTTCCACAAAAGATGGCTTCCGTTTTGCCCAGGTGAAGAGATAGTCTATTGTCCACTAGCCATTCACTACATGATTCTAGTTCTTTGGAAAGTGAAGCGGCAATACTTATTGGGCCTTTTCCTGAAACCAGAAGCACGCTGTCGTCTGCATACAGTAATAATTTACATGAGACGCTCAGTTCCATGTCGTTCACATAACAGAGAAAGAGTAAGGGACCAAGGATGCTTCCCTGCGGGACCCCACAGTTAATTGGCATAGGATCAGATATATTATCATCAATTTTGACTCTTTGGGTTCTACCACTAAGATAAGATTTAAACCAGTTCACAGACCCTATGCCCATTGCTTGTAGTTTATTACATAGGATATCATGGTCTACTGTGTCAAACGCTTTTTGTAGATCAAGAAGAACCATACCGGTGTAGTTACCTTTAGACATTTCTTTACGAATGTGATCCGTTAAGTGGATGAGACAGGAGTCTGTCGAGTACATGCATCTGAAACCTGATTGAAACTTATAGAATAGATCATTTTGTTTGAGGTAGTGTTCAATTTGGGTGTATACCGCTCTTTCAAGGATTTTAGATACAATACATAATATGCTAACTGGTCTGTAGTTACCAACTTCTAGTTTATTTCCTTTCTTGAATAGAGGGGTTACAATAGCTTCCTTCAGTTCAGCAGGTACAGTGTTGGTGTTAATTGACAAGTTGATGATGTGGGTTAGGGGGCCTGCTATACCAATGGCTCCATCTCGTAGAAATTTGGCAGGAATTTTGTCTGGTCCTGTGCTTTTATGTACATTTAGGTTAGACAGCTCGTCAAAAGTGTATTTTGGTGTAACATTTTGCAATCCAAATGTATTCGGGTGTATGTCTTTATCTCTGTAGAAATTTTGAAAGGTGGCCGTTGTTGTCGTGTATTTATTGAGAGGTTGAGGTAGGTTCTGTGCAAGTGTGTTTGCTATGGAGGTGAAGGAGTTGAAGTAGGTTGAAATTTGTCGTTTATCGTGGCAAACCTGATCATTAATGGTGAGAGCAATATTAGTGTTAGACGAATCCCTTGTCTTGTTGCTGTAGCCTGTTGTTTTTAGGTGCCTCCATAGTTTCTTTGGGTTATTCTGATATTTCTCTGCCTTATTGTGAAAATAATTAGTTTTCGCTGATTATATTTTCCTACTTAGTTTATTCCTGCCCTGTTGAACTCATGTTTCAGACCTTGATCCTGTCTATGTTTCGCTAGCCTTTTTAACAGATTGTCTCTGTGTTCCAGATGGTGTAGTATGTCATTGTTGATCCATGGGTCTGACCTTGCTTTAATTCGTATGTCTTTCAGAGGAGCTATTTCGTCTAGAATGTTTGTGATGATGGTTCTGAAGCCAACCCATGCGTCATTAACGTTTGTACTTCCAAACACTGGAGACCAGTCTGTATTCCATAAAATGTCCAGAAATGTTTCTTTATTGTAGTTTCTGAGTGACCTTGTTTTGATAACCTTGTGATTCTCTAGGGTAATTTTTGTGGTTTTTCGTGTGCAATATGTGACGAAGTGATCACTTATCCCAGTCTGTATAACCCCTGATTGGGATATTTTGTCCTCTCTGTTACAGTTTATGTGGTCTATTATTGTGGCAGTGTTCTCAGAGATACGTGTGGGGGTTGTGATGAGTTGTTTGTGATTGTGCATTGTCAGTATATGCCTATATTCTCGTACAAGCCTATCATTTCGTTGTTTGTAACACAGGTTAAAATCCCCTAGTATAATGGATTCATTCCGAGGGTCTAGCGATGACAAAGTTCGTTCAAATTTGGTCAAGAATTGTGTGTCGTTTGGTGGCCTATAGCATACCCCAATTGTGATGGGTCTTGTCCTCGGCAGGTGTAGATTGATCAACAGAGCTTCGTGATTTTCTACATGGAGGTCGGTCCTAGTTGTGTGTGTGAGGTTGTTTTTTACATACAGACATACTCCTCCCCCATGCCTATTGCCATCATTCCTAACCATATTGAAACCTTGAATGTTTATTTCAACATCGTTTATACTTGAATCCAGCCAGGTTTCTGTGATTGCAATTATTGAAGCTTTGGCCTTATTAGCTAACAAGTTAATTTCTGACAATTTATGGTACATTGATCTGGCGTTAATGTGGATAAGATGGAGCCCTTTGTTGGTGAACACACTGTATTCATCTTTGATTTTGAATGTGTCCTGGCTGGATTCTGAGTTGTTAATACTAATTGGTTCATTTACATTAATATTCGGTAATGAATGCAAGGCACATATGTTGCATAGGAATTCCCGTTCTTCACTGTTGGTCTTCTTAGAGATGCACTTCATGCGAGCTACAGTTTTACGCTTAACACAGTTTAGGATCCTTTGGTTTCTTGTTATGAGTGATTCACATATTTCACAAATGATTTTAGGACCTTTAATAGCTACTTCCCTACATTTATCGCATTCCACTTCTTTTCTGCTAGTAACGTAAGTACATCGATCGTGTACTGTTTCATTACATCTACTACATTGTGACGTTGTATTCCTTTTGTTGAATCTAATATCGCACACTATACATATTTTCCTGTTACTGTTCATCGTACGTCTGGCGGTGTGGTGATCAGCTGTGCGCCGTGAGCGGCTGATGGTGTGTGAGCGCGTGAGATGAGGACAGGTTGTGGCTCCCCCTTGCCCCCCTCCCACCCCTACCTGTATTTGTTGTTTGATGTCCTCGTTCTTGGCCGTTGTTGCTGCTTTATTGTTGATGTTGTTGCGACTGATCCCTTCTTTTTTAGCTGTTCTGGTTGCATGTTGAGCTACCTGGGTCGCCGATAGTGTTGGGTTGTGTTGTAGTAGGTTTGGTTGATTTGTTGTGCAGCGGCGTCGTGTTGTGGGGGGTGGGTGGTTTCTCTTGTTGTCTTTCTTGTTCGTTGCTGTTACTTCATTGTCGATGTGTTTGCTAGAGCTTCCTGCTTGTTTGGGTGTTCTGGTTGCATGTTGTGTTACTTGGGTCACCGATATCTGTGGTAGTGATGATACAGTTGAGGGTAATGTTGAGTAGGTAGAGTGTTGGCACTGTGCTGGCGGTTGCCCTGCGGTCTTGGTTGTGGGTTGGAGCGTGACGGGAGACTTGGGTGCCTGCTGGCCCAGTGTGTTATAACGAATTTTACTGCTAGGGACTGTTGAAATGTCGGTGTCTGCCTTACTTGTTTGGTGGTGAGGTTTCTTCAACGTTGAACTAGGGCCGGGGTTGGTCTCTACATCTCCGCAGCTAATTAGAGTGTAGCACAATAGGTGTTGTAGCGAGGTTGTGCCAGAGTACTTGCCAAGCCGCGGCGTCTTCCCGATATATGAAATAGACCAGGCAGGAATGGTGACAGAAATTTCACTCGTGTGTGATTTCTGTGTGACGAGGTCCCTCAATACTTGTTTAGTGTTGACCTGGTACACTACCAGTCCCCTCTGCACCTGTATATCAGCACAGCCCCTCTGGATGTTGAGAAGGATGATACATAGAGAGAGGGCTACGCCCGCACCCTTCATCCCTCCCGCCATTCTGATATGGTACTATAGTACTCCCGTGTGGTTCGTCAAAACCTTCCTCTCTAGTAAAAACTGACCCCAATTTGTTATTCATTACCTCGCACATGTCCGATATATTTTCATACGTCCTAGCATCAACTCTTAATTTAGTAATTTGTTTCTTTACCTTCAACTTACTATTTATATATTTATAAAATAATCTAGGGTCACTTTCACATTTATTTACTATGTTCTTCTCATAGTTCATTTTAACTTGCCTAATTATGTTAACATATCTATTCCTCTCCTGTTTATATTTATTCCGATTACTCTCAGTGTTCCTTCTTCTTAATCTAGCCCAAGCTGCATCACGCCTACCCAAAGCTCTTTTGCATTTCAAATTAAACCAATCTTTCTGCTTAGTAAAATTTCCAGTTTTATATCTTGGGACAAACAGATTGGTTCCTACTCTATAAATTTCGAGGAATATACTATATTTACCTTGTACGTCCTGTTCCTTCAAAATAAGATCCCAATCTACTCCCTCTAAATATCTTTTCAAGGATACATAATCAGCTTTACTATAATTTAATCTGTCATTTATGTAGCTATTGTCTAATCTATTGGCATTACTCGAGGTAAACTTCCATTTTAGTAATAGGTGATCACTTTTACCTACAGGACATAGATAATTTATATCACTAATTTCGTGAGGATCTTTTGTAAAAATCAGATCGAGTTTAGAAGGTTCGTTATTACCCCTCATTCTTGTATTTTCCTTCACATGTTGTGCAAGTATATTTTCCGTAACCAACTCCACTAGCCGACTTCCCCAAGATCTCTGATTTGGCCCTGCATCTCCCGATTCCCAATCAACCTCACTACAGTTGAAATCTCCTACCAAGATCAATCGATTCTTCCTTAAAAGCAATCTTCTCAACGACTGAATCATATCCTCGACCATCTCCTCAAACTCCAACTCCCTCCATGCTCTGGTCTTTGGTGGCATGTAAGCTACTGCTATGTCTAGCTTTTTTCCTTCTATATCATTGAGTTCAACTGCCATTATTTCTGCCTTGTCATTATTTAACTCCACTTGCTTTGCTGTAATAGGGTTCTTAACTAATACTGCCACTCCACCTCCCCTTTTTCCCTTTCTATCATATCTCCATATATTATATCCTTCACTAAACACTATATTGCTGTCAAAGTCCTGGTTCAGCTTTGTCTCTGTCAAACAGACTATCTGTGGTTGATCCTTTCTTAATATATCATCCAATTCTACCTTTTTACTGTTTATTCCATCTATATTAGTGTAGTAGCACAGTATATTGGAATCCTCCTCCTTGTTTCTCTTCCCTCCCTGCCTCCTATTAGGTTCACCTCCCCTCCATCCCTTCCCTGACCTACCTCCACATTCCCTGCTAGTTCTATTCTCCTCCCCCCCCCCCCCCCTCCCTCACCATCTCTCCGTCCTCGGTCTGATCCACTACCTGACTCACCGTCTCCATCCCCTGCTCCTCCCTCACCATCTCTCTGTCTTCGGTTTGATCCACTACCTGACTCACTGTCTCTATCTCCTGCTCCTCCCTCACTATCTCCTTGTCCCCGATTTGATCCACTACCTGACTCACTGTCTCCTTGTTCATTTCTCCTCGTATTTTCCGTTCTTTCTGACTCTGAGTGTACCACTTCTTTAGTTTCCCTTCCTTTACTCTCCAAAAAAAAAATCCTTTTCTCCTCATCTGACAATTTTCGATTTTCATCGTCAGCCCTTGCTTGAACTTCTCTCAACTTTTCCCTTTCCTCTATGCTTAAGTCCTTTTTCACCTTAATATGTTTCATTCCAGTACAACTATTTAGCCTCCAGCTTACAATGGTTAATGCTTCAACCACTGACCTAGATTTAAACTCTGCTTTTATCGGTCTCATCTCACCCTTTTTATATCTTCCTAGCCGTCTTACTTCATCCAGTTCTTTCCCCCAATCACAGCCTTCGTCTAGACACTCCAATATTTTCTTTACTTTGTCCTCATCCCTTCCCCTTCTTTCCCTCATATCTGCTAAATGTTCTTCAATGTCTCCAAAAATTATGCTTTTACCTCTATCTACTGTTTCCCTCACTACCTTCTCCTTGCTCTTCAAAACCTGCACTAAATTCTTCTCAAACTCTCTTTTCTCTTTTTCTCTCTCTTCCACCTGCTCCTTCATGATTTCTTCCAATGCATCCACCTTAGCATTCCCCACCCTTGTCCACTCATTTTTCTCCTCACTTATTACTCCCTTTACTTTCTCACTTAAATGGCCCTCATACTCCTTTAGCTGCTCCTTGAGTGCCATGTTCTCTGCCTCCAGCTCATCTACTTTCCTTATCACAGCATCTAGGTTAGCAATTAATGGCTCATCTGCAGTTGCTACTGAACTGGCTCCACATATTTCTGTCAGTGACTCCACCTTCACACCTATATCTCTCCTCCAATTCTCCATAACTCCCTTCCATCTTAACAGACCCATCATCTGTCTCTTCACCACAGTCAATTGATCCTCCACTTCATTACCCTCTGCCAGAAATCCCTCAAATTCATAGCTCTCTTCATCTCCCAATAAACTCTGCCTCCGTTTGCCTTGGCCGGCCATTGTTTATATTAATGTAGCCTACAATTAAAAATATACAAAACACTTAATAAAATTACAGTAAAATTAAACTACTACCTGGGATAAACCCAGGTAGCGCCGCCCCCGTTTGTGTCACCCTATCTTGAAAAAAGAATAAATGGAAAAAATAAATAGAAATGGGTGTTTGCGAGGTCACCACGAGCAGGTGTGCCAGTGGGCTGTGAGAGTAAGACACTATATAGGGAAACATGGGGCACACCATTATGGCCCCACTGCCTTCACCACTCTCAAGAAAAAAGTTAGAAATAAGAATTATGATAAAGGTACAGTCAGAAAACGGCTATGGGAAGTAGAGGACATCAACCCTCAGTCTGATAGATCCAGCCCACCACCATAATACCCCCAAGACACCCCTTTGAGATAAATTTGAGGTATGGTAGAAAAAACTCCTAAATGGCAGGCTCTCTATCGCTGGCCATTTTTTTTTATACCTAAACGGCACGAAAGATCTTAATATTGATAAAGAAATGGGGCGAAAGGTCTTACAATCACCAAACTAATGGGCTGAATTTAGTAGCAGTCTCTACGTTTCCAACGTAGGGCTTATGATCTCAGCCGCTACCACAGCGGGCCGATTTATCGGTACTCACGCGAAGTACTAAATAATCTCTAGAGTTGCACCTCAATTTACTACTAGGCATGTTGTACACACTCCGAGACGACTAAAGAAGGAAGAGAAAGCGAAGGCGAGAAAGAATTGTTATAGTTACCCATTTAATCTAGCTGCTCTCCTCTAAGCCATGTTCCATTTTCTATGAGCCTGCTCCAGTACCTTCAAAAGTATCAGTCTCTTCGCGCACACCGTCGATGACACACGCTTTTTTCTGTGTTCCGCGAGTGCCTGTTTTTGCCTGCTTCTTCGCTTCAACTAAGTGAGTGTGAGCCTTTTCAGGCTGTTGAGGTTTAAGAAGGACGTTTCAGTGATGTAGGCAGCACTTTACGGATTTATGGCGTGTTTCTGGGTGTACGCGGAGTGCTGGAGACGTGTTGAATTATATTGTTTACTTCGGGGGTGGTTGGTCCTCAGCGCCGCGTAGCGGTCGTTGAGTGTACTATTCTACCCTCGCTTTTCGGGTTCATGTTCACTTTAATGACCATTAACGTAACTTGGGGGGGGGGGGGGGGATGTATGCTTCCCGCATGATGCATTGTGTTTCTTTTCCCTTTTTTGCGTGAACTTTTGTTTTATTTTGTTTTTCGTATGACTGCGTGTCGAAGTTTTACAAGACTTGAGCATGAAGTTTCTCTGGATTCTGCTTTTGTGAGAGCATAGGGCATACAGCCTTTATGAAAATGTATTAAGAAGAGAAGCATTGGCCAAAAACTTTGCTAGCAAAGACACATTGGCCTTCTGGAAGGATATTAAAAAAATGCATAATAGCTGCACACCTCTACCCGTTAGTGTAGATGGGATCTCTGGTACTAATAACATAGCCAATCTTTGGAAAACACATTACCAAACTTTGTTTAACTCTGTTGGGCACCAAGGAAATACCATTGCTGCTACAACAGAGTGTAACAAAGAAGAAAAATATGACACAATTAAAGTTACAAGTGAAAAAATCAAGGCTGCAATAAGTAGGCTAGATGCTAACAAATCCTGTGGTTTTAATGGTATATATGCTGAACATTTGAAGTACTCCTCCACTCTCCTCTTGGAGAAACTCAGCAGTTGCTTTACCAGCTTTCTAATCCATGGTTTCCTACCAGAATCTATGATGTCCGTTACCTTGATACCAGTAATTAAAGACAAGGCTGGCAAAATTACATCAAAAGACAACTATAGACCTATTGCCCTTGCCAGTATTGTAAGTAAGATACTAGAGTTAATCATTTTAGACAGAATCTCAGTGTATATCTCAACTAATAGTAATCAATTTGGTTTTAAAAAGAATCATGGTACGGACCAGTGCATCTACACTCTGAAGGAGCTAGTGGATGGGTACATCAAAATGAACAGCTCTAGTTTTGCATGCTTTCTTGATGCTAGTAAGGCATTTGACAGAGTCTGCCACAATATCCTGTTTGATAAATTAGCAACAAGGGGAGTGCCATCCTATATACTGAGAATCTTGAAGTACTGGTACGCCAATCAAACATTTAATGTAAGATGGGGTAACATTATTTCGGATTCCTTTACAGTAACCAATGGAGTGAGACAGGGTAGTATTCTCTCACCTTACTTATTCAATGTATATATGGATGAATTAAGTGATAAATTGAATAAAGAGCAGATTGGATGTTATGGTGGGAATAAAATCATCAACCATCTCATGTATGCTGATGATCTGGTCATTATTGCACCGTCTTCTGCGGGTCTGAGCAAACTTCTTGATATATGTGAATCTTTTGGTAGTAAACATATTGTTAAATTCAACCCACTGAAAAGTGCTGTTCTTATATTTAGATCAAAATTACTGTATAAAAGTAAACTGCCAAATTTCTCACTCAATAATCAAATTATTCAAGAAGTAAACAAAATAAAATACCTGGGACACATTATCTCAAACGATTGCTCAGATGATGCAGATATCGGCCGTCAGCGCAGACAGCTATATTTACGTGGTAACACCATCTTGAGAAAATTCCACATGTGTAATTGGGAAACTAAAGTCACTTTGTTCCGGACATATTGTTCCTCTATGTACACGGCCCATTTGTGGTGGAAGTATAATAGAGCCACCATAAATGGTCTGTGTACATCCTATCATAATATACTCAAGATGTTCATTGGTCTCTCTAAATATGAAAGCACTAGTATGGTGTGCACACTGTTGGATGTGCAGTGCTGTCGGGCTGTCATCAGGAGACTGGTGTACAGCTTTTCGCAGCGACTGCAATCCTCCAGTAACACACTGATTGTAGCTCTTTGGTCTAGTGATCATATCTATGAATCCCGTATTATATCTCACTGGCAGAAGCTGCTGCACACATAGTATGTAATGTAATATATAGGTCTAATTGAACTATGAGCAATGATCTGTGCAATAGGTGTTAACCAACATTGAGCAATAGCCTTAGTTAGCCTATCTGTGTTATATTGTGACAAAATGTGATATGTGCTCTATTCTGTAAATAGGCCTACTGTATTTTTTATTTTATTGTTTCTTTATTAATATATCTTTGTGTATAATTATTATCTGTGCTCTGACGAGAAGTGTATGTGATATGGACCATTAGGTCGTACTGTATTTATACTGTATCTATCTTATGTGTCTGGAATAAAGAATTATTATTATTATTATTATTATTATTATTATATTATTATTATTATTCTATTTCAAACATGCTGCTTTGGTCTCAACTGACCTATAAGCACTTCTGACTTGTTTTTCAACATGTCCATAGTTGGTAGTCTTGTATTTTATCACCTGGTTCACCTTTTTGTCAGTTCCTTTTCGTTTCCCCGGGCCTACTTGACTCGAGGATACGTGGTTCTGGTAACAGTGTCAGTCGCTCGCTTGCCCTAACTTTTATTATTTTATTTTTATTTTAACGTAATTGTGGGGGTTTTCGGGCAGTGTTTAGCTTTGTTACTAGGTTCTTTCAATCAGGGATTGACGCTGCCCTAGTGTTTTTTCTTTTTATGTGTATTGTGTAACTAAGCTAGGCTTGTTTTTTACCTTGAGCAGAGCGCCGTCAGAATGGTCCACACAGGTCCTTTCCTTCTGTTTTCCTCTTGTCTCTACTGACTTGGTGGTTATTGTCTTATACGCTCGTTAAAATTCTCGCCTTTATGTTTTGTGTAACTAAGCTAATCGGTTTTTTGCCTTGAGCAGACCGCCGTCGGAATGGTCCACACAGGTCCTTTCCTTCTATATTCCTCTTGTCTCAACTGACTTGGAGGTCTCGGTCTCGTCGCTCTTGTTAAAATTCTTGCTTTTCTTACATTTTACCTGTTTCCGTTCTTCCCCTGCCTGTGTTTTCTTGATCATGGAGGGGGGGGGGGGGGGGGGGGGATGTCTGGAGACTGTGTACGGGCCCCACTCACAGGGAGGATAAGTTTGGACAAGTTGACTCGACATTCGTGTTTACACACGTTTTTTCGCCACACAGGCGGGGGTCTTCAGGTGTCCTCAGCTCCTTCATCTTACGCTAGGCTTGTTTTTTACCTTGAGCAGACCACTGTCGGAATGGTCCACACAGGTCCTTTCCTTCTGTTTTCCTCTTGTCTCTACTGACTTGGTGGTTATGGTCTTATACGCTCTTGTTAAAATTCTCGCCTTTATGTTTTGTGTAACTAAGCTAATCGGTTTTTTGCCTTGGGCAGACCACCGTCGGAATGGTCCACACAGGTCCTTTCCTTCTCTATTCCTCTTGTCTCAACTGATTAGAGGTCTCGGTCTCGTCGCTCTTGTTAAAATTCTCTCTTTTCTTACATTTTACCTGTTTCCGTTCTTCCCCTGCTGGTGTTTACTTGATCATAGAGGGGGGGATGTCTGGAGACTGTGTACGGGCCCCGCTCACAGGGAGGATAAGCTTGGACAAGTTGACTCGACATTCGTGTTTACACACGTTTTTTCGCCACACAGGCGGGGGTCTTCAGGTGTCCTCAGCTCCTTCATCTTTTTAGTTTTCCTCTCTACAAGCAAAATTCTACTTTTGATGTGCCCTGTGCCTTGTCAAGGACTCGGCCACATAGCCTTTTGCCTTGATTTTTGTGTTGGCGCCCTGTTATACCCCTTTTTAATTGTACCTGGACAGGGCTCTAGCTTGGACAACAGCTGCTTGGCTGTTTCCTCTCCCTTGTGTCCTCCTTCTGTACCTAGTTTCCGCCCTACAGGCGGCCTCCTTGTATACTAGGTGGACCCAAGGACCTCCTGAAAAGTCCTAGGACTCGACCCAAAGTGGCAATTGTCCAGTGTGTATTGGATTCCCTCCCCTCCCCTATTTACACTAATAGGGTACTGTTGGGTTGCTCACACTTGACCTTTTTCCTTCCAGCTGGTGCCCGCTCTACTGCCGGCCAAACCTACACCGCCGCCGCTTCGCCCCCTCATCCCTCCGCTCTCCTAGAGGGTTCTCAGGTATTTTGGGTGGGGTCTTTTTTTCCCCAACGGAATTGGACCTGTTTACCAGGGTTGGGTCTTGCCAAATGGGCTTGTCCCAGCCCTGGTGTTTGTGGTCTACTGTGTGGGTGTCTTTTAATTGACTTTCCTTGTTATCTTTGCTACTTGGCGTCTTCCTGGATATTGTCTTACTTGGGTTTCAAATGCTATTTTGGCTATACTGCCTCATACTTTTACCCTGTCTCACCTCCACTGGTGTGTAACGCTCCCCCCCATTTTGCGGTGCCGGCTCCTCCCTGCTTCCGCCTGACATGCAATCGGTCGGCCATGCTGGTCCATCGGGGGAGCTGCCTACACACGGCCTGCTACGGCAAGGATATCTACGACCCCCGCCGATGTGAAGTTTGTCTCTCCGCCCTTCAACTCCTGGGATCGGACCTGTGTCGGCACGCATTCCCTCGACTGGTTGACTCGACATTCGTGTTTACACGCGTTTTTTCGCCACACAGGCGAGGGTCTCCTGGTGTCCTCTGGCTCTTCATCTTTTTCTAGAATTCCGCTCTACAAGCGAATTTTCTACTTTTATATGTACCCTGTATCTGTATCTGGGAATCGGCCACATCGCCTTTTTTCTTGGTTATTGATGAAGTTGGTGCCCTGTCTACGTTTGCATGTATGTATGGTCCTGGATATGGCTACTTGGCTGATTTCCTATCCTCTGTGTCCTCCTTCTGTGCTTCCTTTCCGCCCTACAGGCGGCCTTCTAGTGTACTAGGTGGACTCAGGGACCTGTTGCCTAGTCCCGGGACTCTGCTCGTGTGGCGATTGTCCTGTGTGTCTTGGTTTCCCCCTCCTATTTGTACCAATTAGGTGTCGGGTAGCTCACACTTAACTTTTTACTGACAGGGAGGTTCGGCCTTGACTCCACGTTGTGTTTACACACGTTTTTCCGCCAAACAGGCGGGGTGTCCTCTGCCTCTTCCTATAGAAACTCGCTCCACAGGTGGATTTTCTATTCTTGGATGTACCCTGTGACCTGTATCTGTCACCAGGAATCGGCCACGTGTCTTTTTCCTCTGGTTATTTATGCCCTTTGTATTTATCTGCACCCAGGGAACGGCTGCTTAGCTGAGTTTCCCCCCTTGATATGTCCTCTGTTTCCTTCTGTGCCTCAAATCCGCTCCACAGGTGGCCTCTTGCTCCTAGATCGACACAGAGACTCGCTGAAAGGTCCCGGGCCTCCGCTCACGTGGCGTTGGTCCTGTGTGTATTGGATTCCTCCCTTTCTTCATTGACATTTTACCGACCATCCCCACCGTGGCCTCCACTTTTGTGTCTGGCCTGCTGCTCCGCTCCTCGGACTTCACTGGATCTTAAGCCCTACGTTGAATTCGCTTTTCCTACACAGTCCTGGACGTTCGCCACCCATTGTCGTCGACAGGTTCGGGTGGTTTTTCTGCTCGTCAGCCCCTGCCGACGTCCGCAGCCACCTCCTCCTGCCGGACATTTTATGTCTGGGACTGACGTTCCTGGGGGTGGCTTGGCAGGAGGCTTTCTTGCTTGTGCTAAGCGACACATGCTCCGCACAATGGGAGGTCGTGGCGAAGCCCTCATCGTCCTCCTCCAACCATGCGAGTGGAGGTCCATCGCCGGCAAGGAGCCCTGGGGCTTGGGCTATGGGACGGGCCGCGGGGGGCGTTGTCTACGCTCCTCCCATGGCCGTTCGTACCCGGTTTGCCGTTCCGTCCTGTGGGTGGACTATGCTGGCAAATTCCGGGACCCTCGTCCTACGCTCCCTTGCTCGGACGGGAGGGGGACAGGCCGGAGCGTGAGGCCCGCTCTCCGTTTTCATCAGGACGGCCAGGTGGACGGGGGTTGGCCATGGGAGTTCCTTTCTCCATGCCAAGTTAAGGTGGGCTATGCTCCGCACAACGCGTTGCTCCTCCTGGCCAATACCCTCTCCCCTCACCCGGCCGTCTCATTGACTTGGTGGTGGGCCTGATGCAAAGCGCCCGCACCGGCTTCTCCCGCCCCCACTTCCTGCACTAGCCACGCCGGTCGTGGGCCCGACAGTGGTATAGAAGGGTCTGGCTTGGAGGTGGAGGTATCAACCTCCTCTCGGGCACCCTCCCCGTCATCGACGCAGTGTCTCAGGAGGTGGCCCAGGTAATCCGGTCCATGTATGGGGGAGGTGCCGTCGCGATAGAATCTTCTCCTCACATTGTGTCCTGGACACTCTCGCTGTAGTCGTCCATGTCGCAAACCTGGGGTTCGCATTCGCTACTTGACAAGGCGGGCCTCCCACGTTCACACTGAGGGCCATGGGACCTGCACAGTGCTCCTGTTCCCCAGAGTCGGGTGTACGCGTCAACACTTCGCGTGTCGTGTTCTGCCCGTTCTCGTTCACGAACGTGTTCTGGGTTTTTTCCCGGCTGAGATCTTTACCTTGGGCGGCACTAACCGTGCCTTTAGGCCAGCTCGGACTCGACCACCTTGTTCTACTGGTCCCCTAACACTTCCCTGTATTGCCCCCCCCCCCCCCCCCCCCCCCCCTCTTACTGGCTGTGACCGGTACCGCGCTTGCTACATATGAGACTATCACACTGGGTCGCTCGGGGCTCGCTCGCTGCGGCGGTGCCCTGGACTGCTCCCCCGGCGGCCTTCTGGATAGACACAGATGCGTCGTGTGAGGTGGGGTGGGGCTCCCGATCTAACATGGGTCATCGCCACCACGGCAAGTGGTCAGGGCTCTTCGCTTACGCGTCCGGGCCATGATCCTGTTGGTACCGTTCTTCTTCCTGCGGGATCGCTGCCTTGCCCTAGCGGGCATTGCGGTGGCCTTTCGGTTGGTCATCTTATCCGCTGATGCCTTCGGCACGGACTGGAGTGGCTGACAGTCGGTGTCCACATTGCCTCCGCCCGTCGCACTCCTCATGTGCTACGTCCTCCTCGGGCTGGGATTGTTCTGGCGCAGGGTTTGGTTGATCGCGCCCATGTGGCCAGCCCATGCTTGATACGCTACGCTATACATACGTGTACAGTACTGGTTTCCCGTTAACATGCGTTGTAACGGCTCAGACGGGTTGCTTTTCGGTAGTTGGAGTGTACTGTAGGACGACAAAGTCGCGCCTCACCACTGCCCCACCCAGTCATCACTGTGGATGATGTTGGTATAGTGCTAACCGTTCCTCAGCACGACTCACCGGAGTCCCCCCACAGCACTTGCTCCTGCCGTCTCTGTTACCACACCAGCCTTAACGTGTTCCAAAGAGACAGCACCTTCACAAGACTCTACTGTCGGTTAGACAATTGGCCTCTGGTACAATAAAGTCCTGCCCCAACACTGCTCCAACATGTAAACACTGTTGCCACCGCAAGTGTGGTGCCAAACAGCTGAAACGATGGTGTCCGTGTTCCGTTCCCCTCCCTGTCTCTGGCTTCCTCTTGGGCCAGATTGGAGACCTAGGGACCTCGTTGGCATTTGTGTCGTAAATGTTTGTGTGGCAGGGTGGTTGCCACCTTTTGACCTCGGCTTGGCTGATATGCTTCATCGGCGCTGGCTGACGTCTCCATGGAGGGCTTCAGTCTTATTGGATTGGGTTCCCTAACTGGCTCAATGACGCTGAGCAGTGAGCGCACAGCTCCCTCGGTTGCGTTCGTGTTCCGTTACCTTCATCACTGGTTTGGGACACTCGCCGACATGTACAGTAGGCTACTACATCTTTCGAGGCCGCCTGCCCGCTCTTGGGGTACCCTTACAGGCCTTGACGGGGCTGGTGCTCCCTCACAAGGGGTGTCATATTTCTGAAGACCTGCTTTAGGCTCCGTCCGCCCCCACGCTGGATACTAGCTCGGTGGTTTCTGGCGCGGGCTCTTGGGTTCCTTGCCTCATCCGCCTACGCCACGAGCCCGATCCCTGTTCTACTGCTGGACGAAACAAATTTTTCTTCTTTCTTTGTCGACAGGGGTGTGGGTATCACGGTTTGCAGCCATGGCCAGGGCCCCTTCCGGGTTCGTCACTTTGACCCCTTCTGTTCGTTTTGTAGACTCGTATTGGACTTCTGCTATGCCGGGTTCACGCCCTGTTTGCTTCTGTGTGTGCCACTGTGCCGGGACGGGCTTCGGTGTGCATGCTGTGGGCCTACATTTCTGTCATGTTCTTGGAGGCAGTAAACCTCTTACAGAGGGCTCTGCTCATATGCATTCCGCTTTTACAGTCTTGCTATCTCACTGACATGACCGACACAGGGTTATGGTCCCCCGCAGTGCATCTGTCTCTTCATACCTCTCCATGCCCACGGCCAGGCTTAGTATGCCTTGGGTCGCGTTCAATCAACGTGTCCCCTGCTTCATCATCCATCCTGATTCTCTTCATGCTGTATTCGTCCCATACTGTATTTTCTTCCTTTCCCTGACAAAGGGGGGGGGGGGGTCTCTTTTGTATGCTTGTACAAAGCCTTTCTTTCAATACATGTCTGTTTAGTATTGAGGATGTAGCTCTTAAGGTTTTTACATTATGACTAGTCTACGGGTTTTGCCGTGGTATGCTTATGCCGCAAACCCATGTCATGTAAATGACGAGTGTCATATGATGTCGTCAGCCGGCTATACCGTGCCATTTTGTTTTGTAAACGCTTAACCCCTGCCTTCACTTAAGGTTTTCGCTCTTACAATTTTTACGTTCTGAGTCCACTGTCTCCGGGTTCTGTGTTGCTATGCTTCTGCCTCCTACCCATGTCATGTACCTCCAGAGTGTCCTATGATGACGTCCGCCGGCTATGCCGTGCCTTGTGTTTTTGTGAGTACTTTCCACTTGGCTTCACTTTAGGATTTCGCTCTTACAGTTTTTACTTTCTGACTCAACTGTCTCCGGGTTTTGTGTTGGTATGCTTCTGCCTCCTACCCATGTTGTTTAACTACAGAGTGTCATATGGTGACGTCCACCATCTCCTATGTCTCTTCATCCCATACTGTATTTTCTTCCTTTCCCTACAACAGGGGGGGGGGGGGTTCTTTTTGTATGCTTGTACAAAGACTTTCTCTTTCAATACTTGTATGAACAGTACTGTCTGTTTAGTGTTAAGGATGTAACTCTTAAGGTTTATTACATTTGGCCTATACTGTCTACGGGTTTTTGTATTGGTATGCCTATGCCTCATACCCATGTCTTGTACATAAGAGTGTCTTCGGAGGTCATCCACATGCTGTGCCGTGCTGTTTGTTATTGTGATACTTTACAATTGACTTCACCTTTCCCATGTTGGTGTGCCATTCCAAGGTCGACATGACCTATTCCTTTACCTGCCCGTTTATTTTAGACCCTAGACTGATACGCTAGTGACTGTATTTTCTTAATATGCACCATACTGTTACGCTTTTTTTTCCCGATAAACTAAATTTTGTATTTGTGTCTTTTCTTGGTCCTCTACTTTGCTAAGGCTTGGGTTTTTGTGGTTTATTGGATGTCCGCCTCCAATGTGGGATTCAAGCCCTACGTTGGAAACGTAGAGACTGCTACTAAATTGGGAAGTTTGACGACCTCCCTTATAACATATAAATATTCTGGAAGTACATTCAGGAAAAGTTAACAAGAAGAGTAGGGACCCCAGAGCTGGTAGGGGGGTTGGATAATGGGAGTAGAGCGGAGACTGATAAGGAGAAAGCAGAGATGCTGGGGAAATACTTTGGGGGGGTACTAACAGTGGAGTCGGATGATGCAGTGCCTACTATTCCCATCAAACAGGCACCGGCACTAGAACTAATAGAGTTTTCCCATGCTAGAATAAGAAGGGCTATAGAAAAAATGAACAGAAGTAAGCCACCGGGACCGGATGGGATACACCCAAGAATCATAAAGGAAGGAGGTGAGATGTTAGTAGAGCCATTGAAAATGTTATTTGAGGTATCGTTTAATACAGGACAAATCCCGATGGACTGGAGAGAGGCGAACATAACAGCTATATTTAACCTAACAAGTGCGCATGGGGGTAATTGGAAACGTCCCCCTGTGCTGACGTATTTGAGGTGTTTCCGTCACTAAAATATTCATTGTACCATTAATAGCATTAATACTTATCCATATGTGCCTATTATGGGTTGATTATAAAGGTATTAACCTGAAACAACAATAAAACGAGTGAAAACAGCGTTTGGATGGTCAAAATCGGAGATATAGCCCGCGAGTTGTATAATGTATGGGTGAGGCAAGCTCCTTTCCCGCCAATTTCCCCCAAGGCCACTGAGACACAGTCGATCGATACTCTCTCTCTCTCTCTTGCACTCGCTTGCCATCAGTGATGACAACACCCTGCTTGCAACTCGCTAATGTTAGCACGAAAATATACCTCAGAATAAGGGAATAACAGGGAAAATAGGTGATAACTGAAGGAGAGGAGGAAAGTGGGGAAGGAGGGGAGGTAGAGGACTGAGATTTTGCATGGCCCAGGGGCCAAATTTTTTTTTTTTTTTTTTTTTTTTTTCGATGTCAAAAGTTGATTTTTTTTTCTCACTCACTCATAAGAGTCTCCCCGCAGTCCACCGGGGGAACTCTTAAGAGTCTCCCCGCAGTTCCCGGGTTAAGAAGGGAAAGAGAAATGACCCAGGGAATTATAGACCAGTCAGTTTGACAAGTGTTGTGTGTAAACTAATCTATCTATCTATCTATTGCCTGACGCCGTGATCCCCGAAGGGGTGGCCACGAACGAACCGCCCCCATGCACCTCTGTCCCCAGTCAGTCGACGCCCCTCCCCCCAACCAGCACCGCCTTCGTTCATGTAGTTCCTCACTCCATCCTTCCACCTCATATTCGGTCTACCTCTCCCCCTCTGTCCCTCCACCTCGCTCTCGTACACCCTCTTAGTCATTCTCTCGCTTTCCATACGTTCCATATGGCCGAACCATCTCAAGTTGTTCCTTTTCACACTTTCCAGCACATCTACCTCCACACCACACCTCCTTCTTACTTCCTCATTAGTCTGTCTATCCCTCCATGTAACTCCGCACGCACTCCTTAAGTAATTCATTTCCACTGCTCTCACTCTTGGTCTGAGTCTCTCAACCAACGTCCATGCTTCGCTTCCGTAAGTCGGTGTCGGGATTACCACACTGTAAACTAATGGAAATGGTAATTAGAGAAGGAATAATGGAGCATATGAAGTCAAACCAACTTTTCAGTGGGAGACAGTTCGGATTCTTGCCGGGGAGGTCGACGGTACTACAGCTAATTAAGGTGGTAGATGATTGGATGCAAATTCTAGAAGATGGTGATGTAATAGACGTGGTATATTGCGATTTTATGAAGGCCTTCGATAAGGTCCCACATAAAAGGTTAATAGAGAAAGTTAGAAGCTATAATATAGGGGAGAAATGTGTGAAATGGATAGAAGCCTTCCTGAAAGATCGGAGACAGAGGGTACTGGTGAATGGAATAGGCTCGGGGTGGAGGGAAATTACAAGTGGGGTACCTCAGGGATCTGTGTTGGGACCACTGCTGTTCGTTATATTTATCAACGACTTACCTGAAGTTATAACTAATGGAAGTGAGGTATGCCTGTATGCGGATGACACTAAGCTGTATAGAAGAGTGAGGAGTAAGGAAGATGTGGGTTTGCTTCAAGGAGATGTGGAGGGCATGAAGGGATGGTCTGAGCATTGGTTAATGCCTTTTCATCCAAAAAAATGCAAGTACATGCGGATTGGGACAAGCAAGATAGACAAGGTAGGATACAGTATGTATGAAGCGATGGAGGAAGTGAATGCAGAAAAGGATATAGGAGTAGTAATAGACAATAAGTTAAATTTCTCAGAACATTTAGCGGAAAAGATAAACAAAGCAAATAGAATTGTAGGGCTGATAAGGAGGACATTTGTGTCACTTGACGAAGAAATCTTCGGGAATCTCTATACAGCGCTGGTTAGGCCGCACCTGAAATATGCGAACCAGGTGTGGGCTCCATATATGGTAAAGGATATAGAAGCAGTGGAGAAAGTGCAGAGGAGAGCTAGCAAGCTGGTACCAACGTTGAAGAACGCGGGCTATGAGCAGAGGTTGAGGACACTGGGGCTTCCGACACTGGCATATAGGAGAAAGAGAGGGGATATGATAGAGACTTTTAAGATAGTGTCAGGAAAGTACGATGAGGATGTGTGTGAAGGTATCTTCTTGATGCGGGAGGGAACAAGAACGAGAGGACACTCTAAGAAAATTTACAAAGAAAGAAATAGGCTTGAGAAGGCAAAGAACTCATTTTGTGATAGAGTGGTAAATGAGTGGAACGCACTGCCCCAGTATGTAGTCGATTCCGAATCAATAAGGAAGTTTAAAAGTAATCTTGATAAAGCATGGGGAAGACAAGATATGAAGTTTGATTATAAAACAAAAATACAGAATAGTAAAAATGTTGCGTCTGCTACCGCCGCCACCAACACCGTGAACGACCGCAGCAGTGCAAGAACTGGTACTGAGCTGGATACACAGGCCTAGTTTGCCTTTTTCCAGAGGATCTACTGTAAGAAAACTGTAAGAAATAACCAAATAAGGAAAACCTCTTATTTGGTAGCAGTCTCGGAGTATCCAACGTCAGAGTATCCCACCCTCATGCTGATCCCCTGCCCATCCAATCTACACTGATTACTTGATACCTAGATACTTTTGCAGGTACTGGGCAGGCTCATAGAAAATTGAGCATGGCTTAGAGGAGAGTAGCTAGATTAAATGGGTAACTATAACAATTCTTTCTCTCCTTCGCTTTCTCTTCCTTCTTTAGTCGTCTCGGAGTGTGTACAACGTGCCTAGTAGTGAATTGAGGTGCAACTCTAGAGATTATTTAGTACTTCGCGTGAGTACCGATAAATCATAGATAAATCATAAATCACCGATGTCTAGCCTTACAGGAAGTAAGACCAAAAAATGCTAGAATTGAAAGGGAACTGGTGGAGTATAGTTTGGAGGGTTTTGAGTTATATGAGAGGAATGCTATTAGAGCAGAGGTCGGAAGAGGACTGTTTATTTATGTAAGCTCAAGGTTAATGAGGTGGATATGAGACAGCAGTATTGTGAGTATTTGTGTATTGAAGTAAAATGTGCAAGAGGATCAATTCTAATTGCCTCTATATATAGAAGCCCAAATAATAGTAGGGAAGAGGATGATAACCTACTGAAAGCAATGGAGGAAATAGATAATAGAGAGAACAAATATAAAATTTTGATTGGAGATTTCAATTTGCCAAGGATCAACTGGGCAAATTGTACTACTCCAGCGGGACAGTGTAGCCTGGAAAACAAGTTTATAGAAAAAGTGAGAGAATGTTTTTTAACGCAACATATTACAGAGATGACAAGATATAGAGATGGGACGCAGGGAAGTGTACTTGATTTGATTTTTAGCGATGAGGAGGATATAGTGGAACATGTCAATGTGGATAGCCCTATAGGTCGTAGTGACCATGCCTGTATAAGCTTTAGTTGCAATATTAAAACAGAGAGGTATAATAGAAGCAATAAAAAAATATACATGTATGATAGAGCAGATTATGAGCTGCTGAGACGGTGCTTTTTTTTTTTTTTTTTTTTTTTTTTTTTAAGAGACAATGAACGGAGGAAGGAAAAACACAGACAAAACAAAAAGGTCCATGTGCCTAAAGGCATCCTCCATTCATAAAATGTTTGTAACAACTGGATTTAAACATTTGTAGATTGTAAGTTTGTGGAAAGCAATTCGAGGGAAGTGAATTCCAAAGAGTAGTAGCTCTGGGGATAAATGAATTCTAATAAGCAGAAGTTCTGCATTGTGGAAGAGAAACTGTAAATTCATGGGCGCTCTCAGCTGCCCTAGTTCTACGGGGAAAGATGTGGAGAGGCGGCACAATTGAAGCAAGTTCCTCGGAACAATTGCTGTGAAAATATCTGTAGAATAATGCAAGGGATGCAACGTTTCTTCGTATGGATAATGTTTGGACATTGACTGGGGGGAATACTTGAACAGTGAAGACGCAGAAGGAATGTGGAGGAAAATTAGAGTCAAACTGGAGAATGCTGTATCCAAAAGTGTACCAGTAAAGGAATATAAGGATAAAACAAAATTGAGGAAAAGAACGAACCCAGAATTGCCAATGAAAAGAAAGCTTTGGACATTGATTAGAAGAAAGAAACGATTGTGGGAAAGACTAAAATTGTTAAAAAAGAACAGGGGGTCTAGTATAGAAGCTAAAGAAGTGGATCTGGAACGCAGACAAATAAACAATAAAATAAGGTGGGAGACAAGGAGGGGGGTGAAGGAGAGGGAGAGAGAGATTGCTAGAAATGTGAAGGATAATCCAAAAATATTCTGGAAGTACATTCAGGAAAAGTTAACAAGAAGAGTAGGGATCCCAGAGCTGGTAGGGGGGTTGGATGATGGGAGTAGAGTGGAGACTGATAAGGAGAAAGCAGAGGTGCTGGGGAAATACAGTGGAGTCGGATGATGCAGTGCCTACTATTCCCTTCAAACAGGTACCGGCACTAGAACTAATAGTTTTCCCATGTTAGAATAAGAAAGGCTATAGAAAAAATGAACAGAAGTAAGTCCCCGGGACCGGATGGGATACACCCAAGAATCATAAAGGAAGGAGGTGAGATGTTGGTAGCGCCATTGAAAATGTTATTTGAGGTATCGTTTAATACAGGACAAATCCCGATGGACTGGAGAGAGGCGAACATAACAGCTATATTTAAGAAGGGAAAGAGAAATGACCCAGGAAATTATAGACCAGTCAGTTTGACAAGTGTTGTGTGTAAACTAATGGAAACGGTAATTAGAGAAGGAATAATGGAGCATATGCAATAAAACCAACTTTTCAGTGGGAGACAGTTCGGATTCTTGCCGGGGAGGTCGACGGTACTACAGCTAATTAAGGTGGTAGATGATTGGATGCAAATTCTAGAGGATGGTGATGTAATAGACGTGGTATATTGCGATTTTATGAAGGCCTTCGATAAGGTCCCACATAAAAGGGTAATAGAGAAAGTTAGAAGCTATAATATAGGGGAGAAATGTGTGAAATGGATAGAAGCCTTCCTGAAAGATCGGAGACAGAGGGTACTGGTGAATGGAATAGGCTCGGGGTGGAGGGAAATTACAAGTGGGGTACCTCAGGGATCTGTGTTGGGACCACTACTGTTCGTTATATTTATCAATGACTTACCTGAAGTTATAACTAATGGAAGTGAGGTATACCTGTATGCGGATGACACTAAGCTGTATAGAAGAGTGAGGAGAAAGGAAGATGTGGGTTTGCTTCAAGGAGATGTGGAGGGCATGAAGAGATGGTCCGAGCATTGGTTAATGCCTTTTCATCCAAAAAAATGCAAGTACATGCGGATTGGGACAAGCAAGATAGACAAGGTAGGATACAGTATGTATGAAGCGATGGAGGAAGTGAATGCAGAAAAGGATATAGTAGTGATAGACAATAAGTTAAATTTCTCAGAACATTTAGCGGAAAAGATAAACAAAGCCAATAGAATTGTAGGGCTGATAAGGAGGACATTTGTGTCACTTGACGAAGAAATCTTCAGGAATCTCTATACAGCGCTGGTTAGGCCGCACCTGGAATATGCGAACCAGGTGTGGGCTCCATATATGGTAAAGGATATAGAAGCAGTGGAGAAAGTGCAGAGGAGAGCTAGCAAGCTAGTACCAACATTGAAGAACGCGGGCTATGAGCAGAGGTTGAGGACACTGTGGCTTCCGACACTGGCATATAGGAGAAAGAGAGGGGATATGATAGAGACTTTTAAGATAGTGTCAGGAAAGTATGATGAGGATGTGTGTGAAGGTATCTTCTTGATGCGGGAGGGAACAAGAATGAGAGGACACTCAAAGAAAATTTACAAAGAAAGAAATAGGCTTGAAAAGGCAAAGAACTCATTTTGTGATAGAGTGGTAAATGAGTGGAATGCACTGCCCCAGTATGTAGTCGATTCTGAATCAATAAGGGAGTTTGAAAGTAATCTTGATAAAGCATGGGGAAGACAAGATTTGAAGTTTGATTATAAAGCAAAAATACAGAATAGTAAAAATGTTGCGTCTGCTACCGCCGCCGCCAACACCGTGAAAGACCGCAGCAGTGCAAGTACTGGTACTGAGCTGGATACACAGGCCTAGTTTGCCTTTTTCCAGAGGATCTACTGTAAGAAACTGTAAGAAATTGGCCCGCTGTGGTAGTGGCTGAGATCATAAGCCCTACATTGGATACTCCGAGACTGCTACCAAATAAGAGGTTTTCCTTATTTGGTTATAAGGGAGGTCATCAAACCTCCCAACATCTGAAAATCTCAAAATGAATGGCGCTAAACATGAGGGAGAAGGACGTCCAGAAGAAACCCCTCTTTAAATTAATGAAAACGTGGAAAGAAAACTCCATATGGCAGAGCAACACCTAAAGCCGGTATCACACGAGAGCTTTTATAGTCAACATTCCATGATCAACATTTTTCTGGCAACATTTCTGGAATATTTTGCACTGGTATCGGAAACTAAACCCAGTCCCCTGGGGGTTAGGGAATAGAATATGCCCCACGTGCCTTCTGCGTGTCGTAAGAGGCGACTAAAGAGGTTGGGTCGGTGGGCTTGCGACCCCCACCCGGAAAAAATATCTAAGCAAAGAAAAACGAACGAACAGCCTCGGATGCGGACGGAACCAACGTTGACGAACCACGACCGACTAAGGACATGCCTTCGGACATTCTGAGAATGGCTACGTGGAATGTTAGTGGCATGAATGATGGAACAAAAGAGAGAGAGGTTCTGGAAGTGTTAGTGAATGCCAGGCTGGATGTATGTGGAATGACAGAGACCAAATGGAAAGGTTCAGATGTGAGAGAATGGGAATGTGGAATGGGTGTGTGTGCTGGAGTGAGTGAAGGAACAGCGAGAGAAGGTGCATGTTTGTTTGTAAGTAGCAAATGGAAGGAATGTGTAAGAGAGTATGGGTCTGTGGGTTCAAGGATTGTGTGGGTGAGAATGAAAGTAGGAATACAAACGTGGGTGATTGTATGCGTGTATGCCCCGACAGAGGATATACTTGAAAGAAAGAAAGAGGAGTTCTGGATGAATGTGGAGGCGTGCCTGGAGAAGTTTGACAAGAACGAAAGAATATTTCTGATTGGGGATATGAATGGTAAGGTGGGTGATAGGAAAGTTGAGGGAGTGGTGGGAGGGTGGGGGGTACCATCAGAGGTGAATGGGAATGGTAGTGCACTTGTGGACGTATGTGTGGGAAGGAGGCTGTGGATAGCCAACACCTTCTTCCGACACAGAATGATCCACAGGTACACGTGGAAACGGATGTTGACGATGAAAGATAAGACAGTGGTGGAACGAAAGTCATTGATTGATTATGTATGTGTGGATGAACGAATGAAGAAATCTGTGATGGATGCTAGGGTGTATAGGGGTATTGGAGGGGGTCTGTCTGATCATTATGTAGTGGTAGCTAAGGTTAGGATACAAAAGAAGTGGGTGAGGAGAGTGGGAGGGAGGCGAGAGGAGGGTGGAATGGTGAGGAGGGTGGAGAGGTTGCAGGAGGAGGAAGTCAGGGAGGAGTACAGGAGAGCAGTGGAAAGACGACTAGGTGGGTTCGACCTGGAAGTTATGGAGGAAGTGGAGGAGATGAGCAAGGTGTTTAAGGATGAGATCTGTGCATCATGTGAGGAGGTGTGTGTGGAGTGAGGAGAAGAGGGAGGGGAGTGAAAGGTACAGCATGGTGGACAGAAGAGGTAAGAATAGCTGTGGAAGAAAAGAAGAAAGCATATAGAGTGTGGTTGGGTAGTAGAGGGAATGAAGATTCCGAGAGACAGAAACGAGCGAGGTACGTGGAGAGTAAGAGGGTGGTGAAGAGAGTAGTGAAGGAAAGTAAGAGAAGAGTAGATGAGGAATTTGGAAGGAATCTGAGTGTAAAATGGAGGGAGAGTAAGAAACTGTTCTGGAAAGAAGTCAAGAAAGTTAGGGAAGGTAGCAAGGGAAACAGTAAGGGTGTGAAAGATAAGAATGGGAGAATGCTAGCCGAGAAGCAAGAGAGAGTCGAAAGATGGAGGGAGTACTTCAGTGAGTTGCTAAATGAAAGGAATGAAGAGCCAGCAAACATAGCTGGATATGGTATGGGAGGGAGAAGAAGAGAAGTAGTGGAGGAGGAGGTGGGGATCAGGAGGTCAGAAGTGTGGGAAGCCATGAAAAGAGTGAAGTTGGGGAAAGCACCAGGAACAGATGGAGTGTGTGGGGAAATGTTGAGGTATGGTGGTGAGATAGTGATAGAATGGGTATGGAAAATGTGCAAACTAGCATGGGAGAAGGGGAGTGCACCCGATGACTGGAAGACTGGCATAATAGTCCCCCTATATAAGGGCAAAGGGGAAAGAGGAGTGTGTGGTAACCACCGAGGAATATGTCTTCTAAGCGTAGTAGGGAAGGTATACAGTAGGGTAGTGATTGAGAGAGTGAGAGTGAGAACGGAGAAATGGATAGGCGACGAGCAGGGAGGTTTTAGGAAGGGAAGAGGATGTGTAGATCAGATTTTTACCCTGAATTGTGTTGTGGAGAAGTATCTGGAGAAGAAACAAAAGGTGTATGTTGCCTTTATGGACTTGGAGAAGGCCTATGACAGAGTGGATAGAGAAGGTTTGTGGAAAGTACTTAGAATATACGGAGTAGAGGGCAAGTTGCTGAAAGCAGTGAAGAGCATGTATGAGGGTGCAAAGGCGGCAGTACGTGTGGAGAGTGAGCAGAGCGAGTTCTTTGACCTGAATGTTGGTTTGAAACAGGGGTGTGTGATGTCCCCGTGGTTGTTTACTGTATATATGGATGGAGTCATGAAAGAAATACTATCAAGAGCAGTGAATGTTGGTGTATCGCTGAAAAGGGAGGGAATTGAGTGGAAGCTACCTATACTGCTGTTTGCGGATGATACAGTTCTGATGAGTGATAATGAATGGGAGTTGCAGGGTCTGGTAAATGAGTTTGGAACAGTGTGCGAAAAACGGAATTTGAAGGTAAATACGGGGAAGAGAGCAAGGTTATGGTCTTCGAAAGGGGTGAAGTCACAGAGTGTGAGGTGAAGCTGAACGGTCAGGCTATGGAGATCGTCAACTCTTTTAAGTATCTGGGCAGTGTGTTGAGTAAAGATGGGACTATGGATGAAGAGGTGCGGGAGAGGGTACAACAGGGGAAGAGGGTTGTAGGAACGCTAAAAGCAGTAACAAGAAATAGGGTGGTCAGTATGGAAGTGAAGAAGTCCTTGCATGACAGTGTGGTAATCCCGACACTGACTTACGGAAGCGAAGCATGGACGTTGGTTGAGAGACTCAGACCAAGAGTGAGAGCAGTGGAAATGAATTACTTAAGGAGTGCGTGCGGAGTTACATGGAGGGATAGACAGACTAATGAGGAAGTAAGAAGGAGGTGTGGTGTGGAGGTAGATGTGCTGGAAAGTGTGAAAAGGAACAACTTGAGATGGTTCGGCCATATGGAACGTATGGAAAGCGAGAGAATGACTAAGAGGGTGTACGAGAGCGAGGTGGAGGGACAGAGGGGGAGAGGTAGACCGAATATGAGGTGGAAGGATGGAGTGAGGAACTACATGAACGAAGGCGGTGCTGGTTGGGGGGAGGGGCGTCGACTGACTGGGGACAGAGGTGCATGGGGGCGGTTCGTTCGTGGCCACCCCTTCGGGGATCACGGCGTCAGGCAATAGATAGATAGATAGATCGGAAACTAAACTGATGGTAGATGAATTTAGATGAGAGAAATATTATAAATGTTAAAGGTGAATTACACAAAGATAATAAAAAAGTGAGATAAGTTATCTAGCAGAACGTTAAATGCTCTAGTATTACACCATTATCGGGAATATCCTTAAATTTGCCCATAACATTTAAAATAAATAGGGTCAAGCCAAAGGTAAATTTCTGTTGCCTGATAACTATCGGGATTTATGACTTCATCACAATACTGGAAGGCGGGAAATTTGCAAGACAGTCAACTATCAGACGCCGCCAGATATTAAACTGTTTAATATTTGTTTTCTTTACTGACGTAAATTTACTTTATTATACACAAACCTGAGCATCCTTAATATGTTTTGATGCATACAAAATATATATCTTACGAGGTATGCAGCTTATGTAATTCACCTTTAACCTCGTAAGCTGACAGACCAGTGTTTAAGATAGATGCTGAGGGAAAATGCGCTTGTGTGATACCAGCTTAACCCTTGTCTAGCGGGGTGTTTTGGGCTCATTTGGGCATATTCATGCCCTCCTGAATGATCAATCAAGTATCTGCATGAAAAGAAATGTATTCAGCAAAAAACTAGGTGCTAAAAGCTTCAAAATGAGACCAGAACGAGCTACGTAACACTCTTGGTTCTCTTGCAGTGGTGCCACGAACATGGGAGTTTAGCGTATAGCGGTATATTTTTCCCAGCTATGCTCACTACTGGCTACACTGCCGGCTACACTGCCGGCCTCTCGAGAACACAGGGAACATGAGTTAATGGGCGGCGGTAAGCCCTGGGAGTCGGCTGTCTGGCCCGCTGCGCTCCCGGCCATTTGCACTCGATTTTAACCCTTTATAAGCCTTAATAATGCTCCTAACTTGCTGCAAATTGGTGCACGACTTAAGTCGAGCGCCGCCAATAAGGGGTTAAGGGGGGTCACCAGCATTTTTTATCTTTCTCTCCTTTTCTCTCTTACCCTGGCTTGTATCCATTCGGCCCCATTCAGCCAACTGTTTTAAAACGTTTATCCCCATCCAGGTGTCGATTTCTTCCTGGCGAGCGAAAGCGAGCCAGCATTGTATGGAGAAATCCGGCTTCGTCAGAGACATTTTTCTTTCGAAAAATGTACAAATATAGCTTGCTGTCAAAACAAAAATATATATATATTGTATATGCTGGCTCGCTCCCGCTCGCCATGAAAATATTGACACCTGGATGGGGGTAAACGTCTTAAAACAGTAGGCTGAATGGGGCCGAATTTTCAAGGAGATGTGGAGGGCATGAAGGGATGGTCTGAACATTGGTTAATGCCTTTTCATCCAAAAAAATGCAAGTACATGCGGATTGGGACAAGCAAGATAGACAAGGTAGGATACAGTATGTATGAAGCGATGGAGGAAGTGAATGCAGAAAAGGATATAGTAGTGATAGACAATAAGTTAAATTTCTCAGAACATTCAGCGGAAAAGATAAACAAAGCATATAGAATTGTAGGGCTGATAAGGAGGACATTTGTGTCACTTGACGAAGAAATCTTCAGGAATCTCTATACAGCGCTGGTTAGGCCGCACCTGGAATATGCGAACCAGGTGTGGGCTCCATATATGGTAAAGGATATAGAAGCAGTAGAGAAAGTGCAGAGGAGAGCTAGTAAGCTGGTACCAACGTTGAAGAACGCGGGCTATGAGCAGAGGTTGAGGACAATGGGGCTTCCGACACTGGCATATAGGAGAAAGAGAGGAGATATGATATAGAGACTTTTAAGATAGTGTCAGGAAAGTACAATGAGGATGTGTGTGAAGGTATCTTCTTGATGCGGGAGGGAACAAGAACGAGAGAACACTCTAAGAAAATTTACAAAGAAAGAAATAGGCTTGAGAAGGCAAAGAACTCATTTTGTGATAGAGTGGTAAGTGAGTAGAACGCACTGCCCCAGTATGTAGTCGATTCCGAATCAATAAGGGAGTTTGAAAGTAATCTTGATAAAGCATGGGGAAGACAAGATTTGAAGTTTGATTATAAAACAAAAATACAGAATAGTAAAAATGTTGCGTCTGCTACCGCCGCCGCCAACACCGTGAACGACCCCAGCAGTGCAAGTACTGGTACTGAGCTGGATACACAGGCCTAGTTTGCCTTTTTCCAGAGGATCTACTGTAAGAAACTGTAAGAATGAATATAAGCCAAAAAGAGAGGGAGAGAAAGAGAAAAAAAGCGAGGTGGGCTCCCTTAAGATCAATGTTGTTGAATGTGCGAGACAATTGAAAACCCAGAAAAGCGGAGATAAAACGGAAAACGGGCGATAAAACACTGAAAAGAAAGTCGTACATCAATAACCTCCCCTTAACCCCTTCAGCACCATGATGCATTTTTACCTTTGATTCTGGCTAAAATTAGATGATTTTATGCAGTTTAAGAAGGACCAAACCCTCCAGACCCAGTTGGGCTCTGAGAAACCCATAACAAACACCCCCCCGCGGAACCCGGTACGGCTCTGAGGCTCCGGGTGCTTGCGTACGTGCTTTCGAATGGCGCGCGTAATTTTTTGTTGTCGTGGGTGGTAGACAGCGCCACCACACGTGAACTACGCCACGACAACAGTCTCTACCCCGACGCCATCATGGATAGTACGCAAAATAGTGATTCCGATGTGTCCGATACCGTGCTCCCTACGACGCCCGCCCAAGCTCGTCGTGTCGTATGCAGACGACACCGCCTAAATGTGTTATCTCCCGGAGGTATTGAGAAGACATTGAGACTTTATGAGCGTGCTGATGCACAGCATAATGTTGATGATGAAGACAGTGATAAATCGGCTAATTATAAGTCTAGTGATTATGGCGATGACAGTGACAATGATACGCAATTTAGGGGATTTGCGAGTGAACATGAGAGTGATGAAGGTGATGTAACAGCTTACGCGGAAGCTGTTTTAGCTGATGAAAGTGAAGTGGGGAAAGTGAGTGAGTAGGAGAGTTCAAGGTCACTCTCCAAGTTTCAGTTGAGTGACACGACTCCAAGCCCTTCGCCAGCTAAATCGCCTTTCAAGATACGCTTTTATAAGAAGCAGGTACTTGAAAAGGCGGCCGCGGCAGCCAGGGAAGACGCCAAAAGACTTGGTGAGGATGAGGCTGTGAGTGAGGGTCAGCGTGGTGACTCATCTCGCCCGCCATTGTCTCCCTTATCTACCCAAGCCACCCAAGATGACCCGGGCGCCCCGCATTCTTCCCCACCACCCCCACCACTGCCAAGGGTTGAGGACCCCCCACTTTCGGCCTATTTGCCTCCTAGGTCCCCCGACAGGAGACATACTGCTGCCGAAAAGGGGAAAGGCAGGCAATATGTGAAAAAAAGACAGCAAACTAGGCGGGCTTTGTTCGAGGCTCCCGCGGCGTCCACCCCTGCCGGCCCCAGCCATACGCCCCCGCAACTTTCCCCACGGTCCTCCCCACCTCTCCAGCCTTCAACATGTGTGCCTGACAAAGTTTTTGAGCTCGCATCACCAATACCTGGGCCTAGTGGCAGTGGAACATTGCTTCCTGCCACTCGTCGCAGGCAAAGGAGCCCAGAACCTCGGAGGGACATAGCCTCACCTGCCACTCCTTCCCCATCTCGCCCCCCCGCACGCCGCCCACGCATCACTCGTTCCCCGCCAGATTATGTGGGGGACACTGACGATGAAGGGCACCTCACAGATGACTCTGGCCATGACTATATAGGTGCACCGTCAGGGCAAGATGACCACTCTGACGACGACGACTACTACATGGACATGGACGACCCTCAACCCATCCGCTCCGCCCGGGGGCGTCGTGCTGTGGCCCGCCCTGGCCGCGTGCCTCCCGAGTTGGTCGTGGGCGTGCTGGGCCACCAGCTGGAGCTCCTCATCGGCGTCGCCAAGACCCATTCTACGTGTTTCAGTGGGAAGACCTGACTGACGGGAAAGATTACAGCCCTGATGTGCCAGCTTTTGATGAGGTACAGGAGGGTTCAGGAATTACCCCCAATTTTCCCGCAGGCCTCAATGCAGGCCACATGAGCTTTTTGAGGCCTTTTTTGATGAGGAGGTTACCGGATTTGTCATCAGGAGACAAACAAGCAGCACCAATTCCAGGTCCACATGTTTGACAAGGTGACCAAGGGCCACAGGAGGCAGTGGACCGAAGTGACTCATCACGAGTTGATGGTGTTCCTGGCACTCACCATGCTAATGCCTCATGTCAAGAAGCATAGGTTGCCTGACTATTGGATCACCAATGATCTCATATCCACCCCTGCCTTCGGGAAATATATGTCTCACGACCGGTACCTTGACATCCTCGCAGTGCTCCATCTTGTCACCAACACCGACGTCCACTGCCCAGACAAGCTGTGGAAGATTAGGACGTTGTACGAGATGATGCGACACCGCTTCTCCTCCTACTTCAAGCCCTTCTGCAAGGTCGTCATTGACGAGTCTCTTGTGCTGTTCCGGGGAAAGCTCAGCTTCCGGCAGTACATCCCCTCAAAGAGACATCGCTTTGGCATAAAATTCTTTGTGCTGTGCGACTGCCGAACTGGCTATGTCCTGGACTTCCTGGTCTACAGCGGGAAGGAAGGGGACTTGCTTGTGGACCTCCTCATTGGCTCTGGCGGAGCAGTGGTGCAAGCCATGATGGACCGCTACTTTCACAAGAATCACGTCCTCTACACGGACAATTACTACACGTCCTCCACTCTCTCAAAGTACCTCCATGAGCGC
This sequence comes from Paralithodes platypus, assembly GCA_032716605.1. NCBI lineage: Eukaryota > Metazoa > Arthropoda > Malacostraca > Decapoda > Lithodidae > Paralithodes > Paralithodes platypus. The sequence continues at coordinate 821,138 of CM064557.1, read as the reverse complement.
AAGACGGGGACTGTAGGCACAGTACGAGGGAGAAGGAAGGGCATGCCACCTTTCCCTCCAAAGACCAAGAAAGGCGATGTGTTCCGGAAGAAGTTGGGGCCCATTCTGGCTATCCACTGGCACGACCAGCGGAAGGTCAACCTCCTGAGAACCATCCACAAGGGGGAAATGGTGGAGACTGGCAAGGTGGATCGCCACACCCAGGCCAGGGTGACCAAGCCTGATGCTGTCATGGACTACAACATCACCATGAGGCTGGTGGACAAGTCCGACATGCAGATAGGCTTCATTGACTGTCTGCGTACCTCGTGCAGATGGTACAAAAAGTTCTTTCTGCACATGGTGGACATGTCCATTCTGAACGCTTACAACATCTACAAGCTTCGGAATGAGAACACACCCAGGAAGTTCAAAAGCCTGCGGAGGTTCCAAAAACAGGTGTTGAAGGAGCTCCTGGAGAAGTATGGTACGCCACAGAGGGCAGTGGCACATGCTGGGCCCGCTGCTACTGACCGCTTGCACTGTGCATATTACATGAATATGCACAGGCTCATTTTCCTGCCTCTGACACCAGCAGGAAGAAAGCAGCAGAAGCGGTGCCATGTCTGCTACAACACCAGGCTGAGGGCGAGGTCAGAGATAAAGTCCACCATGGAGTGTGTAGAGTGCAAGGTGGCACTCTGTGCTGAAGGGTGCTTCTTTGATTACCACTCCAAGCAGGAGTTCTAATCATAGTGAAAGTGCCAAAGACAGTGACAATATGTACAGTATATATATAGGCAAAAAGTGGAAGTAAAACAATTTATCGTAATACAAAAGTCGAAGTATTATGAGAACATTTATACAAATAGAATAACACCATAATAATATGTGAAAGTGACACATATATGTATATAATAAGTGACATTCATATGATTAGAACCTATAGAAATATATAAACCAGTGAAAAAAACACAATAAATTGTATATAAAACATTTACAAAGCATATAACTAAGTGAAAGTGACACAAGACCTAATATTTGATGGCCAAAGTATAATAAACACCTGTGATAACGAATAATCAGTGCCTAATATAACAATAACCTACCTCAATTACTAATAAAACGTACGGTATCGAGTGAAAATGAGCATCATCAGTGACAGTGACACTCTCTAAAGCATATTTACCAAAGTGAAAGTGACACAAGACATAATATTTGATGGCCAAAGTATAATAAACACCTGTGATAATAGTTCTGATGAGTGATAATGAATGGGAGTTGCAGGGTCTGGTAAATGAGTTTGGAACAGTGTGCGAAAAACGGAATTTGAAGGTAAATACGGGGAACAGCAAGGTTATGGTCTTCGAAAGGGGTGAAGTCACAGAGTGTGAGGTGAAGCTGAACGGTCAGGCTATGGAGATCGTCAACTCTTTTAAGTATCTGGGCAGTGTGTTGAGTAAAGATGGGACTATGGATGAAGAGGTGCGGGAGAGGGTACAACAGGGGAAGAGGGTTGTAGGAACGCTAAAAGCAGTAACAAGAAATAGGGTGGTCAGTATGGAAGTGAAGAAGTCCTTGCATGACAGTGTGGTAATCCCGACACTGACTTACGGAAGCGAAGCATGGACGTTGGTTGAGAGACTCAGACCAAGAGTGAGAGCAGTGGAAATAAATTACTTAAGGAGTGCATGCGGAGTTACATGGAGGGATAGACAGACTAATGAGGAAGTAAGAAGGAGGTGTGGTGTGGAGGTAGATGTGCTGGAAAGTGTGAAAAGGAACAACTTGAGATGGTTCGGCCATATGGAACGTATGGAAAGCGAGAGAATGACTAAGAGGGTGTACGAGAGCGAGGTGGAGGGACAGAGGGGGAGAGGTAGACCGAATATGAGGTGGAAGGATGGAGTGAGGAACTACATGAACGAAGGCGGTGCTGGTTGGGGGGAGGGGCGTCGACTGACTGGGGACAGAGGTGCATGGGGCGGTTCGTTCGTGTCCACCCCTTCGGGGATCACGGCGTCAGGCAATAGATAGATAGATAGATAACAAATAATCAGTGCCTAATATACCAATAACCTACCTCAATTACTAATAAAGCGTACGGTATCGAGTGAAAATGAGCAATATTAGTGACAGTGATACCCTAATACACATACTTTATATAATTGGCCTCAAAATAACTATAAAGATATTAAATAAACATTACATTGTCAATATCAACCACTAAAGTCGTCTATGGGAGGCGAACACTCTGGCGCGATGAGCGGCTAGGTGCGTGGTAGCCAGGGCCGGGGCGACGCATCCAAACGCGGGAAGAATTTTCCGCCGAAAATCACTCTACTTCCCGCGCTCGCCATTATGCAACCACTGGGGCTAGAGACCTCTACTCAATGGCATTCTACAGAGGAAGGTTTGTGGAACTTTTTTTTTTTTTATTCATAACAATACATGCCCTATTTATTGAGTTACAGGTGAGTGAACATAGCCCAATAATCGTAAAAACACCCGGTACCACAGTACAGTCGCGAGCTAAGGGCGCCGGGTCTGGAGGGTTAAGAAGGACCTATGTTACTAAGAGGGTATTTTCGACAGTACAGTGCTTACCCCAATTTTGCGAGAAATCGGTCGACATTGCAGGCCGCAAAAGTGGAATTCGCAAAATTGGATTAACTAACCTTATGGGGGAAAATGAATATGGTCGACATTTCATAAGTGACGGCCGAATTTTTCGTGATTTCCGTCATTTATTTGCTTTGTTTGTACACACATACATGTAATTATACATCCCATAATAAAGAAAAATACAGAAAAACATAAGACATTATCATTATCCTTGAGAAAATCAAATTAGATGCGCAATTGAGCATTTACCTAGACTCGAAAGATGGCTGGGCTTGCGGGGATGGAGGGAGGGTGTCCGAGGCTTGGGTGGCCCGGCCACCCCTCCCCCCCGAAAACTAGTGCGGAGAGCCCCACTTTCTTACGGCGCCACCCGCAAAAGTAGAGTTACATCGTAAAATTAAGTTTTCATCAAAAATTTGTTAGTGGGGTCTCGGTCGCAAAATTGGTGTTTCGCAAAATCAGAACACGCAAAATTGGAGTAAGTACTGTACTGTATTTACCCATTTGAGTCGTAGAGGTAGATTATAAACTAAAGACAATTTTCTAATAGTAACCAGAATAGAATACAAATAATGTAATCATGGTAAAGGGGATAACACTTTCAACACAATGACGTCCTTTCTGGTTTTATTCTGGCAACCACTAGATGATTTTCTTAACCCGGCAACGGCGAGAAAGCTCATAAGAAGTTTTACTGGGCGAGGGCGGAAAAGCTCTTAAGAGGGAAGGCCTAAAAAAAAATTTAAACGGCCCCAGTAGCACTAAACAATTTTAGTTTTTTTTTCTTCCCTATACTGTACAGTGATCACTCCCATAATCGAACTATATGGGCCATGGCCAGTTCGGTCACAGGGAGTATTCGGATACACAGAGTTAATTATTTATTTGTCATTATTATTAGGTTATTAGTCCTTTAACTATTTATTTGTCTCTATTATTATATTGGCAACATACCTTCATACCAGGGGTCATAAATATATCATAAATATATCCAAATAAGTCCAGTGGGACTATGAAATAGCTATTATTGGACAAGAAAAATATTCTGGTCACCCCTCTACTGGAATATAAACAACAATAACCATCCTATTTAAGTAGCAGCTAAGCAGTCTCTACCTTTCCAACGTAGGGCTTATGATCTCAGCCGCTACCACAGCGGGCCGATTTATCGGTACTCACGCGAAGTAACCAAATAATCTCTAGAGTTGCACCTCAATTCACTACTAGGCACGTTGTACACACTCCGAGACGACTAGGAAGGAAGAGAAAGCAAAGGAGAGACAGAATTGTTATAGTTACCCATTTAATCTAGCTGCTCTCCTCTAAACCATGCTCCATGTTCTATGAGCCTGCGCCAGGACCTGCCAAAGTATCAGTCACTTCGAGCCCACCGTCGATGTCACACGCCTTGCTTGTCTGTGCTTCGCGAGTGCCTGCTTTGCGTCCCCTTCGCTTCAACTTTTAGTGAGTGTGAGCCTTTTCAGGCTGTTGAGGTTTTAGAAGGATGTTCAGTGATGTAGGCAGCACTTTATACGGATTTATGGCGTGTTTAACCCTTCCTTCCCGGAAGGGCTCTTGAACGCCCATAAAAAAGCATACCCAAGCTGCCCGGAAGGGCTCTTGAACGCCCAGTGGTTGAAAGCCTGTGAGCTTGGTGTGCGAGGCGTCGGTCCGACGCATGTAAACAACAGCCGGCTGGACCGACGCCCCGCATCTCAGGCCACAAGAAGGAGTACGTCGCTTGTTCGTGTGTGCCTGTATGTTGTTGTTTAAGTATCGAAAAGTAGTGTAAAGTGGCTGTTTTTGCCATAACGTTATCTCCAATGAAATCATCATCACAACTGAACCAGTTGACTTAGCGAGCTCTACTTAACGCCATTCTACAGGTAAGAAACACATCTACGCTTGGGGATGCGCGGCAATGCGGAAGCAGTCAGAATAACAAAGATACGGTAGCCTAGGCATAGACGTTTTTCGGCCAAAACCCCCGGGTTTCGGGGAATATATATATAATACATAGCCGGGGCTGGAGGGTTAATGGGTGTGCGCGTAGTGCTGGAGACGTGTTTATTTATTTGTTTTCTTCGGGGGTGTTTGGTCTGCGACGCTGCATAGCGGTCGTTGTGTTTCGATTCTACCCTCGCTTTTCGGGTTCATGTTCACTTTAACTACCCTTAACGTAACTTGGGGGGGGGGGGGGGGGGGATGCTTCCCGCGGGATGCATTGTGTTTCTTTCCCTTTGTGACTTTTTGTTTTATTGTTTTTTCATATGACTACGTGTCGATGTTTTACAAGACTTGAGCATGAGGTTTCTCGGGATTCTGCTTTTGTGTGAGCATAGGCCACACAGCCTTTATTCTCTCACAAACATGCTGCTCTGGTCTCAACTGACCTTTAGCCCTTCTGACTTGTTTATTAAACCTGTCCATAGTTGGTGGTCTTGTATTTCGTTCGCCTGGTTCACGCTTTTGTCAGTTCCTTTTCGTTTCCCCGGGCCTACTTGGCTCGTGGTTCCGTGGTTCTGGTGAAAATGCCGGTCAAACCCTAGGCTATCCTCCTTTTATTTTATTAATTTAACGTAATTGTGGGGCTTCTCGGGCAGTGTTTAGCTTGTTACTAGGTTTTTTCACTCAGGGATTGACGCTGCCCTAGTTTGAATTGTGTAACTAGGCTAGGCCTGTTTTTTTTTTGTTTTTTTGTTTTTTTAAACAGACAATGAACGGAGGAAGGAAAAACACATAAAACAAAAAGGTCCATGTGCCTAAAGGCATCCTCCATTCATAAAATGTTTGTAACAACTGGATTTAAACATTTGTAGATTGTAAGTTTGTGGAAAGCAATTCGAGGGAAGTGAATTCCAAAGAGTAGTACTGTAGTTCTGGGGATAAATGAATTCTGATAAGCAGAAGTTCTGCATTGTGGAGGAGAAAGTGTAAATTCATGGGCGCTCTCAGCTGCCCTAGTTCTACGGGGAAAGATGTGGAGAGGCGGCACAATTGAAGCAAGTTCCTCGGAACAATTGCTGTGAAAATATCTGTAGAATAATGCAAGGGATGCAACGTTTCTTCGTATGGATAATGTAGGAAGGTCCTGTGTGATTGCAGGGTTATTGATTAATCTAATAGCTTTATTTTGAATTTTGTCCAACTGCCTCAATGCAACCACTCCACTTCCACCCCACAGAGGTGAACAGTAATCCATCTGAGAACGCACATGACTTTTATATATTACGGCCAACTGCTCGTCAGTGAAGAATTCTCGAACTCTGTACAGGAGTCCCAGTTTTTTAGAGGCATTCTTAGCAATGCTTCTAACATAATGTGTCCAGCTCAAGTTAGTAGTTAATGTTACACCGAGAATGTCAATACTAGGGGAAGTGGGAATATTTACATCATTAAAAAATATATGGGAGTCAGTGAGATTCTGTCGGTTAGAAAATTTAATGTACTTGGTTTTCTGTGCATTAAAGGAAACTAGATTCTTTTATCCCCATTCATTAATTCTAGAAAGGTCCTGGTTCAGAGAAATTGCAGAGTTTATTTTTGAATTTATAAGATCGGGTTGGGTGAAAGAATTGGTAAATGTGAAGGAACTGTGGAGTGTTGAGTCATCTGCGTAGGAATGTATTGGATTATGAGTGGTAGATATGAGATCATTGATATGAATGAGGAACAGAGTTGGGGCCAAAACTGATCCCTGGGGAACACCAGCATTTATTGAGTGAAATTGAGAATAAAGGCCATCTACCATTACATGTGTTTTTCTGTTATGAAGATAAGAAGAAATTAGTGGAACTAATGATGCAAGGCCGTAGTGTGACATCTTCGACAATAAGGATTGATGCCAGACTCTATCAAATGCCTTTGATATATCCAGTGCTATTGTATGTGTTTCACCATGTTGGTCTGTAGCTTGGTTGATTTGATGCGTAAGAAGGCAAAGAATGTCTGCAGTTGATCGACATCGTCTAAAACCATATTGCCTATCACTGATTAATTTATTATTCTCAAGATGCTTAATTATGTGATTATTTAATATAATTTCAAAGACTTTACCAAGAGTGGAAGTTATAGCTATTGGTCTGTAGTTTGATGGATCTGAAGAGGCACCTTTTTTAGGAACTGGATGGATGTTTGCTTCTTTCCAGGGTACTGGGAAGCATGAGGTATGAGTACACAGACGGAAAATGTTTGCCAATACAGGAGCGAGCACCAAGGAGCAATTCTTAAGTACTATTGGAGGAATTTCATCTGGACCAGGAGCCTTATCTACTGAGAGATTCTGCAAAATAGTTTTGACATGTCTGGTGTGGATCTTAAGTGAGGGAATTTCAGGCGAATTAAAATTAAGTACAGGGACATCTTGATTTATTTCATCTAAGGTTGAGTTGGTGGAGAAAATATCCGCAAGAAGGTTAGCTTTACCTCGTGGGTCACTTACAAGATTGCCAGTCGGAGATTTTAATGGTGGAATGGATGAAGCAGTAGTGAAGTTGGATTTGAATGAGTTAAGAGTTAACTTGAGCTGACCACCGTCGGGTTGGGCCACACAGTCCTGTCCTTCTGTTTTCCTCTTGTCTCAACTGACTTGCTGGTTGGTCTTCTACGCTCTTGTTAAAATTCTCATTATATTGTGTGTTTAAGCTAATCGGTTTTTTGCCTTGAGCTGCCCGCCGTTGGAATGGTCCACACAGGTCCCTTCCTTCTGACTTCCTTTTGTCTCCACTGACTGGGAGGTCTCGGTCTCGTAGCTCTCGGTTAAATTATAATTTTTCTTACATTTTACATGTTTCTGTTCTTCCCCTGCCTGTGGTTACTTGATCACAATAAGGGGGGGGGGATGTCTGGAAACTGTAAGCGATAGGGGCCCCGCTCACAGGGAGGATATGCTTCGACAAGTTGACTCGATTTTCGTGTTTACTCACGTTTTTTCGCCACACAGGCAAGGGTCTTCTGGTGTCCTCAGCTCCTTCATCTTTTTAAATCCGCCCTACAAGCGCCTTTATCTTTTTGATGTGCCCTGTGCCTTGTCAAGGCCTAGGCCACATAGCTTTTTCACTTGACTTGGTTTATGCGCCCTGTTCTGCCCCCTATTTCATGTACCTGGACAGGGCTCCTTGGACAACGGTTGATTGGCTGTTTTCCTATCCCTTCTGTCCTGTTCCTTGTGTCCTCCTTCTGTACCTGGTTCCCGCCCTACAGGCGGCCTCCTTGTATACTGGGTGGACCCAAGGACCACCTGAAAAGTCCTAGGACTCGACCCAAAGTGGCGATGTCCTGTGTGCTTTGGATTCCCTCCCCGCCCCTATTTAAACTTATAGGGTACTGTTGGGTTGCTCACACTTGACCTTTTCCTTCCAGCTGGTGCCCGCTCTACTGCCGGCTGTCCCTACGCCGCCGCCGCTTCGCCACCTCCTCCCTCCGCTCTCACAGAGGGTTCTCAGGTATTTCGGATGGGACAAATTTCCCCAAAATTTGGTTTGGACCTGTTCCCAGGGTTGGGCCTCGCTAAGGGGCTTGTCCCAGCCCTGGTGTTGAGGGTCTCCGGTGTGGGTGGTTTTTCTTTGGCTTTCCTGTTATACTTGCTACTTAGCTTCTTACTGGATATTGTCTTACTGAGTATTACATGCTGATTTGGCTATACTGCCTCATATTACCTGTCTCACCTCCACTGGTGGGTAATGCTTCCCCCATTTTTCAGTGCTGTGATGCCGGCTCCTCCCTGCTCTCGGTTGACATGTCGGCGGTCGGCCTTGCGGGATCATCGGGTATGCTGCCTCCACACGGCCTGCTACGGGAAGGATGTTTACGATCCCCGCCGATGTGGGGTGTGTCTCTCCGCTCTTCAACTGCTGGAGACTCTACCTATGTCGGCGGAAGGACAACGGGCCAGGACGTCTCTCCGCCAGTCATGGGACGTCATCTCCCGTCACGTCCAGAGGGTCCTGCACAGGACTCCTTCATTCCGTGAGGATGACGTCCGGGTGTTGTTGGGGATCCCACCTACCTCCGATGCTGCACGCCGTTCCCGCTCCCCTACTGTTCGTCACTCCCGCTCTCCTCATACGGCTCGGGGCTCCCCTCCCGGGAGTTCGGGTCCGGCGGGCGGGAGGGCGTATCCCAGGGAGTGGGCCCCCAGGCGTCATAATCATCGAGTGCCTCCCTCCGACCTATCAGTGACTTCTGGAGCTTCTGGCAGGAGGAAACGACGCCGATCTCCATCCCCTGCTGATCGACCCCGTCTTGCTTCTCCTCACATCAGGATGAGCCCCCCTCCTTCGCAGGGTTCCACGGTCTTCAGGGCCAAACACCGTCCTGCCCCGCCTGCCGAGGAGGTCGTTCTCCATCCTGCACCATCTTCAGCCACTGGTGGGGTGGAGTTCGAGCCTCTGCCTGCCTCCCAGCCTGTGAGGGGTCCCGGCCTCTTCCCTATGGCGGGCCCGGCTGTGGTGGTCCCGGCGGAAATGCCCTCCCCGCCTCCTCCTCAACCTGGAGGTTCCGACGCCTCGATCCCTTGTGGCCAGCCGTCTCCTACTCGTCTCCCTGACCATTTAGACGATGTTCTTGAGATGGAGGTTGCAGACTTTGATAGGCTGGAGGACGAGGATGTGGGGGTCGACTCGTCTTCGGACGGTGCACCAGATTCGGGCCAGGAGAATCCCCGCCGTGGAGGCACATTCCTCCCCACCGTCCCCTGAGTTATCCCCGCTCACGGACCATGAGGCCCGAGGGCCCAGTGAGGCTGGTTCCATGTCTCCTCTACAGGCATCCATCCCTCCTGTTGCGGAGACGGAGTTACGAGCGGAGTTGGCGTCTATTCGTCTTGAGATGGCCTCCAATAAGGCAGACATCCTCTACTCTGTAACGGCGGCCATGGAGGCGGTGGTCTCCCGGTTGGGTACTACAAACCCGGTACCTCTGCAGACTCCGCTTGTGGCTCCTCTCCCGCCTGTTGCCGGCCACATCCCATCTCGGCCTGCTCTCCCGGTCGTGGTACCGTTGATATCATCTGCTTCATCACCTGCACCTCCGATGCCGCCTACGACTCCTCTCTGGCCCGTTGTTATCCCGGGCCAGGGTTTGGGGTTGTTCTCTCACCCCCTCTCCGTGCCGCCTCTCTCCAAGTTTAAGATCCCCAAAGTCAAGATGCCATCCCTGTATGGGGATTCTGTAGCTTGGAGAGCTGTGATCGCCTCCAACCCTGAGGGAGCGGTCCACCTGCCGGCCGGAGAGCGGGCTGTGCCGGAGGGCTGGGCTATCCAGGTAAATGAGAAAAACATCTTCCGGGCCATTACTCCACAGGGTCTGGTCCCTGAGGTCGATGTGAGGGTATACCCTAACCGGCAAGACATGAGGTATTTTTCTTATCGTCCATCAGTATTGCCTTACACTGCCACCAAGCCCTGGGCTGACTACTCCCGCCAAGACCTGTCTGCGGATGTCCACTCCCTATCTGCCATTTAAGGGACGCCGTACCTCAGGAATGTGCGAGATCGGGACGGGGTCCTGATGCTCGAACTACTGTACGTCTGTCCGGGTCCCTGGGGTGAGTGGGTCCGTGAAGCGGTGGAGTTTGGTCAGTCCATGGCTGAGACTTTGCCGGCCATCCCATCCATGGAATCATCTTTTCTGTCGGGCATGCTCCTTACCTCCTCGGGCTGCCCTCTGCCTATGTGGGAGTGGCTCAATGCTCCCAAACTGTCGGTGGGCCCCCTTCCGTGTTCCTTTTTCACGGCACCGAAGAAGGCACCACTGGACCGGGACTTAAAGTTCCGTCAGCGAGCGGCGCGCCAACTTTCAACTCTTCTTGCTCAGTTGGAACTGGCGCGGGTTCACCTTCGCCTTATTGAGTCACTAGAATCAGCTGATCATCGACAAGGATTTGAGCATGTCCGACGGATCGCCCTGCAGCTTGCCCTCAACCCTGTTCAGGACATCCGCCACTCCCTCCATGAAGCCACTCGTTGCCGTCAACAACTTCGGGTGGCTTTCTGTAAGAAGGCCCCTGCCGACGTCCGCAACCGCCTCCTCCTGACTGACCTTCTGACCCCTGGTCTGTTCCCTGAGGAGGCTTGGCAAGGGGCTTTCCTACTGGCGCAGAGTGACACCTACTCTGCTCAACGGAAGGTGGTGGCGAAGCCCACTTCATCCTCCTCCACCCGCGGACGCGGGGGCAGGTCTGTCGCCGGCAAAGGGCGCCAGGCAAAGGGTGTGGCCAGGGGACTGGCTCCCAGGGGGCGTGGTGTACCCGCCTTCCGTGGACGTCGGTCCGCGGATCGCTGTCCCCGTCAAGAGGGGATGCGGCGCTGGCAGGTGCAGGGCCCCAGTTCCTACACAGCCTGGAGGGGGATAGGCCGGAGCGCGAGGCCCGTCCATCGTTTCGGCGAGGCGGGGGGATGTCTGGGGGTGGACGTGGTGGCTCATCCCACTACGATAAGTCCAAGAGGGGCTCCGCGACAAAAAATGCGTAGTTCCTCCTGGCCGGTCCCCTCTTCTCTCGCCCGACCATCTCGTCGAAGCAGTGATGGGCCTGACACAAGGCGCCCGCACCGGCTTCTTCCGCCCCCACTACCGGCAATGGCCCCGCCGGTCGTGGGCGCGTCGGGTGGTCAAGAAGAGTCTGACTTGGAGGTGGAGGTCCAGGCCTCCTCTCAGGTGCCCTCCCTGACAGCGACCAGTGTCTCAGGAAGTGGCCCAAGTGATCATGTCCATGCACGAGGAAAGCGTTATCAAGGAAATATCTTCTACACAAAAGGTATTTCTTTCTTGTGTGTTTCTGGTCCCAAAGAAGGACTGCGCTGCTATGAGGCCGGTGGTAGATCTCTCAGTCCTCAACTCTCACATTGTGAACACCCGTTTCCGCATGCTCACCATCAACCAGGTACGCCTGGCACTCAAGCCCTTGTCTTGGGTGGTCACCCTGGATCTGAAGGATGCTTATTGGCATGTGCCGATGGCTCCTCGGTTCCAGGGCTGCCTCGCACTGCAGTCGGATCAACGGGTGTTCCAATTCACCAGACTACCATTCGGCCTCAACATAGCACCGCGGGTCTTCACCAAACTGGTAAAGCAGGCTCTGACCCCCTTGCTCTTACAAGGGATTCAGATCCTGTTTTACCTGGACGATTGGCTCATCTCAGCACTCTCTCATACACTGTGTACAGGACACGCTAACTGTAGTCAGACATATCACAAACCTGGGGTTCAAACTAAACATTCCCAAGTCCTGCCTCTCGCCGTCACGAGAAGTGACGTGGGTGGGCTTGCACTGGGATCACCTAAGCGCCACCGTTTCCCAGAGTCGAGTGAATGCGGCGAAACTTCGAAGGAAGCTCTTTGTCGTGTTGCACTCGATCTCGAAAACACGAAAAATCTGGGACTCCCTACTAGGGTCTTTGAATTGGGCGTCTCTGACCGTGCCCTTGGGCCGGCTCCGACTAAAATGCCTCATTCAGCTGGGCAACAGGCACTTCCCTATCTCGCCCCCTTACCGTTTGTGGACGGTACCGCGCTCAATTATAGTTATAACTAATGGAAGTGAGGTATACCTGTATGCGGATGACACTAAGCTGTATAGAAAAGTGAGGAGTAAGGAAGATATGGGTTTGCTTCAAGGAGATGTGGAGGACATGAAGGGATGGTCTGAGCATTGGTTAATGCCTTTTCATCCAAAAAAATGCAAGTACATGCGGATTGGGACCAGCAAGATAGACAAGGTAGGATACAGTATGTATGAAGCGATGGAGGAAGTGAATGCAGAAAAGGATATAGGAGTAGTGATAGACAATAAGTTAAATTTCTCAGAACATTTAGCGGAAAAGATAAACAAAGCCAATAGAATTGTAGGGCTGATAAGGAGGACATTTGTGTCACTTGACGAAGAAATCTTCAGGAATCTCTATACAGCACTGGTTAGGCCGCACCTGGAATATGCAAACCAGGTGTGGGCTCCATATATGGTAAAGGATATAGAAGCAGTGGAGAAAGTGCAGAGGAGAGCTAGCAAGCTGGTACCAACGTTGAAGAACGCGGCTATGAGCAGAGGTTGAGGACACTGGGGCTTCCGACACTGGCATATAGGAGAAAGAGAGGGGATATGATAGAGACTTTTAAGATAGTGTCAGGAAAGTACGATGAGGATGTGTGTGAAGGTATCTTCTTGATGCGGGAGGGAACAAGAACGAGAGGACACTCAAAGAAAATTTACAAAGAAAGAAATAGGCTTGAGAAGGCAAAGAACTCATTTTGTGATAGAGTGGTAAATGAGTGGAACGCACTGCCCCAGTATGTAGTCGATTCCGAATCAATAAGGGAGTTTGAAAGTAATCTTGATAAAGCATGGGGAAGACAAGATTTGAAGTTTGATTATAAAACAAAAATACAGAATAGTAAAAATGTTGCGTCTGCTACCGCCGCCACCAACACCGTGAACGACCGCAGCAGTGCAAGTACTGGTACTGAGCTGGATACACAGGCATAGTTTGCCTTTTTCCAGAGGATCTACTGTAAGAAATACATCGGAGACTGACACACTGGGTCGCTCGGGGCACGCTCTCTGCGGCTGTGCCCTGGACTGCTCCTCCGCCGACCATCTGGGTAGACACAGATGCGTCGAGCGAGGTGGGGTGGGGCTATCAATCAGACATGGGACATCAAAACCACGGCAGGTGGTCGGGGCTCTCACACTTACACATCAATGCCCTGGAACTGTTGGTACCGTTGTTCTTCCTGCGGGATCACGGACTGGCCCTCACGAGCAAGTCGGTGGCCTTCAGGATGGACAACATGTCCGCGGTTCATTGTATCCAAAAGCAGGGCTCCTCCAGGTCTGTTGTTCTCCAAGATCTGGCGGAGAAATTGTTTTACCTGGCCGATCATTACAGCATCACCCTGCATGCGACTTACCTGCCCGGGACGGCCAATCTTTGGGCGGATGCTTTGTCGAGAGGACAGAGCACCAAGGTAGAATGGTCATTAAGACAACGCGTTTTCGACGACCTCGCAGCCTCCTGGGGCCATCCGCAGGTGGACTTGTTCGCCTCCTCAGGGACGAACAAGCTGCCGGACTACTTCACCCGCTGGACTTGTACTCAGGCAGGGGGGCCGGATGCCTTCAGCGAGGACTGGAGCAGGTGGCAGTCGATTTACGCTTTTCCACCACCCGACGCACTGCTTATGTGCAAAGTCCTACACAGGCTGAGAGAGTACCATGGCAAGGTTTGGTTAATCGCGCCCCTCTGGCCGGCCCAAGCCTGGTACGCTCAGCTGAAGCGATGGTGCCCGAGTCCCGTTCCCCTGTCTGTCTCAGACTTCCACTTGGGACAGATTGGAGACCTAGGGACCTCGTTGGCATTCGCATCGTGGATGTTTGTGAGGCAGGGTGGTTACCGAAATATGGACATTGCTTGACTGATATGCTTAATCAGCACTGGACTAAGGCTACTTGGAAGACTTACGAGTCTCATTGGACTACTTTCACTAAATGGATCAATGACACCGAACAAACAGTTCCGTCGGTTGCGTTAGTCTTCCATTACCTTAATCACTTGTTTGCGACACGCACATACATGTACAACACCATTAGGAACCACCTGTCCGCTATTAGGGAGCCTTTTGAGACCTTGACGGGGCTGGTGCTCCCTCACAAGGAGCTGTCTTTTTTCATGAAAGCCTGCTTTAGGCTCAGACCGCCCCCGCGCCAGATACCGCCTCAATGGTCTCTGGTGAAGGCTCTAAGGCTCCTTACCTCACCCATCTACACCACTAACCCAACACCTGTTCATCTGCTTGATAAAACATTGTTTCTTTTAGCGTTGGCTACAGGAGAGAGGGTCTCGGAGTTGGCTGCCATGTCGAGGGCCCCGAATTGCATGAGTTTTTCGCCTTCCTTGGGGTCAGTCACTTTGGCCCCTTCCGTTCATTTTGTGGCCAAGAATGAACGTGAGGCGCACATTTTTAAACCATTTACTGTACCGGCTTTAAAATGTGGGAGCACGCATCATCCGCTATGCCCGGTAAGAGCCTTGCATACGTATGTGCGTGCCGCTGTGCCGACGTCGGGGACGGCGCTCTGGTTGGCCCCTAAGACAGGGACACGGTTAGGCAAAAGTGCTGTGGGACTTCATTTACGCCATGTCATTACTGCTAGTAATCCCCTTACGAATGGCTCCGCACATGATGTCCGCTCTTATGCGGCGACAGTGAGGTTTTTTAACAATTCTTCACTATCGGACATAGCCGATACAGGGTTATGGTCCTCCCACAGCACTTTTGTCTCATCGTACCTGTCCATGTCCACTGCCAGGCCAGGTGTGCCTTGTGTTGCGTTAGGCCAATGTGTCACGTGATTCATCTCCATCCTGTATCTCTTCTCATCCCATACTGTATTTTCTTCCTTTCCCTACACTGGGGGGGAGGGGGGGAGGGGGGTAATTTTGTAGGTAAGATCCTATGTAGCGGTAGTCACCGTATTTTGTTTGCCCATTAACTAAGGATCCTTATTTATATCCTCATATCTCTTAGTTATTTTCTTCACTTACCTCAACAATACTAAACCCCGATAGCTGGGGAGGGTATGAAATATATCAGGGAAAGAGAGGGGTTGAAACACGGAGATTAACTAGAATATAGCCATCTTGATTAACCAAGCCAAGACGTTGTGTATCCTTGCTTGTGATTGGTTGTTGATTATCCTGACGTCATCAGCCAAGGCGGGCCTCAGCGATGACGTCATTCCAGCCCTCGGCCAACATGTCGTCATTACACCCGCTTATTTTTACACCCGCTTAATCTTACACCCGGTTAATTTAACATCAGCGGTGTATATGTTTCACACAACGTGTATTATAATGTCATTAGTGCACTGTGTAATTTGCGTCTTGATATTCAAACCGTTTCTATTTATCAATACTAATTAGTATCCCCCACCCCCGTATTTGCCTCGTGAACGGTAAGGTTAATTTGCGAGAGCGGTATCGTCCCAAGATGAAGTGATATATTTGTAATTATAGGGAATAGGCTCGCACCCTTATTTGTTATGTTTTTTCCTCCACATTTTGAGAAATTAGTGTAGGCCCTATTCATGGTCTTAGTTATAATGCCAATGTTGGATACACGATGGGTTGAGGGGGGGCTTTGCCCCCCCTCACCCCCCCCATGAATTATTGAAATTGTCATCTATGTTGCCAGCAGAGGGTAAATATTGATTACACTGCATAAAGAAGGCATTTGTAAACTGTGACTGTCCGAAAGAGCTCTGAGATTTATTAGAATGGGCGTTTTTTCGGTCAATATTAAGGAGACGGACCACAGCTATTTTCAATGATTGTATTTTTGTGGATTTGTTATTTATATGATTTATTAGGTTTCTATAGGCCTATTACAATTTGTTCATGTAAATTAAGGAACATATCCAGGAACCTGGCCAACTTTTATTTTGTGAGTTTTTTGGGGGGGTTTTAGCTAGTTTTCATCATTATACAGTGGTTGTCATTAATTAGAATCTCCGGAAACAAAGTTGTCCCCATTATCCAACAATTTTAAGATACGGCCCCCGATAGTGGGGATGGCTATGAAGTACAGGGAAATTGAGGGGTAAAAGACGAAAATAAGGGGTAATATTAGCGTAACCTAACAACCTTACCTAACCTAACCTAGTATATTAGGTGGGGGCTGCTGCCCCCACACCCCCGCTGGTTTGGTATTTAGCCTAATTCATAAAAGATTGACGGTCGGCAAAAGAGTTAATTATAAGAGTGAGAGAACTCTATTTCTTATTCCTAATCTGCCAACCTCTGCGTCATTTGAGTCTGAAGGGGTTAAGTGGGCTAAGAGTTAATCAACATGGCTAAATTGCAGATAATGTTTCAACATCACGGTAATTGTTTAGTGTATGGCCTCCTCCTAAAGAAAATGGATTTTTGAGCACAGACTGAACCAAATGTTCACTACTGTATTTACATAGCTGGTCATTAACCTAACCTAACCTAACCTAACCTAACCTAACCTAAGGTAACCTGGGCATCCTGGGGGCTACTGCCCCCAGACCCCCGGTGGTCTTGGGTTGAAAAGTGATAAAAACACATAGCCTATCTCTTACCTCATTATTCAAAGTTTTGTATTTTGTTTAATATACACTTCCCAGGTAATTTGAACAGTTCTATTGCTTCTATATATCATATAATACACCATAGAATACGTTTTTAATAACTAGAAAAAGAGGACTTCGATTAAACAATTACGATCTTAAGATACGGCCCCCGATAGTGGGGAGGGCTATGAAGTACAGGGAAATTGAGGGGTAAAAGACGAAAATAAGGGGTAATATTAGCGTAACCTAACAACCTTACCTAACCTAACCTAGTATATTAGGTGGGCGCTGCTGCCCCCACACCCCCGCTGGTTTGGTATTTAATTCATAAAAGATTGACGGTCGCCAAAAGAGGTAATTATAAGAGTGAGAGAACTCTATTTCTTATTGCTAATCTGCCAAGCTCTGCGTCATATGAGTCTGAAGGGGTTAAGTGGGCTAAGAGTTAATCAACATGGCTAAATTGCAGATAATGTTTCAACATCACTTTTCTTTGATATAATTCAGGGCCTCTCCACCTATATGGGTTATTATTGACGAGGTAAGTGAAGGAAATAAGTCTGTATTGAGGATATTCATTAAAGATTCTGTGGTAATCGTAGCCTAGGCTTGGACCCAAATAACACGGTATAAAACCCTTACCCTTGGTGTACTGGACAATAATGGTCTGCAGCCAAATTAACACAATGCCGCTGGAAGCTCCGTTGGTAATCCCGTTAAATAGAAGATGTTGTAGGTGTTTTCATAAAGCAAAAACACTTCACTATTCATTGAACAACAGTTCCACCATTTCAAATATGGCCGACTGGCCCGAATCCGAGAGATTATAAACACCAAGGATAATAAATGAATCAATGTGACGTCGTAGAGGGATTGAGAAACAAAAGAGGCTCATTATATGGACTGACGTGTATTTCTACACCCGTTAAAATGTTGCTAGAATTTGTGACGTCACCGTCTAGACAGTGACGTACTCCCACAACAACCATTCATATACCATCATCGCTCGTGACGTCACACCCAGTTTATTGACCAATAGAATATCAGTATACAACTCGACTCACCTCCACTCGTCGCCCACCAGCTGAGCTGGGAAATTGTAAAAGTGAGTCCACAGATGCCCTCTAATTATTAATTTACCAAGTATATTTTCCATTTATAGTATACTACGAAGCAACATACATAATACATATATATGTACAAACAACAAATATGCTATAACACTGCCCAGTTCTTGAGATATAATGCATGCCGTTTCGCAGGAATATACCATTTTGTATACTTGTACAATGCCTTTCTCTCTTTCATTTCACATGTATGTCATCCCTGTTTATTATTAAGGATATATCTCTTACTTCTTTACATATAGACTCTACTGTCTAGGGGTTACTTGTTTGGTATGTCTATGCCTCATACCCGGTTTTTGTAATTTGTCCTTGGAGATCATCCACCTACTGTGCCATGCCTTCAGATTCTGGTCTTCATGTACAATTGCCTTCATTCTTCCCAGATTGGTGTGCCATTCTCAGGTCGACATGACCTATTCCTTCCCCTGCTGCGGCACTTTTAAGACCCTAGACTGATACTTGTAACATGTACTTCCTTAATATGCACCGTACTGTTACGCTCTTTTTCTAATAAACTGATTTGTTTATTTGTGTCTTTTCTTGGTCCTCTGCTTGTGCTACGGCTTGGGGTTTAAGGTTTCTTGGATGTCCGCCTCCAATTTGGGATTCAAGCCCTACGTTGGAAACGTAGAGACTGCTACTAAATTGGGAGGTTTGACGACCTCCCTTATAACCAAATAAGGAAAACCTCTTATTTGGTAGCAGTCTCGGAGTATCCAACGACAGAGTATCCCGCCCTCATGCCGATCCCCTGCCCATCCAATCTAAACTGATTACTTGATACCTCAATTCTTTGGCAGGTCCTGGCACAGGCTCATAGAACATGGAGCATGGCTTAGAGGAGAGCAGCTAGATTAAATGGGTAACTATAACAATTCTTTCTCTCCTTCGCTTTCTCTTCCTTCCTAGTCGTCTCGGAGTGTGTACAACGTGCCTAGTAGTGAATTGAGGTGCAACTCTAGAGATTATTTGGTTACTTCGCGTGAGTACCGATAAATCGGCCCGCTGTGGTAGCGGCTGAGATCATAAGCCCTACGTTGGATACTCCGAGACTGCTACCAAATAAGAGGTTTTCCTTATTTGGTTATAAGGGAGGTCGTCAAACCTCCCAATCTTGTCGCCGTCGGCAGTGTGCAGTACTGCCAATACGTATAGCGACTTCCGCTAGATCTAGCAGTAATGATTTACACTAGCGGTTTGTATTTAAACTTTTGTTTAGAAATTTCAGAACAATTTCGAAGTGATATTATATTGATTTTGCCAATTCATATTTCTAGTGGTATTTATAATGTCTTAACAATATATGCTAGCGGCTTTAACTTCAATTGGTAATGGTGGCACTATAGTAAACAGGTGGTAAACATAGCCGCATGCATGCGTATCGGTTTGGCCAAGATTACTTGGTTTATATAAGTTTATTATGAAATATAATTTAGTATTATGGTAAGTTGGCTACCTACTATTATGTTTAAAAAATATAATAACTAGCCTACTGTAATGTTAAGTAAATTATTGTAGGCTAGGCTATATCGGCGATTTCGGTCACTCAGAATCTTGGCGCTTCAATTCAAAATGCTTTGGAAGTCATGAACAACAACTTTACTTTATTTATTTATATATCCCATGGCCTGTTCGGGTATTGGCGAGGTTCGGATAGTAACAGGCCGGTTATGGGAGTGATTACTGTACCTCATATCACTCCTCTACAGCCCCTCCTTCCCTCCTTTCCCCTCCCCCTTCAATTATCACCTACAGTATTTTCCCTGTTATTCCCTAATTCGTTGGTATATTTTTGTGCTAACATTAGCAAAATGTGTGGAGGATGTGCTTATGTGCCTAGCGGGTGTGTTACACAAGCGAGAGTGTGGATGAGTAAGCTCAGTCAGGCTTGAGGCCTCGTGAAGGGAGGGGTTGCCTCAATTTGCTCCATAATTCATGAATGGGCTGCTCCATGTATATTCGCGATTTTGACCAGAAAAATTATATTTCCACTTGTTTTATTGTTGTTACAGGTTACTATCTTCATAGTGAAGGTAAAATAGGCACATATGAATAAGTAATAACGATATTTATCGTAAAATGACGATTATAGGCATGAATGGAGCCTAATATGCTTGCCCAGGGGCATCGAGTTCAATACCCCCTGCTCGCCGTTTATAGGTTAAGCTTGTAACCTACCTCCAAGACTCGAAGGGGTAAATTAAAATGTAAAACTTGCAAACTAAACAAACCAAAACTGAGACGATACGAGATAAAAGTAAAATAACTAATCAAAATCGCTATGTGGAAACAACGCTTACTAAAATAAAATGTATGAAATAAACTAAGACGTACTTTTATTTTTATTCTGGCTATCACTATTTGATTTTCTTAAGCTTATAACCTACCTCCTGGACTATCTATCTATCTATTGCCGGACGCCTTACTCCCCTTAATGAGGGTGGCCATACACAAAATGCCCCCAAGCGGACCTATCCCCTGTAAGAGGAACAATCCGTGCCAGTTTACAGGACTTACAGGATTGACCACTCAATTTAGGGTCCATCCGACCCTGAGGCTCTAGGACTCCGAGTGGTAAATTCTATCGCAGACGTACTTTTTGTATTATTTTGACAACCAGTAGACAATTTTCTTTAGCTTATAACCTACCTCCCGGACTCAAAGGGGTGAATACTATCTCAATAAACCCTCTGAATAACATAGAACTTGTCATAAACTGCAAAGATCTTCTTATGGTTGCCAGAATATAAGGTCAAATAGGCCACATCGTAATATTCTGGTTACCATTAGACAATTTTCTTTAGCTTATAATCTACCTTTAGGATTCAGAGGGGTAAATACTATCTCAAATAAAAGTAGTGGCTATCGGGTGACTATAGCTAACCCATGTAACATCCTATCTATATATTTATCTATGATGATGTACACCCTATGTGGTGGATTGTGTTCTTTTATTTATGTGTTGTTTCCACATAGCAATTTTTATTAGTTGTTTTGTCTTTTTACTGGGTTCGTATAAGTTTTGGTTTGTTTATTTTGTAAGTTTTACATTATAATGATGATGAAGCACTTTTTAACGCCGCCGTGCACTCCCTTGATTGACAGGGCTAGGGGGTGCCCTTGTGACAGGGACTTTACTGGACATTTGCCACAAATTGCTAGACCTGAGTGTCCAAACTCTTAATGTCTACCAATGACACAGGGTGGGATCAAACTGCTGACCCTTCGATCAGCAATCAGGCACGCTATCTATCTATCAATCTATAGATCTAGCTACCTTTCTAAATCCATCCACATCTCTCTCTCACTCCCGCCCTCCCCCCCCAATACATACACATCCATACATACACCCGTGAATGAACAAAAGACATTTAAAACAGCCTCACATGAACGAACAAGACAATTAAAACAGCCTCACGTGAACGAACAAAAGACATTTAAAACAGCCTCAAGGGCACTCACACACACACTTGTTACAGGCATCTTTCCCCTTTGTCTCCTTCACTCACATAGAAAATAAAAATATACATATACACCTCCACACACATACAGTATACACACACATACATATACAGTACATACACGGCGGGTGCCCAACTCCGAAAGGAGTTGAAGTAGGGGAGCTACCCCCCGCCAAAGGCGGCTTTCTAGGGCCTTTCCTAGCTGATGCTGAGAGGATTGGGTTCTAGTCATGTGGTGATGGGCTGGTCTATCAGAGTGAGAGCTGAGCGATCTCTGCCATACCCATAGCTTACTCTGACTGTTCCTTTTACTTATATATCTTCTAGATCTCAAGTGACGGCGTCTTTTCCGTGGATCGACCTCCCTACTGCCAACCTAAAAGTTGGCAGATTGGGAGCCAAAGCGTCACATTTTTCCCTTGCCCCTCAACCTTCCCTTCATAATTGCTGAGGGGCACAGGGCCTTGGGTGGGGCTTTGGTTTCCCGGGCGTTTCCGCGCCCTCCTCAGCTCCCTGCCTTAGAGTGGCTTCGGTCACCTGGGTTTGTTAGTGGTAAGCAGGGAGGGTTTTGTGGGGGCGCTCTATGGCCTTGGCCTTGCTCGGGACCTTGGGGCTGTTCGGCCAGGCAGCCTGGGGAACAACAACAACAACAGTACATGCATCAATAGTAATATTGGAGGGAGAGTTGGGGTCCAGAAAACCCAAAAACCTCGCCTTATGGGGAGGTAGTTGCTTTTTCTCCCTCACGTTTAGTCCCATTAGCTTTGAGATTTTAAGACGTTCGATCCATTAGTTTGACGATTTTAATAACTTTCGCCTCATTTCTATGTCAAATATAAAGTAATTTTGTGCCATTTAGGTGTCAATTTTTCCTAGCGATTGATAGCGAGCCTGTAAGGAGGGACTGGCCTTTGGCCGGGACTTTTTTCTACTGAAGAATGTAAACATTTATCTTGAAATGGGGTCTAGTGGGTGTTTTTTTAAGCTTGGAGGTCTAGCGAGGTTACTATAAATATAAAAAAATAAATAAATTGACCAAAGACTATCCACTACCCCCTTAAGTGTGAGTGGGCGTGGTGGTTGGATGTTGCCGGGCATACTCCCATATAAAGAGGGCCCCCGAGACATGGACGTTAAGGGAGCGTATCATGCCGGACTGAGGTATCTCCACACACACGTCCACTGTCTGTAGTACCTCACATGGTAGTCCCTCGCGCTCATTACTGTACGGGGAAGATAGATACATAGATTAGTAGATAGATGCAATACAGTAGATGTTTGGAGTGTGTAAAGTACATATGTGCAAGTACGAGGGACTGAGGTATCTCCACACACACATCTACCGTCTGTAGTACCTCACATGGTAGGCCCTCGCGCTCGTTACTGTAAGGGGAAGATAGATACATAGATTAATATATAGATACAGTACAGTAGATATATGTGTGTGTACAGTATGTCTGAGTATGAGGGACTGTAGGATATTGACACACATCAACGGTCTGTACTACCTCACATGGTAGTCCCTAAAGCTGGTTGCTGCGGAGGGAAGATAGATACATCGATTAATAGATAGATACATTACAGTAAATATATGTGTGTGTATAGTATATGTGAGTACGAGGGACTGAGGTATCTCCACACACATCAACGGTCTGTAGTACAGTACCTCACAGTACCCAAGGTTTCGGGAGACTCAGGGAATAGCCTGAATTCCATTTTCTCTCCCAGGCCTTGGTAGCTGGATACATATCTTTCTGCCTCACACATCAGGGGTATCAGGAAAACCCTCTTTATATAACATACACATCCAACTTCACGACATTGCCCTACATTGCTATCCTCTATCCATAAAACACTACTCTTCCCACTACATATCATACATGTAACACCATACACCTTACCCAATAAATATGGCAGTACAATTGTTAAGAGCAAACCTGGTGGTCCCTCGGATATCCACCCCCGGCAGGGTTGGGTCATTGACACAGGGCCCTCCCGGTCGTCATCATGCGACTGTGTCAAGAGCATTGCAACGTCCCAAAGCTGCTCGTCGGTGCAGCTTTTTCTTTAGCAATATAAGGGGACTTCACTCTAACATCAATTCTGTACACCAATTTCTTCAAGCAGAATCCCCTACTCTCCTTTTTTTGACAGAGACTCAAGTAACATCCACATCTGACACATCTAGATTTAATTTTCCAGGTTATCAACTGCTCCAAAATTTCAGACCTAAAGGAGGTGTATGTTGCTTCGCAAAATCTGAAATTGCCCTGGAGGAGGTTACTAGTTTCAATTGTCCCTATTTTGATTATTCTATATACAAATTAATTTCTGCTGGTAAACTTAAATACATATGTTGCATCTACCGTTCCCCAAATACTCCTCCAGAGCAAAGTCTTTTTGATTCTCTGTCTCACAACTCAGTGTCCTCAACTTAAATGTTTCTTCTGAAATCACTGTGTTGGGTGATTTTAATGTCCATAATGTTGAATGGCTCACTCATTCAGCCAGGACTGATGATGCTGGTCTTGAATGTGAGCTATTTGCAGACTCATTTAATCTCACTCAACTAGTCAACCAACCCACCCGTGTACCAGATAATCCTAATCATAATTCCCACCTACTGGACTTATTTTTAACAACCAATTCAGAAAATTATGATGTTACAGTGAGGTCACCGCTTGGATCTTCTGATCACTGTCTGATACAGGCCACCTGTCTATCACCTACCACACCTTCCCACTCTGAACCTGTTTTGGTGACTAAATGGCATTACGATAGGGCAGACTGGGAGGGTCTTCAAGGTTTCTTTATTGATATTCCCTGGACCTCTTTCTTTTCTAATGATGCACACTCCACCTTGAGCCACATACAAGATTTTGTAAAAATTGGAATGGAAACTTTTATTCCTCATCAAAAGTACAGTAAAAGATCTAATTCACCTAAATGGTTTGACCATAATTGTGCTAGAGTAACTGAACAAAAAGCAATAGCCTACAATGCATACACAAGATCAAAAACTCATGAAGCCTTTAATTATTTTAGAAACATCAGAAATCATGCCAAAACTGTATTAAACCTAACTAAATCAAACTTTCTCCACAAGCAGGCAAATAAACTTCTAAATAATCCAAATGATAACAAAATATTTTGGTCTACTCTTAACTCATTTAAATCCAACTTCACTACTGCTTCATCCATTCCACCATTAAAATCTCCGACTGGCAATCTTGTAAGTGACCCACGAGGTAAAGCTAACCTTCTTGCGGATATTTTCTCCACCAACTCAACCTTAGATGAAATAAATCAAGATGTCCCTGTACTTAATTTTAATTCGCCTGAAATTCCCTCACTTAAGATCCACACCAGACATGTCAAAACTATTTTGCAGAATCTCTCAGTAGATAAGGCTCCTGGTCCAGATGAAATTCCTCCAATAGTACTTAAGAATTGCTCCTTGGTGCTCGCTCCTGTATTGGCAAAAAATTTCCGTCTGTGTACTCATACCTCATGTTTCCCAGTACCCTGGAAAGAAGCAAACATCCATCCAGTTCCTAAAAAAGGTGCCTCTTCAGATCCATCAAACTACAGACCACTTCCACTCTTGGTAAAGTCTTTGAAATTATATTAAATAATCACATAATTAAGCATCTTGAGAATAATAAATTAATCAGTGATAGGCAATATGGTTTTAGACGATGTCGATCAACTGCAGACATGCTTTGCCTTCTTACGCATCAAATCAACCAAGCTACAGACCAACATGGTGAAACACATACAATAGCACTGGATATATCAAAGGCATTTGATAGAGTCTGGCATCAATCCTTATTGTCGAAGATGTCACACTACGGCCTTGCATCATTAGTTCCACTAATTTCTTCTTATCTTCATAACAGAAAAATATGTGTAATGGTAGATGGCCTTTATTCTCAATTTCACTCAATAAATGCTGGTGTTCCCCAGGGATCAGTTTTGGCCCCAATTCTGTTCCTCATTCATATCAATGATCTCATATCTACCACTCATAATCCAATACATTCCTACGCAGATGACTCAACACTCCACAGTTCCTTCACATTTACCAATTCTTTCACCCAACCCGATCTTATAAATTCAAAAATAAACACTGCAATTTCTCTGAACCAGGACCTTTCTAGAATTAATGGATGGGGACAAAAGAATCTAGTTTCCTTTAATGCACAGAAAACCAAATACATTCAATTTTCTAACCGACAGAATCTCACTGACTCCCATATATTTTTTAATGATGTAAATATTCCCACTTCCCCTAGTATCGACATTCTCGGTGTAACATTAACTACTAACTTGAGCTGGACACATTATGTTAGAAGCATTGCTAAGAATGCCTCTAAAAAACTGGGACTCCTGTACAGAGTTCGAGAATTCTTCACTGACGAGCAGTTGGCTGTGATATATAAAAGTCATGTGCGTTCTCAGATGGATTACTGTTCACCTCTGTGGGGTGGAAGTGGAGTGGTTGCATTGAGGCAGTTGGACAAAATTCAAAATAAAGCTATTAGATTAATCAATAACCCTGCAATCACACAGGACCTTCCTACATTATCCATACGAAGAAACGTTGCATCCCTTGCATTATTCTACAGATATTTTCACAGCAATTGTTCCGAGGAACTTGCTTCAATTGTGCCGCCTCTCCACATCTTTCCCCGTAGAACTAGGGCAGCTGAGAGCGCCCATGAATTTACACTTTCTCCTCCACAATGCAGAACTTCTGCTTATCAGAATTCATTTATCCCCAGAGCTACTACTCTTTGGAATTCACTTCCCTCTAATTGCTTTCCACAAACTTACAATCTACAAATGTTTAAATCCAGTTGTTACAAACATTTTATGAATGGAGGATGCCTTTAGGCACATGGACCTTTTTGTTTTATCTGTGTTTTTCCTTCCTCCGTTCATTGTCTCTTTTAAAAAAAAAAAAAAAAAAAAAAAACATGGTGGTCCCTTGCGCTAGTTACTGGACGGGGAAGATCGATAGGCTACATAGATAAATAGATAGATACAGTCTATCTATTTATCTACAGTCCATCCTCCAAATATGCGAGTTTGAAATATGCGATCCTCCACATTTGGGAGGGGGGGGGGGGGAGGGGGTCAAAATTGGATTTTTTTTAATATTCCACATTTGCGAGGTCGATTCCACATGTGTGAACCAGCCCGTAGAATTATAAGGGAAATCCGCCATTTCCTCTAAATTTGCGACCCCCTAATCCACATTTGCGAGGAAGAAGCGGCGGATGATAGGCGAGGCGGCTGTGTTGGCTGAGGAGGACGAGCGGGTTGGGGGAGAGAGAGGCGGTGAGGCCCAGTAGGAGTGCCTCGCCTCACCTCGGAACCCAAACGTCAAGCCAATTAAGCCAACAAACACTTTATTTAAGGTAACTGACAGATCCTTTTAATGTTTTCTTATCATTTACAAATATTTCTATTTCTATTTCTATTTCTAATATGTTTCGGGCTTAACCCTCCAGCCCCGGCTATGTATTCCATATATATTCCCCGAAACCCGGGGGTTTTGGCCGAAAAACGTCTATGCCTAGGCTACCGCATCTTTGTTATTTTGCTTGCTTCCGCATTCCCGTGCATCCCCAAGCGTAGATGTGTTTCGTACCTGTAGAATGGCGTTAAGTAGAGCTCTCTAAGTCAACTGGTTCAGTTGTGATGATGATTTCATTGGAGATAACTTTATGGCAAAAACAGCCACTTTACACTACTTT
This sequence comes from Paralithodes platypus, assembly GCA_032716605.1. NCBI lineage: Eukaryota > Metazoa > Arthropoda > Malacostraca > Decapoda > Lithodidae > Paralithodes > Paralithodes platypus. The sequence continues at coordinate 794,095 of CM064557.1, read as the reverse complement.
TCGATACTTAACCCTTAAAGAGCGGCGCTCGACTTAAGTCGTGCACCAATTTGCAGCAAGTTAGGAGCATTATTAAGGCTTTTAAAGGGTTAAAATCGAGTGCAAATGGCTGGGAGCGCAGCGGGCCAGACAGCCGACTCCCAGGGCTTACCGCCGCCCATTAACTCATGTTCCCTGTGTTCTCGAGAGGCCGGCAGTGTAGCCAGTAGTGAGCATAGCTGGGAAAAATATACCGATATATGCTAAACTTCCATGTTCGTGGCACCACTGCAAGAGAACCACGAGTGCTACGTAGCTCGTTCTGGTCTCATTTTGAAGCTTTTAGTGCCTAGTGTTTTGCTAAACAAAAAAAAAAAATCATGCAGATGCTTGATTTATCATGCAGGAGGGCCTGAATATGCCCAAATGAGCCCAAAACACCCCGCTAGACAAGGGTTAACAATAACATACAGGCACACACGAACAAGCGACGCACTCCTTCTTGTGGTCGGAGATGCGGGGCGTCGGTCCAGCCGGCTGTTGTTTACATGCGTCGGACAGACGCCTCGCACACCAAGCTTACAGGCTTTGAGCTCATGAGAGCCTCAGAGCCCTTCCGGGTAGCTCGGGTGTGTTTTTTATGGGTGCCTCAGAGCCCTTCCGGGTCTGATGGGTTAAACTCCCGCTCAAGTCGGCTCGAAGAAAATCGATAATGGTGGCACTTTAGTAAACCGGTGGTAAACAAAACCACACACGTATCGGTTTGGCCAAGATTACTTGGTTTATATAAGTTTATTATGAAATATAATTTAATATTATGGTACGTTGGCTACCTACTATTATGTTTATAAGATATAATAAGTACTGTAATGATAAGTAAATTATTGTAGGCCTATATCGGCGATTTGGGTCACTCAGAATCTTGGCGCTTCAAATCGAAATGCTTTGAAAGTCATAAACAACTTTACTTTATTTAAAAGACCTTATAAATATCGCATTTTTGCCGGAGCAAAATTTGCTACAACTAAAACTGTCAAAACAAGTTGTACATTGCTTAAAATACATTAAAAGTACTCATAAACGATATTGTGATACCATCAAGAATAGAACTGGCATTAACTATTATTGGAGTGTTGACAATTCAGTAGAAGTTATTGATAAACTCAATACCATGCGGAAAGTTACCTCAGTAGATAGCTTCGACTTTTCAACTTTGTATACCAGTACATAGCTTCGACTCTTCAACTTTGTATACCAATTTGCCTTTAGATTTAGTATTTTCAGAACTTTGCTTTATTATAGATTTGCATTTTGACAGATTTGAAAGTAGTCATAATCGTTACATAAATGTTAATTCATATTTTAATAATGCGTCACTTAGCTTTGATCCCACTAGTTCAGTATATTTAGAACTAAACTAGATGCCCTTAAATTCCTCCTTTTCAATACTTATTATAATGTAAAACTTGCAAAATAAACAAACTAAAACTGGGACGATACACGATAAATGCAAAAGAACTAATCAAATCGCTATGTGGAAACAACGCTTAATAAAATACAATTTTGAAATAAAAGAACACAATTTAGTAGCAGTCTCTACATTTCCAACGTAGGGCTTATGATCTCAGCCGCTACCACAGCGGGCCGATTTATCGGTACTCACGCGAAGTACCAAATAATCTCTAGAGTTGCACCTCAATTCACTACTAGGCACGTTGTACACACTTCGAGACGACTAAAGAAGGAAGAGAAAGGAAGGAGAGAAAGAATTGTTATAGTTACCCATTTAATCTAGCTGCTCTCCTCTAAGCCATGCTCCATTTTCTATGAGCCTGCGCCAGTACCTGCCAAAGTATCAGTCACTTCGCGCCCACCGTCGATGTCACACGCCTTTTTTTGTCTGTGCTTCGCGAGTGCCTGCTTTGCCTACCCCTTCGCTTCGACTAAGTGAGTGTGAGCCTTTTCAGGCTGTTGAGGTATTAGAAGGATGTTTCAGTGATGTAGGCAGCACTTTACTACGGCTTTATGGCGTGTTTATGGGTGTGCGCGTAGTGCTGGAGACGTGTTTATTTATATCGTTTTCTTCGGGGGTGGTTGGCCCTCAACGCCGCGTAGCGGTCGTTGCGTGTCTATTCGACCCTCGCTTTTCGGGTTCATGTTCACTTTAAATAACCCTTAACGTAACTTAGGGGGGGGGGGGGGATATATGCTTCCCACGTGATGCATTGTGTTTCTTTTCCCTTTTTGGCGTGCTTTTTGTTTTATTTTGTTTTTCGTATGACTAGCCTACGTGTCGATGTTTTACAAGACTTGAGCATGAGGTTTCTCTGGATTCTGCTTTTGTGAGAGCATAGGGCACACAGCCTTTATTCTCTCAGACATGCTGCTTTGGTCTCAACTGACCTATAGCCCTTCTGACTTGTTTTTCAACATGTCCATAATTGGTGGTCTTGTATTTCGTCGCATGGTTCACGCTTTTGTCAGTTCCTTTTTGTTTCCCCGGGCCTACTTGGCTCGAGGATACGTGGTTCTGGTAACAGTGTCGGTCAACCCCTAGGCTATCCTAACTTTTATTTTATTCCTTTAACGTAATTGTGGGGATTCTCGGGCATTGTTTAGCTTTGTTACTAGGTTCTTTCACTCACGGATTGACGCTGCCCTAGTGTTTTCTCTTTTTCTGTGTTTTGTGTAACTAAGCTATGCCTGTTTTTTACCTTGAGCAGACTGCCGTCGGATTGGGCCACACAGGTCCTTTCCTTCTGTTTTCCTCTTGTCTCTACTGACTTGATGGTTATGGTCTTCTACGCTCTTGTTAAAATTCTCAACTTTGTTTTTGTGTAACTAAGCTAATCGGTTTTTTGCCTTGAGCTGCCCGCCGTTGGAATGGTCCACACAGGTCCTTTCCTTCTGACTTCCTTTTGTCTCAACTGACTGTGAGGTCTCGGTCTCGTCGCTCTTGTTAAAATTCTTGTTTTTCTTACATTTTACCTGTTTCTGTTCTTCCCCTGCCTGTGTTTACTTGATCATAAGGGGGGGGGGGGGGGGGGATGTCTGGAAACTGTAAGGGCCCCACTCACAGGGAGGATAAGCTTAGACAAGTTGACTCGACTTTCGTGTTTACACAAGTTTTTTCGCCACACAGGCGGGGGTCTTCAAGTGTCCTCAGCTCCTTTATCTTTTAAATCCGCTCTACAAGCGACTTTATCTATTTGAAGTGCCCTGTGCCTTGTCAAGGAATCGGCCACATAGCTTTTTAACTTGATTTTGTGTTAAGCGCCCTGTTATACCCCCTTTTTAATGTACCTGGACAAGGCTCCTTGGCTGTTTCCTCTCCCTTATGTCCTGTCCTTTGTGTCCTCCTTCTGTACCTGGTTCCCGCCCTACAGGCGGCCTCCTAGTATACTGGGTGGACCCAAGGACCACCTGAAAAGTCCTAGAACTCGACCCAAAGTGGCAATTGTCCAGTGTGTATTGGATTCCCTCCCCTCCCCTATTTACACTAATAGGGTACTGTTGGGTTGCTCACACTTGACCTTTTTCCTTCCAGCTGGTGCCCGCTCTACTGCCGGCAGTACCTACACCGCTGCCACTTCGCCCCCTCCTCCCTCCGCTCACCCAGAGGGTTCTCAGGTATTTCGGATGGGGTCTTTTTTCCCCAAAATGGATTGGACCTGTTTACCAGGGTTGGGTCTCACTAAGGGGCTTGTCCCAGCCCTGGTGTTTACGGTCTACGTGTGGGTGGTTTTTACTTGACTTTCCTGTTATACTTGCTACTTGGCGTCTTACTGGATGTTGTCTTACTTGGGTATCACATGCTATTTTGGCTATACTGCCTCATATTGCCCTGTCTCACCTCCACTGGTGTGTAATGCTTCCCCCATTTTTCAGTGCTGTGATGCCGGCTCCTCCCTGCTTTCGGCCGACATGTCAGCGGTCGGCCATGCGGGGCCATCGGGAATGCTGCCTCCACACGGCCTGCTACGGGAAGGATGTGTACGATCCCCGCCGATGTGGGGTTTTTCTCTCCGCTCTTCAACTGCTAGAAACTCTACCTACATCGGTGGAAGGACAACGGGCCAGGACGTCTCTCCGTCAGTCGTGGGACGTCATCTCCCGTTACGTCCAGGTAGTCCTGCACAGGGCTCCTTCCTTCCGTGAGGATGACGTCCGTGTGTTGTTGGGGATACCACCTACCTCCGATGCGGCACGCCGTTCCCGCTCCCCTACTGTTCGTCACTCCCGCTCTCCTACTACGGCTCGTGGCTCCCCTACCAGGAGTTCGGGTCCGGCGGACGGAAGGGCACATCACAGGGAGCGGGCCCCCCGGCGTCATGACCCTCGAGTGCCTGCATCCGACCAGTCGGTGACTTCAGGAGCGTCTGGCAGGAGGAAACGACGCCGATCTCGCTCTCCCTCTCCTGCTGATCGACACCGCCTTGCTTCTCCTCGCCTCCGGATGAGCCCCCCAACTCCGTCGCAGGGGTCCACGACCTTCAGGGCCAAACGACGTCCTGCCCCACCTGCCGAGGAGGTCGTTCTCCATCCTGCCCCATCTTCTGCCACTGGTGGGGTGGAGTTCGAGCCTCTGCCTGCCTCCCAGCCTGTGAGGGGTCCCGGCCTATTTCCTATGGCGGGCCCTGCTGTGGTGGTCCCGGCGGCGATGCCCTCCACGCCTCCTCCTCCACCTGGATGTTCGGACACCTCGATCCCTTGTGGACAACCATCTCCTTCCCGTATCCCAGACCCTTCCGACGATATTCTCGAGATGGAGGTTGCGGACTTTGACAGGCTGGAGGACGAGGATGTGGGGGACGACTCGTCTTCGGGCGATGCATCCGATTCTGGTCGGGATGACCACGCCGTGGAGGCCCATTCCTCCCCCCCCCGACCCCTGAGTTCTCCCCGCTCACGGACCATGATGCCCGGGGGCACAGTGAGGCTGGTTCCATCTCTCCTCAGCATGCGTCCATCCCTACTGCTGCGGAGACGGAGTTCAGAGCGGAGTTGGCTTCCATCCGTCTCGAGATGGCTTCCGCTAAGGCAGACATCCTCTCATCTGTCACGGCGGCCATGGAGGCGGTGGTCTCTCGGTTTGGTACCGTAAAGTGGGGTAACTTCGTACTTCGGTCATAACTTCGGACATCGGCGATAATAAGTAATTAGACATTGTCATTATATAATGGAATTTTTTGTTTGTTTGTTTTTTTGTGGGGTCCGTTTAGAGAAATGGCAAAGGAAGAGCATGTAAAAGTCCTAGGGAACTGACATGAGTATATGTACACGAAAAAAATATTATATATGTGACGAAAATATGTACATTTTTCGCTACCCTGCCAAACTTCTATCACCCTGAAGAAATTTGTTTGTATGAATGATGTTGTGACTGATATAATTTTGTAGTAACATTACCAGAGACAACATCCACCAAAGGAAATTTGTTACACTTGTATAACGCTCTAGCTAGAACAGTATCATTTAACCGATTGTGTTTAAAAAAAAAAAACATGGTAACTTCGGACATGGAACAAAACAATCGTTTGTTATTATTTGCCCTATGAAAATCATTCATAATACTTGTACATCATTAACATGGTGGTAAAAGATCAAATCATCATTCTCTGAGTCCAAAACCCATAAAAATATGATACTATGCTAACCGATTTATGTATTTCGGATAATTCTGGATATATATATATAAATTAGGAGAGGCATATATCTTGTCCAAAATTTTTTTTATCTGCCGAAAGAAACACCAACAAATACGTTATACCTATAAAAATGCTCAAATTCATAAAAGTGTATATGCAGTGATATATTATACATACCTATATATTTTCACTAGGCCTAGTTAATTTTCGAGTTATTGATTTGACAGCATTGGTTATTTTTCCTTCTCAATATTTTCTAGGAGTGAGCTCGATGCCTAACGAGAACAGATGCAAACAGAATATATGTTAAACATCGTATATATCCCCCTCCTATACTGATTATACAGGCCTAAAAGTATTGACTGTGCATTTTCCACTATAACATCGGACAAGAATAAGCAGCAATAATAAAATATTCATATAAAATAGTAGGAGCCGAAAAATGAATGAAATAAGGCCACGAACCTAGGTCCGAAGTTCTCCTCCGTTCGTCCGAAGTTATCTCAGCTTTCTTGGCAACCATTTTCCATAAGAAATCACCTACGTCCGAAGTTAGCCATAGAAGTCCGAAGTTATCAACTTTTCAAGCAAACTTCGGACATCATTTAGGATAAGGATAGCTCTCTTATTATAGGGGTTAATTTTAGGAGGCTTCCTGGATTACGGCGCACTACCACCATACATCACTTGACCTAGTTAAATCTCTATAATGTGTTTAAACTCAGGAGAAATTGTTAAAAAACATCGAAAAATGTCCGAAGTTACCGCATTTTACGGTACGCCGAACCCGGTCCCTCTGCAGACTACGGTTGTGGCTCCTCTCCCGCATGTTTCCGACCATATCCAATCTCAGCCTGCTCTCCCGGTCGTGGTACCGTTGACGTCCTCTGCTTCCTCACCTGCACCTCCGACACCGCCTACGACTCCTCTCTGGCCCGTTGTTATCCCGGGCCAGCGTTTGGGGTTGTTCTCTCATCCCCTCTCCGTGCCGCCTCTCTCCAAGTTTAAGATCCCCAAGGTCAAGATGCCATCCCTTTATGGAGATTCTGTGGCTTGGAGAGCTGTGATCGCCTCCAACCCTGAGGGAGCGGTCCGCCTGCCGGCGGGCAGTGCCAGAGGGCTGGGCTATCCAGGTCAATGAGAAAAATTTCTTCAGGGCCATTACTCCACAGGGTCTGGTCCCAGAGGTAGATGTGAGGGTATATCCTAACCGTCAAGACATGCGGTATTTTTCCTACCATCCCTCGGTCTTACCTTCCACTATCACCAAGCCCTGGGCTGACTACTCCCGCCAAGACCTGTCAGCGGATGTCCACTCCCTCTCTGCCATTTCGGGGACGCCATACCTCCAGAATGTGCGTGATCGGGACGGGGTCCTGATGCTAGAGCTGCCGCACCTATGTACGGGTCCCTGGGGAGAGTGGGTCCGTGAAACGGTGGAGTTTGGTCAGTCCATGGCAGAGACTTTGCCAGCCATCCCGACCATGGACTCATCTTTTCTGTCGGGCATGCTCCTTACCTCCTCGGGCTTCCCTATGCCTGTGTGGGAGTGGCTCAATGCTCCCAAGCTGTCGGTGTGCCCCCTTCCGTGTTCCTTTTTCACGGCACCGGAGAAGTCCCAATTGGAACGGGACTTCAGGTTCCGACAGCGAGCGGCCCGCCACTTTCAACTCTTCTTGCCCAGTTGGAACTGGCGCGGGTTCACCTCCGTCTTATAGAGTCCCTGGAATCTGCTGATCATCGCCAAGGATTTGAGCATGTCCGACGGATCACCCTGCAGCTTGCCCTCAACCCTGTTCAGGACATCCGCCACTCCCTCCATGAAGCCACCCGTTGCCGTCAACAACTTCGAGTGGCTTTCTGCAAGATGGCCCCTGCCGACGTCCGCAACCGCCTCCTCCTGACTGACCTTCTGACTCCTGGTCTGTTCCCTGAGGAGGCTTGGCAAGGGGCTTTCCTACTGGTGCAGAGTGACGCTTACTCTGCTCAACGGAAGGTGGTGGCGAAGCCCGCTTCATCCTCCTCCACCCGCGGACGCGGGGGCAGGTCTGTCGCCGGCAAGGGGCGCCAGGCAAGAGGTTTGGCCAGGGGACTGGCTCCCAGGGGCCGTGGTGTACCCGCCTTCCGTGGCCGTCGGTCCCCGGATCGCCGTCCCCGTCAAGAGGGGATGCGGCGCTGGCAGGCTCCAGGCCCCGGTTCCTCCACTGCCAGACACAGCCTGGAGGGGAATAGGCCGGAGCACGAGGCCCGTCCATCGTTTCGGCGGGGCGGGGGGACGTCTGGGGGAGGACGTGGTGGCTCATCCCACTACGATAAGTCCAAGAGGGGCTCCGCGACAAAAAATGCATAGTTCCTCCTGGCCAGTCCCCTCTTCCCTCGCCCGACCATCTCGTCGAATCGGTGATGGGCCTGACACAAGGCGCCCACACCGGCTTCTTCCGCCCCCACTACCGGCAATGGCCCCGCCGGTCGTGGGCGCGTCGGGTGGTCAAGAAGGGTCTGACTTGGAGGTAGAGATCCAGGCCTCCTCTCAGGTGCCCTCCCCGACAGCGACCAGTGTCTCAAGAAGTGGCCCAAGTGATCATGTCCATGCACGAGGAAGGCGTTATCAAGGAAATATCTTCTACACAAAAGGTATTTCTTTCTTGTGTTTTTCTGGTCCCAAAGAAGGACTGCGCTGCTATGAGGCCGGTGGTAGATCTCTCAGTCCTCAACTCTCACATTGTGAACACCCGTTTCCGAATGCTAACCGTCAGCCAGGTGCGCCTGGCACTCAAGCCCTTGTCTTGGGTGGTCACCCTGGATCTGAAGGATGCTTATTGGCATGTGCCGATGGCTCCTCGGTTCCAGGGCTGCCTCGCGCTGCAGTCGGATCAACGGGTGTTCCAATTCACCAGACTACCGTTCGGCCTCAACATAGCACCGTGGGTCTTCACCAAACTGGTAAAGCAGGCTCTGACCCCCTTGCTCTTACAAGGGATTCAGATCCTGTTTTACCTGGACGATTGGCTCATCTCAGCAGACTCTCTCACACAATGTGTACAGGACACACTAACTGTAGTCAGACATATCACAAACCTGGGGTTCAAACTCAACATTCCCAAGTCGTGCCTCTCACCGTCACAAGAAGTGACGTGGGTGGGCTTGCACTGGGATCTCCTAAGCGCCACCGTTTCCCAGAGTCGGGTGAATGCGGCGTAACTTCGAAGAAAGCTCTTTGTCGTGTTGCACTCGGTCTCGATAACACGAAAAATCTGGGACTCCCTACTAGGGTCTTTGAATTGGGCGTCTCTGACCGTGCCCTTGGGCCGGCTCCGACTAAAATGCCTCATTCAGCTGGGCAACAGGCACTTCCCTATCTCGCCCCCTTACCGTTTGTGGACGGTACCGCGCTCAATACATCTGAGACTGACACACTGGGTCGCTCGGGGCACGCTCTCTGCGGCTGTGCCCTGGACTGCTCCTCCGCCGACCATCTGGGTAGACACAGATGCGTCGAGCGAGGTGGGGTGGGGCTATCAATCAGACATGGGACATCAAAACCACGGCAGGTGGTCGGGGCTCTCACACTTCCACATCAATGCCCTGGAACTGTTGGTACCGTTGTTCTTCCTGCGGGATCACGGACTGGCCCTCACGAGCAAGTCGGTGGCCTTCAGGATGGACAACATGTCCGCGGTTCATTGTATCCAAAAGCAGGGCTCCTCCAGGTCTGTTGTTCTCCAAGACCTGGCGGAGAAATTGTTTTACCTGGCCGATCATTAAAGCATAACCCTGCATGCGACTTACCTGCCCGGGACGGCCAATCTTTGGGCGGATGCTTTGTCGAGAGGACAGAGCACCAAGGTAGAGTGGTCATTAAGACAAAGCGTTTTAGACGGCCTCGCAGCCTCCTGGGGCCATCCGCAGGTGGACTTGTTCGCCTCCTCGGGGACGAACAAGCTACCGGACTACTTCACCCGCTGGACTTGTACTCAGGCGGGGGGGCCGGATGCCTTCAGCGAGGACTGGAGCAGGTGGCAGTCGATTTACGCTTTTCCTCCGCCCGACGCACTGCTTATGTGCAAAGTCCTACACAGGCTGAGAGAGTACCGTGGCAAGGTTTGGTTAATTGCGCCCTTCTGGCCGACCCAAGCCTGGTACGCTCAGCTGAAACGATGGTGCCCGAGTCCCGTTCCCCTGTCTGTCTCAGACTTCCGCTTGGGACAGATTGGAGACCTAGGGACCTCGTTGGCATTCGCATCGTGGATGTTTGTGAGGCAGGGTGGTTACCGAAATATGGACGATGCTTGACTGATATGCTTAATCAGCACTGGACTAAGGCTACTTGGAAGACTTACGAGTCTCATTGGAATACTTTCACGAAATAGATCAATGACACCGAACAAACAGTTCCGTCGGTTGCGTTAGTTTTCCATTACAGTACCTTAATCACTTGTTTGGGACACGCACATACATGTACAACACCATTAGGAACCACCTGTCCGCTATTAGGGAGCCATTTGAGACCTTGACGGGGCTGGTGCTCCCTCACAAGGAGCTGTCTTTTTTCATGAAAGCCTGCTTTAGGCTCAGACCGCCCCCGCGCCAGATACCGCCTCAATGGTCTCTGGCGAAGGCTCTAAGGCTCCTTACCTCACCCATCTACACCACTAACCCAACACCTGTTCATCTGCTTGATAAAACATTGTTTCTTTTAGCGTTGGCTACAGGAGAGAGGGTCTCGGAGTTGGCTGCCATGTCGAGGGCCCCGAACTGCATGAGTTTTTCGCCTTCCTTGGGGTCAGTCACTTTGGCCCCTTCCGTTCATTTTCTGGCCAAGAATGAACATGAGGCGCACATTTTTAAGCCGTTCACTGTATCGGCTTTAAAATGTAGGAGCACGCATCATCCGCTATGCCCAGTAAGAGCCTTGCATACTTATGTGCATGCCGCTGTGCCGACGTCGGGGACGGCGCTCTGGTTGGCCCCTAAAACAGGGACACGGTTAGGCAAGCGTGCTGTGGGACTTCATTTGCGTCATGTCATTCTGGTCAGTAATCCCCTTACGAAGGGTTCGGCACATGATATCCGCTCTTATGCGGCGACCGTGCGCTTTTTGAATAACTGTTCACTGTCGGACATAGCCGACACAGGGTTATGGTCCTCCCACAGCACTTTTGTCTCCTCATACCTGTCCATGTCCACTGCCAGGCCAGGTGTGCCTTGTGTCGCGTTAGGCCAATGTGTCACGTGATTCATCTCCCATCCTGTATCTCTTCTCATCCCATACTGTATTTTCTTCCTTTCCCTACACTGGGGGGGGGGGGGGGTCATTTTGTATACTTGTACAAAGCCTTTCTCTCTTTCATTTTACATGTATGTACTCTATGTTTAGTGTTAAGGATATATCTCTTACTAATTTTGCATATGGACTATACTGTCTAGGGTTTCTTGTATTGGTATGCCTATGCCTCATACCCGGTTTTGTAATTAAAGAGTGTCCTTGGAGATCATCCACCTGCTGTGCAATGCCTTCTGGTTCTTGTAATACTGTACAATTGACTTCAATCTTCCCAGGTTGGTGTGCCATTCACAGGTCGACATGACCTATTCCTTGCCCTGCTTCGGCATTTTTAGACCCTAGACTGATACGCTTGTAACATGTACTTTCTTAATATGCACCGTACTGTTACGCTCTTTTTTTCCAATGAACTGATTTGTTTATTTGTGTCTTTTCTTGGTCCTCTACTTTTGCTAAGGCTTGGGGTTTTTAAGGTTTCTTGGATGTCCGCCTCCAATTTGGGATTCAAGCCCTACGTTGGAAACGTAGAGACTGCTACTAAATTGGGAGGTTTGACGACCTCCCTTATAACCAAATAAGGAAAACCTCTTATTTGGTAGCAGTCTCGGAGTATCCAACGTCAGAGTATCCCACCCTCATGCCGATCCCCTGCCCATCCAATCTACACTGATTACTTGATACCTAGATACTTTGGCAGGTACGGGCACAGGCTCATAGAAAATGGAGCATGGCTTAGAGGAGAGCAGCTAGATTAAATGGGTAACTATATAGGGTAACTATATAGGGTAACTATGGGTAACAGATAGGGAAATGAGGACCAACATTAGAGGAACTTACTCATCGTGGCGGAAAGTTGAGAGTGGTGTGCCGCAGGGATCTGTGTTGGCACCTCTCATGTTCCTTATGTATGTGAATGACCTGCCGATAGGCATAAATTCCTACATGTCAATGTTTGCAAACGACGTAAAAATTATGAGACAAATAACAAATAAAAGTAGTTGTGAGGAGCTGCAAGGGGATTTAGATAAAATATATGAATGGAGCACCAAGTGGAAAATGAAATTTAATATAAGTAAATGCCATGTGTTAAATATGGGAAGAAGTGTGAATAGACCAAATTGGGAGTACAGGATGGGAGATAATATAATTAGCAAGGCCGAAAAAGAAAAGGATTTAGGGTTGATTATACAAGATAATTTGTCGCCAGAGAAACATATTAACAAGCTCTTTAGCGGAATGTATGCAATGGCCGGGAATATGAAAGTTGCTCTGAACTACTTGGATGAGACCATGGTAGCGAAAATTATGAAGAGTATGATTAGACCAAGATTGGAGTATGCAGCAGTGGTGTGGTCCCCGCATCTAAAGAAGCATATTCACAAGTTAGAAAGAATCCAGAGAGCAGTTACTAGATTGGTTCCAAGTCTCAGAGAACTGCCATATGAAGGGAGGCTAGACAAATTAAATCTACAGAGTTTAAAAGAGAGGAGAGAGAGGGGAGACATGATAATGATGTACAAATGCACCCGGGGGCTGGAGAGGCTGGATAGGGAGGATATATTAATTATGGATACAGGAATAACTAGAGGCCACAGCTACAAAGTAAAAAGACCTACCTGCAAGAACAATATCAGGAAGTTTAGCTTCCCCTATAGATGTATTGACAAATGGAATGGGCTGGAGGAGGAGGTGGTAGGGGCAAGAAACATCCATATTTTCAAGAAAAAATTGGATAAAAAGTAGACTGAGAGACGGCACAACACGAGCTTAGCTCAACTCCTGTAAACTACAATTAGGTAAATACAATTAGGTAAATAACAATTCTTTCTCTCCTTCGCTTTCTCTTCCTTCTTTAGTCGTCTCGGAGTGTGTACAACGTGCCTAGTAGTAAATTGAGGTGCAACTCTAGAGATTATTTGGTACTTCGCGTGAGTACCGATAAATCGGCCCGCTGTGGTAGCGGCTGAGATCATAAGCCGTACGTTGGATACTCCGAGACTGCTACCAAATAAGAGGTTTTCCTTATTTGGTTATAAGGGAGGTCGTCAAACCTCCCAATCCACCACGTAGGGTGTACACAACTACATGAGCAAGTCAATTTGTTGCCCACGTAAACTGATCGCATATATTACAATGCACCTCGTCATCTTCAAGGAATTAGTCAATTTGGGAAGTCCGGGACGTTCTAGTAAATTTTACTAAATTCTGTATGAATAAAGAAACTACAATTTATATCAAATTTTATATTAAGCTAAATTTGCAATTTGATAAGATATCAACAAAAGTACAAAAATCATACATCACTCATTAACGATAGTGCTATCGGGTAGGTACCTGTAAGCATAGCATGCTTCAAGTGACCCCTAACAATTACTACCCTACTAATAACCTACATTTATTGTACAAATAAACTAAGGAAAATGCAAAAGCAAGCAATTGATACTATCGACATTGAATAGATACAGTATAATAAATACAAATATTTGAAAATATGAAGAAGGCACAATAGATTTAAACAAAAGAGTACTGTACTCTTCTAACAAGAACAATTAATTATAAAAAATAATAATAATAATAACAATAGAAACAAATATAAATACATATAGACAAGAAGTAAGCAGAGGTTATCATAGAAACTTCAAGTTAATCTATCTATCTATCTAATTTGTTAGTAGTCTTGGCAAATCCAACGTCAAGGCTATTAACCTAATTGCAATGACGACTTGTCTATTTTGACTGCTATGTCGTCATTCCAACCGCGGTTAAAAAGAAAACGTCTAGAGTCTACTCCTTATCTTGCTCTAGGAGACGTTGTACATTAACCAAAACTACCACCGAAGGTGAAAAAAGCATAGAAGAGAACAAAAAGGGGTTTACCTTAGTTACCGCTTAAGGTCCATCCCGTGTTCCGTCATGTGCAGATCCCTGTCGAACGTGCGCATGAGCGACCCTCTCTTGTCATCATTTTTTCACGCGCTCCATTGAATGAAGTCGCTTTTGTTGTGCTCCTTTAATTCACCCTGTTTAGGTTCGTTTCGGCTTATCTGGCCTTCTTTTTTGTTAGACAGATGTTACGTGATCTAGGGCACACGTAAATGGGCTCCTAAGTGTGTATAATGGAGACGCGTGTGGAAATAGCCTACCGAAGGTACGGGGGCGCCTGGCGTTCCTCGTATATGTTTTTCATTCTTTCTCTTTTCATATTCTTTTTTCCTGTTAGTCTGGGCATAGTTTAGCTTTTAGCTTAATTTAGCCTAGCTCATTTTCTCATTCAGGAATTGCTATGCCCCTATGAGTTTTCATTTTTTCATAGCCTAGGTGTACCGTTGGTAAACAATCTGAGATTTTGTTGGTGGCGGTGCTGTTTGTAGAGTTTGTGTCGGCCGCATAATTAGCGTTATTCCCGAGTCCCCCCTTTCGAGTCTTTCACTGTGTCTCAAGGGCCTGGGCGACAGGTGATTCGTGATACTCCAGGGGTACCCCACGGGGGCCCCTCTTTCACACCACAGTTGATTCATTTAAACTCCGCCTAGACAAATATCTCGCTTCAAACCCGCGACTGACTGCGTTTGTAAATGAATAACTTTATTTTATCCCCCCCTCAGTTACTAACCCATCTGTCCCCTACTAACTTCCTAATCCTGCCACGGACATTAGTTCCAGGGCAGTAATTCCCTTTCCATTGTTCCCTTACCCACTCTAAACCACTGTTTGGACACTTGATCCTCAGTGTTTTGGAGGACAAGCAACCTAGAAGGGTCACTAGATCTGTTGTTGCTTGATTTCCTTTGTACTCCTTTGTACACAGGGCTTTTCGCCCCTGACACATTCTCTGCTCACGGCCCTTTTTCTCACCAGTTTCATTTACTGGTTTTTGTTTTCTCTTCCTGTTTCACCTCCATCCTTTCATAGTCTTTTGCCCAATCCAGGGGTACCTCACGGGGGCCCCTGTTTGTGCGAAACCACCCTCCCTGCCACTTCTCCTCATGGGCTTTGCTCTATCTCTGTGGGTTGGGTGGTTCCTGGGGGATGTGCCTCCTCTCCCCTGGTGTGTCTTCCTTGCCTCTCCCTTTACCGGTTGAGTCAGGATAAATTCAAGGAAGACACTGCTCAGCTTGATGGCCATCATTGCTTGGAGTTCATAAGGAGATGACGCATTTTTTGTGGCCTTTTTTGGTATTCCTTAGACGCTCCTCTCGCTTTTTTTGGCGCCGGACCATCTCGGCCGGTCCCGCAAATTTGCGGGAGCTCGATTCGGTCCTCTGGGACGTTTCGGCTACCCGCAAATTTGCGGAGATCGTTGGGGGGTCCCGCAAAATTGCGGGAGGGTGGTGTCGGTACGGTTATGCCTCCATTGGCCCGCAAATTTGCGGTAATAGTTGGCTTTCACTATTGACTTTTTTTTATGTCATCTTGTTGCCTGATACTATATTGGTGTATACACTTTACTGGTGTTATAGGCCCTGCATGTAAGATGTTGAGTGGTGGTTAACACTTTCTCCATCTTTGCAGGTTCTGCTAGTGCTCTCTTCCGCCTCGGCCGCCCTCCTCACCTACCTCTGTGCTCCCAGTTTAGGGTGAGTACGGATACCTGTTTGCATGTGTGTTCCTGTTTCCCCATGCTCCTTCCCTGGTTCTTCTTGGACATTCTCTCCACTTACTCCTTCAACGTGCTGATTATGGTGTGTGTTCTTCTAGTGCAGGTAGGCTGCCTTGCTTTCGCCTTGGTTGTCGCTCCCCGTGCTTGGAGAGCCACAAGTCCTGCTTGCGACACTCGCTCTGTGTGTCCTCTACGGCCTACCTCCCTGCTCTGTGTGGCACGTGTCTGGCCCTGGTGGATGTGCTGCACCATGGCCCTGGTTCCTCGGCGGCGGCTGTGGCCTCTGCTTCCCTTCCGTCGGTGTGGACGATGGTCTCCCGCCACATTAGGACTGTGGACCACCGTTCCCCGGCCTTTGTTGCCGACCGGATCCGCGTCGCCCTGGGTATCCCTGACCCGACTGAAGGCCGTTCACCTGGCCCTCTCCCTGCTCGGGCCCTCTCCCCTGGGTCCCGCAGCCGGTCGTCCCATCGTCGGGGGGTTCCCCAGCTCCGTCCACGCTCTAGCTCGCCTCGTCGTCCGTCCTCTACTGCCCCTCGTCGTCCTCCTGATCGCCTTGACGACACCCATCGCCCTCGTCATGGTTCTCGCCCTGAGGCCGGGGTTAGCGGCTCTGCCCCTGTGCGCCCTCCCCTGGCCTCTACGGATAGGGGCTCTACTCCCTTCCGCCCGCTTCCCCAGCCCAGACGACTTCCTCTTACGTTGTCCTCTCCGCGCCCGGTTGTTCATGCTGTAGCTGGCCCTCTGCTCCCTCCTCCTACACTGTCCAGGAGGATCCGCCTGGATGTCGTTGCTTCTCCTACTTCACCTGCTTCAGTGCCTATTCTTCCTTCACGGTCTCGTCCCACGGTGGAGGTCCCTCCCTCCTTCGCCTCGGTGTCGGGCCGCCCTGTTATCTCAGCCCCGGGGATCCTTGCTCTGTTTCCCCCCGGGGATCCTTCTGGCCTCCTTTCACCCGGCCAGCCTTCCCACTCCCGTCGTCCTGCTCCTCCTCATTCTTCTCTTCCTGTCCTTCACTTACCGTCTCGCCTGGGGGGTACCCCTCCTCTTGCCTCGGTGGGGTTTCGCGAGGTTTCGGGGTCCCCTTTCTCAGGAGCTGACGTGTCGCTGGAAGAGGGGAATGGTGCTGTTTCCCCCTCGGCCGTTCGTGATCGGGGACGAGTCCCTCAACGGCGACACAACCGTCGTCGCTCGCCTTCCTTGGGCCGCGACACTGCTGGTTCGTGTCGTGGGTCTCGCTCCCGCTCACGCTCGCCCCTGCGGGCCGACCAATCTGGGGGGGGGGGGTCGCCTCTCTCGGATCTATTGTCGGCTATGCAGGGCTGGGTTGTGTCACGCTTCGACGGGCGCTTGGAGTCGATGGAAGACTCCCTCTTCTCGCCCTTCTTGGCGGTGACTCACCCTCAGCGCCTCACCCTACCTACCCCTGCTACGGTCCCCCTCCCTTCTGCAGGCCTACGCTCTGGTCAGACTTAAGCCGCCCTGACATCCTTCCGGCTGTTCAGTCCCTGGCTGTGTTGACGGGTCTGTCCTCCTATGGGACAGGTTTGTGCGCCGCCGGTACGCCTGGCTTAGCCATCATGCTCGGTCACCCTCTCCCATTGGAGCCCTGGTTTGCTGAGGCCTTCGACTTCACACATCGATCCGTCGGCGGCTCTCCTTCAGTCCCTCCCCCGGAGTCATCACTGATTTTGCCTCCTCTTGTGTCTGTCGGCGGGTTGGATGGCGCGTTCTGGTCCTGGATGAGCGCGCCCGTTCTTGAACTTTGTTCTATTGCTACCCCGTTCTTCTCTCACCCGGATCAGCCCTCTGTCGCCAAGGTTTTTCCCTTGCGACAGAGGGTGACGGACTTATTGTCTTGTCTTTAGGTTCCCTCCAGACGTCTGTTCGCCACCTGCGGCTTTTCGAGGCGTCTGCACCAGGCGATCTTCGCGAGGGTTTGGACCGCGTTCAGCGGGTCCACCTTCGGCTCGTGGTGTCTTTGGTTCCCGAGCTGAAGGTGGTTTTGTGCGCGGCAACTCGGCGACGCCCGACAGTACGGTCCTCGTTCTGCCGGCCGGCACCCTTGGATATTCGTCAGGGTTTGTTGTACTCTGCGCTATATACGTCGTTTTTTTTTATGCAGGATGCTTGGGAATGCTACGCTTCTCTGTCGGCGGCCCCTGCTTCCGACACGCGACGACGCGCTGTGTCGTTGCGGACCCTGCTTACGTCACGCACCGACGCGCTGTGTCGCGCGCGGGGTCTTCTCAGTCCCGTCCTTCTGCCGGTCCTCTTCGGGGTGCTGCTGCAAGTGCTGCCGCCTTGCACGGGCGCAGGACTGGGACGTTGCAGGCCAGTGCGTCGGTTCCGCCTCGCACTTCTGTTCTTGCCCCTTTCATCCCCGCCGTGTCGGGGCTGGCCGGCCTTCCACTTCCGGCCGCCCTTCGACGGGGTCAGCCCTGCGCCGGCCTGGGGTTGGGGTGGCCCGCCCTTTTTGACGAGGTTGGGGGGGGGTAGAGGAGGTCAACGTGGCGCTCATGCCCGCACGGCCCGTACCGGGGGTACCTCCACGTCAACACAATGTGTAGTTCTCTGGGTCGGCCTCCTTGTTCTCCTTCTCGCCTGGCCGACCGGGTCGCTCCCTTCCTCTCGGGTGCTCCCTCGGGTTGTTTTCGCCCTTGCGCCCCTCGGTAGCCGCGAGGGACGTTGGGGGCGGCGGGTTGCGCGGAGGGGTCTCACCCGGAGGTGGACGTCCAGACCCCCACTCCGCTCTTGTCACCGACGCCGGCCCATCTCTTCAGAGGTGGCCCACGTGTTCACTTCCATGCCCGAGCTGGGTAGCGTCAAGGGAGTTGACCGCCGGTCACCCGGTTTTTCTCTCCCGTGTCTTTCTGGTACCGTCGACGAACTGCGACGCGATGCGACCAGTGGTGGATCTGTCGGCCCTCAACGGGCACATCGTGCACACACGGTTTCGGATGCTGCCGGTACCCCTGGTACGCCTGGCCCTGTGCCCTCTGTCGTGGGTAGTGTCACTGGCCCTCCAGGATGCGTCTTGGCTCGTTCCTCTCCATCCTCGCTTGCAGCGATTCTTGGCCGTTCGGCCTTCCGATCGTGTGTTCCTGTTCGACGGCCTTCCCTTCGGTCTCCACATCGCGCCGCGGATCTTCTCCGCACTGGTGGGGCAGGCTCTGGGTCCTCTCCTCAGGAGCGGGCACCAGATCCTGTTTTCCTTGGCCGATTGGTTGGTAGTTTCCGAAGCCCTAGGACTGTGCATTGGCGACGCCCTCACAGTCGTTCGCAACATCGCACGGTTAGGGTTCCCCTTCGATGTTCCCAAGTCACGCTTGACCCCGTCGCGTGTCGTGCCATGGGTCGGTCTCGCATGGGTTTTGTCCGGCGTTAGGGTGACCCGGGGTCTGCCGGCCGCGGTGCACCTTCGGTGGAAGGTCTTCGCCGTGTTGCACTCGGTCTCCCTCCCGGGGTGGCTCTGGGACTCGTTCGTGGGTTCGCTGCATTGGGCCGCTATGCCCCTTCCCTTAGGGAGCCTCTGGCTACTCCGCCTCCTCCTCATGGGCACCGCGGTGTTTCCGTTGCCCCTATGGATCGGCTCCTGCCGCTCCCGCGTACCGTTCGCAGACGCTTCGGTCGCTGGGTTGCTCGGGGCTCGCTCTCTGCGGCTGTGCCCTGGACCGCCCCCCCCGCCGACAGTCTGGGTAGTCACAGATACGTCGAGCGAGGTTGGGTGAGGTTCCCGATCGAACCTGGGACGTCCACTTCCCGGCAGATGGGTGGGTCTCCCTCCACTTACCCGTCTATGCCCTCGGACTGTTGGTTCCTTTGTTCTTCCTGCGGGACCACGCGCTGGCCCTTCGGGGTAAGTCGGTGGCCATCGGGTTGGACACTCAGACAAGCTGTCCCCTGTTTCCTTATGCGGGGGTCCTCCAGGTCGTTGACTCTATTGGGGGTCTCGGTGGAGTTGTTCTTCCTCGCGGACCGACACCCCTTCTCCTTGCATGCCTCCTCCCTGCCCGGGCCTGCGACCCTGTGGGCGGCCGCCCTGTCGAGAGGGCAGGGCGTTCTTGTAGAATGGGCGATGAAACGGACTGTGTTCGCCGACCTCACGGCTTCCTGAGGTGTTCCGGAGGTCGCCTTGTTCGCATCGGGGGTGCCGCGCCAGTTGCCTTTGGACCTCTCCCTCCGGCCTCGCGCTCCGGGGGGGGGGGTCCGGACGCTTTCATGGTAGCCTGGTACAGGTGGCGGTCGATATACTTCTTTCCGCCACCAGACGCGCTGTTGATGTGCCCAGTCCTCGCGAGGCTGCGGCTGTACCACGGCTGCGTCTGGCTCCTCGCGCCTCTGTGGCCGGCACGGGCTTGGTCCGCCCGGTTTCCGCGGTGGTGCCCGAGTCCGGTCCCTCTACCTGTCTCCGGCTTCCACTTGGGCTAGGTTGGGGACCTGCGGACCTCGTTGGCCTTCGCATCGTGCTTGTTAATGAGGCACGGTGGCTCCCGGTCCCCGGCCGGGCCCTGACCGACTTCCTGCAGCGTTCCTGGCCGTTTTCTCCTTGGGGGACTTACGGATCCCGCTGGATGTCTTTTACTAGGTGGCTACAGGCCACTCGCCTGCCAGTTGGCTCTCCTTCCCTCGTCCTACGCTCCTTGTTTCACCTCTTCCGTACACGTCACTTTCAAGTCGACGCTATACGTACCCACTTGTCTGCCGTCCGGGGGGTCTTTGGGTCCGTCGCTGGGCTGGTCGTTCCGCCACAGGAGCTGGATTCCTTCCTGACGGCTGCCTTCCGGGTTCGACCGCCTCCGCGCCAGGTCCCTCCGCAGTGGGATCTGGGGCGGGCTCTGGTCCTTCTGGCTTCACCCACGTATACAAGGGCCGCTACGCCGGTTCCGTTGCTCGGGCGTCCACTCTTCCTTGTCGCTCTGGCCACTGGGGATCGGGTGTCTGCACTAGCGGCATTGTCACGGCCCCGGGACTGCGTGCGATTCTCCCCGTCCTTGCATGGCGTCTCGTTCGCATCCTCCCCTCCTTTTGTTGCCACGCATGGGAGGGAGGCCCCCGCTTTCCAGCCTTTCGCCGTCCAGGCTTTACGGCGTGGGCATCCTCGCCATGTGTTGTGCCCGGTGTCAGCCTTGCACTCCTCTGTTGCGTCTGTGGCGCCGCCTTCGGGTACTGCTGTGTGGGTGTCTCCTCGGACAGGTGGGAGGCTCTCGCAGGTGCAGATGGGCCGCCACGTTTGTCGGACCGTTCGTGCCCGTCACCCTGTTTGTAGGGGTTCTGCGCACGATGTCAGATCCTTTGCTGCCCCCTTCCGGTTCCTGCCACGTCGATCCTTACCTGCCATCACCTCAGCGGTTTTGTGGGTCTTCTATCAATTCCTTCATCTCCTCCTACCTCTCCGTGTCCAGTGTTCGACCCCCTTGGCCGGTGATTGCTCTCGGGGGTCGTGTTTCCTGGTGCTCTGGCGAAGATCCCTGGTCTTCCCCCCTTGTCCCTCGTTCTTTTCCTTCGTTTTATTTGACAAAGGGGGGGGGGGGGGTGTACGGGTTTGCAACACTGGATTGCAAGTTTGGGATTATGTATTGTTCCAGTACATAAGTGTTTTTGCCACATTGAAAATTGTGTTTTGTTCTTGTGTTCAGTATTTTTGTTGGTTTTTGAAGAAAAGGGATTTTGGGTACAGTACCTTTTTGGTTTCAGACAAGTCTATGTTTTGCATTACTATGAATGACGGGCATGTGTTAAAACTGTTCTTTTTAGTTACTCCTCAGTTTTTCACTCTTTTATTAAACTCTCTTGTTTAAATTGTGTCTTTGTCATTCATAATTTTGTTTTATGCATTGTTTTTTTTGGTAGGTTGGGCTTGGATGTCCTCCTATTTGTTATGCAGCCTTGACGTTGGATTTGCCAAGACTACTAACAAATTGGGAGGTTTGACGTACCTCCCAACCTACCAAATAGGAAAACCTACTATTTGGTAGTAGTCTTGGAAAATCCAACGTACATAATACCCTCCCTCACGCCGGACCCCTGCCCATCCGCGTTCTTCTGCTGACGTGAGATGTGATGACAAGAGAGGGTCGCTCATGCGCACGTTCGACAGGGATCTGCACATGACGGAACACGGGATGGGCCTTAAGCGGTAACTAAGGTAAACCCCTTTTTCTTCTCTTCTATGCTTTTTTCACCTTCGGTGGTAGTTTTGGTTAATGTACAACGTCTCCTAGAGCAAGATAAGGAGTAGACTCTAGACGTTTTCTTTTTAACCGCGGTTGGAATGACGACATAGCAGTCAAAATAGACAAGTCGTCATTGCAATTAGGTTAATAGCCTTGACGTTGGATTTTCCAAGACTACTACCAAATAGTAGGTTTTCCTATTTGGTAGGTTGGGAGGTACGTCAAACCTCCTATTGCCTGACGCTGTGATCCCCGAAGGGGTGGCCACGAACGAACCGCCTCCATGCACCTCTGTCCCCAGTCCGTCGACGCCCCTCCCCCCAACCAGCACCGCCTTCGTTCATATACTTCCTTACCTTACCTTATGATACCTTATGATGTGTTCGCCACTCTTCTAGCGGCACCAAGGAGCGCGACGCCCCTCGTTTTGGGTGGTGATTTGATGCAGTAGACTGTTTGAAGCGACAGCTCGCTCCCTTGCGAGGATGGGCTCGTCTGGCACCTTTTTGCAGTTCGACATCCAGGGCTCTCTTGAAGCTGTCTAACGAGACGTCCCTCATGTCTCTTACTCGCCGTGGGAGTTTGTTGAAGAGACGTGGGCCTCTGTGTGATAACCAGCCCTCTCGCAGAGAGCCCATAGCACCCCTGTTATTCATCCGGGGGACTTCGCATTCCCAGCCTCTCCTATCACTGAATTTCATGACTATCGGAGTATGTAGGTTTGGTACTAAACCCTCTGCGATTTTCCACGTGTATATTATTAGGTAACGTTCTCTTCTACGTTCCAGTGAGTACAGATTCAGTGCTCTTAAACGCTCCCAATAGTGTAGCTGTTTTATCGAACTTATATGCGAAGTGAAATTTCTTTGTACACTCTCTACGTCATTTATTTCACCTGCTTTGTATGGGGATGTTAATACGCTACAATATTCAAGCCGCGGTAGCACTAGAGATTTGAAGAGCGTTATCATAGGTACTTCACCGCGTGTTTTAAAAGTACGCAGAATCCAACCCGTTAGACGTTTCGCAGCCGTGGCGGCCACTTTGACCTGGTTATGTACTTTGAAACCCATATTTTCAGACATTAATACCCCAAGGTCTTTCACACTGTTTTTCCGTTCTATTATGTGGTTAGATTCTGTTAAGTAATTTGTAATTTCTTTAACACCATTATTATCTCCGTACCGTATTAATTGGAATTTTTCCTCATTGAATTGCATGTTGTTTTCCCTGGTCCACTGGAACACTACATTCATGTCTTCCTGCAGTCGGCCCGTGTCTTCTTGCGTGTTTACTATCTTGCTTAATTTTGTGTCATCAGCAAAAGACGACACCGTACTGTGTCTGGTGTTGGTATCTATGTCGCACCTTGGATGATTCCGGTGCTATTCCTCCCTCTCCGCCCTCCTCTCTCTTACTTATGCCTAATATCCTAATCTCTTCTAAAGATGTACTTTCTACCCTCTCTGGGCTTAACACTAATAAGGCGTACGGTCCGGACGGTGTTCCTCCTGTTGTTCTCAAAAACTGTGCTTCCGTGCTGACTCCCTGCCTAGGCAAACTTTTTCGTCTCTGTCTATCCTCTAACGTCTTCCCTTCATGCTGGAAGTTTGCTCACATTCAACCTGTCCCAAAGAAGGGTGACCGCTCTCAACCCTCCAACTATCGTCCAATTGCTCTTATCTCTTGTCTTTCTAAAGTTTTGAAACTATTCTTGCTTCCAAATTTCTTAAGCATTTCTCTTCTCATAATCTGCTCTCAGATCGCCAGTATGGCTTCCTTAAGGGTCGCTCTACTGGTGATCTTCCTTCATATCTTACTAACTCTTGGTCATCCTCCTTTCGGGACTTCGGTGAGACTTTTTCTATTGCACTAGACATATCGAAAGCCTTCGATAGAGTCTGGCATAAATCTTTAATTTCTAAACTACCCTCCTTCGGTTTCTATCCCTCCATCTGTGCCTTTGTCTCTAATTTCCTTTCCGGCCGTTCCATAGCCGCGGTTGTGGACGGCCATTGTTCACTTCCTCACCCTATAAACTCCGGTGTTCCTCAGGGCTCTGTCCTATCTCCTATTCTCTTTCTAATTTTTATAAATGATCTCCTTAACTGTACCTTAATTCCCATCCATTCATACGCAGACGACTCAACCTTGCACTACTCCATTAGTTTTTCAGAACGCCCCAGCCAGCAATCCCTCAACGACAAACGTAATGAAGCCATAGAACTCTTAAATTCTGATCTAAATACTATTTCCAATTGGGGCAGAGAAAACCTTGTTAACTTTAATGCTTCGAAAACCCAATTTCTCCATCTATCTACCCGTCAGGATCTCCCAGCGGACTATCCCTTATTCTTCAACAATACAAAAATCAATCCTTCATCTTCTCTCAATATTCTTGGTGTCTCTTTTTCTGCTGCTCTCATTTGGAAGGACCATATTACCAGTCTTGCTAAGGCAGCCTCCCAGAAGCTGGGTGTGCTCAACCGCCTTAGGGGGTTCTTTTCCCCTGCACAGCTTCTTGCTCTATACAGGGGCATAGTGCGCCCTTGTATTGAGTATTGTTCACATGTGTGGGGAGGTTCCTCTCACACCGCTCTCCTAGACAAAGTTGAAAGGAAGGCCTTTCGTATCATTAACTCCCGTCCACTCACCAACTCTCTGCAATCTCTCTCTCTCCGCCGCAACGTTGCATCTCTCTCGCTATTCTATCGCTACTATAATAATAAGTGTTCCTCAGAGCTATCCCAGTGCATACCACCTCCTTTACGTAGGGCACGTGGTACCCGTCTTGCAACTCAATCCCACCCCTACTCTGTGCAACTCTCCAACCCAAGAGTGAAACGTTACTCTCAAACTTTCTTCTACTCAACAGCTGTACTCTGGAACTCTCTCCCAGAATCAGTCTTTCCCTCTTCCTATGACTTAAATTGCTTCAAACTCCGTGTGTCCAGGCATTTTGGCTCGAACGTCCCTTGATTTTGGCCCTGTCACTCTTTCAACTATGGGGGAGGCACTCGCTATAGGCAGTTATGCCTTTTGCCTCCCTCAATCACATAGAAAAAAAAAAAAAAAAAACAAAAAAAAATTAGTATGAGGAACAGAAGGGGCGCTAGCACTGTTCCTTGGGGCACTGAGCTTTTGACATCCGAAGGCTCAGATGTGACTTGGTTTACTGCTACTGATTGTTTTCGGTTTATGAGGAAATTGTATATCCACCGTCCGATTTTCCCAGTTATACCTTTTGCTTTCAGTTTGTGGGCTATTATACCATGGTCACATTTATCAAATGCCTTAGCAAAATCGGTGTAAATGACATCCACGTTTTTCTTTTCTTCTAGCGCTTTAAGAATTTTGTCATAGTGTTCCAAAAGTTGTGAGAGACATGATCTTCCCGCTCTTAACCCATGTTGGCCGGTGTTGTGTAGTTCATTTGTCTCCATGAATGTTGAAATTTTTCTTCGCAGGACTCGTTCGAAAACTTTAATGATGTGAGAGGTTAGAGCTACCGGGCGGTAGTTTTTTGGTAGTGCTTTACTCCCTCCTTTATGCAGTGGGGCAATTATTGCGTTTTTCAAGCTATCTGGTATGTCACCAGTGTCTAGACTCCTTCTCCACATTATAGCCAGGGGTTTTGAGAGGTTTTCCTTACATTTTTTCATTAGGATCGAATTCCATGAGTCCGGGCCTGGTGCCGAGTGGGATGGCATGTTGGAAATGGCCTCTTCTATGTCTTTTGGACCGAAATCAATATCCTGCATCTGAGGGGTTTCCGTGGGGGAGGTTTCCATGAAAAATATATTTTGGTCTCTGATGACTTTTGTTTCATCAGGCTCACTGAATGCCATTTCATACTGCCTGCTTAAGAGTTCGCTCATTTCCTTTTGTCCCCTGTGAAAGAGCCGTCCCCTTTGCTCAGTGGGCCGATGTTTGATGTTGTTTTAGCCTTTTGTTTGGCGTATGAAAAGAAGTATTTGGAATTTTCCTTTATACCTGCAATAGCTTTCCTCTCCTCTTCCATATGTTGTAGTTCATATGATATTCTTAACCTTTGTTCAATTTCCACAATTTCTCTATCTATTTCGGCCTTTTGCCTATCCTGTAGATTTTGATGTGTGCGTCTTTGTGCGAGTAATTTTCTTCTTCTGTACAGCCTCCTCCTTTCCCGATCTTGTTTGCTTCTTCGTTTTGTTTGTCTTGCAGGTATATGGTGGCTACAGATTTGGGTCATGGTTTCTGTTATTAAGACTAGACATTCTGCTGGTGTCAGGTTATTCATTAAATCTTCCCCGTCTATTTCCATGTAATAATTTCATAAATGTTTATACATATTTTAATAATGCATCACTTAGCTCTACTCCCACTAGTTCTGTATATTTTGATAGAACTAAACTTAAAGATGCCCTTAACCCTTCAAACTCGGATGGTACACGTGTGTACCATTAAGTTTTGCCCCGAGGAACCCGGGTGGTACAACATTGTACCAGTGGTAGAAATAAGGAAGCTAGGCCTAACGATGTAAATAGCCAATGGAACTTTCTTAAGCATAGCCTTCTCGCTGCCACTGACAAAGTCTGTGGGAAAACAAAGGGTCACCCCAGGAATAAGACCTCCTGGTGGTGGAACGATGAGGTAGAACATGCTGTGAAAGAGAAAAGGAGATGCTTCAAAGCATGGAAGAAAGGAGGCAGCAAGGAGGAATACCAGGCAGCTAAACGAACTGCCAAAAGAGTTATTTACAATGCTAAAAATCGCATTAAGGACCTGGTCCTCGAACAAGTGTGTAACACTGACAATCCCAATGGGATCTTCAACCTAGCTAGGCGAGTTAAAAATGACAGTAGGGATATTATAGGTGAACAGTGTGTTAGAGATGATAATGGGAAGATTGTGTATGCAGAAAATGAAATCAGAGAAGCATGGAAGGTACACTATGAACGATTGCTAAATGTAGAGTTTGAATGGGATAAGGAACAGCTTAGTATCGAAAAACCAATATCTGGGCCCCCTCCTTTGATAGCACCAGCTGTAGTGAGCGACGCAATCAATAAAATGAAGGACGGTAAAGCTCCAGGTTGCTCCGACATTGTCGCTGAGATGATAAAAGCCTCAGGGGAGATTGGTGTAAACTTAGTCACTGAGTTGATAAACACCATTATTAAAGATGAGAAAATCCCAGAGGATTGGCTCAAAAGTGTAATAGTAAATATATACAAAGGAAAAGGGGATGCGCTAGATAGAGGAAATTATAGGGGCCTGAAAATGCTTGACCAAATCATGAAGGTCTGTGAGAGAGTCCTTGAGGGTTTGATCAGGCAAAGCATCTCTATTGATGATATGCAGTTTGGTTTTATGCCAGGACGTGGTACAACCGATGCTATCTTCATAGTCAGGCAGATACAGGAAAGATACCTACTAAAAGGCAGGGATCTTTACTTTGTGTTTGTGGACCTGGAGAAGGCCTTTGATAGGGTACCTAGAGATGTTGTACAGTGGGCTATGAGGAAACTTGGTGTGGAAGAGTGGCTGGTGCGTGTGATAATGAAGATGTATGAGGATTCGCGAAGTTCGGTGAGGGTGAAAGGTGTACTGAGTGATGAATTCGCAGTCCGTGTTGGAGTCCATCAGGGTTCAGTGTTAAGCCCCCTCCTCTTTATTATGGTCTTGGAGGCGCTGTCTAGAGTTTTTAGAGGCGGACTCCCGTTGGAACTGTTTTATGCAGACGATTTAGTCCTAATAGCCGACAGTATGCAGGATGCTGAGGCCAAATTCAGAAAGTGGAGAGAGGGCATGGCGAGCAAGGGTTTAAGAGTCAATATTAACAAAACCAAGGTTATGCATTGTAGTTTGAGACGAGGCAATGTGGAAAAGAGCGGTGCATACCCATGTGCAGTGTGTGGAAAGGGAGTGGGCGTTAACTCAATTCAATGTAGCATCTGTCGATGTTGGGTACACCATGGGAGTAAGCGCTGTAGTAGAATAAAGGGGCCCCTGCCGAAGGATAAGTCAGAAATAGAGAAATTTGAGTGCGTAGTGTGCAAAGGCGAGCTTGTGTTAAGTGATGATCCTGTGGCTGTGAATTTTGGAAATGAGTCTTTGGAGCTGGTGAACAAGTTTTGTTACCTAGGAGATACCATCTCTGCCGGTGGTGGGGCCGAGGCTGCCACTGTTGCTAGAATTAGGTGTGGCTGGGGGAAGTTCAGAGAATTGATGCCAATCCTGACCATGAAAAGAATGCCTCTCCCCCTGAAGGGAAAGGTGTATGCCTCATGTGTTAGAAGTGCAATGACGTATGCCTCAGAAACATGGGCCGTTAAAGTAGAGGATGTCAACAGAATGGAGCGTAATGAGATGAGAATGGTGAGATGGATGTGTGGGGCCAGGCTACAGGATAGAATAACAAATGTTGAGCTGAGGAGACGTTTAGGTATAAAGAGTATTAGCGAGGTGATGCGTACAAGTAGACTGGGATGGTATGGACATGTGGAGAGAATGGATGAACAAAATTGGGTGACAAAATGCAGGTCTGTGATTGTGGAGGGAGCTGCACCAAGGGGTGGACCGAGGAAGACCTGGGATCGGACTATACGCGCCGATCTCAAATCCAAGAACTTGACAAGTGAAGCAGCCCTTAACAGGGTTGCCTGGAACGCCGCCATTAGGACAAGAGACTGAAACTGCACTTATGTGTGGAACACTCAGTCTTAAAATGTTATGTATGTATGTAAAGCCTGTGACCTTGGTGTGTGAGGCGTCGGTCCGACGCATGTAAACAACACCCGGCTGGACCGACGCCCCGCATCTCCGGCCACAAGAAGGAGAGCGTCGCTTGTTCGTGTGTGCCTGTATGTTGTTGTTAAGTATCGAAAAGTAGTGTAAAGTGGCTGTTTTGGCTATAAAGTTATCTCCAATGAAATCATCATCACAAATCAACCACTTGACTTAGAGAGCTCTACTTAACGCCATTCTACAGGTAAATAACACAGCTACGCTTGGGGATGCGCGGGAATGCGGGAAGAAGTCAGCATAAAAATGATACGGTAGCCTAGCCTAGACGTTTTTCGGCCAAAACACCCGCGTTTTGGGCAATATTTATGTAATGCGTAGCCGGGGCTGGAGGGTTAAATTCCTCCTTTTCAATACTTATGTTAGATTCGGGCCGTACATTTTCAAACAAATATTAGGAATTCCTATGGGTGGAAATGCTAGCCCTTTAATTGCAGACTTATTCTTGCTTGCTTTAGAATTTAAATATATAAAAGACTTAGTTGACAGTAGCAAGAAAAATAAAATCCCAGAAAAATTAGCACTTGCTAAACTGTTAAGTAATAATAGTAGATATATTGATGATATTCTTGTTTGCAATTTGTTAAATTTTAATCAAGTTGCTAAACTTATTTACCCTAATTCTATTCCCCTCACACAATGTAACGTAAATTATAAAGTTGAAAATGTTCTTGATATAAATATAGAGATTGTTAATGAACAGTGCATACTTAAAGTATATCACAAAGTTGATGATTTTAATTTTAACATAATAAACTTTCCTTTCCCTAGTAGTAATATCGATAGTAAAATAACTTATAATTGTTTTTATTCCCAATTAATAAGATTTTGTAAAATCTGCACTAAAGTAGATGACTTTTGGGCTAGAGCTAGGTTACTACTGTATACAGACTCTTAGTGGACAGAGGTTTTGAGGCAAGTAAATTGTTCCATAAATTTAATCTTTTTAGGGTCAATTATTGTGACTGTATTCTAA
This sequence comes from Paralithodes platypus, assembly GCA_032716605.1. Lineage (NCBI taxonomy): Eukaryota > Metazoa > Arthropoda > Malacostraca > Decapoda > Lithodidae > Paralithodes > Paralithodes platypus. The sequence goes on along the minus strand of CM064557.1, from coordinate 764,646 downwards.
AATTTGACATCAATAATTTTAATCAAGCATTTTTAACTTGAAGTTTCTTGTATAACCTCTGCTTACTTTTTGTCTGTATTTATTGTTTTTTGTCTGTATTTATTGTATATCTTTTTCTTTTTCTTTTTCTATTATTAATATTAATATTGATGATTTTTTAAATTTATTGTTCTTGTTAAAAGAGTACTCTTTGTTTAAATCTGTTGTTACTTCATATTTTGCAATTATTTGTCTTTATATTATATGTATTCATTGTCGATAGTATCAATTGCTTACTTTTGCGATTTCCTTAGTTTATTTGTGCTATAAATGTAGGTTATTTGTAGGGTAGTTATTGATAGGGGTCACTTGAGGCATGCTATGCTTACAGGTACCTACCCGATAGCACTATCGTTAGTGAGTGCTGTACTGTATTTTATATATTATTTTGTAATAGTATAGATATCTTATCAATATTTGTATTTTGTACTATTGTTAATGTCTTGTCATGTTGCAAATTTGATTTTAAATAATATTTTGACATTTAACATGTAGTTTCTTTATTCATGCAGAGTTTGATAAAATTTGCCAGAACGTCCCGGACTTCCCAAACTTGACTACTTCCTTTAACGTGACGATAGTGCGTTGTTATATGTGCGATTAGTTTGCTTGGGAAACAGATTAACTTGCTCATGTAGTAATGTACACCCTATGTGGTGGATTGTGTTCTTTTATTTAATAATTTTCATTTTAGTAAGCGTTGTTTCCACATAGCGATTTTGATAATTTAATTTGACTTTATATTGTCCTTGTCCCAATTTTGGTTTGTTTAGTTTGCAAATTTTACATTTTAATTTCTTGATTTACCTCTTCCCACCTAATGTTTTTGTTATTGAAGTTAAATTTACTGAAGGGGCCGGTTTTTGTTCTCGATTCTGAGGTTGTCTGTACACTTTCTAAGGTTGTTTTGATCTCAATTAATTTATGATCTGAGTATGTTGTGTCCGATATGTTAATGCTGTGTACTAGAGAGTCGTTGTTAGTGAAGACCAGGTCTAAGATATTGTTTTCCCGTGTGGGTTCAGCAATATGTTGGGTAAGACTAAAAAAATCGCAAAGTTCAAAAAGCTCTCTCGTATTTGCTTCTCCGGTGTTGTTTGCCACTAACTGGTTTTCTAGTTGTCTCCATTTAATGTTTGGTAGGTTAAAGTCTCCTAGCCATATAATATTTGGTGTTGGGTTCCCCAGGGTTTCCACTTCTGATTTTATTTTGTTGAGCTGGGTTTTTAATTCTTCTCGGGATGAGTCTGGAAGCCTGTATGTAACAATAACTGCTAAATTTAGGGATTCTATTTTAACTCCAAGTATTTCCACCACTTCATTACTGTTATTTAGGAATTCAGTACATATCAGTGAGTCATGGATGTACAAGGCTACACCTCCATGTGATCTATGCGTTCTGTCCGCCCTATGTAGGTTGTAACCAGGAATCCATACCTCACTATCTTCCTGATCTTTAATGTGAGTTTTTGTGAGAGCCGCAAATATAGCGTTTCCTTCTTCTAGCAGGCCCCTAATAAATGGTACTTTGTTTGTGGTTCTATTTTTTAGGCCTTGGATATTTTCAAACAAGATTGGGGAGAGATTGTTTGGAGTACTATGTGTACCTAATAGTCTTCGGGATGTATTTGCCACTCTTGGGAGGCCAGGAGGTGCTCGAGGTGTTCTATGTGCTCTTCCATCTCCCTCAGTCTCTTCATCTTCGTCTGCCCTTTCCCTCCTTGCCTTTTTCCTCTGTCTCGTCCTCGCATAGCTAGAGAGTTTTTTGGGCTACCATTCGTGTTAGGTCTAGCATATCTCCAAGTCCCTTTAATATGAAAAGCTGGGCATTTCATATTGTAGCAGGTCTTGTTCTCAAGTGATGTCTTGCAAAGGGATGGGTGGTGGTATTTGCAGGTTTCACCAAATCTACATTTTCCATGACTGGTTATGTTGATGCAAATTTTGGGATGAGCAAATCTACATGACTTCCCATTATATTGGCCCTTTTGACCAAAGTAGCACCTTCTTTCCAGATAATATCTGCACACTGGTGTAGACAACCCCAGTAGGTGTGGCTGGGGCTGCGAGGGGTTATGTGGTGGGCTAAGTGTGGTTGTGGTTGATAGTGGGCTTGGTGTATGGGTGGGTGAGGCCTGCAGGGGGGTGGAGTTACGTGTCGGTTGTAGGTGGGCAGGTGTTGAGCTATGCTGCGGGGCTAGTTGGGTCTGGGAGGGGGAGGTCTGGTAGTTGGGGGAAATAGTGGTGTGGTTTAGGGATGGTGTGGTGTTATGAGGTGGTGTAGAGGGGGGCTGGGTGTCATGATCTGCCGGGCGTAAGTAGGCAGATGGCAGAGGTGTGGAGGGGGGCGGGTCATGTGGGGAGGCGGGAGGCGGCGGCGGTGTGGTATTTGGTGACGTCGCGGTGTTTCGAGGTGGTAGGGAGGGGGCTGATGAGAGTTTTTGTGTGGGAGGAGTTGTGTGTGGTGTTTCTTCAGAGGGAGGTGTTGTTGGTTGTTTTGGGCGAGACGAAATAGGAGTACAGTAAAAGTCCGTTAATCCGACGACCGATGATTCGAATCTCCCAATAGTCCAAATTTTTCAATTTGAGGCCAAATCCGAATTCACCCGATGGTCCGAATTTCAAGAAGTCCCAAAGTCCCCTTTTTGAGGCATTAGTCCACTCAAATGACACATAATGGAGCACACACATATCATATGTTCATGAATTCACTATAAAAGTTTACCATTGTCATTGTAGCCTATTACCTACTTCAAAACATTCAGATTAATGGTCAAAGGAAGCTATTGATATAAACGTAAACACCTTCTTCTTCTTCTTCTTCCACATCGTCTGCTAGAGAGTTTGTTTTGCTCTTGAACGCATCCTTGGGACGCTCCGATGCGCTACTGGCTTGCACCGCATTTTCTGCAAGCGCATTCAGTCTTGAGCTTGAAAACGCACCTTTGGACGTATTAGTCTTGAGCTTGAAAACGCACCTTTGGACGTTCCGATACGCTACTATTTATAGTTCAGTGATCGGAGCGTCCCAAGGGTGCTTTCAAGACAACAAGACAAGGGTGCTTTCAATACAATATAATAACAACAGAGCACGTCACAAAAGGAAAATCACAAAATGAAAATTACAAGAACCTCTCAGGGAAGTGCCGTTGTTAAGGCATTACTTCCCGAACCACATCTGATCTTCAAGAGCAAGACAAACTCGCTAGTAGACGGAAGAAGAAGAAGACGTTTATATCAGCAGATTCCTTTGACCATTAATCTGAATGTTTTGAAGTAGGTAATAGGCTACAATGACAATGGTAAACTTTTGAAGTGATTTCATGAACATATGATATGTGTGTGTGCACCATTGTGTCATTTGGGTGGCCTAATGTCTCAATGTTTTCGTCATACACAGGTTCATAGGGGTAAAGTCCGATAATCCGAAAAATCCACTAATCCGAACGAGGGCCGGTCCGCTGCCCTTCGGATTAACGGAAGTTTACTGTACTTGAATTCGATACGGTTGTGGTCAGGGATGTATGAGGGGAAATTCTTGGTGTGTTTCCCCAATTTTGTTGGAATAACACCGCCTCTTGGCTATATTTAGGTCTATCTTGTACCTCTGTTTTTTCCACAGTCTGGATGATTTGCATTGTGAACTCGGCACAGCTATTGCAAAAATGGAAGTTCTTCCCCTTATTATTATAAGCCATGTTTATCGGTGGTGAAAGTTCTATGCAGCACCAATGAAACTTGTCTTTGCATATTTGGCATTTTGTGCCATGTTTGATACTGCAAACGTCCTTGGTATTCATATCTATAAGAATATTTTACTCGACTTTCTTGTATGTAACGACGCAGGGGAGGGAAAGGGGCTAGAGAGAGAGAGAGAGAGGGGGGGGGGGGGATCACTGTTTTGTGGTTAGGACTTGTTCGAGCTTCCAATCATTAACACTGGCTTTGGTTTAAACTTTAAGTAACACTTTCGATAAACTTATGAAACAGAAACATCACTGCCCTAACCACTTCCTGTCTCTCTTATCCCCAGTCCGAATTTACACTATTGATGGTTGCATGAGAGTTTCTTCCTCAATAACGTCACTACTAATATCCCGGGATATGCGATTTGTTAAATAGTTAACTTATTATGCTTCTCTGTTTTATTTATTTATTTTTATTTTTTTATATTTGTTTTACCTGTTCGAGTTTAAGTTCCCATTTCGGTAAAATCGTATACCGGTACCACGGTTTAGAATGTGTCTACGTCAAGGGGGAGGGGTGGTGTTGGTGAGAGGGGAGCCTATGACACTTGTCAAGTGCTAAGCGATTTATGTGTTTTGGTACGGTGGTGGTAGGACGCTCACTTACACTGGCCCTAAACTTTCTTTTGAAATTGTAAGTTCTGTATAAATGCTGGTATTTTTTTTTTTTTTCAAGAGATACAGTTTACATACATGAATCGTGATCTAGCCACTGTTCACTAATATGCGATTTTAACTTTGCACACTGGACTAAAAACCCATCGTTCCCTTGGCACTCCCTTGTTTATGCCTGGCATTGGGGAATAACGTTTTTTGTTTTTCACACGCTTTTGTTATATCTCCGAAGATATTTATGCCATCAATTCGATTTGACACTACACAGAATCCGCAACACTAAGTTTGGTTATGTGGATGATTTTGGTTCAGTTGTATCATCAATATCCCGAGTTATGATACAAAAACTTGGACCGCGGCGCCGGCGACCTCTCCCCTCACACCATATACACCTAATCCTCACTCCATCCTTCCACCTCTCTATCGGTCTACCTCTCCCTCTTTGTCCCTCCAAGTTAATAATGCTTGATTAAAATTATTGATATCAAATTTTAAAATACAGTCACAATAATTGACCTTAAAAAGATTAAATTTATGCAACAATTTACTTGCAATAAAACCTCTGTCTACTAAGAGTCTGTATAGTAACCTAGCTCTATCCCAAAAGTCTTCTACTCTGGTACAAATTGGTTAGATTCGGGCCCTACATTTTCAAACAAATACTGTATTAGGAATTCCTATGGGTGGAAATGCTAGCCCTTTAATTGCAGACTTATTCTTGCTTGCTTTAGAATTTAAATTTATGAAAAACTTAGTTGACAGTAGCAAGAAACATAACATCCCAGAAAAATTAGCACTTGCTAAATTGTTAAGTAATAATAGTAAATATATTGATGATATTCTTGTTTGTAATATGTTAAATTTTAATCAAGTCGCTAAACAAATTTATCCAAATTCCATCCCCCTCACACAAGGTAAAGTAAATGAATAAGTTGAAAATTTTCTTGATATAAATATACAGATTGTTAATGAACAGTGCACACTTAAAATATACCACAGAGTTGACTATTTTAATTTTAACGTAATAAACTTTCCTTTCCCTAATAGTAATATCGATAGTAAAATAACTTACAATTGTTTTTATTCCCAGCTAATAAGATTTTGTAAAATTTGTACCAGAGTAGAAGATTTTGGGATAGAGCTAGGTTACTATACAGACTCTTAGTAGACAGAGGTTTTGTTGCAAGTAAATTGTTGCATAAATTTAATCTTTTTAAGGTCAATTATTGTGACTGTATTTTAAAATTTTATATCAATAATTTTAATCAAGCATTATTAACTGAAGTTTCTATTATAACCTCTGCTTACTTTTTGTCTGTTGTATTAATATTTAACTTTTTCTATTGTTATTATTATTATTATTATTTTTATAATTAATTGTTCTTGTTAAAAGAGTACTCTTTTGTTTAAATCTATTGTGCCTTCTTCATATTTTCAAATATTGTTGTTGTTGTTGTTCCCCAAGCTGCCTGGCCGAACAGCCCCAAGGCTCCGACCACGGCCATATCCGAGCGCCCCCACAGAACCCTCCCTGCCGACCACAATAAAGCCTGGGTGACCGAAGCCACTCCATGGCGGGGAGCTGAGGAGGGTGCGGAAACGCCCGGGAAACCAAAGCCCCACCCAGGGCCCTGTGCCCCTCAGCAATTATGAAGAGAAAGTTGAGGGGCAAGGGAAAAATGTGACGCTTTGGCTTCCAATCTTGGTAGATTGGGAGCCAAAGGAAGCCACGGGAGCCACGGAAGAGACGCCGTCACTCGAGATCTACAAAATATATAAGTACTGTAAAAGGAACAGTCAGAGTAAGCTATGGGTATGGCAGAGATCGCTCAGTTCTCACTCTGATAGACCAGCCCATCACCAGAATATTGTTATTTATTATACTGTATCTATTCATTGTCGTTAGGATCAATTGCTTGCTTTTGCGATTTCCTTAGTTTATTTGTACAATAAATGTAGGTTATTAGTAGTGTAGTAATTGTTAGGGGTCACTTGAAGCATGCTATGCTTACAGGTACTCTTTATTCATGCAGAGTTTAGTCAAATTTACCAGAACGTTCCCGACTTCCCAAATTGACTAATTCCTTGAACGTGACGAGTGCGATTAGTTTGCTTGGGAACCAGATTAACTTGCGCATGTAGTAATGTACAATTGTACACCCTATGTGGTGGATTGTGTTCTTTTATTTATAAAATATTATTTTACTTAAGCGTTGTTTCCACATAGCGATTTTTATTAGAAATTTTGTCTTTTTACTGTGTTCGTATACATTTTGGTTTGTTTATTTTGCAAGTTTTACATTATAATTTATTTATATATCCCATGGCCTGTCCGGGAATTGGCGAGGTTCAGATAATGACAGGTCTTATATGGGGGAGGTTACTGTATGTATAAATGTGTCCCACAACCGATATAAATGTACTTTAAAAGAGAGGAGAGAGAGAGGAGACATGATAATGATGTACAAATGCACCCGGGGGCTGGAGAGGCTGGATAGGGAGGATATGTTAATTATGGATACAGGAATAACTAGAGGCCACAGCTACAAAGTAAAAAGACCTACCTGCAAGAACGATATCAGGAAGTTTAGCTTCCCCTATAAATGTATTGACAAATGGAATGGGCTGGAGGAGGAGGTGGTAGGGGCAAGGAACATCCATATTTTCAAGAAAAAATTTGATAAAAAGTAGACTGAGAGACGGGACAACACGAGCTTAGCTCAACTCCTGTAAACTACAATTAGGTAAATACAATTAGGTAAATACTAATTAATATGGAAATTCGGCAGGTGCCGCCCATAAGTAATTATTCCCATAAACTACGTCGTTTGAAATTTGCGAGGTCGCATGTCGCCCATAATCTCGCAAATTTGGAGGATGGACTGCATTGCCTGACGCCGTGATTCCCGAAGGGGTGGCCATGGACGAAACGTCCCCATGCACCTCTGTCCCCAGTCAGTCGACGCCCCTCCTTCCATCCAGCACCGCTTTCACGCATATACTTCTTAACTCCATCCTTCCACCTCTCTCTTGGTTTACCTCTTCCTCTCTGTCCTTCCATCTCACTCTCATACACTTTCTTAGTCATTCTCTTGTTCCACATGGCCGAACCATCTTTAGGTGTTTCTTTTCACACTTTCCAGTACATCTACATCCACACCACACCGCTCTCGTACTTTCTCATTCGTCTGTCTATCCCTCCATGTAACTCCGCTTCGCAACTCTTAAGTAACTCATTTCCACCCCTCTCACTCTTGGTTTGTGTCTCTCCAACAACGTCCATGCTTCGCTCCTGTAAATCAATCTCGGGATTACCACACTGTCATGCAAGGACTTCTTCACTTCCATGCTGATCACCCTATTTCTTGTTGCTGCTTTCAGCGTTCCAACAAACCTCTTCCCTGTTGCACCCTCTCCCGCACTTCATCCATACTCCCATCTTTATTCAATACACTGCCCAACTATTTAAATGAGCTGACATTCTCCATAGTCTGACCGTTCAACCTCACCTCACACTCTGTGGCTGCACCCCTTTCAAAGACCATAACCTTACTCTTCCTCACATTTACCTTCATATTCCGTTTTTCACACACTGTTCCAAACATATTTACCAGACCCTGCAACTCCCATTTACTATCGCTCATCAGAACTGTATCATCAGCAAACAGCAGTACAGGCAGGTGCCCAACCCCGAAAGGGGTTGAAATAGGGGAGCTATCCCCCCGCCAAAAGCGGCTTTCTAGGGCCTTTCCTAGGTGATGCTGAGTGGATTGGGTCCTAGTCATGTGGTGATGGGCTGGTCTATCAGAGTGAGAACTGAGCGATCTCTGCCATACCCATAGCTTACTCTGACTGTTCCTTTTACTTATATATTTTCTAGATCTCAAGTGACAGCGTCTCTTCCGTGGATTGACCTCCCAATCTACTAAGATTGGAAGCCAAAGCGTCACATTTTTCCTTTGCCCCTCAACTTTCTCTTCATAATTGCTGAGGGGCTTTGGTTTCCCGGGCGTTTCCGCGCCCTCCTCAGCTCCCCGCCATGGAGTGGCTTTGGTCACCCAGGCTTTATTGTGGTCGGCAGGCAGGGTTCTGTGGGGACGCTCGGTTATGGCCTTGGCCTTGCTCGGGGCCTTGGGGCTGTTCGACCAGGCAGCTTGGGGAACAAAAACAACAACAACTTCCACTCGTTTCCTTCCCTTATATAATTTGTGGGTTGGTGATATTACGAATTTAGCAAAATAATGAAATAAAAAAACACAAACTCACCCCAAGACGAGGGCACTGTTGGCAGGGAACTTGAAGTGTGTGAGACTGGTGCTGCCGTCCGTCTGTTCAGCTCCAACTATAGTGTAGCCTTCCTCTCGTAGTCCTTGTAGGTATGTCACTAGACCTTCCACTCTCACCTTAAGGGGGTAAGGGTTATTTAATATCATAGTTTATTTATATATTTATTTACTATTGTTTTAGTTTCTTCAATAGACCTCTATTAAGCTTAATAAATTATCCACAGGATCCCCCTTCGAGATCAGATTGTAAATTTTTCGGTAGAAAAATATTTCTGCCAAAGGCCGGTTCCTCCAAAATTACAGGCTCGCTATTGCTCACCAGGAGAAAATTAACACCTAAATGGCACAAAGGTCTTGATATTGATGGATACTGTAGGATGAAAGGTCTTAAAACCGACAAACTAATGGGGCGAACGTCTTAAAATCTCAAAACTAATAGGGCTACACATGAGGGAGAAGGGGGTCCAGAAAAAGAAACTACCTTCCCCTGCACAGACAAAAAGATCAAACAAATAATCACAATCTGTACAGTGGAGAGCATAAATGGCCAAGCACACATTAGAATCTGTCTCAATAAAATATATGAAACTCGACAACTTAACTGAAATTCGATAAATGGATATATAATCGTAGTCATGTCTTGATAGTGTAATGGTTAGAGTGTTTAAGATCTGTATGTGGTAACCCAGGTTCAAATCCCAGAAGGATCACATGCTTTCATTAATTTCATTGGGACTGTGGAGGTGTTTGGTGTTGGGAGTGAAATTAATTAATTAGATTATGCATGCTGAACACAGCAAACAAAATATTAACTAAAATCTCAACACAAACAATAGCAAAACAAAATCACAATAAATGAAACATTAAAATTTGTTAAACCCAAAAATAATAACAAATATTTAAGACAAATTAAAAAAATATATACTCAGGTCGCCACCTGGCCAGCGCAGAGCTCCATGGAGAGGACCTCTACTAATCCCTGTCATAGAAATGGCTTTATTATAGTCCAGATGATTCAGAACTTGGCTTTAATGGTTCAAAGATTCAAATTGGTGTAAAACACCTCTCTTTCAGACCACAGGCTTCTACAAACATGTGACTTTTTGACAAAGTATAAGACTGGGACCTTGATGTAGTGATGCATTTTATAATGCTGTACACTCCCTTGATTTGCAGGGTTAGGGCGTGCCCTTCTTACAGGGATTGTACTGGACATTTGCCACAAAATTACTAGACCTGAGCGTCCAAACTCTTGACGTCTACCAATGGCACAGGGTGGGATCGAACTGCAGACCATTCGATCATCAGTCAGACGTGCTACTAACCATGACACGCCCACCTTCTATCTATCTATCTATATGCTCAGGCCCAATCCCCATTTTGGGGCACGAGACGCCCACCTTACCCGTCCATAATTTGAACAAATCCTGAATGATGAAGGTAAGTTTCTGAACAATGGCATGTGATTCAGATTATCACTCTGGTAACCAAGATAAAAGACTGAGGTGCTTTAAACATCCTGGGAATTTTGATCTTCCAGCCAGGGTCTCTCCATGATAAGTCCAAAAGAGAAAGGTTTTACTATGATGTGGTTCTTATACCTACTGTACAGTTGCCCAAATAAGTTCTGTTCCTCTCTGTGATCTTATACATGGAAAAATAATGCATATGATTGAATTATGAGTGTTGTTTCTTATGCAGTGGTTTACTCATCTGATTAGTCAACTGATATTTAAAAGAAACCAAACTCGCAATTAATTCACACTAATTATACTTTCATACATAAGATCACGATGAGGAACTGAACTTACGTGGGATACTCTACAGTAAATATACCTCCTTCATTGGTAGCCAGTTATGAGCAGTTGTTGTTGTTGTTGTTGTTCCCTAAGCTGCCTGGCCGAACAGCCCCGAGTCCCTGAGAAAGGCCATGGCCACGATCGGGCTTTCCCACAGAGCTCTCATTGAGTGTAGATTGTGTTGTTGGCGTAAGTGGTTGTGTGAAATGCAGTCTTCTATGATGTGTTTAATGGTATGGGGTGCTGTGTTACATCCCGGGCAGGTGTCGACAACGTAGTCATCCAGTCTCTTCTGATAGCTCAGGAGAGCTGGATGGTGTCCGCATCTCAGCCTGGCCAGGTGGACTCTGTCCTCGCGAGGAAGGGAGGATTCGGAAGGATGGATTTCGGGAGGTCGTGCATGCAGCTGCGTGTTGTCTGTGAGTGAGTGGATGGATCGGTGAGAGATCTGAGTATGGATGTGCTTCTGGAAGTTGGTTCGGGGTGGGCAGGGAGGGAGAGAGGACAATAATTGTGTGTGATACCGTGTGCTGGGTGTTGTTTTGATATTTCTTGGTGTCTGTGGGTGTGTTGCCATGTAGTTTAGTGGGTGGTCTTGGTTCGTGGAGGCTGCTGCCAGGAATTGAGTGCCTCTCATGTCCAGATGGTCTTTGACTTTGAGGATTTTGGTTTCTTGATGTAGGTGATCTGTGGGTGCAGTAGCTGTGCAGCCTGTAATGATCTTCAGGGCTTTGTTTTGAATAGTCTGTAAGGTCTTATGATGTGTTTCAGCTAGGTTAGAAGCCCAGGCTGGGCTTGCGTATTCCATTCACTGGAATATGAGTTATGAGCAGCAGTTGTTGTTGTTGTTGTTGTTCCCCATGCTGCCTGGCCGAACAGCCCCAAGGCCCCGAGCAAGGCCAAGGCCATAACCGAGCGCCCCCACAGAACCCTCCCTGCCGACCACAATAAAGCCTGGGTGACCGAAGCCACTCCATGGCGGGGAGCTGAGGAGGGTGCAGAAACACCCGGGAAACCAAAGACCCACCCAGGGCCCTGTGCCCCTCAGCAATTATGAAGAGAAAGTTGAGGGGCAAAGGAAAAAAAATGTGACACTTTGGCTTCCAATCTTGGTAGATTGGGAGGTCAATCCACGGAAGAGACGCCGTCACTTGAGATCTAGAAAATATATAAGTAAAAGGAACAGTCAGACTAAGCTATGGGTATGGCAGAGGTCGCTCAGTTCTCACTCGGATAGACCAGCCCATCACCACATGACTAGAACCCAATCCTCTCAGCATCAGCTAGGAAAGGCCCTAGAAAGCCGCCTTTGGCGGGGGGATAGCTCCCCTATTTCAACCCCTTTCGGGGTTGGGCACCCGCCCCTTTCGGGGTTGGGCAGTAATGGAGAGTGGAAGCTATCGTCTTATATCACCCCTAATGTTCCATCTACCATGTATCTCACTACTACTACAACTACTACTAATACTACAAGTACTACTACTACCATTCTACATACAGTACCTCCTTCATTGGTAGCCAGATATGAGCAGTAATGGAGAGGTGAAGCTATGGTCTTATTTTACCCCTAATGTTCCAACTACCATATATCTCACTACTACTATAACTACTACTACTACTACTAATGTGACGCCACCACCAAACTGTTGATAGAGATGAAAAAGCTCATTTATAACTATGTCTATGACAGACCTTTAGCCCCGTATGCTCTCAAGTTATTTTTCAGCATTCCATATCTCTTCTTGCAAAAAACTCACCGCAATTCTAGACAAGCGGAAAATGTAACAGCGCTAACAAATAGAGTGAAACTGTGGAATGATAACAAGATGGATGACTTACTCAGTGAAGCCAGAGCATTACAAGAGAGACAAGGCAGACGGCAACACGAAAGAGAAAATACTGAGGACAAGGCCAGGAGATTCGGCGACCAGATGAGACAAGGTAAAGTGGCACCTGCAATACGATCGCTGACAAAGGAGGCAGCTAGTGGGCTGTTGCCTATCACAAGAGATACCATCAAGCTGCTGGAAGAGAAACATCCGCAACCTAGTATATCCGAGAGTCAGAAGCTAGAGGGGGCTTATATACCACCAAACCCTGTCATCTACGAACAAATCACAGGCGAGAAGATTTGGAAAAAGGCTCTAGGGACACAATGCAGTGCAGGACCCTCAGGGATGGATGCAAACGGTTGGAGAACAATCCTGAGCAGCACACTTTTCGGAGTTGCAGCGACCGACTTACGCAGGGCGCTGGCAGATCTTGCAAGAAAAATGGCCACTCAAGATTGTAAACACTTGGAGGCCTACACAGCTTGTCGTCTAATACCATTGGACAAGAATCCAGGGTGCAGACCTGTAGGGGTGGGTGAAGTGGTGAGAAGAATCATCGGAAAATGCATAATGGAGGTGGTGAAGGACGATGTGCGGTCAGCGGCTGGAAATCTCCAAGTGTGTGCTGGCCACCAAGCAGGGGGAGAGGCAGCAATTCATGCAATAAGAGAAATATATGAGCAAGAAGAATGTGAAGCCGTGCTGTTAGTGGATGCATCAAATGCCTTTAACACCATCAACAGAAAGACAGCAATTCACAACATCAAGATAAAATGCCCCAGCTTAGCCACCTACAGTGGAATCGCCAATCTCGATCAATCTCATCTCGATATTTCGCATCTCGATGGTACATTCCAAATCCAACTTTTCACGAATCTTGATGACAACACGCCGATCTCGATCACCGAATACCACCGAAAACAGTTGCGCTGGGCGATGCGCCACTGTTTCGAGCGTCCTGACACCTAGCGGCCACTTGGTGTACCAGTCACACGTCCGCCATACGCTTGAAAACTTGTATTGTGAAGTCGTCTACCTGGACCTTTTTTTATCGCATTCATAATGGCTAGCAAGGCCACCGAAAGGGACAATGGAGAGGGAGTGGAAGGTGGGAATCGCGTACCTAAACCAGTTGTAGAAAAAAAGACAGTGCAAAGTGCAAAACGAGAGTATAGAAAAGGAAAAAAATTAACAAATACACAACAGAAGACAAGGATAAAGTGATGCAACTTCTAGAAAAAGGCCACAAAGTGAGTGAAATACAAAGATTAACTGGTATACCTCAGAGTACTATATCTACTATGAGGGGAAAGCAGGCGGAAATAAAGAAGTCTGTGGCACTGGCCAAGAAATTGTTTGCAGGAAATGAACTTGGCCAACGCCGCATCACCTCCATTTACAATGAATCTAATCGTATAGTGGCTGAAATGGAATACTACCTAGATAAGTGGGTTCAGCGAAGATCAAGAGAAAATGCAAGTGTGAATGGACCCCAGGTACGAGAACAGGCTAGGATTTTCTACGAGTCTGTTTGCAAGAAAAAGAAAATAAAGAAACCCCCTCCATTTAATGCCTCTGTAGGCTGGCTGCAAAAATTCAAGAAGCGGTGTGGTATTAAATATGCACACTATCAAGGAGAGTTATCTTCTGCTGACAATGAGGCTGCCGCTAATTATCCTGCAATAGCGAAGCAGATAATCGAAGAAGGAGGGTACAGCTTGCATCAAGTTTACAACGGCGACAAAACAGGCATCTATTGGAAGCATTCTCCCAAAGCTACCTTCATTTCCAAGGCGGAAAAGCAGGCACCTGGTGTAAAAATGGCCAGAGAACGCTTCAGCTTACTCTTCACCTGCAATGCATCAGGCAGCCACAAAATGAAACCTCTCGTGATACACAAATACAAGAAGCCTAGGCCCTACAGACACATGGACATGACAAAATTAGAATGTTTATTGGGAGACAACAAAATCAGCCTACATGACCTCAGCACTCTCTATCCATTGGTTTGACAAATGTTTTGTTCCTGACGCTGAGAAGAAATGTGCAGATCTTAACCTGGACTTCAAGGTGATTTTATTCCTAGATAATGCACCTGGCCATGCTAAATTCCTGGTAGGCCGCAACCCCCATGTCCAGGTCGTATTTCTGCCACCTAACACCACCTCCAAATTACAGCCACTGGACCAAGAACTAATTGCCAACATCAAGCTACTCTACTACAAGTACCTCCATGACAAAATGCGGCATGAAACCGACACTAATGAGGAGCTGATGGAGATTGAAAATGCTGCCAGTGACAGTGAAAGTGAAAGCGAATCTCCCACCACCCCTACCCATGACACCGCTGCCACCCAGGACACCTCTGCCACCCAGGACACCGCCGACACCCAGGACACCGCCGACACCCAAAATGAAGCAGTGGAAATTGTCACGGTGAAGGCATTTTGGAAGAGGTTCAACATTCGCCAAGCAGTGGATTTCATTGTCAAAGCATGGAATAAAATAACAGATGCAACCATCAGTCATGCCTGGAAAAATCTGTTAGTACCGGTACCCAATGACAACCAACCCAACCCGCCAAATCCTGCACAGATTCAACGGCAGGCAGACTTGCTGGCTGACACCCTTGCCTCAATTAACACTGTCCCTGCACCTGGCTTTCGTGATGTGAGAGAGGCTGATGTGATGCAAGAGTTGGTGGGGGAAAAAGTGGATGCAAGTGAGGCAGTGGTAAATTTGATAAGAGAAGACGTGATGGAGGACGAACCAGAAATGCCAGCCACCCAGCCACAGCCTCGCTCCCTCAGTGTCCAGCAATTATCAGAGGCACTTGGGTTCATAACGAAGGCCAAGGATATTGTTGAGGGTAACCTGTTCTTCAATCATTAATGAGGCATTTGATGAGCTCAACAAGCAACTAATGACAGTCTACACCACAAAGGTGAACGAACAAAAGCAGTCCACGATCACACAGTTTTTCAAGATGAAGCAACAAGTCTCCAATGTCATCGAAACTATCACCGAAGAAGAGGGACCTGTAGACCTTGATGACTTGGACACTGAACTGCCAGAGGATCAATTTGAAGGATTCAACAGAGCAGTCGACGGTGCCGGTACTAGTGGTGACAGGGTGAGGGAAGCAATTGCAAGAATTGATGACAGTGACTGTGCGCCGGGTGCGGAGACGCAGTAACCTAACTGCGTTCGCCTCAGAACCAACAATCAACCACACAAACCTCATTATCAATAAATATAAGGTAAAAATAAAACTCTTTCATTATTCATTTTATCTATTTTAACATATTATATATATTGCATGTGATTGTGGGGGGCAAATGTGAAAATTGACAGATTTGATGTAGGTTAGTCGGCAAGTGGCTGGAACCGATTGTATTTTTCCCCATAAGAAGTTAACTTCGCATCTCGATATTTCGAATCTCGATCGGTATTTGTGGGAACCAATTATGATCGAGATTGGAGATCCCACTGTATGTAGAGAATACCTATAAACAGCCTGCAGACCTCTTCATAGTAAACAACCAAAACTCACGACGTGGAACGGCACTGAAATCAATGGAAGGAACCACACAAGGGGACCCAGTAGCAATGGCGATGTACGCATTAGGTCTCTCGGTGTTGCTATCATTAACAAGACATGAGACGACACATGTTAAGCAGGCGGCCTATGCAGATGATCTCACTGGAGCAGGGAAAGTAAATGATCTCAAGAGCTGGTGGGAGCAAGTATCACAAGTGGGACCAGAAATAGGATACTTTCCAAATGCTAGTAAGTCTATACTGATAGTAAAAGCAGAACATTACGAAAATGCCTTAGAAGCTTTCAACGGTAGTGAAGTGGTCGTAACAAAGGACGGACAGCGTCATCTAGGGGCAGTGATTGGCACAGAAGAGTTCAAGAAGCAATACATGGAAGAGAAGGTCAGAGAGTGGGTAAACGAAATAGAAATACTAGCCAACCTTATACAAATCCGGGTGGATGGGACTCGTCAGCCTTGGTTGGCAACCTGTCTAGGGGAGTAAACCTGATACAAATCCGTACTGCTTACCTAAGGGTAAGGCAGGTTAGTGGATGGATTAGCCGAACACCACTGTAGAAAAATAGTGCTAACAAGATACACAGGGCCTCGGAGTCGGACGGATCCTAAATTGAGTGGTCAATCCTGTAAGTCCTTCACTAAACTGGCTCGGGTTGTCCCGCTCACAGGGAATGGGTCCGCTTGGGGGCATTCTGTGTATGGCCACCCTCGTAAGGGGAGTAAGGCGTCCGGCAATAGATAGATAGATAGATAGCCAAAATTGCAAAGACGGAACCACAGGCTGCATATTCGGCATTCACATATGGGGTCAAACACCGCTGGACCTACTTGATGCGTACCATTCCAAACGTGGGTCCACAACTTCAACCTCTAGAAGATGCCATCAGAGACAAACTCATCCCAGCTTGGATGAAGTCCCACACCCCAAATGCTACAGAGAGGGAGTTGCTCGCACTTCCTCCTAGGTTAGGAGGGCTTGGAATCATCAATCCGGTGAGGAGGGCGACAACGGAACACGAGAACTCAGTAAAGATAACAGAATCTCTCACTGAACGCATCGTAGCGCAAGATCCTGACGGCGAAGTGGACCAGGCGGACATCTACAACATCAGAAAGACCATCTGATGCTTGTCAGAGAGGCAAAACTCACAGAAAAATGACCTGGCACAATTGATGCGACAACTTTCCCCGAGACTAACAAGAAAAGTACAAATAGCACAAGAAACGGGTGCTTCAAATTGGCTGACAACACTACCAATCAAGGCAAAAGGCTTCAATCTAAACAAACAAGAATTTAATGATGCTATTGCACTGAGGTATGATTGGCCGATTGAAGGACTGCCCGATCGATGCGTTTGTGGAATCAACAACGATGCAGACCACAGCATGATATGTAAGAAGGGAGGATTCATCAGCATCAGGCACGATGAAGTAAGAGATGTAACGGCGAACATGCTCAGGGAGGTGTGTCGAGATGTGGTGCGCGAACCATCACTCATTCCCTTGGAGGGAGAGATCTTGCAGCACAGGACGGCCAACACATCCAACGAAGCACGAGTGGACGTTAGTGCAAGAAGTTTTTGGACAAGAGCACAGCGAGCATTCTTTGACGTAAGAATATTCGACCCAATGGCCCATAGCTACAGCGGGCTGTCTCTGAAGGCTGCACACAAGAGGAATGAACAAGAGAAGGTCAGGGCATATGGGGAAAGGATCTTAAATATCGAACATGGCAGCTTTACCCCACTAGTCTTCACCACATCTGGAGGGATGGGACCTAGGGCCCAGTGCTTCTATTCAAGGCTTGCAGAGATCATCGCAGAGAAGAAGAAACAGCCCAGGAGCCACGTTGTAGCCTGGATGAGGTGCCGTCTATCTTTCTCGTTGCACAGATCAGCACTACTGTACTATGCCTGCGGGGAACAAGACTGTCTGCACCACAACCAGCGACGGTGGCAGAAGTGGACTACGAGGCAGCAGTGGCAGAGGGTCGCATAGGAAGGAGACTGGATTGAAGTTGCATGGTGTTGAATAGTAATATCTGATGCTTGTAAAATAAAATGTATGAACAATATTAAATAAAAACCAATGTAGTAGTAGTAATCCACGATGATGAGTCTGAGTGCTGACCCCGGAATAGTAAGTAGCTGAATGACTACCAAGTCGGACGCTTTGATGACTGTTCTGACCTGGTTTAGGGTCCAAAGAGGGGATGCACAGGCTGAGTGGTTTTTAATATAAAAAAAAAAAAAAAAGTAGTAGTAGTAGTAGTAGTAGTTTTTTTTTTCTTCAAAAATTTACCATTCAGTCTGTGCATCCCCTCTTTGGACCCTAGACCAGGTCAGAATAGTCATCAAAGCGCCTGACTTCGTTGTCATTCAGCTACTTCCTATTCCGGGGTAAGCACTCAGACTCATCATCGTGGATTACTACTACTACATACTACTACTACTACTACTACTACTACTACTACTACATTTTTTTATTTTTTTTATATTAAAAACCACTCAGCCTGTGCATCCCCTCTTTGGACCCTAAACCAGGTCAGAACAGTCATCAAAGCGTCCGACTTGGTAGTCATTCAGCTACTTACTATTCCGGGGTCAGCACTCAGACTCATCATCGTGGATTACTACTACTACATTGGTTTTTATTTAATATTGTTCATACATTTTATTTTACAAGCATCAGATATTACTATTCAACACCATGCAACTTCAATCCAGTCTCCTTCCTATGCGACCCTCTGCCACTGCTGCCTCGTAGTCCACTTCTGCCACCGTCGCTGGTTGTGGTGCAGACAGTCTTGTTCCCTGCAGGCATAGTAGTGCTGATCTGAGCAACGAGAAAGATAGACGGCACCCCATCCAGTCTACAACGTGGCTCCTGGGCTGTTTCTTCTTCTCTGCGATGATCTCTGCAAGCCTTGAATAGAAGCACTGGGCCCTAGGTCCCATCCCTCCAGATGTGGTGAAGACTAGTGGGGTAAAGCTGCCATGTTCGATATTTAAGATCCTTTCCCCATATGCCCTGACCTTCTCTTGTTCATTCCTCTTGTGTGCAGCCTCCAGAGACAGCCCGCTGTAGCTATGGGCCATTGGGTCGAATATTCTTACGTCAAAGAATGCTCGCTGTGCTCTTGTCCAAAAACTTCTTGCACTAACGTCCACTCGTGCTTCGTTGGATGTGTTGGCCGTCCTGTGCTGCAAGATCTCTTCCCTCCAAGGGAATGAGTGATGGTTCGCGCACCACATCTCGACACACCTCCCTGAGCATGTTCGCCGTTACATCTCTTACTTCATCGTGCCTGATGCTGATGAATCCTCCCTTCTTACATATCATGCTGTGGTCTGCATCGTTGTTGATTCCACAAACGCATCGATCGGGCAGTCCTTCAATCGGCCAATCATACCTCAGTGCAATAGCATCATTAAATTCTTGTTTGTTTAGATTGAAGCCTTTTGCCTTGATTGGTAGTGTTGTCAGCCAATTTGAAGCACCCGTTTCTTGTGCTATTTGTACTTTTCTTGTTAGTCTCGGGGAAAGTTGTCGCATCAATTGTGCCAGGTCATTTTTCTGTGAGTTTTGCCTCTCTGACGTGATGGTCTTTCTGATGTTGTAGATGTCCGCCTGGTCCACTTCGCCGTCAGGATCTTGCGCTACGATGCGTTCAGTGAGAGATTCTGTTATCTTTACTGAGTTCTCGTGTTCCGTTGTCGCCCTCCTCACCGGATTGATGATTCCAAGCCCTCCTAACCTAGGAGGAAGTGCGAGCAACTCCCTCTCTGTAGCATTTGGGGTGTGGGACTTCATCCAAGCTGGGATGAGTTTGTCTCTGATGGCATCTTCTAGCGGTTGAAGTTGTGGACCCACGTTTGGAATGGTACGCATCAAGTAGGTCCAGCGGTGTTTGACCCCATATGTGAATGCCGAATATGCAGCCTGTGGTTCCGTCTTTGCAATTTTGGCTAGTATTTCTATTTCGTTTACCCACTCTCTGACCTTCTCTTCCATGTATTGCTTCTTGAACTCTTGTGTGCCAATCACTGCCCCTAGATGACGCTGTCCGTCCTTTGTTACGACCACTTCACTACCGTTGAAAGCTTCTAAGGCATTTTCATAATGTTCTGCTTTTACTATCAGTATAGACTTACTAGCATTTGGAAAGTATCCTATTTCTGGTCCCACTTGTGATACTTGCTCCCACCAGCTCTTGAGATCATTGACTTTCCCTGCTCCAGTGAGATCATCTGCATAGGCCGCCTGCTTAACATGTGTCGTCTCATGTCTTGTTAATGATAGCAACACCGAGAGACCTAATGCGTACATCGCCATTGCTACTGGGTCCCCTTGTGTGGTTCCTTCCATTGATTTCAGTGCCGTTCCACGTCGTGAGTTTTGGTTGTTTACTATGAAGAGGTCTGCAGGCTGTTTATAGGTATTCTCTACATAGGTGGCTAAGCTGGGGCATTTTACCTTGATGTTGTGAATTGATGTCTTTCTGTTGATGGTGTTAAAGGCATTTGATGCATCCACTAACAGCACGGCTTCACATTCTTCTTGCTCATATATTTCTCTTATTGCATGAATTGCTGCCTCTCCCCCTGCTTGGTGGCCAGCACACAATTGGAGATTTCCAGCTGCTGACCGCACATCGTCCTTCACCACCTCCATTATGTATTTTCCGATGATTCTTCTCAACACTTCACCCACCCCTACAGGTCTGCACCCTGGATTCTTGTCCAATGGTATTAGACGACAAGCTGTGTAGGCCTCCAAGTGTTGACAATCTTGAGTGGCCATTTTTCTTGCAAGATCTGCCAGCGCCCTGCGTAAGTCGGTCGCTGCAACTCCGAAAAGTGTGCTGCTCAGGATTGTTCTCCAACCGTTTGCATCCATCCCTGAGGGTCCTGCACTGCCTTGTGTCCCTAGAGCCTTTTTCCAAATCTTCTCGCCTGTGATTTGTTCGTAGATGACGGGGTTCGGTGGTATATAAGCCCCCTCTAGCTTCTGACTCTCGGATATACTAGGTTGCGGATGTTTCTCTTCCAGCAGCTTGATGGTATCTCTTGTGATAGGCAACAGCCCACTAGCTGCCTCCTTTGTCAGCGATCGTATTGCAGGTGCCACTTTACCTTGTCTCATCTGGTCGCCGAATCTCCTGGCCTTGTCCTCAGTGTTTTCTCTTTTGTGTTGCCGTCTGCCTTGTCTCTCTTGTAATGCTCTGGCTTCACTGAGTAAGTCATCCATCTTGTTATCATTCCACAGTTTCACTCTATTTGTTAGCGCTGTTACATTTTCCGCTTGTCTAGAATTGCGGTGAGTTTTTTGCAAGAAGAGATGTGGAATGCTGAAAAATAACTTGAGAGCATACGGGGCTAAAGGTCTGTCATAGACATAGTTATAAATGAGCTTTTTCATCTCTGTCAACAGTTTGGTGGTGGTGTCACATTTAGGTGGGTTGAATAAACTGTGTGCAGACCAATCTACAATTTCTGAGTAAGCTGCCTCAGTCCACATTTTTACCTCCTCTCCCCGTAGTCCTTTCCATTGAAGGGGTCCTCCTCTGCCATCAACTTCTGCGGGTCTCTCCAGGGCTGCTCCCTCTGTGGTCCCACCTCCCTGTGTGCTTCTCGGGGCTCTTCGTTGCGTGGCATATCGTCGTTTCTATCAGCTATATTTGGCCTTGTTTGCACACCACCCTCCTCTCCAGCATCTCGGTGCTCGTCTCCGGGTCTTTGGACTCCGCTGGGCTCACCGTCACCCACCATGTCATGTGGTTGCCGCCCTTCTCTCGGGCCCCCTGAGGGTCCCGCACCTCCACATGCTCTGTCGGGTTGTTGCCCATCGCCGTGTTGTGTCCCGTCAGCTTCATCCCTTCGCACTCTCTGGGCACTGGCTGCCGCCCCTCCCTCTGTTATTACACTATTATAAGGGTTGCGACACCGGGAACCTTTATTACAGTTTATGCATCCTTTTTTTTTTTAGCACGCATTTGCATCTTGTACATGTATGCTCATTCTTTGTACAGATGCAACACTTGTTAGTCTTTGACCTTTGTGATAGGGTTTCATCTAAACTTTCATCATCCTCCATTATACCCTTATAACACTTCCATCTGTTCTCTTGCAATGTCTTTTACGCTTTACACTAAGGCTATTTAGCTTCTGTTTTTCTTTTTTTTTTCAAAACTTAATTTATCTTATTTACAGTACCGGCCCGTAACTTCCGTAAAAACAACCAAATATTTTTCGGTATGTGTGCCTAGATTATTTTGTACTAGAGTGTGTATTCCCTATCGGTGTTGTTGTATGCCATATTTGATATTCCCCCTGGCTGGCTGGTGGGATGTATATATTAGGTTGTGTTGTATGTGAACAATTTGGTGTTATTACGTGACATAAACACACTGAGTAAGCGGCTAAATAGGACAACTAGGCAGATTTTGGCTTTAATAAAGATGTTCGTTATTTCCTTTATAAACCGTAATGTTAGCAGTACTAATAGCAGCGGTAGTTGTAGAAGTTGTATTATCAATAAGGATTAGACCTTGGTTAATGAGAAGATAGGATATTAGGTATTGTGGAGATTGAATTAGTTAAGAATGAGATTACTGCGAAAGAATAGATAGATAGGTAGCGAGAAAGAGCTAAAGAGAGAGAGAGAGAGATAAGCGCTGCTTAGGCTGTCTTAATCCAAAAGAATAGAGAGAGAGAGAGAGAGTCCTATTTAGCCTACCTATCCAGCCTGTATATCTCAGAAGTTTTCGACTGTAAGATTATCCCCTTGCGGTCACTGTTTTTCTTGTTGTTTCCGTACCCTACTATGACTCATAGATTCACTCTCCTTTATTTTATGACCTAGAGAGAGAGAGAGAGAGAGAGACAGAGAGAGAGAGAGATATTAGGTGCGACAGGTGTGCTCTTATTTTTACTTATTTTAATGTTAATTTTAGGGAGAGTGAACGATAGCGAGAACGAGAAAGAGATGATAGGTTTATATATGAGTATCTATATTGATTAATTGTGAGAGAAACGTATCTGATGCATGATTGCCTTCCGTTATTGAGAGAGAGAGAGAGAGAGAGAGAGAGAGAGAGAGAGAGAGAGAGAGAGAGAGAGAGAGAGAGAGAGAGAGAGAGAGAGAGAGAGAGAGAGAGAAGATGAGAGAGAGAAGAGAGAAGAGAGAGAGAGAGGGGAGGGGTGGGGGAGGGAGGGGATGGGGGGGAGAGGGGGTGGTACACGGGGGGAGGGGGAGAGGTGGGGGTGGAGGATAAGAGGTATTGAGATGGGATAGGGGATGGATGGATGGACAATAGCTATAAAGAAACCATTAGGGGGATGAGGTTAGGGTAAGTTACTAATATGCTGTACGTAGTAAAGAACATCTTTCTATTTTCCCATGGTATCACCACACACTCAGGATACACTCACCGGTCCCTTTCTATAATAGTTTTTCACAAATTTCGTTGGCGGGATATGATTTCCGCATATTTACTATCCTTCACCGTATTCTCTATATCACTCACTGGCTCTTATTCCGTCTCTTGAGTGGCGTGAAGGTTGTCTGGCGATGTGGAACGAATGTGGAGAAGCGATGGTGGAGCTGGGCTGTGGGCGGTGGGAGGTAGGTGGTGGGCGGTGGAGTTGGGAAGGCAGGGGAGGGGTGGGGTGAAGTGAGGGGAGGAGGGTGTATTGGGTGGTTGGTGACTGTTTTGTTTTATGGTTGTGGTCACTACCCTTAACGGTTCCCCTCGTATGCCAGGGCTTGACCAAGGGTGCCCTTCCCTTTCAAAGCAGGCTCACTGATAAATTTAGAGTTGAATTTTGCTCAGCATTCTATTATATATTTATAGAATCACTTTCCTGTTATCAATGTCGAATGTCCTGGTCTTCGCCTTTCTGTTGATTATCTTCCCACCTCTCCCCTTCCACTCCTTCACTACTGTTGACTATAATCCTTGCGGGAGGTCACCAACACACGTCCTTCCTCTGCCAAGTCTGGACTACTACTACTACCACTACTAATACAACTACTACTACTACTACTACTACTCTACATACCTCCATCATAGGTAGCCAGTTATGAGCAGTAATAGCTAGAGAGGTGAAGCTATGGTCTTGTTTCACCCCTAATGTTCCAACTACCATATATCTTACTACCATTACTGTATATATTGTTTTTCTACTACATTGATATTTATTTAATATTGTTCATACATTACTATTACTACTACTACTACTACTACTACTACTACTACTACTACTACTACTACTACCATTCTACATACCTCTTTCATAGGTAGCCAGTTATGATCAGTAATAGCTAGAGAGGTGAAGGTATGGTCTTGTTTCACCCCTAATGTTCCAACTACCATACGGTATATCTTACTACCATTACCATTACCATTACTACTACTACTACTACTACTACTACTACTACTACTACTACCATTCTACATACCTTTTTCATAGGTAGCCAGTTATGAGCAGTAATAGCTAGAGAGGTGAAGGTATGGTCTTGTTTCACCCCTAATGTTCCAACTACCATATATCTTACTACCATTACTATTACTACTACTACTACTACTACCATTCTACATACCTCTTTCATAGGTAGCCAGTTATGAGCAGTAATAGCTAGAGAGGTGAAGGTATGGTCTTGTTTCACCGCCAACGACCCCACCACCATCTCCCTCACACTGAACACCTCAGAGGTACGACACAGACCTCCCAGATTGGCCGCTTTTTCCACCAACGATGCTACCACCACCAGACCGCTACGTTTGCGCTGGACCTATGGAGGGAGAGAAATGAAATATGTATTGTTCATTACACATAATTAAGATGTAAAACTTGCAAAACAAACATAAAAAAACAGGAATGAATATTATATAGACAAAAGAACATACCAAAATCACTACAGTATGTGGAAATAATGCATTGAAGATTTAGTAAAATATTATTACTGTATGAAATAATAAAACACAAAACCAATCTATTCAATACAGTATACTGTATCTAGGCTAGAAATCGTGACTTTAACCTTTTGTAACTTAAAAGGGACCGGAGCAAATGGGATGTAAATTTCCACACCTATTTCCTGGTCGATGTACAGTATGTAATAATAATAATAATAATAATAAGCATGTTACTTATTTCTCATAAGCGCCAATTTTTCCGAAGAATTCACTAGCGCTCGAAAAGAGAAAGAAAAAAGAACAAAAATCAATGCATCAAAAGAAGGCTCATATACAACACACATTTAACAATCACTAGCAGTGGCAAAATAGCCTAAACTCCATAGCCATCTGTCATGACACCTCTCTCAAGATCATAGCTTCTCTCAAAGAGAAAAGTCTTAAGTTGTCTCTTGAAGCATTCAACAGAACTCAGTTGTCTCATGGACAGCGGCAACCTGTTATACAACCTCGGAGCCATGTAGGAGAATGACCTCTCAAAGAAAGAAGACTGCTGGAAAGCCCTTGGTTCATCAAGACGAAAAGGGTCATTGTCATGACGCACAACTACACCATGGTGTGCCGGTGGGCGCCTGAGCAGCTCCGCAAGGTACCTAGGCTCACCAAATTTGAGAACCTTAAAAGTCACCAAACACAACTTAAATTCTATTCTTGCTCTTACTGGCAGCCAGTGCAGTTCTATGTGAAGAGATGTAGTAGGAGTTCTAGGTGGAACACCAAAAATTAGTCTTGCGGCCCTGTTAAGAACAGATTGAACTTTCTTTAAAATATAATTTGGAAGACCCACCAACAGGGCATTGCAATAATCAACACGAGAGAAGACCAATGAGTGAACCAACGTCAGGAGGCAACGTCTGGTTATAAACGGCTTCACCAAATAGAGATTTCTGATGTGCAAGTAACAACTTTTAACTATCTGGTTTACATGCTCTTTGAAATCTAATCGGGAGTTCACATATACACCCAGATTTCGAACAGAGTTGGCCGGTCGCAGCTGAGATCCACCCACATTGATGGAGAGGGCACCTACCATATCATCAGCTCTTCTATTTCCTCGGATGATGAGAATATCAGTTTTACCATCATTTAGTTAAGTTTTCTCGCTCTCATCCACTTCTTGATATCAGACATCAACAATTCCATCTTACTCCGTATATCAACTATATTTGTGATTCTCACATAAATCTGGGTGTCATCTGCATAAAAGTGAAAGGTGACATTATGTGCACGAAGCAGAAGAGACAAACTGCTAATATAAATTATAAATAGGATAGGACCCAAAACTGATCCCTGCGGAACACCATACTGCAGGGGTGTCGAGTCCGAGACCACTTGATTTACCATCACACTCTGGGATCTACCTGACAAGTACGACCCAAGAAGCAAGAGAGCGGAGTCACGCACACCACAATCATAAAGATCACTCAATAACAACTCATGATCCACTGTGTCAAAAGCCGCAGAGAGATCAAGCAAGACCAATAGTGAGGCCACACCATTGCAAATGTTCTCAACTAGATCATTATGTACTCTAATCAATGCTGTTTCAGTTGAATGATGCTGTCGGTAAGCAGACTGAAAAATTGGGATAGTTTCATTCTGCTGAAGTAGTGGTTGTAATTGGTCAAGTATTGCACGCTCTAATATCTTTGATATGAAGGACAGGTTGGAGACAGGACGATAGTTCAACATGTTCTCAACATCAAGTCCAGGTTTCTTTAGAGTAGGTCGGAGTAGTGCATGCTTTTCAGAATGTGGGAAGCTACCTTCAGAGAAGCACTTATTAATTATTTTGGAAATAAACTCAACTGTGTGATCATAGACTCTTGGTAGCTTGGAAACATTTATGGGATCCAACGGGCAAAATGTTTTATTGAGGTTTCTTATGTAGGACGAGATCATGTCCACCTCTACTGAGTGAAAGGATGAGAGGACATTATTAGGAATGTGTCGGGGTTGGAGTACAACTGAAAGTTCTTCACCAACAGAAGCATCATCCAATTCCTGTCTTATGCGAGTTATCTTGCCAGCAAAAAATGCCACAAAGTTGGCAGCCAACTCAGCATCAGGTACAGAAGGTCTTAAGCTAACTCTTGTTTTTCCAAGTAAACTGTTTACAATTGAAGCCAACCTCCTCTGGTCGTTACCACACGAGTCAACTTTTCCCTGATAATACACTTTCTTTTCATCTTTGATTTTGTAGACCACAGCTCTTCTGGCTGACAGGTATTGCAACCATGTAGAGTCTGTTTTATTTTTCCGCCATTCACGTTCAGCTCTTCTACGCGCTCTTCTAAGAAATTTAACTCGAGTGCTATACCAGGGCGAATCATCTCGTACTATGATTTTCTTCTCTACTTCTGGACAGTGATGATCGAACACTAATTTAAGTGCATTTCCATGTACCTCCACCAGCTCATCTGAAGTAAGGTTGGAAGTATCAATACTTCCCAAGTACTGTTTTACTTCACTGCTAGCCAAATTTAGGTCTGCATTTTTATAATTTCTAAATCTGATTACTTTTTCATGTGTGAGTGGCTTAGGGAAATCAAAGCTGAAAGTAATCAAAGCATGATCAGAGGTATTAGGGTCAGCATTCTCAACATCAACATCCAAAACACCACCACAACCCACAGGAGAGAAAACCAAGTCAAGGGTATGTCCTAAGATATGAGTTGGGTGGGACACATGGTTTACAAAATTGTTCTGATCAGTCAACTCAAGGAACTCAGGAGAGAATGGCTTCAGATGAGGACTGTCAACCCAGTAATTAAAATCTCCACACATCAAAAGTCTTCCAGTTTTAGCAGAAAATTCCTCGAGAAACTGCCCAAACTCTTCCATAAAACCCCTATCTGTGCCACGATGGCCAGGCCTATAGACAACTGCCATTCTTAGAATTTGTTGATGGAGTTTTATTTCCACTTCCAACAGTTCATAATAAAGAGGGGCTGGGTTATGGCTTATTTGCAAGATATTCACCAGAGATGTGGAGTAGACAACTGCCACTCCACCACCCGGATGATCTCCCCTAGGCCTAGGAACATTTATTATGGAATGGGTTTTAGGCAATGCCGCCTGGATAATATTCAGATCTGACTCGAACAACCAGGTCTCAGTGAGACATAATACATCAAGGTTACGTTCATCCAAGATCTCGCAAATATGATCCATTTTGTTACGCAAGGAACGAACATTCAACAGACCCAGTTTCAACCGGCTCCCATGTGCATTTTTCAGTTTTTTGAACCTACAAAATCGGTGTTCTCAATAACTTTATCTCTCTGAGCTGTCATTAAAGGACAATTTCTACTTGAGGCGAAATGATTTGGCGGCTCCGTAACTGATGTGGAGCTCATACAATTTATACATTTGGGGGAAGTCTTGTTGGTGCAGTCTTTTGAGTTATGAGTACCAGCACAGAAGTTGCATTTTGGATCCTCATTTTTCCGATAACACCTGTCACTGGTATGACCAAAGCCCTGGCAATGGTAACATTGTGTTACCCAGAAGCGATCGTATGCACGACATCTCACAAGTCCAACATACACAGAATTGCCATCATCCACAATGGAAGAGCGTATTTCAGGTGACATTTTTACTACCGCAATCTTAGTGTGTGCATCACTCTTTTGCTTAGTGAATAGCAAATTCATAGCTAAGCCATCGTCGACCAGGGACTTTATTCTTGGGTTCTTGTTGAGGATGCTGGGAATGATCTCATTATCCTCAGCGTCATTAGCAATGCCTACCAGAGTCATTTTTGGCATCATCTTCTTTGGTTCGGAGACACTGAAGGCACTGTCCACCCCCAAATACTGATTGATGGCCCTTCCTGCATCTTCTTTGGCTTTCTTGGATGGAAGTCGTACCACCAGTACACCTGACTCAGTTCTAGTTAACTTGTTAACCGGAACCGAAGCCAAAGCAGTCTCGATTGCCTTTGTATCTGGTGGGCTTACTGGCTCGGAGGATCGGTCTTTTGGCTTCACTACCAGGACCTGATGGTCCCAGACAGTTTTTTTCTTTCCACCATCTACCACCTCAGTGGTGCGTTTGGTCGGCTCCTTTTTGGTCTCCGCTGTTTCCCGTATGTATGTATAGTATGTACTGTATGTATATACAGTATACAGGCGCATACCCCATAGCTGGGGGTGGCCGACTCGAGACAGAGCCCGAACAGGGACAACACAGCACAACATAAAAAACAAAATTAAAAAATTCACACACATTTATGTTGCCCAGGAGAAGACCCAGAGGCTAAGGATCACTAAGGGCCTCCAGCACTCCCCCGGTCCCAAAATCCCAGAGGTTCCGGTCTCAGCAGGCAGACACGCAGCGAAGCACACCACAATGCCCGACCACCTCACATCCAGGCATGACTCTTCATATACTGTACACAGGCTCCCCGGGCCAGGCATCTGACGGACTATTATCTAGTCCAACTGGCGCCCAATCCCCTCTCCCAACGACCGCGTTATCACTCATCTATTCACAAGCATTCTGCATTCATTCCTGGTCGATACTTTTCATATTAATTAAAATGTAAAGCTTGCAAAACAAACAAACCAAAACAGGAACCGCACAATATAAGGACCAAAGAACTTGTCAAAATCACAATATAGAAACAACGCATTGAAGATTTAGCAACATACTATACTGTATTTAATAGAAACAACGCATTGAAGATTTAGCAACATACTATACTGTATTTAGCAACATACTATACTGTGGGCGGGTGCCCGACCCCGAAAGGGGTTGAAATAGGGGAGCTATCCCCCCGCCAAAGGCGGCTTTCTAGGGCCTTTCCTAGCTGATGCTGAGAGGATTGGGTTCTAGTCATGTGGTGATGGGCTGGTCTATCAGAGTGAGAACTGAGCGATCTCTGCCATACCCATAGCTTACTCTGACTGTTCCTTTAACTTATATATTTTCTAGATCTCAAGTGACGGCGTCTTTTCCGTGGATTGACCTCCCAATCTACCAAGATTGGAAGCCAAAGCGTCACATTTTTTCCCTTGCCCCTCAACTTTCTCTTCATAATTGCTGAGGGGCACAGGGCCCTGGGTGGGGCTTAGGTTTCCCGGGCGTTTCTGCACCCTCCTCAGCTCCCCGCCATGGAGTGGCTTCGGTTACCCAGGCTTTATTGTGGTCGGCAGGGAGGGTTCTGTGGGGGCGCTCGGTTGTGGCCTTGGAATTGCTCGGGGCCTTGGGGCTGTTCGGCCAGGCAGCTTGGGGAACAGGAACAACAACAACAACAACAACAACATACTATACTGTATTTAATAAAGAAATAGTAGAAGGGTCAGGCCGATTCCTCAATTTTTTTGTGAGTTATAAAACGTTATATATCACGATTTTTGGGCTACATATAATGAATAGAATATAATACAGTACCGGTGCTAGTGTCTATTGAGGGGTAGTATGTAGTTTGTCTGGACCTCCTTCTCCGTCATGTTTAGCCCTATTAGTTTTGAGATTTTAAGACATTTGCCCCATTAGTTAGTTGATTTTAAGATCTTTCAACCCATTTTGTAAATTTCAAGATCTTTTGAGCCATTTAATTGTCAATTTTTTCCTGGCGAGCGATAACAAGCCTCAAATTTTGGAGGAACCGGCCTTCAGCCGGCAAATTTTGTCTACCAAAAAATGTACAAATTTATCTTGAAAGGGGATTTTGAGGAGGTTTTATAGTAGCAGGGTCACAAAGCTTGATGGAAGTATATGGAGGAAACTAGATCAATAATAAAAAAATCAATACTGTACATAAATAAACTACTAAAGAAACCCTACCCCCCAAAATAACCCAGCTATATCTTTGACTTGCTACCGTTCTCTACCTCTTGTGTCAGTCCGATAACCGAGCTGATGTCCGGGATCATCCACTTCCACGGGCTGATCTTCCTCTACACAGGGAGGTATTTATTAGTGGCCCCTCCATCATTGACGATTATGCCTATTACATAAGGCATCCTCTTCAAACACTAATTTACCGTAGTTTGAATCTACCGCGCAGAGCATAAAAAATTGAGGAGCCTTCATCATGAGCGCACGCAACCTCACTCATGGTTCGTCATTATGAAATTGGGTACTCACTACGAAAAAACTTCGTAAAAAAATAACAAATAAAAAGAAAATAAGAATAACTAATCATAAGCTTTCCATAACTTTGTGGATGTACTTGTGTGGATCTTTGACCAGACGCTGACTTCAGGCGTCATTCTTCCTTCTCTGCTCTGCGCTCAACCTGCCCTGACGTGTCTCCCCACGCTCCGCTCGTTCCGCATTTGCTGCGCCCCTAGTGAGTTTTTTCTCATTTGTTTACTCTGGGATGTATCGAGTAAGGTTAGGATATGCGTAGCAGGAGTGTCATGGGCGGGCTGCCCGCAGTTCAGTGTATTTGGGTCGTGTGTTTGGGACGCCTATTTCGGGTGTACCCTCGTGGTCCTGTGGTAGACGCGTGAAACGTTTTCGCGGATAGCTAGCCTAGTTGTTGTTGTTGTTCTTCCCCAAGCTGCCTGGCCGAACAGCCCCAAGGCCCCGAGCAATTCCAAGGCCATAAGCGAGTGCCCCCACAGAACCCTCCCCGCCGACCACAATAAAGCCTGGGTGACCGAAGCCACTCCATGGCGGGGAGCTAAGGAGGGTGCGGAAACGCCCGGGAAACCAAAGGCCCACCCAGGGCCCTGTGCCCCTCAGCAATTATGAAGAGAAAGTTGAGGGGCAAGGGAAAAATGTGACGCTTTGGCTTCCAATCTTGGTAGATTGGGAGGTCAATCCACGGAAGAGACGCCGTCACTTGAGATCTAGAAAATATATAAGTTAAAGGAACAGTCAGAGTAAGCTATGGGTATGGCAGAGATTGCTCAGCTCTCACTCTGATAGACCAGCCCATCACCACATGACTAGAACCCAATCCTCTCAGCATCAGCTAGGAAAGGCCCTAGAAAGCCGCCTTTGGCGGGGGGATAGCTCCCCTATTTCAACCCCTTTCGGGGTTGGGCACCCGCCTAGCCTAGTTTATTTAGTTGGCTTTAATTACGCGTTATTAGGCTTCTTTTTATCTTTCTGATGAAGTTGCCTTATTTGTTGTTTTCTGACGTTCCTAGCGTATTTTTCTTCACTTAGTGAATTTTTTTCTAGGTCTCGTGTCAGTACTCCCTCTCCGGGGTTTATTTCTTCGAGGTGTGTTGGCGACTGTTCCTGTTGTGATATAATTCAGTGCTTTTTGTTTTTATTACGACATGTTTAAGCGATACTCCGTCTGCTTAGGCCTAGCCAGCCTCTCGTAGCTTTTTTACATGTGCAAGTGTTATTGATTTATTATATAAATATGTACTACTGTGTCATGTGTGTTCTGGATAAGTTGTGTATTGGCTTATTCCAGGCACTATTTGTGTACCTCCGATTGCATCTGGTTGGTGTGGGTTACCGTTTCCGGCGGGTTTTCTCGATTGCACCGTGAAAATCTGGCTGGGTCTCAGATTGCGTCTGGCGGGTGTGGGATGCCTTTTCCGGCGGGTTTTCTCGATTGCAACCGAGAAAATCCGGCTGGTTGCCGAGTTTTAATCACGCGTGATTAAAAAATAGGCTTGATTTCCCCGGCGAGTGGTGGCTTGAGGGCTCTCCAGAACTGCGTCTCTGTAGTGGGGCCTGGGTTCAGGCTTACTGTATGTTTCCCGGCGGAATGGCTTTCCCCGATTCAACTAGGGGTTCATGCAGACACCTGTTGACTATAGTTTTTCCCCGTTTTGCAAAGCCGTTAAAAAACTGGGCTGTTTTGTTTGAATTAGTCTTTCCACCCCGGCGATCTTTTGCAAAGAAGTGGGGATAGGAACAATTGGGGTTAACTTTTCTATTAATTTTCACCCGGCAGTTGAACCTCGGGAGGGTGGGAATCACGGATTTACAATCCGGTAGGATTAACCAAACAATTGAGGGATACAATTGGGTATCGAGACATTCAACTTACGGCGATCTATGAAGGCTTCGAAAGGAGTCAGATCTATTGATTAAGATGGGCTTAACCTGGTTAACTGCGTTATAATAAGGAGGCCGGCGTCTTATTATGGGTTCCCGGTGAATTTTATATCACAGGGAAGACTGCGTCATTTATAAAGAACTGCTTGTCTTTATATCATGTCAGAGGATATTCTTAAATCTTTTGAACACGTAGAGATATTAAAAAATCTTTACATATGAACCTACGGGGTAGCAAGAGGTAATAGTGGTGTATTACGTCTCGTTGCCCGGCGGTTCATTAACACTTGTGTTAGAACATTTTGGGGTAACCTTATGAGCATTAATTCCTGGAAATTTCCTTTTTTCCAGGGCGGAGTTCCGGCGGGTCCACAGAGGACCAGGTGAGGCCGGGGGGGAATTAGCTTTTAACCAGTCTCTGCCATGGCTACTCTAGCTCCTGTTTTTGCCCTTTGCTCAACGCCCTCATGTTCCGGGATCCCTATTTTTGCACATACTCTGTGCATTCGTTGTGTCAAATGCTTAGACCGATCAAGGGGTTTGTGGGTAACGAAGAATTGTACCTTTTGTAGTCAGCTTAGTATTAAAGTATTACAGCACGACAATCTGGCTGCGGCGGTTGCATTACGCGATGTCAGACAACTTCTTACTAATTATGCTACTACAGTGGCTCATAAAGCACTGCAGTGTGATAACGTAATTCTATGGGACCGTTTGTTGGTTCAGTACCCCCCACTTAAACGTCCTCCTTCCCGAAGTAAAGTCATTAAGTCGGCAGAGACTGGGCTGGGTAAAGGGCTTCTTCCCTCTCCCGGCACAGCTAAGAGACCACGAAAGCCGTCTCCCACGGTGACAGCTTCAGAGTCAAGATCTAGGTCCAGGTCACGGTCTCCTCTCAGAAAGCAAACACATAGTCACTCGACTTCACCTTCGCGGAAGAAGAGTAGGACGGACAAGACCAAGGACAGTTCTAGTGATACATCAAAGTCGAGGCGGAGTCACAAGTCTTCTAAGAAAGAGTCTCATGAACGAAAGTCCTCCCGGCGTTCGCCGGAGCCTCGAACCTCACTTTCTGCCTCTACTCCCGACATGTCTCATGTCCAATCTGACAGGTCGGAAGTGGAGTCAGAGACTGTGGTGGGGGATATACCGGCGGACAGGTTGTTCCCAAATATTATTCCCAGTTCCAATATTCTCCCTTTAGATTTAGGGGGTTCTCCCGGCAGTGATAACCCACTAGAGGGCTCGAGTGAGGGCTCAGTCATTGGGGTGGGGCCTGGCTCACAAGTGAGTTCCGGCAAAGACCGGGGAGTTTGGAGGTACTCCCAGCCATGGAGGGACAGCTTACTTCCGTCTCAGGCAACGCAGGTAGTGGCTGAAGTCCACCGGGACGCGGAGATCCCGTCTTCCATCCGAGACTTAACATGGCAACATGAGGGGGTCCCAGCCTCGGCGGAATCCTCTCAGGAGGGACCGGAGGCAAGGGATGAGGACTCTATTATTTCTGAGGTGGGAATTCACGAGTCTAGTTCAGTCGTAGATGACTCTCAGAATAGGGAGGCTTCACCTAGTAGTTCTTCCTCTGCTCAATTTGTCACGGCGGATGAGATTAATGGGTTATTAGCAAGTGCTTTAACTAAGTTTTTTGGCCAGCAACCAGAGCCTCCTATAGTTGGTCTGGGAGCTTCCACGCCAACATTGAATGTCCGACCTCTGGCTACTTCCATTGCTTTGACACAAATTCTGCTCACTCCCCTTGTATCACCTATTATTGTTACTAGGCCAACTTCAGAGGCACTAACTACTTCCAATGTACGAGTAGTAGCAGACGTAAATCCTCCCCCGTTAGACAAAGCCCCGATCAGAAAAGGGGCAATGCCTCTCTTATACGGGCCAGACGAATCTTGGGTATCATTGGTACCAACAAAGCCAGAGGTAGCACAATCCACTATGTCAGGGGAGCTCCCGGTACCACGGGAGTGGGTAATCCAAGGGAATAAATCTAGGAAGTTAAGGGCTCTCGATATGCTGGGAAATGTACTTGATGTTAGTATTAAGGCCATCCCCAACTATTATCATCATGATTATTTTGTATATTCTTCTACACCTGCCCTTCCCCCTGCGTCAGCTTCAAAACTGTTTTCGGACTGGACAAAGCATGATGGGTTCAATGATATCAAAGCGTTGTCGGCTCTAACGCCTGAGTTGGGTTTAAAGACATTCACAGACTCAGCCGCGAATCCAGTTTTGCAGGTGGAGCAGTTGGGTCCGGGACCTTGGGTGGACTGGGAAGTCGAGGCTCAGAACTTTGCTACTACATTAACTTCTAAAGCTTCACACCAAATTCCACAAGAAAGCCATTTTTGGTTCTCTCTCCCAATATACTCTGCCGGCGGAGTTCCCTCTGCTCTATTTGCCTTTTTAGCTGCCCCTAAGATTAATCTATGCGAGCTTAAAGACCCCTTTTCTACACCTTCCACTGCTCACCTAGACCGGGAGTTTAGGCTACGGAGAAAGGCGTATAGACTTTTTTCTCAGTATATAGTTACGCAACAGGTAACAAAGTCAATGCTAAGATCTGCTCAGGCTATCGCGGACACAGAAGTCCGAAAGGCGATCGAACTGTCTAGACGCTTGCTTCTCCAGACCTCTATTCAGTCTCTGGGAGATATACGCACGGCCTTGTTAAAGGCGGTGCGGGCAAGACAAGATCTAAGGATGTCTCTAGTCCGAAAGCTCCCGGATAGGATTGCTAATCAAGTAATAATGTCCCCAGTTCTAACTGCCTCTTTAATGTCCCCGGAGGTGTGGAAGACGGTGTTTAACATGGCTCAGGCCTTGAAGCACAGTCCCACCCCGTCTAAGAAACCTGCTTTCACTTATACCAAGCCCAAACCAGTCGCTAAAGCTCAGTCTGGTGGGGCAAAACACTTTCATTTGCCTAAATCCTCTTCCACCCAAGGTCAGTACAGATACAAGCAAGGAAAGTCTTCAGGTAATCATAAAGGACAGAGGTATCAAAGGCCGGGTCAGGGCCCGTCTCCAGCCAAACCCGGCCAGTCGTCTAAACTTCCACCACCACCACCAAAAAACTAAGGTCTCTCTCACTCCCAGGGCCGATCTTCCGGCGGGTGGATCGGAGGGTAGTCCAGCCGGCGAACCCTTGTCTGCTAACTGGGTCGTTCCGGGCGAATCATCGTGCATGGCCTTTAAACACATGGGCGAGGATGGTGGCACGCAAAGGCATCACCTGGCAGTGGCTCCGGCGACCTCGTTTACGTCAGCCGACAAAGGCAAATTTTGTTTCATTAGAGGTGGAGTCACTGATCCAAGAGATGGTGGCCAAGAATGTTATCATCCCAGTTCCACAAAATTACCCAGTTTTTACATCCAAACTTTTTCTGGTGCCCAAAAGGGACAGTGTTCAGATGAGGCCGGTCGTAGACCTGTCTTATCTGAACCTTCACATTCACAACGTGTCCTTCCGGATGCTGACAGTGAATCAGATCAGGCTAACACTTCCGCCGGAAGGGTGGATGTGTTCTTTAGACCTGACGGACGCGTATTGGCACGTCCCGGTAAACAAACGGTTTCAACGTTTTCTGGCCTTACGTATCATGCATCAGACTTATGTCTTTCAGAGGATGCCGTTCGGTTTAAACCTAGCACCTCGCATATTCACGAAATTAGTCTGGCAAGCCCTGATGCCCTTGTTGCAACAAGGGATCAGGATTTTGTGGTATCTAGACGACTGGCTGGTGGTGGCGGAGACGGAACAGTTATGCATAAATCATGTCAACATAACATTAAATCATGTAGAATCTCTAGGATTCAAGGTAAACCTGGTAAAGTCAAACCTTGTTCCCTCACGAGTGGTCCAGTGGATAGGGCTGGTCTGGGACACAGCCGCTCTCACTCTGAGTCAGAGTGTGGACAATCGGAACAGGTTTCGCAAGAAACTGTTTCTGTTTCTTCACAGTCTGACTACGACACGGAGAGTCTGGGAATCTCTGGTCGGCTCTCTCAACTGGATTCAACTAACTGTAAAGTTGGGCCGGTTGACAGTCAAACGTTTAATTTTGGAGGGCAACAAATTTTTTCCACTATTGCCGGCGGAAACATTATGGCCCATCCCAAAATTAATACACAACTTACTAGCGGTCTGGGCGAAGAGGGAAACATTGCACTCAGTCATGTCATGGACCTCTCCTCCGCCGACGGTATGGGTGGACACGGATGCGTCAGGCACGATAGGTTGGGGCTTTCAGTCAAACCAAGGGCATCAGGGTCAAGGGCTTTGGTCCCATTCAGAATCCTCCCACATAAATGTCAAAGAATTACTAGTCCCCTTGTATTTCCTTCAGGCTCACGGCTTTTCTTTGCGGGGCAAGTCAGTGGCCTTCAGGATGGACAATCTGAATGCGGTTCACTGCATTCAGAAACAGGGGTCAACGCGATCTCGGAGGTTGCTAAACGTGTCAGAAAAGATTTTTGTACTAGCCAACAAGCTGGACATTCAGCTTCACGCTTCTTATCTCCCCGGCGTAGCGAACGTTTGGGCAGACGCTCTATCTCGGAGACAGAGCACAACAGTAGAATGGGCACTCAAGCAAAACATTTTCGACCTAATGATTGCGAAGCCTTACCGTCCACAAGTGGATTTATTTGCGTCCGCGGAGACTCACAAACTCCCGCTGTACCTAACCCGCCGGACAACCACGCCGGCGGGAGGACCCGACGCACTGGTGACGGACTGGAACATGTGGAGTTCCATTTATCTGTTTCCGCCGCCAGACGCTTCTCTGATGTGCCACGTAGTAAACAAACTACAGGATTATCGGGGCGTAGTCTCGTTAATCGCGCCCCTGTGGCCGGCGCAGGCGTGGTACCAGCAATTAAAAACGTGGTGCCCGAACCCGGTGTCGCTCCCGGTCGGGTATTTCCACTTAGACACGATTGGCAACCTAGAGACCTCGCTGACTTTTGCATTATGGACATTCAGGAGGCCAAATGGCTAGCTCCGTATGGTAGACACGTGACCGATAAATTCATGAATCAATACACACAATCTACTAAGCGACAGTATCAACCGCATTGGCAGTCTTTCACTTCTTGGATACTCAGAACAGAACAATCTGTGCCTTCGGTGGCTTTGGTTTTTAATTATTTAAACTATCTGTTTGAGCAGAAACGTCTATCTGTAGTAACGTTAAAGAATCACTTAACAGCAATTAGGATGCCATTTTTTTTACCTTACAGGTCTAACCATACCACTAGCGGAGGAGACAGGTTTCATGAGGGCATGTTTTAAACTCCGCCCACCTCCCCGTCAGCTCATGCCTACCTGGTCTCTGGACAAAGCGTTGTCATTACTTCATTCCCGGCGGTACCAAAATACTGCAGATTTTGACTTACTTTTAAAAAGGGCAGTATTCCTTATGGCTTTGGCTACCGGGAACAGGGTGTCTGAGCTGGCGGCGATGAGCAACACACCTAATTGCATCAGGTTTGGTAGGCTCAATGATTGTATTCATATTGCCCCTTCCCCGGGGTTCATCGCCAAGAATGAGCACAGTGATCACGTGTTTTCAGAGTTCACGGTGCCGGCGTTGAAAAGGGGAAAGGTGCACCATAATTTATGTCCAGTGCAAGCGCTAACCAAATATTTGAGTCGCACCTAGGAATCAACAAGGTGCTTTATGGGTATCAAGTACGGGTAAACGCGTAATGAAACGTAAACTGGCTTCTCTCTTAGTTAACGTCATTCAGGAAAGTAATCCCGGCGTTGTGGGTAGAGCTCACGATTTACGCAAATGGGCGACCTCTTTACGTTTCCTTAAAAACATTTCTGTTGAAGACATAGCAGCCACGCACCTCTGGTCCTCTAATCATACTTTTTTGACTCGATACCTTTCAGTAGCTTTAGACAAGCCTTCCATGCCATGTATAGCTTTACGGCAGAGGGTCTAGGTGGCCTCTGGGTCACTTAGTGTTTAGATGAAGAAAAGAGAGGGGGGGGTGCAGTCAGTGTAACATAGGACACCCTAGACCCCGCCGGAGTGCGTGTGCGGAGCTTACGAGCTGTGATACAGGGTGTAGGTGCTGTGATATAAAATTTCTCTGTAGTATTCATTACAGGAAATTGTGCTAACGTACAATCATAGTAGAACGACAATGCTTGTTGTAAATAGTTTTGGCTGTGAAGCAATATAATTTTAAGTAATCTTAGTAGTTGCGGCCGCAACTTGTATTTGTAATGTAAGTACCTCTGCAGAAGTACAAGAGTTCAGTACTTCTGCGACAGTACACGAGTTCCTTTTATTTTTAGGGTATAATTTTAGATATATATCCACGAGTTAATGGGGTTTATATGTGCACATGTAAACTTTGATGTTTTTATTTTTCACCACTTACTTTAAGTGGGGTGCCTTCTTAACTACCAACTCTGTGTACAGAGTCTCGGAGTTAACCCCCTTTTTTGTCCAAGCAGGCTTCTTCGAAGCACGCTCCTGCTTGTCACCCTTTTTGTATATTTATATGCTGTATAAAGTTTATGCACACAAATATATCTTTTTTACAAAGTAAGAATACTATGTGGTTGTTTGATTATCTGCTTTTTCTAGAGTTATGATATGATTACGAATGTCCCCCTCCAGTCTTAGATATCAGGCATAATCGTTAATGATGGAGGGGCCACTAATAAATTATAGGTTTGACTCCTGCAAGGAGATAAAGAAAACCTAATATTTAGTAGTGGCCCCGTAATCATTGACGACTGGGGCCCTCCCGACCATCCCCTTCCCATTCGTTGATGTATTAAGGATTTTGGTTTACTTGATATGTCAGTGAAGGAAGAATGATGCCTGAAGTCAGCGTCTGGTCAAAGATCCACACAAGTACATCCACGAAGTTATGGAAAGCTTATTAGTTATTCTTATTTTCTTTTTATTTGTTATTTTTTACGAAGTTTTTTCGTAGTGAGTACCCAATTTCATAATGACGAACCATGAGTGAGGTTGCGTGCGCTCATGATGAAGGCTCCTCAATTT
The DNA here is from genome assembly GCA_032716605.1 of Paralithodes platypus. Classification (NCBI taxonomy): domain Eukaryota; kingdom Metazoa; phylum Arthropoda; class Malacostraca; order Decapoda; family Lithodidae; genus Paralithodes; species Paralithodes platypus. The sequence goes on along the minus strand of CM064557.1, from coordinate 724,760 downwards.
TTTATGCTCTGCGCGGTAGATTCAAACTACGGTAAATGAGTGTTTGAAGAGGATGCCTTATGTAATAGGCATAATCGTCAATGATTACGGGGCCACTACTAAATATTAGGTTTTCTTTATCTCCTTGCAGGAGTCAAACCTATAATATTATTGCTCTACATGTTTAGCTTTGAGATTTAGTTTTAGATTTACTGTACAGTACTGTAGTTTTAGATTTACTGTACAGTACTGTAGTTTTAGATTTACTGTACAGTACTGTAGTTTTAGATTTACTGTACAGTACTGTACTGTAGTTTTAGATTACTGTACAGTACTGTAGTTTTAGATTTACTGTACAGTACTGTAGTTTTAGATTTACTGTATTTACTGTACAGTACTGTAGTTTTAGATTTACTGTACAGTACTGTAGTTTTAGATTTACTGTACAGTACTGTAGTTTTAGATTTACTGTACAGTACTGTAGTTTTAGATTTACTGTACAGTACTGTAGTTTTAGATTTATTTATAGATTTACTGTACAGTACTGTAGTTTTAGATTTACTGTACAGTACTGTAGTTTTAGATTTATTTTTAGATTTACTGTACAGTACTGTAGTTTTTAAATTTGAAGACGTTCGTTCCATTAGTTTGTCAATTTTAAGACCTTTCGTCCCATTTTTTTTTCAATATTAATTAAGACATTTAGGTCTCGATTTTTTCATGGCGAGCGATAGCGAGCCTGTAACTTAGGGGGAACCGGCCTTTGGCCATGAAATTTTTCTACCGAAAAATGTATACAGGTACATTTATCTAGAAGGAGCATCACAGGGATTTTTTTTTTAAGCTTGATTGAGGTCTAGGGAAAAAACAAAAAAAAAAATATATAAATAAACTAACAAATAAATGGTACCCCTTTAAAAAAACAGCTATATCTATTACCTGCTACCTTCCTTACCTCTTGTGTCAGTCCGAGACCCGAGCTGATGTCCGGGATCATGGACTTCCACGGGGCGATCTTCCTCTGTACGTGGTTCACCTCGCCGCGTGCTGCCTCCGTCTCTGCTTCTCCACACGGGGGCGTCTCTCCTGGGAAGTTGAATTCTATGTACAGTTGCCCACATAAGTTCTGTTCCTCATCGTGATTTTATGTATGAATACTATAAAAGTAAATTGTTATGAATTAATTCATATTGCGAGTGTGGTTTGTGTGGTTTGTGTGGTTTGTTTTAACTGTCTTGATAGCGTAATGGTTAGTGTGCGGAAATTTGGTGTGAGTATCCTAGGCTTGAATCCTTGGAGTACCCTATGTATTTATTAGTTTCATTGATTTTATTAATTATGTTTATTTGTAAGTTAATTAGTGGGTTGGTGATAATATGAATATCAGTTGACTCCTGGAAAATTCAATTTTATGTACAGGTGCCCATATTAGTTCTGTTTCTCTTTGTGACCTTATACGTGGAAATATTAAGCTGTTATTGAATTACGAGTGGAGTTTCTTATGTAGTCAACTGTCTTCGTGGCGCAATGCATAAGTGTGTAGATTTTCGGTGTGAGTGTCCTGGGTTTGAATCCCCGGACTGCCACATGTGTTTGTTAATTTTATTAATCGAGTTTAGGAGTAAAGTTGGTTAGTGGAGAGAACATAATAATTAAAAGAAACCTCACTTGCAGTTCATTCATACTATTTTACTTTCATACATAAGATCATGACGAGGAACACAACATATGTGGCCAACTGTATGTTCTAAGCCCAATATAAACCCTCAAACAACAAAATTAACCTCTAAAGTTTGAATCCTCGAACAAAACAAGCCTCTAAATTTTGAACACTCAAGGAACAAAATTAACTTCTAAATTTTGAAACCTAAAACAACAAAATCTACAGTATCTACCTATTGCCGGACGCCGTGATACCCGAAGGGGTGGCCATGAACGAATCGCCCCCATGCACATACATCTATCTATCTATCTATTTACTCAGGCCCAATCCCCACTTTTCCCATTTTTTTTTGGGGGGGGGGGACTCAAACAGAGCAAGAACAGGGACAATACAAAACACAACAGAAAACAATGAATACAAACATCTAGGTCATCCAGAAGACCCAGAGACCAGGGTCACCAAGGTCCCTCCAGCACTCCCCTGGCCCCCGACCACCCGGAGAGGTTCCGATCTCGGCAGGCAGGCATGCAGCGGAGCCTAAGCCACAAGCCCGCCCACCACACTTCCAGGCGCACCCTTCATATTAAGGGGAGGTTTTTAGTTTGGTCTCCAGATATCCATCAAGCTTAAGATTACACCCCCTTGAGCCCCTTTCAAGATAAATTTGTACATTTTTCGGTAGAAAAATTTCCCGGCTGAAAGCCGGTTCTTCTTAAATTACAGGCTCGCTATCGCTCGCCAGGATAAAATCGACACCTAAATTGCACGAAAGGTCTTAAAATTGACAGAAATGGGTTAAAAGTTCTTAAAATCATCAAAATAATGGGGCGAACGTCTTAAAATTAGAAAAGCAATGGGGCTAAACATGAGGGAGAAAGGAGTCAAGAAAAAACTCCCTCAAGTGGAAATCTCCCCTTAATCGTCTCCCTGTGCCAGACACCTGATGGACTATTATCTTGTCCAACTTGCGCCCGACCCCTTCCCCCAAATGACCACGTGTTCACTCATCTATTCACAAGCATTCTCCATTCATTCCTGTTTATTACCACTTCTCTAGCCTGATCTATAGTCATTCCTCTATCATCCAAAGCTTGTCTTACACAGTCTCTCCATCTCAATGGGGGTCTTCCTGCCCTTCTCTCTCCCATTGTATCTGACTCGCACATACATACATATGTATGCTTTGCGCAGTGGCAGTATCGTAACCAATGAGGTTTAGTTTTCCGAGTGACGTATCTGCTACTGCTGAAGGCCCAAAACACGGTTAAAGTTTTCAATTTCATCTTTGCCTAGTACTTGCGACACCTCGGTTGGGTTACCTTCTTAGGAAGGTAATCAAGTCGTACCCCACCTGCTCGTGGTGACCTCGCAAACACCCATTTCTATTTATTTTTTCCATTTGTTCTTTTTTCAAGATAGGGTGACACAAACGGGGGCGGCGCTACCTGGGTTTATCCCAGGTAGTAGTTTAATTTTACTGTAATTTTATTAAGTGTTTTGTATATTTTTAACTGTAGGCTACATAAATATAAACAATGGCCGGCAAGGCAAACGGAGGCAGAGTTTATTGGGAGATGAAGAGAGCTATGAATTTGAGGGATTTCTGGCAGAGGGTAATGAAGTGGAGGATCAATTGACTGTGGTGAAGAGACAGATGATGGGGTCTGTTAAGATGGAAGGGAGTATGGAGAATTGGAGGAATATATAGGTGTGAAGGTGGAGTCACTGACAGAAATATGTGGAGCCAGTTCAGTGGCAACTGCAGATGGGCCATTAATTGCTAACCTAGATACTGTGATAAGGAAAGTAGATGAGCTGGAGGCAGAGAACATGGCACTCAAGGAGCAGCTAAAGGAGTATGAGGGCCATTTAAGTGAGAAAGTAAAGGGAGTAATAAGTGAGGAGAAAAATGAGTGGACAAGGGTGGGAATGCTAAGGTGGATGCATTGGAAGAAATCATGAAGGAGCAGGTGGAAGAGAGAGAAAAAGAGAAAAGAGAGTTTGAGAAGAATGTAGTGCAGGTTTTGAAGAGCAAGGAAAAGGTAGTGAGGGAAACAGTAGATAGAGGTAAAAGCATAATAATTTTTGGAGACATTGAAGAACATTTAGCAGATATGAGGGAGAGAAGGGGAAGGGATGAGGACAAAGTAAAGAAAATATTGGAGTGTCTAGACGAAGGCTGTGATTGGGGGAGAGAACTGGACGAAGTAAGACGGCTAGGAAGATATAAAAAGGGTGAGATGAGACCGATAAAAGCAGAGTTTAAATCTAGGTCAGTGGTTGAAGCATTAACCATTGTAAGCTGGAGGCTAAATAGTTGTACTGGAATGAAACATATTAGGGTGAAAAGGACTTAAGCATAGAGGAAAGGGAAAACTTGAGAGGTTCAAGCAAGGGCTGACGATGAAAATCGAAAATTGTCAGATGAGGAGAAAAGGATTTTTTTTTTGGAGAGTAAAGGAAGGGAAACTAAAGAAGTGGTACACTCAGAGTCAGAAAGAACGGAATATACGAGGAGAAATGAACAAGGAGACAGTGAGTCAGGTAGTGGATCAAATCGGGGACAAGGAGATAGTGAGGGAGGAGCAGGAGATAGAGACAGTGAGTCAGGTAGTGGATCAAACCGAAGACAGAGAGATGGTGAGGGAGGAGCAGGGGATGGAGACGGTGAGTCAGGTAGTGGATCAGCCCGAGGACGGAGAGATGGTGAGGGGGGGGGGGGTGGGTGGAGGAGAATAGAACTAGCAGGGAATGTGGAGGTAGGTCAGGGAGGGGATGGAAGAGGAGGTGAACCTGATAGGAGGCAGGGAGGGAAGAGAAACAAGGAGGAGGATTCCAATATACTGTGCTACTACACTAATATGGATGGAATAAACAGTAAAAAGGTAGAATTTGATGATATATTAAGAAAGGATCAACCACAGATAGTCTGTTTGATGGAGACAAAGCTGAACCAGGACTTTGACAGCAATATAGTGTTTAGTGAAGGATATAATATATGGAGATATGATAGAAAGGGAAAAAGGGGAGGTGGAGTGGCAGTATTAGTTAAGAACCCTATGACAGCAAAGCAAGTGGAGTTAAATAATGACAAGGCAGAAATAATGGCAGTTGAACTCAATGATATAGAAGGAAAAAAGCTAGACATAGCAGTAGCTTACATGCCACCAAAGACCAGAGCATGGAGGGAGTTGGAGTTTGAGGAGATGGTCGAGGATATGATTCAGTCGTTGTTGTTGTTGTTGTTGTTGTTCCCTAAGCTGCCTGGCCGAACAGCCCCGAGTCCCTGAGAAAGGCCATGGCCACGATCGGGCTTTCCCACAGAGCTCTCATTGAGTGTAGATTGTGTTGTTGGCATAAGTGGTTGTGTGAAATGCAGTCTTCTATGATGTGTTTAATGGTATGGGGTGCTGTGTTACATCCCGGGCAGGCGTCGACAACGGAGTCATCCAGTCTCTTCTGATAGCTCAGGAGAGCTGGATGGTGTCCGCATCTCAGCCTGGCCAGGTGGACTCTGTCCTCGCGAGGAAGGGAGGATTCGGAAGGATGGATTTCGGTAGGTCGTGCATGCAGCTGCGTGTTGTCTGTGAGTGAGTGGATGGATCGGTGAGAGATATGAGTATGGATGTGCTTCTGGAAGTTGGTTCGGGGTGGGCAGGGAGGGAGAGAGGACAATAATTGTGTGTGATACCGTGTGCTGGGTGTTGTTTTGATATTTCTTGGTGTCTGTGGGTGTGTTGCCATGTAGTTTAGAGGGTGGTCTTGGTTCGTGGAGGCTGCTGCCAGGAATTGAGTGCCTCTCATGTCCAGATGGTCTTTGACTTTGAGAATTTTTGTTTCTTGATGTAGGTGATCTGTGGGTGAAGTAGCTGTGCAGCCTGTAATGATCTTCAGGGCTTTGTTTTGAATAGTCTGTAAGGTCTTATGATGTGTTTCAGCTAGGTTAGAAGCCCAGGCTGGGCTTGCACATTCCATCACTGATCTTATGTATTGTTTATATACTGTGGTGGTAGTTTCTTTGTTGTGTCCAAATTTTGTGTGAGCAAGTGACCTGAGGGCGTTAAGTCTGGGTGTCAGTTTCTTTTTAATGTTTGTGGTGTGCTGTTTGAATGTCATATGAGTATCATATGTTACTCCTAGGATTATGGGTGTGTGTGTATGTGTTAGGGGTGTGTTGTTTATGGTGAGTTGAGGGATGTATTCGTGTTCTCCTGTCCAACTTGTGAGCAGGGTTGCGGTGGATTTGGCTGGGGCTAGATTAAGTCTGTTTGTAGTGCACCAACCATGTAGTGTGTTGAGATAGGGTTGAAGATCTGTTGCTCTTTTTGGGTCATGGTGTGTGCATGTGAGTGTTATGTCATCTGCATAGGAGGCTAAGTTTATTTGGGGCGTATTGGGTGTAGTTATATCGTGCATGTACAGATTGAAGTGCGGGCGATAGGACGGATCCTTGTGGGACTCCGTTTGGAAAGTTTCTGATTTTAGATGACTGACCGGCAAAAGATACGTGTGCACATCTGCCTGCTAGGAAGTTGGCCAGCCACCTTTTTGTGTTGTTGTGCATGTTTGTGTTGTAGATTTTGTTTGTTAGGTTGTGGCGGGGGATGGCATCGAAGGCTTTACTAATGTCGAGTGTGGCTAATAGTGATCTGTGTGGTGGTCTAGCGGAGTTGATGCCGTCGAAAGCTCTTTGTGTAAGGTCTGTGAGAAGAGTGTTTGTGGAGTGCAGTGCCCAAAAGCCATGTTGTGTTGGAGCTAGGGGTAGGTCAGGTGTATTTAGTTGTAATACTAGGCGTTCCATGACTTTGGAGGGGGAGCAAAGAAGTGTGATGGGGCGGTGCGAGAAGGGTAGCGTGGGGTCTTTGTTGGGTTTGGGGAATGTGATGATGATACCATGCTTCCAAATGTCTGGTATTGTGTTGTGTGAATAGCTGTAGTTTGATATGTTAGTGAGTGCTTGTATGCCTTGTGGTCCCAGGTGTCTGAGGTGTATGTTGCTTATGTTGTCTAGGCCACAGGCGGGTGAGTGCTTGAGAAGAGTGCTAAGAAGTCGTTGAGAAGATTGCTTTTAAGGAAGAATCGATTGATCTTGGTAGGAGATTTCAACTGTAGTGAGGTTGATTGGGAATCGGGAGATGCAGGGCCAAATCAGAGATCTTGGGGAAGTCGGCTAGTGGAGTTGGTTACGGAAAATGTACTTGCACAACATGTGAAGGAAAATACAAGAATGAGGGGTAATAACGAACCTTCTAAACTCGATCTGATTTTTACAAAGGATCCTCACAAAATTAGTGATATAAACTATCTATGTCCTGTAGGTAAAAGTGATCACCTATTACTAAAATGGAAGTTGACCTCGAGTAATGCCAATAGATTAGACAATAGCTACATAAATGACAGATTAAATTATAGTAAAGCTGATTATGTATCCTTGAAAAGATATTTAGAGGGAGTAGATTGGGATCTTATTTTGAAGGAATAGGACGTACAAGGTAAATATAGTAGATTCCTCAAAATTTATAGAGTAGGAACCAATCTGTTTGTCCCAAGATATAAAACTGGAAATTTTACTAAGCAGAAAGATTGGTTTAATTTTAAATGCAAAAGAGCTTTGGGTAGGCGTGATGCAGCTTGGGCTAGATTAAGAAGAAGGAACACTGAGAGTAATCGGAATAAATATAAACAGGAGAGGAATAGATATGTTAACATAATTAGGCAAGTTAAAATGAACTATGAGAAGAACATAGTAAATAAATGTGAAAGTGATCCTAGATTATTTTATAAATATAAACAGTAAGTTGAAGGTAAAGAAACAAATTACTAAATTAAGAGTTGATGCTAGGACGTATGAAAATGTATCGGACATGTGCGAGGTAATGAATAACAAATTGGGGTCAGTTTTTACTAGAGAGGAAGGTTTTGACGAACCACAGGCGGGAGTACTGGAGAGTGGTCTTAGTAAGATTGAAATAACTAGAGATGAGCTGTTATCTGCGATGAGAGGACTTGAAGTAAGGAAAGCTATGGGACCGGATGAAGTGTCTGCCTGGGTTTTAAAGGAGTGTGCAGAGCAATTAGTGGAGCCAGTGAGGGACATAATTCAAGCTTCCTTAGATAAAGGACAGGTTCCTGTTGAATGGAAAAGAGCTGATATCATTCCGATATACAAGAATGGAAACCCTGAGGACCCTCTAAACTATAGACCAGTTTCACTTACTAGTATTGTATGCAAGATTTGTGAAAAGCTAATTAGGAAGAGATGGATGAAAATGTTGGAGAGAAAGAAGATAATAACCCCAAAGCAATTTGGATTCAGAGAGGGGACATCTTGTGTTACCAGTTTGCTATGTTATTACAGTAGGGTGATAGATGTACTCCAAGAAAGAGGCGGATGGGTGGACTGCGTCTACTTAGACCTTTCCAAAGCATTCGATAAGGTACCACATAAGAGATTGTTATCTAAGCTTGAGACGCTAGGATGTGTCAGGGGGAGTTTGCTGAAATGGATGGAGAGCTATTTAACAGATAGGGAAATGAGGACCAACATTAGAGGAACTTACTCATCGTGGCGGAAAGTTGAGAGTGGTGTGCCGCAGGGATCTGTGTTGGCACCTCTCATGTTCCTTATGTACGTGAATGACCTGCCGATAGGCATAAACTCCTACATGTCAATGTTTGCAGATGACGTAAAAATTATGAGACAAATAACAAATAAAAGTAGTTGTGAGGAGCTGCAAGGGGATTTAGATAAAATATACGAATGGAGCACCAAGTGGAAAATGAAATTTAATATAAGTAAATGCCATGTGTTAAATATGGGAAGAAGTGTGAATAGACCAAATTGGGAGTACAGGATGGGAGATAATATAATTAGCAAGGCCGAAAAAGAAAAGGATTTAGGGTTGATTATACAAGATAATTTGTCGCCAGAGAAACATATTAACAAGCTCTTTAGCGGAATGTATGCAATGGCCGGGAATATGAAAGTTGCTCTGTACTACTTGGATGAGACCATGGTAGCGAAAATTATGAAGAGTATGATTAGACCAAGATTGGAGTATGCAGCAGTGGTGTGGTCCCCGCATCTAAAGAAGCATATTCACAAGTTAGAAAGAATCCAGAGAGCAGTTACTAGATTGGTTCCAAGTCTCAGAGAGCTGCCATATGAAGGGAGGCTAGACAAATTAAATCTACCGAGTCTAAAAGAGAGGAGAGAGAGGGGAGACATGATAATGATGTACAAATGCACCCGGGGGCTGGAGAGGCTGGATAGGGAGGATATATTAATTATGGATACAGGAATAACTAGAGGCCACAGCTACAAAGTAAAAAGACCTACCTGCAAGAACGATATCAGGAAGTTTAGCTTCCCCTATAGATGTATTGACAAATGGAATGGGCTGGAGGAGGAGGTGGTAGGGGCAAGGAATATCCATATTTTCAAGAAAAAATTGGATAAAAAGTAGACTGAGAGACGGGACAACACGAGCTTAGCTCAACTCCTGTAAACTACAATTAGGTAAATACAATTAGGTAAATACACAAATTTAAAGATCGAGTGCTCCACACACATCCTAAAGGCGGCATTCCAGGCAACCCTGTTAAGAGCTCCCTCACTTGTCAGGTTCTTTGATTTAAGATCAGACCCACGTCTTTCTTGGTCTGCCCCTTGGTGCAGCTCCCTCCTCATTTATGGACTTTTTCGGATATTTTTGGATATACGAGGTTCTACTGTACTATACGTAGCGCCAGCGAACTTGAAATTATCTTCACCTCTTAACTTCTCATAACTCAAAATTAATTAAAGCAATTAGGCTGACGTTTCTATAATTTTGGAAGAGTCCACCAGGAAATATGTGTGGATATTTACAGCCAGTTTGCTCTAGGGAGTCTAGGCCCTTTTGAGTTACAAAGAGGTCAGGGATCAAGATTACAGTATTGTCAAGTTCGTTGGCACTACGTATAGCAACCTTTCTAGCTCACTCACTCATTCTCACTACAGTATCTCTCTTTCTCTCTCTCTATCTCTTACCAGCAGCCTTGATGACCCATGGTGCCGGGGTAGAACAGTCAATGATTCTGTCGGGAGGGTTGTTGAGAGGGAGTTTGGTGACCATGGGTAGAGTGCACACCTCCGTGAGGTACGTTGAGTCTAGCCACTCCTCACGCGACACCAACGACAGTCTCGGCAGGTCATGGAAGATGGTCTGGGGGGCCATGGAAGAAGGATAATTCAAATGTAAAACTCGCAAAACAAACAAACCAAAACAGAAACCGCACAATATAAAGACAAAAGAGCTTATCAAAATCACTACTGTATGTGGAAATAATGCATTGGAGATTTAGCAAAACAATATCATGAAATAATAAATTAAACAACTGTAAGTGAATCAATCAGTTCTTGCTGTTTTTATTGCAACTTTGGAGTATTTTGTCTGATATTTTGTCTGATATTAACCCCTTATTGGCGGCGCTCGACTTAAGTCGTGCACCAATTTGCAGCAAGTTAGGAGCATTATTAACCCTTCCTACCCGGGCTGCCTTAGGTAAGGACAGCGCGGCTGAAGGGCCGCTACCCGGTATGCCTTACCTAGGGCATTTGCTTGAAAGTGTGCTTTAAATTTCGCGCGGGCAAATTTTACTTTGCGAGGGCGACCGTAGCGCCACCAAGCCTCAACTACCACGCTTATCAGTTCCTACGTTGCCGCCATTGCGAGCTACAGCAAAAAAATTAATTCCGAAGCGTCCGATACTGTGCAATCTCCCGCGCATCCCAGTGCTACCCCGCTTGCAACATCTACGCCTCTGCCAACCGAGAAGAAAAAGAAACTAAGGAAAGTGAAACGTTTGCTAAGTGATAGTGCAATACAACGTGAACTTTTCAACCAGGATTTGAGCAGTGGTGAAAGCTCTGTGGACAAAAACCTCTATATTCAGAGTAGAAGTGGGAGCGAAATTGACGATTTTGTGGGATTTGGTGCTGATGACAATGTTGATTTATTTGAGGGGGGTGATAGTAGTGATGATCCTGATGTGGAAGTGGTGGAGGAAGGTGCTATTGAAGTACCAAGTGTGCTAGAGCCAACCCCTTCGCCTAGTTTCGTAGGTCAGGGTAGGCCTAGGCCTAGCCCTAGCCCTAGTCCTAGCCCTACGCCAGGACCTTCCCCTTTGCCTGCCCGTACGCCCTTGAAAGTGGTAAATACTTCTATAAACAGTCTTTAGTGAAAAGTGCAGCCAAGAAAGCACGCAGGGAGGCAGAAAAAGTGAGGGAAGGCGTAGATAGTGAGAGTGACGCCGACCCAGGCCTAGCAACCACCCGCATTCCTTTGTCCCGACGCCTTGACCCGGGACGCCGGGAGGGCCACCCACAGCCCTCGGCTTCATCTGTCCCTCAGGATGACCAAAGGGCCTCTACAAGTGCGCCATTGGCCTCCCACAGTGTGTCACCACAGGCCCCGCATCGTAGGTCCTTATTTCCTGCGGAAAAGTCCACGGCTAGCCGCAAAAGGAGCCCAACTCCCGAGGCCGAGGCTCCCATTGCTCAACCTCCCGCAGCCCCACGCCGCCGACGCCCGGTCTATTCTTCACCAGAGTTGTCTCCTGAAGAGGATGCTGACGACCCCAACATTGCCCCAGATGACCTGACGTCGCCTGAGGAAGAGGAAGAGGGAGTCCCGACAAGAAGAGTCAAAGGACCTCGAGGTCGTGGACGTGGTCAGCCTGCCGACGCCGCTGCCCCTGGGCCTGGGCCTGGGCGTGGGCGTGCAGGGCGTCCGCCTGGGCATCTGCGTGGCCAAGGGCGTGTGCCTGCTGCAGCTCCACGTCCTCGTCCTCGAGCTGCTGAAATGTTTGTGTGGTCAGATGGGGCGGATTTTGTGCCAGATTTTCCTGCCTTTGACGAGGTACAACAGGGTTCTGGGGTGTCACCAGCATATCCCTGTGGCCCAAATGCCACCCCCAGTGAACTTTTCTGTGGCTTCTATGACAATGAAGTCATGGAATACCTTGTCAAAGAGACAAATAACCACCAGGCTATCTGTTCAAACTTTCTTGGCAGGAAGACCAGTGCCAAGATGGTGGCATGGAGAGCTCTCACTGTGGCAGAATTATATGTGTTCTTGGCACTCACACTGCTGATGACACACATAAAGAAGCACGTTCTGGCCGACTACTGGATAACTGGCGACCTCACAACGACTCCAGCATTTGGCAAATTCATGTCAAGGGATAGGTACTTCGACATCCTCTCATATTTCCACCTGACAAATAACATGCATGTCCACGAGCCCGACACACTCTGGAAGATCAGGCAACTGTATGACATGATACGTCATCGGTTTTCCACCTACCTGATTCCATTTCAGAAGCTGTGCATCGACGAGTCTCTGGTCCTGTTCCGTGGTAGGCTGCACTTCCGACAGTATATCCCGTCAAAGAGACACCGCTTCGGCATCAAGCTCTTCGTCCTCTGCGACTGCAAGACGGGATATGTGCTCGACTTTATAGTCTACAGCGGCAAGGGTGGTGAGGTGGAGATTGACCCCCTCATTGGTTTCGGCGACGCTGTGGTAGAGAGGATGATGGAGAGGTACGTCCATGACAACCACGTCCTCTATACCGACAATTATTACACGTCGCCTATCCTCGCCAAGTACCTCCATGACCGCAAGACCGGAACTGTCGGCACAGTGAAGGGGAAGAGGAAGGGCATGCCAGCCTACCCAACCAAAACTAAGAAGACGGACATCTTCCATAAGAAGAGTGGCCCCATCCTCTCCATCCACTGGCATGACCAGCGCAAGGTCAACCTCCTCACCACATGCCACAAAGCAGAGATGGTCCCCACAGGGAAGGTGGACCGAAAAACGAAGAACCCTATCACAAAACCAGCTGCTGTTCTGGACTATAACCTGAACATGCACCTTGTCGACAAGTCCGATATGCAGATGGGCTTCATAGACTGCCTGCGAACATCTTGCAGGTGGTACAAGAAGTTTGTCCTGCATACAGTAGATATGTCTGTCCTCAACGCGTACAACATCTACCGTTTGAGGAGTCCAGTCATCAAGTACAGTACAAGAGCCTGCGGACCTTCCAAAAGCAGCTGATACATGAGCTCCTGGTAAAACATGCGGGTACACCAGGGAGGCCACTACAAGGACCAGGCATGATGGACAGAATAGGGTGTGCCGAGTTCTTGAGAAAGCACCAGCTCGTCCCCCTTCCTTTTCAGGGTCCTAACAGCCGAATAAGGATGCAGAAGAGGTGCTATGTGTGCACCCGCACAACTCGACGACCAAGGAAACCCACAAAAACCACTTGGCAATGCCTCGAGTGTCAGGTGGGACTGTGTGCTGGCACCTGCTTCAATGATTTCCACACTCTGGCAAACTATTGAAGTGTAAGTGACAGTGATAGTGACACTCAATAATAATAATAATAATATAACTATGTATAAGTGAAAGAGACACATAAGTAATAATAAGTGCCTTCAGAACAATATGAACAAGTGAAAGTGACACTAAAATATATATTCCTAACAATAAAGAAGTGAAAATTACACTATCAATTACCATAGTCCAGTATAAATAATCATAACTACTATAATAATGACTATAAAACTAAGTCTAAGTGAAAGAGACACACATAAGTAATAATAAGTGCCTTCAGAACAATATGAACAAGTGAAAGTGACACTAAAATATATGTTCCTAACAATAAAGAAGGGGAAGGGAGATCGGCAGGAGTGTTCAAGTTATAGAGGTATTAGTTTATTGTCAGTGGTTGGAAAGCTGTATGGCAGGGTGTTGATAGAGAGGATAATAAAGTGTACGGAAGTTGCAATAGGAGAAGAACAGTGCGGTTTTAGGAGGGGAAGAGGGTGCATGGATCAGATGTTTGCAATAAGACAGTTATGCGAGAAGTATTTAGAGAAGCATAAGGAGATATTTTGGGCTTTTATGGACTTGGAAAAAGCGTATGATCGTGTGGACCGTGAAGCAATGTGGAAGGTGTTAAGGATTTATGAAATAGGAGGAAATTTGTTAGAAGCAGTTAAGAGTTTTTATGAAGGGAGCAGAGCATGTGTGAGAGTAGGAAATGGTGAGTTGAGTGAATGGTTTGAGGTAAAGGTAGGTTTGCGACAGGGTTGTGTAATGTCACCATGGCTGTTTAATATGTTTATGGAGGGTGTGGTGAGGGAGGTGAAAAGGAGAACTATGGGAAGAGGATTGGGTTTAGTAGGAAAGAATGGTAGAGATTGGGAGTTGAATCAGTTGCTGTTCGCTGATGACACAGCATTGGTGGCGGATTCTGATGAGAAACTGCAGCGGGTAGTCAAAGAGTTTGGTGTGGTTTGTGGAAGGAGGAAACTGAAGGTGAACGTCAATAAAAGTAAAGTAATGGTGTGTAATAGGGGAGAGCATATGGTGAATCTAGATGTGAGGCTGGATGGGGAAATATTGGAACAAGTAGTGTTTTAAATATCTAGGAGGAACAATAAGCAGGAGTGGAGGTAAAACAGAGAGTGTGTGAAGGAAGGAAGGTTTTCGGAGCAATGGGAAGTATGTCTATCTATCTATCTATCTATCTATCTATCTATATGCTCAGGCCTAATCCCCATTTTGGGGGTAGCCGACTCAAGACAGAGCAAGAACAGGGAAAACACAAAAACAACATAAAACAAAAAATAAACACAGATAAAAAACACAAACTCACACACATCCAGGTCACCCAGGAAGTACAGTATGTGGAAGACGAGAAATCTCGGAGTGAAAGTAAAAAGTGCACTGTATCAAGGAATTGTTGTGCCAACAGTGATGTATGGGGCTGAGACATGGGCTCTGAAGAAAAAGGAGAAAAGAGGGCTGGATGTGATGGAGATGAGCTGCTTGAGGAGTATGTGTGGAGTTACTCGTAGAGACAGATTGAGAAATGAAGAGATACGTAGGAGAGTGGGGCAGCAGGAACATTTGTCAGCCAGAGTGGACAGAAGGGTGCTGAGCTGGTATGGTCATGTTGAACGAATGGGAGATGAAAGGCTTACAAAGAGAATATGTGAGTCAGGTACAAGGGGAGATAGAAGGGCAGGAAGACCCCCATTGAGATGGAGAGACTGTGTAAGAAAGGCTTTGGATGATAGAGGAATGACTATAGATCAGGCAGGGGAAGTGGTGGTGGACAGGAGTGAATGGAGAATGCTTGTGAATAGTTGAGTGAACATGTGGTCATTTGGAGTAAGGGGTCGGGCGCAAGTTGGACTAGATAATAGTCCATCAGGCGCCTGGCCCGGGGAGACGATTAATATGAAGGGTGTGGTGGGAGGGCTTGTGGCTTTGGCTCCGCTGCATGTCTGCCTGCCGAGATCGGAATCTCTCCGGGTGGTCAGGGGCCGGGGGAGTGCTGGAGCGATCTTGGTAACCCTGGTCTCTGGGTCTTCTCCTGGGTGACCTGGATGTGTGTGAGTTTGTGTTTTTTTTATCTGTGTTTATTTTTTGTTTTATGTTGTTTTTGTGTTTTCCCTGTTATTGCTCTGTCTTGAGTCGGCTACCCCCAAAATGGGGATTGGGTCTGAGCATATAGATAGATAGATAGATAGATAGATAGATAGATAGATAGATAGATAGAACAATAAAGAAGTGAAAATGACACTATCAATTACCAGTCCAGTATAAATAATCATAACTACTATAATAATGACTATAAAACTAAGTCTAAGTGAAAGAGACACACATAAGTAATAATAAGTGCCTTCAGAACAATATGAACAAGTGAAAGTGACACTATAGTATATATTCCTAACAATAAAGAAGTGAAAATGACACTATCAATTACCATAGTCCAGTATAAATAATCATAACTACTATAATAATAACAATAAAACTAAGTATAAGTGACAGAGACACAAATTACTTCAGAAAAATATATTTATTGAGTGAAAATATCATAATAACAATAATATATGGCATAATAAACAATAAAACCCTAAAAAATCGCTTCCCGCCATAATTCAAGGTAGAGCGACGAGTCAAAACGTTCGTCGTAGCCTGGGCCGCGGTTGAGCGTTCGGACGCGGCGAGGTAAATACGCGGCAAAAGTTACCTCCACTTCCATCACCATAACTCCGGAACTACTTGAGCTAGAAAGCTCTACTCAACGCCATTCTACGCGGCAAGGTAAGGCGCCCATTTTGACATATGTTTGATTAATGTAGGTAGTATATTAAGCGAGATTAGCCTTAGTTTACTTTTGTTGTGTTTTCAGCCAGATCGCCCGGATACAGCCTCCGTCCTTAAGAAAGGCAGCCCGGGGAAGAAGGGTTAAGGCTTTTAAAGGGTTAAAATAGAGTGCAAATGGCCGGGAGCACAGCGGGCCAGACAGCCGACTCCCAGGGCTTACCGCCGCCCATTAACTCATGTTCCCTGTGTTCTCGAGAGGCCGGCAGTGTAGCCAGTAGTGAGCATAGCTGGGAAAAATATACCGCTATATGCTAAACTCCCATGTTCGTGGCATCACTGCAAGAGAACCACGAGTGCTACGTAGCTCGTTCTGGTCTCATTTTGAAGCTTTTAGTGCCTAGTTTTTTGCTAAATAATGTTTTCTTCATGCAGATGCTTGATTTATCATGCAGGAGGCCTGAATATGCCCAAATGAGCCCAAAACACCCCGCTAGACAAGGGTTAAGCATTATTTCCACATAACGATTTTGATGAGTTCTTTTGCTTTTATCTTGTGTCGTCCCAGTTTTGGTTTTGTACATTTTGCAAGTTTTACATTATAAATACAACTTAAAAATTAAGCATAACTAGTTTAAATAAAATTGTCCCCTAATTAATCAACAGTTAAATAATGAAACAACATAAAATGAGGCAACTTTAAGTGAGGAGTCCCTGTATCGAGAAATCAACAGCTAAGAGATTGAAGTTCCCACCAGGTAGGGAAATAAAAAACGATACCGGCCAAACTACTGGGGAGATTGTAGGCACCAATCTAGCAAGGCAGTACTCAGGGGAAACCACATAGGCATATGATAAGGAGTTGCTGGAACTCCTGTTTCACTTACCTAGCTTTCCTCACTGTATCTATTTGAGCTTCACCTACACAGAGAGTTATCCCGCTAACTCTCACAAACACCTTCTATTAATTTCACTACACTTAACAAGCACACCACACTTTTTTCCAACACACTTAATTTACCTCTAACATATCTTGATTTCAGCTCTGTCACTCTTTCAACCTTGAAGGGGACACTTGCTGCATGCAGCTTTGACACTTGCTGCATGCAGCTTTGCCTTTTGTCTCCTTCATGCACAAAGAAAAGATAAATGTAAAAATAAATAATCTGCACCAACCTGAAGAGTGTAGTGCTGAAGAGGATGGAAGACTTTGAAGTAAAAGTCGTTGAGCATGTTGGTAGTGTTGCGAGCTGCGTTGCCTTGCTCAGCCACAAACTGTAAACATTCCTGCACTGCCCGATACTTCTCCAACACTTCCTGTACACCACACGTCTCACAGTGCTGCCACATCTTACGCAGTGATACCTGAAATAATCGCAACCTGTCTTAGTTTTTATAGGAGGGGGAACACATAAGATCTTTAACATACAGTTTGCAGCATATATATATTTACACCAGTTTGAATCATGTGAACCTTTAAAGCCAAATTCTGAAGCATCTGGGTTATAACAATGTATTGTATGGTCTCGTTTGTGTTCAATACTGATTCAAGTGAGCTGCGTTGCCTTGTTCAGCCACAAATTGGAGACATTCTTTTACTGCCCGATACTTCTCTTAGCCCTTTCACGCATTTATGATGCAGAGGTTGCCAGATTAGCAATAAGAAATAGAGTTCTCTCACTCTTATACTGTACAGTAAAACCCCTCCCAACCGGACTAATTGGGGGGAAACCCTGTCCGGAAGTGCCAAAATTCCGGATCTGGCGAGGTCCGGATAGGTCCCACACAAACCCCTATGAACCGGACAATTCCGGATGTCAGAGATAATTATGTCCGGTTCTCTAATTCGGACTACTCCGGATGACAGATATAATGAGGTCCGGATTGCTAACTTTGTACTGTCCAGTACCTTCCTAATCTAAATAAACTGGATCTGAAAAAAGAAATTAGTGTAATGTACATAAAATAAGAACCTATCTCTTTCTTACTGACCTGTATTGTAAGTGGAGTGGACAGTGAAGGTGGAGTAGAGTGTAGGGTGGAGTGGGTGGTAGTGGAGGTGCCATACAAAAACAATGATTGCAACTGTAGCACATTTTACATGTACTGAACACATTAGAACACTGAACACTTTTTGCCACTTAAAAACAGAACTGAGCTTTTTATGTTCTTACCACAGATATTGAGGCATAACTTAGCCTAATCAACTTTTAACCCCTTCAGCACCATGACGTAATTTTACCTTTATTCAGGGTAAAGTTAGACGATATTATGCAGTTTCAGAAGGACCTATGTTATTCAGAGACGATATTATACAGTTTCAGAAGGACCTATGTTATTCAGAGACGATATTATGCAGTTTCAGAAGGACCTATGTTATTCAGTGACGATATTATGCAGTTTCAGAAGGACCTATGTTATTCAGAAGGACCTATGTTATTAAGAGACGATATTATGCAGTTTCAGAAGGACCTATGTTATTCAGAGACGATATTATGCAGTTTCAGAAGGACCTATGTTATTCAGAGACGATATTATGCAGTTTCAGAAGGACCTATGTTATTCAGAGACGATATTATGCAGTTTCAGAAGGACCTATGTTATTCAAAGGGTTTATTGAGATTGTATTTACCCATTTCAGTCATAGAGATAGATTATAAGCTAAAGAAAATCGTCTAATGTTAACCAGAATATTCTATGTTGAAAATTACGTATTGGTGGTGAAGGGGTTAACAACCTTCTCACAAGCCTCACCAGCCTTCTCTCCATTCTTCTATCCACTCTCCGCTTCCTTGGAAGTCACAACATCACTATCCATCTTGGTGGGGCAGGGGAGTAGAAATAATAGCACAAACACGGGGATAATATCCAGATGACGCACGACGCTTGGGGCGGACCACCTGACTAGACGTAAACAATACTTTTGGCACGAATGGAAACTTACCCACAATGTTGTTCGGTCTTCAGTCCGGTGTTTTTCTTCTCTGCCATCCGGCCTTGTCCGGACTGGGACATATGGCCGAATATAAAGGTTGTTGTTGACCGAATAAAGCCTCATAAACTCCCCTGACATCCGGACTTGTCCAGATGTCTGAGACATGTGTCCGAACCCGAATGCCTGTCCGGAAGTCTTGGGATTCCGGATTGGAGGGGTCCGGATGGGCGGGGTTTTACTATTACCTCTCCAAAATTAGTTTTCTGCCCACAGCTAACTCAAAGACAACTGCAGAGGTTGATGTAACTAAACTAAAGGTTACTAAATACCCCTGATGGTAACAAAGGCTTTAAAGTATCCCCAATAGGCTCAAAATCGCGTTATATGCGTGAAAGGGTTAACACTTCCTGTACACCACATGCCAGTGTTGCCACATCTTACGCAGTGATACCTGACGCAAACGCCACCTAAGGGGGAGGGGGATGGTTGTTTTTTCTGGCTCCCCCTTCTCCCTCATGTTTAGCCCCTTTAGTTTTCAGATTTTAAGATGTTTGACCCACTAGTTGGCGATTATAAAACCTTTCACCCAATTTCTTCATCAATATTAAGACCTTTCGTGCCCTTTAGGTGTCGATTTCTTCCTGACGAGCGATAGCGAGCCAGTAATTTAGAAGGAACCGGCCTTTAGCCGGGAAATTTTTCTACTGAAAAATGTACAAATGTACAAATCTAGGAGGATCTTAGGGTGTTTTTTAAGCTTGATGGAGGTCTAGGGAGGAAACTAAAAGAAATAGCTACTGTTGTTGTTGTTCCCCAAGCTGCCTGGCCGAACAGCCCCAAGGCCCCGAGCAAGGCCAAGGCCATAATCGAGCGCCCCCACAGAACCCTCCCCACCGACCACAATAAAGCCTGGGTGACCGAAGCCACTCCATGGCGGGGAGCTGAGGAGGGTGCAGAAATGCCCGGGAAACCAAAGCCCCACCCAGGGCCCTGTGTCCCTCAGCAATTATGAAGAGAAAGTTGAGGGGCAAGGGAAAAATGTGACGCTTTGGCTTCCAATCTTGGTAGATTGGGAGGTCAATCCACGTTAGAGACGCCGTCACTTGAGATCTAGAAAATATATAAGTAAAAGGAACAGTCAGAGTAAGCTATGGGTATGGCAGAGATTGCTCAGTTCTCACTCTGATAGACCAGCCCATCACCACAATAACTACTGTAATTAAATGGACCACTAAAATGCCTTTCCCCCTAAAGTGTTAGTTTTGTTCGATGGGTGACCTATCAGATCTTTGATGTACAGTTCCCACCATATATAAAGTTACACCAGTTTGAATCACTTGAAACTTTAACCCTTTCCTTCCTAAACTTGATATAATCATCTAATAGTTGCCAAATATAACAAAAAGGACGTCACCGGTACAGTACGGGTTAACCAACAGAGACGATAGAAACAAGTCCATCACATTGTGGTGATGGGCTGGTCTATCAGAGTGAGAACTGAGCGATCTCTGCCATACCCATAGCTTACTCGGACTGTTCCTTTTACTTATATACTTTCTAGATCTCAAATGACGGCGTCTCTACCAAGATTGGAAGCCAAAGCGTCACATTTTTCATTTGCCCCTCAACTTTCTCTTCATAATTGCAGGGCCCTGGGTGGGGCTTTGGTTTCCCAGGCGTTTCTGCACCCTCCTCAGCACCCCGCCATGGAGTGGCTTCGGTCACCCAGGCTTTATTGTGGTCGGCAGGGATGGTTCTTTGGGGGCGCTCGATTATGGCCTTGGCCTTGCTCGGGGCCTTGGGGCTGTTCGGCCAGGCAGCTTGGAGAAGAACAACAACAACAAGTCCATCACATTTGGCTTGGTGAAATAAATATCTTTCTATCTATCTATTTACTCAGGCTCATTCCCCATTTTTTCTATTTTGATTTTTTTCCCCTGGGGGTCGCCAATTCGAGACAGAGCCCAAACAGGGATAACACAACAGAAAAACAATGAACACACAAAAACAAAACACACATTACACACACATCTAGGTCACCCAGCAGTAATACAATTTACAAACAAATATCTTGGTAACTATACCCTGTTCCAAGTAAGTAGACCAAAACTCTTGAACATTAGCCTCTACAGTATAACTGACAATCAACTAGAGTAATCCAGCTGATATTTCTACCATTTGGGAAGGGTCAGCCAAGGAATAGGTGTGTAAATTTACAACCTATTTGCTCTAGCCCATTTTGAGTTACAAAGGTTAGGGTTCCCAATTTCTGGCCTACCTATTTAGAACAGGGTATAATAAACCAATGTGTTTAACCCTCCCGATCATTATCACCACCAAAACCAGACTCACCCCAGCTAGCCACAAACACACATACACCAATTATAAAAGAGCTAACTGGGAAGCATTCACAAATGAGACAGAACAACACTTCACAACTCTAAACAGTACACCCATCACTAACATCAACAATGCTGTACACATACTCAATAAAACTATCCAAAACGCTGACAAGAAACACATTCCAAGAGGTAACAGAAAAAGACACAACCCCAACTTCACACCAGAAATTCAAAACCTCATCAGACAACGTGACATACTGAAACACTCCCCAGCACCCCACACACAAGACATCACACAACAAATTCAAGCACTCAACACCCAAACTAACAACAAAATACAAGAACAACAAAAACTAAATTGGAATAACTTCCTACAAACACTTGATCACAAAACAAACCCCAAAAAACTATACAAAACACTAAACAGCATCACACTTTCCAACAGCAACACAACACAATCACATGCTGCAATCACAACAACAGACTCTACTCCTTCATGTAAACAACAAGCAAACACTCTCATCAATCACTTTTCACATGTCAGCCACCTAAAACCTCACAAAGACGACCGACGTGTCATCCGACGTAAGAGACAATTCCCCACAGACCCTGACTATACACCCTTCACCAATCACCAGACAAAGCATATCATCAACAATCTCAAGCACTCACCCGCCTGTGGCCTAGACAACATAAGCAACATACACCTCAGACACCTGGGACCACAAGGCATACAAGCACTCACTAACATATCAAACTACAGCTATTCACACAACACAATACCAGACATTTGGAAGCATGGTATCATCATCACTTTCCCCAAACCCAACAAAGACCCCACGCTACCCTCCTCGCACCGCCCCATCACACTCCTTTGCTCCCCCTCCAAAGTCATGGAACGCCTAGTATTACAACTAATTACACCTGACCTACCCCTAGCTCCAACACAACATGGCTTTAGGCCACTGCACTCCACAAACACTCTTCTCACAGACCTTACACAAAGAGCTTTCGACGGCATCAATTCAGCTAGACCACCACACAGATCACTATTAGCCACACTCGACATTAGTAAAGCCTTCGATGCCATCCCCCGCCACAACCTAACAAACAAAATCTACAACACAAACATGCACAACAACACAAAACGGTGGCTGGCCAACTTCCTAGCAGGCAGATGTGCACACGTATCTTTTGCCGGTCAGTCATCTAAAATCAGAAACTTTCCAAACGGAGTCCCACAAGGATCCGTCCTATCGCCCGCACTCTTCAATCTGTACATGCACGATATAACTACACCCAATACGCCCCAAATAAACTTAGCCTCCTATGCAGATGACATAACACTCACATGCACACACCATGACCCAAAAAGAGCAACAGATCTCCTTCAACCCTATCTCAACACACTACATGGCTGGTGCACTACAAACAGACTTAATCTAGCCCCAGCCAAATCCACCGCAACCCTGCTCACAAGTTGGACAGGAGAACACGAATACATCCCTCAACTCACCATAAACAACACACCCCTAACACATACACACACACCCAAAATCCTAGGAGTAACATATGATACTCATATGACATTCAAACAGCACACCACAAACATTAAAAAGAAACTGACACCCAGACTTAACGCCCTCAGGTCACTTGCTCACACAAAATTTGGACACAACAAAGAAACTACCACCACAGTATATAAACAATACATAAGATCAGTGATGGAATACGCAAGCCCAGCCTGGGCTTCTAACCTAGCTGAAACACATCATAAGACCTTACAGACTATTCAAAACAAAGCCCTGAAGATCATTACAGGCTGCACAGCTACTGCACCCACAGATCACCTACATCAAGAAACCAAAATCCTCAAAGTCAAAGACCATCTGGACATGAGAGGCACTCAATTCCTGGCAGCAGCCTCCACGAACCAAGACCACCCACTAAACTACATGGCAACACACCCACAGACACCAAGAAATATCAAAACAACACCCAGCACACGGTATCACACACAATTATTGTCCTCTCTCCCTCCCTGCCCACCCCGAACCAACTTCCAGAAGCACATCCATACTCATATCTCTCACCGATCCATCCACTCACTCACAGACAACACACAGCTGCATGCACGACCTCCCGAAATCCATCCTTCCGAATCCTCCCTTCCTCGCGAGGACAGAGTCCACCTGGCCAGGCTGAGATGCGGACACCATCCAGCTCTCCTGAGCTATCAGAAGAGACTGGATGACTCCGTTGTCGACGCCTGCCCGGGATGTAACACAGCACCCCATACCATTAAACACATCATAGAAGACTGCATTTCACACAACCACTTACGCCAACAACACAATCTACACTCAATGAGAGCTCTGTGGGAAAGCCCGATCGTGGCCATGGCCTTTCTCAGGGACTCGGGGCTGTTCGGCCAGGCAGCTTAGGGAACAACAACAACAACAACAACCCAGGGAGTGCAATAAGCTTTCCGGAAGGCACCGTATTTAAACATGTGTGAATAAAAACCTTCAAATACCGTACCAGTGATGGGAAATTTCTCAAAATTGGGTGACACATAGAAAGTAGTAGTACAGTATCTCCCTATACCTCATCCTTCTTTAAGCTCCCCCCCCCCACCCTCAACTTGACCTTATATTTTTCCCATTTTTGCACAGTTCATGAGTTAATCTATCTTCCAAAGCACTAACCTGAGCGTAGAGCCTAGTGTTGAAGTGTTGAGCCATACACCAAGGTAGTGTGAGCTGCAGGGCATCACCCAACAGTTGGGGATCCTGAGAGCAACATGCCACGTGGGTCACTGCTGCCAAGAAAGACCCCACACAACCCACGCGCTCCTTGGTCGCCTGGGGAGGGAGTGGGAAACCTTGAATCAGTACCATACTATTTTTGTCGACTTTACAACTACTCTTACATGACTATTTACAATTTTACCAACACACCTATACTATGTTAGATGCAGGAATTGCCACCCCAAAATGTTTATGGGTCGGCCCAGGGCTCGAACCCGGGTCCTCATGCTTGCAAAGTCGAACACTCCCACCACTAGACCAAGAAAAGTACTCCACTTAGCCTGATAGCTCAAACTATTTTCTACATCCAGTTCCGTTTATGCTCACTGCCACAACTGCTGGTATTACAGGAGATGGAGAATAAATTACAGAGGGTGTCTTGGGAGTTATGTACAGTATCTTGTTGAGACTGTACTTCAATACTACAATATTGACTCCATTTATACACATAACTGTAGATACCACTTGAATTGTATTACAGTGCCTCAAATTAACTCTGAGCCTCCTCCAACACACTGCTCAATCCAAGTTTTTGAACCAGACCTGAAGGTTTCTTAATCCTCACTTCCAAAGAACTGGATTCAAGATGTTGGAATCTGCAGCCTTCCCTCAGGGGATATCTAGGGGCTAGAAATACATACAATATACTTTGCATACAATGGTGTTGTTGTTGTTGTCGTTCCCTAGGCTGCCTGGCCGAACAGCCCAGAGTCCCTAAGGAAGGCCATGGCCACGATTGGGTTTTGCCACAGGGCTCTGAAGGAGTGTAGATTATGTTGTTGGCCTAAGTGATTGTGTGGAATGCAGTCTTCTATGATGTGTTTAATGGTATGGGGTGCTGAGTTACATCCTTTGCAAGTGTCATCGAGGAAGCCATCCAGTCTCTTCTAATAGCTCAGAAGAGCTGGATGGTGCCCACATCTCAACCTGGCCAGGTGAACTGTCCTCGCGAAGTAGGGAAGATTCGGAAGGATGTATTTCGGGAGGTCGTGCCTGCAGCTGCATGTTGTTGTTGAGTGATTGGATGGAACGGAGAGAGATATGAGAATGGATGTGCTTCTGGAAGCTGGTTTGGGGTGGGCAGGGAGTAAGAGATGATAGTATTTGTGTGTGATATCGTGTGCTGGGTGTTGTTTTGTTTTTACTAATTCCTTGAACGTGACGATAGTGCGTTGTTATATGTGTGATTAGTTTGCTTGGGAAACAGATTAACTTGCTCATGTAGTAATGTACACCCTATGTCAGGGGTGTTAAACATGCGGCCCCCCTCCCTCTAGCATGCGGCCCGCAAACCAGTTCGGCCAAGTAGTGTCAAATATATATTGCATTTTCTTCTAGACATAATTAGTATTTCTTAAATATATTATATGTTGGTACTTTTTTAACATAAGGTCTAATTCTAGGAAGTTTTGTGAGAGTAAGAAGCTTAAAGTAGAGTAAATACTCTTTCACCCTTAGACATTCTTCTTAAGCTGAATAAAATTGTCAACGGGTTTTTGATATGCTCAATTCAGGGCCAGTGGGACGTTTCTTGCAATCATTGTCAGTATGAGGCCAAGGCTACAGGAATAGAACACAACTAGTGCAACAGGTGCCACAGTTGCCGTAAATTCTTATTTAAGAACATAAGAACATAAGAACATAAGAAAATGGGAGTCTGCAGAAAGCCGATTGGCCTAAGCAAGGCAGATCCCTGTCCCACACAACCCCAATTCATTACAAAGCCCAATTATAGGCTTCACACTCTAATACCCTGAGGATCATCTTACCAAAACGGTTAGAGATTAACGCAGGATTACGGAGGTCTGCAGAGCGCTGATTGGCCCAACCCGGCTGATCCCCCTTCACACCCAACCCTTCTCGTCCATATGCTTATCCAATTTTATCTTAAAGCTCCCTACAGTTTTAGATCCCACTATAGCACTTGGTAGTCCATTCCACCCGTCTACAACTCTGTTACCAAACCAATACTTGCCTATATCTTTTCTGAAACGAAATTTATCTAATTTGAAACCATTGGTACGAGTTCTTTCGCTATCACTGAGCTTTAGTACATTTGCCATGTCCCCTTTGTTAATCCCACTAACCCACTTGAACACCTCTATCATATCCCCTCTAACTCTGCGTCTCTCTAACGAATGTAAACCTAATTTCTTCAACCTTTCTTCATACGAAAGATTTCTAATATTATGGATCATTTTTGTCATTCTACGCTGTACTCTCTCCAATGAATCTATGTCCATTCTGTAATAAGGACACCAAAATTGGACAGCATAATCCATATGGGGTCTCACTAATGACAAGTAAAGTTTTAAGATAACATCAGCAGTTCTGTTACTCACACTCCTAGAGATGAACCCGAGAATCCTGTTTGCCTTATTACGAACGCCTATACACTGTTTTCTAGGCTTCAAATCATTGCTAACAAACACACCTAGATCTTTCTCGCAGTCTGAATTTTCTAATTCTAAATTAGCTAGTTTATATTTAACATTTGTTTGCATCTTCCCTATCTTTAATACCTTGCATTTGTCAATGTTAAACTTCATCTGCCAATTTACTGACCATTCATGTAAGGTATCTAGATCCCTTTGGAGGCACTCTATATCGCTATCTGAATCAATTGATCTCCCTATTTTAGTATCGTCTGCGAATTTACTTATCCTACTAGTTATACCTAAATCTAGGTCATTTATGTATATAAGAAACAACAGGGGACCTAATACCGATCCCTGGGGGACACCACTTTTGACTGCTCCCCATTCTGACTTGGTACCATTTATGCTGACTCTCTGCTTCCTACCAATTAGCCATGACCTAATCCATCCTAACAACGCCCCACCTATTCCATGTGCCTCAACCTTTCTCATCAATCTCTCATGAGGGACTCTGTCGAAAGCTTTACTGAAATCTAAATATATAATATCATATGACTTGTCATTATCTACTGCTTCATATACCTCTGAGAAAAAAACTAAGCAAATTAGTAAGGCAAGACCGTCCCTGAGTGAATCCATGCCGAGAAGAATTGATTAAGCCTCTGTTCCCGGAAGGGCTCTTGAACGCCCATAAAAAAGCATACACGAGCTGCCCGGAAGGGCTCTTTAATGCCCAGTGGTTGAAAGCCTGTGAGCTTGGTGTGCGAGGCGTCGGTCCGACGCATGTAAACAACAGCCGGCTGGACCGACGCCCCGCATCTCCGGCCACAAGAAGGAGAGCGTCGCTTGTTCGTGTGTGCCTGTATGTTGTTGTTAAGTATCGAAAAGTAGTGTAAAGTGGCTGTTGTTGCCGTAAGTTATCTCCAATGAAATCATCATCACAACTGAACCAGTTGACTTAGAGAGCTCTACTTAACACCATTCTACAGGTAAATAACACAGTTACGCGGGAATGTGGGAAGCAGTCAGAATAACAAAGATACGGTAGCCTAGCCTAGACGTTTTTCGGCCAAAACACCCGGGCTTCGGGGAATATTTATGTAATGCGTAGCCGGGGCTGGAGGGTTAATTAATATATTTATATGTTTTTTTTAATCTATCTATCTATCTATTGCCTGACGCCGCGATCCCCGAAGGGGTGGCCACGAACGAACCGCCCCCATGCACCTCTGTCCCCAGTCAGTCGACGCCCCTCCCCCCAACCAGCACCGCCTTCGTTCATGTAGTTCCTCACTCCATCCTTCCACCTCATATTCGGTCTACCTCTCCCCCTCTGTCCCTCCACCTCGCTCTCGTACACCCTCTTAGTCATTCTCTCACTTTCCATACGTTCCATATGGCCGAACCATCTCAAGTTGTTCCTTTTCACACTTTCCAGCACATCTACCTCCACACCACACCTCCTTCTTACTTCCTCATTAGTCTGTCTATCCCTCCATGTAACTCCGCACGCACTCCTTAAGTAATTCATTTCCACTGCTCTCACTCTTGGTCTGAGTCTCTCAACCAACGTCCATGCTTCGCTTCCGTAAG
Source organism: Paralithodes platypus (assembly GCA_032716605.1). Taxonomy (NCBI): domain Eukaryota; kingdom Metazoa; phylum Arthropoda; class Malacostraca; order Decapoda; family Lithodidae; genus Paralithodes; species Paralithodes platypus. The sequence continues at coordinate 696,886 of CM064557.1, read as the reverse complement.
TCAGTGTCGGGATTACCACACTGTCATGCAAGGACTTCTTCACTTCCATACTGACCACCCTATTTCTTGTTACTGCTTTTAGCGTTCCTACAACCCTCTTCCCCTGTTGTACCCTCTCCCGCACCTCTTCATCCATAGTCCCATCTTTACTCAACACACTGCCCAGATACTTAAAAGAGTTGACAATCTCCATAGCCTGACCGTTCAGCTTCACCTCACACTCTGTGATATTATTTTTTTAATATTTTCTGAAATTGTTAAATCTGGATAATATGAAGCATTTATTTTAATTTATATTAGGACGGGTGGAGGCATTACCGGTATATTATATCTGGCCTGCTACATTAACCCCTTCTCTACCGGCAACGTCTTTTTAACTTTAATCTGACTACTATTTGACGATTGTTTTCAGTTTTCAAAGGGCCTCCAGCAATTGATAGGCTTCGAACTATCTCACTTATTTATATTTACTACCACAGATCCTTCTTAAACTGCACAAAATACTCTAAACATAGCTACAATAAAATATAAGAGACATCGCCGGTACAGAAGGGGTTAATGCGGCCCTACAATATTGTACCGTGTCAAATTTGGCCCGCCAGAGCAAATAAGTTTGACACCCCTGCCCTATGTGGTGGATTGTGTTCTTTTATTTATAAATTATTATTTTGCTTAAGCGTTGTTTCCACATAGCGATTTTGAGTAGTTTGTTTTGTCTTTTTACTGTGTTTGTCCAAGTTTTGGTTTGTTTATTTTGCAAGTTTTACATTATAATTCCTGGGTGTCTGTGGGTGTGCTGCCATGTAGTGAAGTGGATGGTGTTGGTTTGTGGAGGCTGCAGCCAGGAATTGAGTGCCTCTCATGTCTAGGTGGTCTTTGACTTTGAGGACTTTGGTTTCTTGATGTAGGTGATCTGTAGGTGTAGTAGATGTGCAGCCTGTGATGATTTTTAGGGCTTTGTTTTGAATGGTCTGCAAGGTCTTGTGGTGTGCTTCAGCTAGGTTAGAAGCCTAGGCAGAGCTTGCATATTCCATCACTGATCTTATGTATTGTTTGTATACTGTGGTGGTAGTTCTTTGTTGTGTCCAAATTTTGTGTGGGCAAGTGACCTGAGGGCGTTAAGTCTGGGTGTCAGTTTATTATTTATGCTTGTGATATGTTGTTTGAATGTCATTAGAGCATCATATGTTACTCCTAGGATTTTTTTTCTTTTTTTGTGTGTTAGGGGGGTGTTGTTTTTGGTGAGGTGCAGGGTGTTTTTGTATTCAGCTGTCCAATTTGTAAGGAGGGTTGCAGTGGATTTGGCTGGGGCTAATTTGAGTCTGTTTGTAGTGCACCAGTCATGTAGTGTGTTGAAATAGGGTTGTTGTTGTTCCCCAAGCTGCCTGGCCGAACAGCCCCAAGGCCCCGAGCAAGGCCAAGGCCGTAACCGAGCGCCCCCACAATAAAGCCTGGGTGACCGAAGCCACTCCATGGCGGGGAGCTGAGGAGGGTGCAGAAACGCCCGGGAAACCAAAGCCCCACCCAGGGCCCTGTGCCCCTCAGCAATTATGAACAAAATGTTGAGGGGCAAAGGAAAAATGTGACGCTTTGGCTTTCAATCTTGGAAGATTGGGAGGTCAATCCACGGAAGAGACGCCGTCACTCGAGATCTAGAAAATATATAAGTAAAAGGAACAGTCAGAGTAAGCTATGGGTATGGCAGAGATCGCTCAGTTCTCACTCTGATAGACCAGCCATCACCACTAAATAAATAGGGTTGAAGGAGATGTCTTGCTCTGACTGAGTCTTGGTCTGTACATGTGAGTGTTATGCTGTCTGCGTAGTAAGCTATATAAATTTGGGGTGATTGGGGTGTGGGTATATCATGCATGTGTAGATTGAAGAGCGCAGGCGACAGGACGGATTCTTGCGGGGCTCCGTTTGTGAAGTTTCTGATGTTAGATGACTGACCGGCAAATGATACATGTGCATGTCTGCATGCTAGGTAGTTGGCCAGCCACCTTGTTGTATTGTTGTGCATGTTTGCATTGTAGATTTTGTTTGTTAGGTTGTGGAGGATGATGGCATCGAAGGCTTTACTAATGTCAAGTGTGGCAAACAGTGCTCTGTGTGGTGGTCTGGCTGAGTTGGTGCTGTCAAAAGCTCTTTGTGTAAGGTCTGTAAGAAGAGTGTTTGTTGAGTGTAGTGGCCTGAAGCCATGTTGTGTGGGAGCTAGGGGTAGAGCGTGTGTGGTCCATTGTAGTATGAGGCGTTCCGAGACTTTGTAGGGGGTGCAAAGTTGTGTGATGGGACGGTGTGAGGAGGGTAGCGTGGGGTCATTGATGGGTTTGGGGAATGTAATGATGACACCATGCTTCAATATGTCTGGTATTGTGTTGTGTGAATAACTGCAGTTTGATATGTTGGTGAGTGCTTGTATGCCTTGTGGTCTGAGGTGTATGTTGCTTATATTGTCTGGACCACAGGCGGGTGAGTGTTTGAGATTGTTGATGATGTGCTTTGTCTGTTTGTTGGTGAAGGGTGCATAGTCAGGGTCTGTGGGGAATTGTCTCTTACGTCGGATGACATGTCGGTCGTCTTGATGGGGGCTTTGGTGGCTGACATGAGATAAGTGATTAATGACAGTGTTTGCTTGTTGTTTATATGAAGGGATAGAGTCTTTTGTTGTGATTGCGGCATGTGATAGTGTTACTGTTGGAAAGTATGTTGCTGTTTAGTGTTTTGTAGAGTTTTTTGGGGTCTGTTTTGTGATCAAGTGTTTGGAGGTAGTTATTCGAGTTTAGTGTTTGTTGTTGTTGTTGTTGTTGCTATTCCCCAGGCTGTCTGGCCGAACAGCCCCAAGGTCCCGAGCAAGGCCATAAACGAGCGCCCCCACAAACCCCTCCCTGCTTACCACTAATAAAGCCCGAGTGACCAAAGCCACTCCAAGGCGGGGAGCTGAGGAGGGTGTGGAAACGCCCGGAAAACCCAAGCCCCACCCAAGGCCCAGTGCCCCTCAGCAATTATGAAGGGAAAGTTGAGGTGCAAAGGAAAAATGTGACACTTTGGCTCCCAATCTGCCAACCTCTAGGTTGGCAGTAGGGAGGTCAATCCACGGAAAAGACGCCGTCACTTGAGATCTAGAAAATATATAAGTAAAAGGAACAGTCAGAGTAAGCTATGGGTATGGCAGAGAACGCTCATCTCTCACTCTGATAGACCAGCCGATCACCATAGTGTTTGTTGTTAATCTGTGTGTTGAGTGCTTGGATTTGTTGGGCGATGTCCTGTGTGTAGGGTGCTGGGGAGTGTTTCAGTGCGCCGCGTTGTCTGATGAGGTTTTGAATTTCTGGTATGAAGTCGGGGTTGTGTCTTTTTCTGTTACCTCTTGAAATGTGTTTCTTGTCAGCGTTTTGGATAGTTGTGCTGAATGTGTGAACATCATTGTTGATGTTAGTGATGGGTGCGCTGTTTAGGGTTTCAAAGTATTGTTCTGTCTTGTTTGTGAAAGCTTTCCAGTTGGCTCTTTTATAGTTAATGTATGTGTATCTGTGGCTAGCTGGGGTGAGTCTGGTTTTGATGGTGATAATGATCAGGAGGTGGTCGGAACCTAAGGTTATAATCACCCTCCAGGATGTTGTGGGGGCGAGTTCTGGGGAGCAAAAGATGATATCTGGAGATGATGAGTGGAATAGGGCTTGGTGGGGAATATGGGTACTGGTACTGTATGTTGATGGATGTCATTAAGGATTAAAAGGTTATCTGATTGGCGTTGTAGGACTAGCCCTCACTCTGTGTCAGGGTTATCGACAAATCAGGCCGACGTCTTGGCATTGAAGTCACCACCCAGGATGATGTGTGGAGTGTTTGTGATTTGTTGTAGTTGTGGTCTGTAGTCATTGGGTACTGTATGGCATGTTTAGGAGGGGGGGGGGGGAATGTATGAATTTATGATGGTTATGTTGGATTTATTGCCAGTGCGTATTTTGATGGATTGTATTTCTGTTGTGTTATTATGTGGGGGGAGGGATTTGGTATGCGCACTGGTGTCTGTAAAAGTTATTTCTTTTTTAATATACAGAGAACTGCCATATGAAGGGAGGCTAGACAAATTAAATCTACCGAGTCTAAAAGAGAGGAGAGAGAGGGGAGACATGATAATGATGTACAAATGCACCCGGGGGCTGGAGAGGCTGGATAGGGAGGATATATTAATTATGGATACAGGAATAACTAGAGGCCACAGCTACAAAGTAAAAAGACCTACCTGCAAGAATGATATCAGGAAGTTTAGCTTCCCCTATAGATGTATTGACAAATGGAATGGGCTGGAGGAGGAGGTGGTAGGGGCAAGGAATATCCATATTTTCAAGAAAAAATTGGATAAAAAGTAGACTGAGAGACGGGACAACACGAGCTTAGCTCAACTCCTGTAAACTACAATTAGGTAAATACAATTAGGCAATTAGGTAAATACAATGATGTAATGTCCTACACCATTACAGTCAACCCTCGCATGGGCGGACCCCAGTTGACCGGACTTCGGTTTGTGCGGACCCAACAGCCAATGCGGACAAGTCCCCAAAAGTCTGGATCGGGCAAAAGACCGTTAATTTAAAAGTTGTCCGGTATTTTAATAGTTCGTGTTTGTCTATCGCTCACTTCCCCCTCTGCAACTCTCTATCTATCTATCTCTCTAATGCATCTACTTAACTCCCTTATACATTAACATAACTATGTCTTATTTGGTATTTTTTTAATCTATGAATCATTTCTAATACGATGGAATTGAAAACAATATTACCCTTCTAACACACAAATAATAAAATGAAAACGAGAGTAAATAAACATTTCTCCTTTGTCTTTCAGAAACATAAGTCTGTCTCATATACAGATGTTAGTATTTTATCGCTCGCTCGCCCCTAGCCACTCTCTCTCTATCTATTTATCTCTCTAATGCATCTACCTAACTCCCTTATACAGTGGAGCCCCATCCTAGCTGCTAATCGGTTCCGCAGAAATAGAGCTAGGATTGAAACATCCAAGATCGGGGCACTGTTCTTATGGGGAAAATTCAATCGGTTCCGTGCTCATGCCAAAATTTGCGTCTTTTTCTATTTTTTGCCTATGAAAACATGTTTTATTGTACACAAATTAAATTTTATGCATTATACTGTATCATATAATACACCATAGAATAAGTTTTTAATAACTAGAAAAAAAAAGGCCCAATATCTAAACAATTACCGCACTTTTTCCCAGTGTTAGGCTATGAAAACATGTTTTTTGTCTAGGCTACATCAAGTAGCCTAGGCCTAAATCTTATGCATTGTAAATAATAATGTAGACATGGCTAAATGACAGTCCTAACCATAAATACTGTAGATTGGGGCATTGTTTCTATCATGCGAAAATTGTTAGGCCTAGCCTAGGCCTAGGTTCTAAATTCGTCCAGCCACCCCTCAAGTACCCATTTCGCCCCAAATACATCCAATAAATACATATTATGAGGAAAAGACGTATAAATATGTATTATGAGAAGATTACTTACCACACAGATTTTATTATAAATCATTGTCATATTTAGCCTAGCCTAGGCTAACATCGTCTATGCTAGGCAATTCAATCGCTTTCGTCCGACATGGACTGGTCTTTGCTGTGTTTTGAGCATGAAATTCCTTCATTGCTACCACCAGGCCAACCATCCTTATCACTAGATGTACTAGAGGTTATAATAAACGCGAGATAGGGGTTCAGGCACAAAAAGGCTTGCAAACAGTTGTTTTGTCAACACAGATACTAGCTCAACTGCAAGCGTCTGCTTAGTGATGACGTCATACAAAGATGGCGGCATCTTGCGCATTTGACGGATCCGGATCTCGGATTCACTCGGATTTAGTCTCTAAACGGCAAGCTACTGGCAGATTCTTTCGTTATGTTAAAACAAAATTATTGTTTTTGTTTGTTTTCTAGTTTTATGTCGAGATTTTCGTTATTTTTGCTTTTTTTCGGGTTTCGGCTGGGATTTTGATGCGAGGAATGAGGCTTTTGGCGCGAGAATTGAAATGGGGAATATTTGGTGTGTGGTGCGAGAATTGAATCAACGAAGACCGGTGTAGCGAGGATGGGGGCTCCACTGTACTGTACATTAAGATTCATACTTCAGATCCATCAAACTACAGACCAATAGCTATTACTTCCACTCTTGGTAAAGTCTTTGAAATTATATTAAATAATCACATAATTAAGCATCTTGAGAATAATAAATTAATCAGTGATAGGCAATATGGTTTTAGACGATGTCGATCAACTGCAGACATTCTTTGCCTTCTTACGCATCAAATCAACCAAGCTACAGACCAACATGGTGAAACACATACAATAGCACTGGATATATCAAAGGCATTTGATAAGAGTCTGGCATCAATCCTTATTGTCGAAGATGTCACACTACGGCCTTGCATCATTAGTTCCACTAATTTCTTCTTATCTTCATAACAGAAAAATATGTGTAATGGTAGATGGCCTGTATTCTCAATTTCACTCAATAAATGCTGGTGTTCCCCAGGGATCAGTTTTGGCCCCAACTCTGTTCCTCATTCATATCAATGATCTCATATCTACCACTCATAATCCAATACATTCCTACGCAGATGACTCAACACTCCACAGTTCCTTCACATTTACCAATTCTTTCACCCAACCCGATCTTATAAATTCAAAAATAAACACTGCAATTTCTCTGAACCAGGACCTTTCTAGAATGAATGAATGGGGACAAAAGAATCGAGTTTCCTTTAATGCACAGAAAACCAAGTACATTCAATTTTCTAACCGACAGAATCTCACTGACTCCCATATATTTTATAATAATGTAAATATTCCCACTTCCCCTAGTATTGACATTCTCGGTGTAACATTAACTACTAACTTGAGCTGGACACATTATGTTAGAAGCATTGCTAAGAATGCCTCTAAAAAACTGGGACTCCTGTACAGAGTTCGAGAATTCTTCACTGACGAGCAGTTGGCCATAATATATAAAAGTCATGTGCGTTCTCAGATGGATTACTGTTCACCTCTGTGGAGTGGTTGCATTGAGGCAGTTGGACAAAATTCAAAATAAAGCTATTAGATTAGCCTAATCAATAACCCTGCAATCACACAGGACCTTCCTACATGATCCATAGGGCGGGTGCCCAACCCCGAAAGGAGTTGAAATAGGGGAGCTATCCCCCCGCCAAAGGCGGCTTTCTAGGGCCTTTCCTAGCTGATGCTGATAGGATTGGGTTCTAGTCATGTGGTGATGGGCTGGTCTATCCGAGTGAGAACTGAGCGACCTCTGCCATACCCATAGCTTACTCTGACTGTTCCTTTTACTTATATATCTTCTAGATCTCAAGTGGCGGCGTCTTTTCCGTGGATTGACCTCCCTACTGCCAACCTAGAAGTTGGCAGATTGGGAGCCAAAGCGTCACATTTTTCCCTTGCCCCTCAACTTTCCCTTCATAATTGCTGAGGGGCACAGGGCCTTGGGTGGGGCTTTGGTTTCCCGGGCGTTTCCGCACCTTCCTCAGCTTCCTGCCTTGGAGTGGCTTCGGTCACCCGGGCTTTGTTAGTGGTAAGCAGTGAGGATTTTGTGGGGGCGCTCGTTTATGGCCATGGCCTTGCTCGAGACCTTGGGGCTGTTCGGCCAGACAGCCTGGGGAACAACAACAACAACAACAACAACAACAACAACAACAACATTATCCATACGAAGAAACGTTGCATCCCTTGTATTATTCTACAGATATTTTCACATAATTGTTCCGAGGAACTTGCTTCAATTGTGCCGCCTCTCCACATCTTTCCCCGTAGAACTAGGGCAGCTGAGAGCGTCCATGAATTTACATTTTCTCCTCCACAATGCAGAACTTCTGCTTATCAAAATTCATTTATCCCTAGAACTACTACTCTTTGGAATTCACTTCCCTCGAGTTGCTTTCCACAAACTTACAATCTATAAAAGTTTAAATCCAGTTGTTACAAACATTTTATGAATGGAGGATGCCTTTAGGCACATGGACCTTTTTGTTTTATCTGTGTTTTTCCTTCCTCCGTTCATTGTCTCTTTTAAAAAACAAAAAACAAAAAACATAACTGTCTTATTTGGACTTTTTGTAATTTATAAATCATTTCTAATGCGATGGAATTGAAAACAATATTATCCTTCTAGCACACAAATAATAACATGAAAAAGAGTCAATAAAAAAGTCTCCTTTGTCTTTTCAGAACCAATTAAGTCTGTCTCATAATAGTTCGTGTTTATCGCTCACTCCCCCTCTGCAACTCTCTCTTTCTATCTATCTATCTCTCTATCTCTCTAATGCATCTACCTAACTCCCTTATACATTAAGATAACTATGTCTTATTTGGACTTTTTGTAATCTTTGAATCATTTCTAATGCAATGGAATTGAAAAATATAATATCCTTCCAGCACATAGATAAACAATACATAAGATAGTCAAAATATTTCAACCCCTCTTGCTGTGTGAGGCGCCGAGCTTCAGGGACCGAAGATTTATGTTCGATAGATTTTTTTTTTTTTTTTTCCCCATGGTATACACAAAATGATGGGGAAATATTGTAACATGTTTTTAATTGACATTTGTGTCGTTTTTGCTGATTATGAGTTGGTGGAAAAAAAAATCTTTAATTCCATCATATCGGAAATGATTCACAGATTATATAGAGACCAAATAACATACACTTTTAAGTGTGTTCAATAGTTTTGCATTATCAATAGGGTGTAGCACAAGGCTTATCAACATCATCACAGTAACGGGGTCGGGGAGGGGAGGGAGTAGGCCTACAGCGGCGGGGAGATATATATATATATATATACTGTTTAGTTTAGTTTAGTTTAGTTTTGTAGATGTTTAGGTGACAATCACCACGGTCGATCTGGGGATCCGCCGCTAATGAGCTCGTCCTGGAATCTTTACGACTCTGAATCTTACGATTCTTTACAGGACTGAACATGCCATTTTTATCGGCAATAGCTCAGAGAAGAGTGTTGAGAGGGGAGAAGGGGTGTTGGAGAGAGAGGAAGGTGTTGGAGTGGCTTTGTTATGTGTGTTTTGTATGTATACGTCGTCAGGATGTCCCCTGACTGGGTGCAAGCATGTGAAACATGCTAGGACGTACTACCGCACCCACTAAATGTCAGCCGTGGCAGGGATTCCATCCCGGGTCTTTCAGATTCACACGCGAGCGTGCTCACCACTTGACCACCACGGCTTAATATATATATTATATGTACAGTATATATTTTTTTTATTTTTATTTTTTTTCATGTGAAATTTATCATATTAATGACAAATACGACCCTTATTATGTTTTCAGGGACAGTACAGCACATAGTAATTACAGTAATATTAACACAATAATTAAAAGGCACAGGCTTCAATTCATCCTAAAATCACTTAAAACCGAGCGAGAGAACATTGTAAACCGGACACAAATCTATTTCCAATGTCCGGACTTTTTCAATGTGCGGACAAGGGTCCCCCCCTATTAGTCCGCACATTCGAGGGTTGTCTGTACATTGTAATGACTCAGATGGGGTTGCCTTTCAGCAGTTGGACAATAAAGTCCTGCTATAACACAGCCTCACTATGTCATCACTGTGGCTAATATTGATATTTACCTAGTTGTTGTTGTTGTTCCCCAGGCTGTCTGATCGAACAGCCCCAAGGTCCCAAGCAAGGCCAAGGCCATAACCGAGCTGAGAAGGGTGCGGAAACGCCCGGGACACCGAAGCCCCACCCAAGGCCCTGAGCCTCTAAACAATTATGAAGGGAAAGTTGAGGGGCAAGGGGAAAATATGACACTTTGGCTACCGGTCTGCCAACCTCTAAATTAGCAGTAGATAGGTCAATCCACGGAAAAGATGCCACCACTTGAGATCTAGAAAATATTTAAGTAAAAAGAACAGTGATGATGATGATGCAGTTTTTACCACCATACACTCCCTGCTGAATAGCAAGGCTAGGGTGGGTGCCCTGATGAATCAGGGACTTAGTGAATAGTTGCCACAGATTGCTAGACCGCGCCATTCACCAACAGCACTGACATCTGCCAATAACTCACTGGCTGGCCCGAGGCTCGAACCGTCAACCTCACGGTTAGCAGGCGAACGCTCTACCAATCGAGCTACGGCCTGTGGTCAGAGTAAGCTATGGGTATGGCAGAGAATGCTCAACTCTTACTATGATAGATCAGCGCATCACCAGTTTTCACCTAGTTGTTTGGTATAGTGTTAAAAGTGTTTCAGTACAAAAAAAGTTTACCAGCACCACACCAGCCCAAACAGTGCTATAACAAGACTTTACTTTATAAGATGACTGTTGGTTGGTCTGGACTTTTGTAATCCTCCTTTAGTGGCCTTGTATAACATGCAGTGGAATACATGGGCCATATTTTTGTTCACCAACAATTGTGAAAGGCCCTTATCCTCAGAGGGGATTCTATTTAGTTATCTCGGTTTGGCTAATATTAACATTGCGATTACTATTACTGTTTTGATTGCTGTGTTTCATATGCATTTCAGTTTTTTTTCCCCTCGGGTTGAAGGAATGTGGGAACACATGGCTCCCAATTTACCCTAGTGCGGATCTATTTTACTGTTTGGCTTAACAGAGTCAAGGGGTGTGAGGAGATTGCCCAACCATCTCCACCCGTCGGGATTCGAACTCGGACCTCTCAGTTAGGAAACGAGCGTTCTACCGACCCCAAAGGCCACCCCGTTTCAGTTAGAATGTTAAAAAAAAAAAAAAAAAGGAATGGGCCTGAGCAAAGAGAAAATAGATAGAATATAAAAGATAAAAAAGTGTGTATGAGTCTGGTACCTGTTTAAATGCGGTGATCAGTGCTGGGTAGAGTGTAGGGTGTAGTATGGGTATAAGGGAAGCACACCACTCCTGTAGGTATCGTACTGATGGTTGTTGATGCTCACAGCTGATCCCACGACCCAACCATGATAACACAACCTCACACTCACTCTGCAGAATAAACATATATAGCCTACATTAGATAATTCACATGTAAAACTTGCAAAACAAACAAACCAGAAACCGCATAATATAAAGACAAAGGAACTTATAAAAATCACTAAGTGGAAATAACATATTGAAGATTTAACAAAACAATATTAGGAAATTAAACAACAAAAAATTAAAAAATATACAGCTGGAAAAATACTGTATATAGAATAACCATGATATATATAGTTATTAATGCCACACACTCCCTTGATTGACAGGACTAGGGTGTGCCTTTGTTACAGGGACTGAACTGGACATTTGCCACGAATCACTAGACCAAGCTGCCCAAACACTTGACGTCTACCAATTATGGCACGGCGTGGGATCAAACTGCCGACCCTTCGATCAGCAGTGAGACGCGCTAAAAACCATGCCACGGACCGCACAATATAAAGACAAAGGAACTTTTGAAAATCACTATGTGGAAATAACCTATTGAAAATTTAATAAAACAATCTTTAAGAAATTAAAAATCATCCTGTAAAACTAAAAAGATAGAAGGCTGAAAAATACATAGATGATTAGGTATAAAAGTAGACTCTTCCCTGCACCTTAGAAAATAACACAATCATCATTGTACAATTTGGTGGTATCAGGATCTCATGTTGATAATTTTCTTTTCACCTATCAAAATAAAGTCCTACTGAAATAAAATTTCATCCCATATTTTTTATATGAATCGATTAGTTGCAATATAACAAGTAAATATGTACCAGTAATACATAGTAGGCAGTTTTTAACACAGTGCACTCCCTTGATTGACAAGGCTAGGGCATGCCCTTGTTACAGGGAACTTACTGGACATTTGCCACGAATCGCTAGACCTGAGTGTCCAAACTCTTGACGTCTACCAATGGCACAGGGTTGGATCGAACTGCTGACCCTATGATCACAGTCAGACGTGCTACCGACCATGCCAAGGCTGACGGCAACACATAGTATACGTAATAAAAGCACTACCCTACCACACCATACCATTATACAGTATTATAATGTAAAACTTGCAAAATAAACAAACCAAAACTGGGACGACATAAGATAAACGCAAAAGAACTAATCAAAATCGCTCAGATTGAAAAGTTTTTCTTGGATATAGCCGGCGGAGATACGGGCGCTATATAAGTAACCAGACAATTTTTATTACTATTATTATTATTATTATTATTACCTGGTCCAGTAGCGTGAAATGATGAAGAGAGCTTGTAGTAACCTGGTCTTGTAGCGATGGTTCTGTGAGCTAGAATAATCCTTATGATAACCCCCGGAGGTCTGGTAGTGGTGGCTTATACTGTACCTTCCCTTACTATCTATACTACCATACACCATACTACTACTACCACACTGGCTGTTCGGCCAGGCAGCTTAGGGAACAACAACAACAACTACCACACTACCATACACTACACCATTATATACCTGGTCTAGTAGTGTTAGAATAATCATGAGAGCTTGTAGTAATCTGGTCTTGTAGCGATGGTTCTGTGAGTTAGAATAGTCCCTACGATCACTCCCGGAGGCCTGGTAGTGGTGGCTTATACCTTCCCACACCACCGAGGCCATCCTTCGACACGTATCATCCTCCTTGTCTAGGGTCAGTAGGTAGCGGATCATATGGCCGCGGGTTCTCATGTCACCGTCCCAGTCACTGTAACAAAACAAAGTAATCACACTCCTTAACCCCTTAGTACTGTGGCTACTATTCAGGCTATTAATTATAATAGTATGTACTGTATATACTCAGGCACATTCCCCATAGCTGGGGGTGACAAAACTTGCAAAACAAACAGACCTAAACTGGAACCACACAATATAAATAATATATTTTTTTTTTTTTATAAAAAACACTATTTGAAAATAACGCATTGAAGATAAAGGAAAACAATATTATGAAATTAAAAAATCACAAAACCACCACATGGAATGAACATCACTATATGAGCAAAGTAATATAATTCCTTAACCCCTTCAGTACTGTGGTTGTTATGCTTTCATTAAATTCAGTGGGAGGTGTTTGGTGTTGGGAGTGAAATAAATAAATTTGATTATTCAGGCTATTAACTTACTGTTTCTTACAGTTTCTTACAGTTTCTTACAGTAGATCCTCTGGAAAAAGGCAAACTAGGCCTGTGTATCCAGCTCAGTACCAGTACTTGCACTGCTGCGGTCGTTCACGGTGTTGGCGGCGGCGGTAGCAGACGCAACATTTTTACTATTCTGTATATTTGCTTTATAATCAAACTTCAAATCTTGTCTTCCCCATGCTTTATCAAGATTACTTTCAAACTCCCTTATTGATTCGGAATCGACTACATACTGGGGCAGTGCGTTCCACTCATTTACCACTCTATCACAAAATGAGTTCTTTGCCTTCTCAAGCCTATTTCTTTCTTTGTAAATTTTCTTAGAGTGTCCTCTCGTTCTTGTTCCCTCCCGCATCAAGAAGATACCTTCACACACATCCTCATCATACTTTCCTGACACTATCTTAAAAGTCTCTATCATATCCCCTCTCTTTCTCCTATATGCCAGTGTCGGAAGCCCCAGTGTCCTCAACCTCTGCTCATAGTCCGCGTTCTTCAACGTTGGTACTAGCTTGCTAGCTCTCCTCTGCACTTTCTCCACTGCTTCTATATCCTTTACCATATATGGAGCCCACACCTGGTTCGCATATTCCAGGTGCGGCCTAACCAGCGCTGTATAGAGATTCCTGAAGATTTCTTCGTCAAGTGACACAAATGTCCTCCTTATCAGCCCTACAATTCTATTGGCTTTGTTTATCTTTTCCGCTAAATGTTCTGAGAAATTTAACTTATTGTCTATCACTACTCCTATATCCTGTTCTGCATTCACTTTCTCCATCGCTTCATACATACTGTATCCTACCTTGTCTATCTTGCTTGTCCCAATCCGCATGTACAGTACAGTACTTGCATTTTTTTGGATGAAAAGGCATTAACCAATGCTCAGACCATCCCTTCATGCCCTCCACATCTCCTTGAAGCAAACCCACATCTTCCTTACTCCTCACTCTTCTATACAGCTTAGTGTCATCCGCATACAGGTATACCTCACTTCCATTAGTTATAACTTCAGGTAAGTCGTTGATAAATATAACGAACAGTAGTGGTCCCAACACAGATCCCTGAGGTACCCCACTTGTAATTTCCCTCCACCCCGAGCCTATTCCATTCACCAGTACCCTCTGTCTCCGATCTTTCAGGAAGGCTTCTATCCATTTCACACATTTCTCCCCTATATTATAGCTTCTAACTTTCTCTATTAACCTTTTATGTGGGACCTTATCGAAGGCCTTCATAAAATCGCAATATACCACGTCTATTACATCACCATCCTCTAGAATTTGCATCCAATCATCTACCACCTTAATTAGCTGTAGTACCGTCGACCTCCCCGGCAAGAATCCGAACTGTCTCCCACTGAAAAGTTGGTTTGATTTCATATGCTCCATTATTCCTTCTCTAATTACCGTTTCCATTAGTTTACACACAACACTTGTCAAACTGACTGGTCTATAATTTCCTGGGTCATTTCTCTTTCCCTTCTTAAATATAGCTGTTATGTTCGCCTCACTCCAGTCCATCGGGATTTGTCCTGTATTAAACGATACCTCAAATAACATTTTCAATGGCTCTACCAAGATCTCACCTCCTTCCTTTATGATTCTTGGGTGTATCCCATCCGGTCCAGGGGACTTACTTCTGTTCATTTTTTCTATAGCCCTTCTTATTCTAGCATCGGAAAACTCTATTAGTTCTAGTGCCAGTGCCTGTTTGATGGGCATAGTAGGCGCTGCATCATCTGACTCCACTGTTAGTACCCCCCAAAGTATTTCCCCAGCACCTCTGCTTTCTCCTTATCAGTCTCCGCTCTACTCCCATCATCCAACCTCCCTACCAGCTCTGGGATCCCTACTCTTCTTGTTAAATTTTCCTGAATGTACTTCCAGAATATTTTTGGATTATCCTTCACATTTCTAGCAATCTCTCTCTCCCTCTCCTTCACCCCCCTCCTTGTCTCCCACCTTATTTTATTGTTTATTTGTCTGCGTTCCAGATCCACTTCTTTAGCTTCTATACTAGACCCCCTGTTCTTTTTTAACAATTTCAGTCTTTCCCACAATAATTTCTTTCTTCTAATCAATGTCCAAAGCTTTCTTTTCATTGGCAATTCTGGGTTCGTTCTTTTCCTCAATTTTGTTTTATCCTTATATTCCCTTACTGGTACACTTTTGGATACAGCATTCTCCAGTTTGACTCTAATTTTCCTCCACATTCCTTCAGCGTCTTCACCGTTCAAGTATTCACCCCAGTCAATGTCCAAACACCATCTCAGCAGCTCATAATCTGCTCTATCATACATGTATATATTTTTTTATATTGCTTCTATTATCCCTCTCTGTTTTAATATTGCAACTAAAGCTTATACAGGCATGGTCACTATGACCTATAGGGCTATCCACATTGACAGGTTCCACTATATCCTCCTCATTGCTAAAAATCAAATCAAGTACACTCCCCTGCGTCCCATCTCTATATCTTGTCATCTCTGTAATATGTTGCGTTAAAAAACAATCTCTCACTTTCTCTATAAACTTGTTTTCCAGGCTACACTGTCCCGCTGGAGTTGTTGTTGTTGTTCCCCAGGCTGTCTGGCCGAACAGCCCCAAGGTCTCGAACAAGGCCATGGCCATAAACGAGCGCCCCCACAAAATCCTCACTGCTTACCATTAACAAAGCCCGGGTGACCGAAGCCACTCCAAGGCAGGGAGCTGAGGAAGGTGCGGAAACGCCCGGGAAACCAAAGCCCCACCCAAGGCCCTGTGCCCCTCAGCAATTATGAAGGGAAAGTTGAGGGGCAAGGGAAAAATGTGACGCTTTGGCTCCCAATCTGCCAACTTCTAGGTTGGCAGTAGGGAGGTCAATCCACGGAAAAGACGCCGCCACTTGAGATCTAGAAGATATATAAGTAAAAGGAACAGTCAGAGTAAGCTATGGGTATGGCAGAGATCGCTCAGTTCTCACTCGGATAGACCAGCCCATCACCACATGACTAGAACCCAATCCTCTCAGCATCAGCTAGGAAAGGCCCTAGAAAGCCGCCTTTGGCGGGGGGATAGCTCCCCTATTTCAACTCCTTTCGGGGTTGGGCACCCGCCAGTCCCGCTGGAGTAGTACAATTTGCCCAGTTGATCCTTGGCAAATTGAAATCTCCAATCAAAATCTTATATTTGTTCTCTCTATTATCTATTTCCTCCATTGCTTTCAGTAGGTTATCATCCTATCTATCTATCTATTGCCTGACGCCGTGATCCCCGAAGGGGTGGCCACGAACGAACCGCCCCCATGCACCTCTGTCCCCAGTCAGCGGACGCCCCTCCCCCCAACCAGCACCGCCTTCGTTCATGTACTTCCTCACTCCATCCTTCCACCTCTCATTCGGACTACCTCTCCCTCTCTGTCCCTCCACCTCGCTCTCGTACACCCTCTTAGTCATTCTCTCGCTTTCCATACGTTCCATATGGCCGAACCATCTCAAGTTGTTCCTTTTCACACTTTCCAACACATCTACCTCCACACCACACCTCCTTCTTACTTCCTCATTAGTCTGTCTATCCCTCCATGTAACTCCGCACGCACTCCTTAAGTAATTCATTTCCACTGCTCTCACTCTTGGTCTGAGTCTCTCAACCAACATCCATGCTTCGCTTCCATAAGTCAGTGTCGGGATTACCACACTGTCATGCAAGGACTTCTTCACTTCCATACTGATCACCCTATTTCTTGTTACTGCTTTTAGCGTACCTACAACCCTCTTCCCCTGTTGTACCCTCTCCCGCACTTCTTCATCCATAGTCCCATCTTTACTCAACACACTGCCCAGATACTTAAAAGAGTTGACGATCTCCATAGCCTGATCGTTCAGCTTCACCTCACACTCTGTGACTTCACCCCTTTCGAAGACCATAACCTTGCTCTTCCCCGCATTTACCTTCAAATTCCGTTTTTTGCACACTGTTCCAAACTCATTTACCAGACCCTGCAACTCCCATTCATTATCACTCATCAGAACTGTATCATCCGCAAACAGCAGTATAGGTAGCTTCCACTCAATTCCCTTCCATTTCAGCAATACACCAACATCCACTGCTCTTGATAGCATTTCTTTCATCCTCTTCCCTACTATTTTTTGGGCTTCTATATATAGAAGCAATTAGAATTGATCCTCTTGCACATTTTACTTCAATACACAAATACTCACAATACTGCTGTCTCATATCCACCTCATTAACCTTGAGCTCTTTTCTTACATAAATAAACAGTCCTCTTCCGACCTCTGCTCTAATAGCATTCCTCTCATATAACTCAAAACCCTCCAAACTATACTCCACCAGTTCCCTTTCAATTCTAGCATTTTTTGGTCTTACTTCCTGTAAGGCTATGACATCAGGTTTTTCCTCTTCATCCTGCAACCTACATATCATTCTCTTTTCTTGTCCTGGGTAAACACATCCACATTACTAAATATAATCCTTAATCCATCTACCATTCCTTCAGCAACTACACCATCCCACTCCTCCTGTCTGTACCCTACTCCCCCCTTAGCACTACTGGGTCTGCAACTTTGTCTCCTGTCTCTCCCTGTGACACCTCCACCCTGTTCTCCTCCTCTGTCACAACTCCAATCACATTCTCTTCCCTCCCTGATCTCCCCTCCCTTCTATTCGTATAAACCACTTCTTCAATTTCCCGTCCCTCACTCTCCAGTAAAAATTTCTCGCAATTACTCCGGCGCCAGTCACCTGACTGAGACCGAAATCCGCCTATTATGTAGCCTGGGAACGAGGCAAGTTGTTGCAGGCAGCGCAGGAGGCCTTCATCCGGAGCCCACGAAGTCTGGGCGCATACTGGTGTGTGAGACCAAGTTCTCTCGCACCATTGCAACATTACACATAGCGAAAACCGCTCATTCTTAGCGATTTTGGCCAACCTATGTAAGATTCTTGCAAGACAACCAGGCATCTTACACAAATTATTCAGGTGTCATTGGAAAGCTCTATTACTGTACTTTTACAGATATATCATTGTATTACGTTCTGGCTCTTGCTTATGCATGAAAATGTGCAGGGAATGAAGGTCAATTTAGGCCAATATTAGCTCATTAGGGGTTAATAGATCATTTTATTTGTTAGTAGTCTTGGCAAATCCAACGTCAAGGCTATTAACCTAATTGCAATGACGACTTGTCTATTTTGACTGCTATGTCGTCATTCCAACCGCGGTTAAAAAGAAAACGTCTAGAGTCTACTCCTTATCTTGCTCTAGGAGACGTTGTACATTAACCAAAACTACCACCGAAGGTGAAAAAAGCATAGAAGAGAAGAAAAAGGGGTTTACCTTAGTTACCGCTTAAGGCCCATCCCGTGTTCCGTCATGTGCAGATCCCTGTCGAACGTGCGCATGAGCGACCCTCTCTTGTCATAATTTTTTCACGCGCTCCATTGAATGCAGTCGCTTTTGTTGTGCTCCTTTAATTCACCCTGTTTATGTTCGTTTCGGCTTATCTGGCCTTCTTTTTTGTTAGACAGATGTTACGTGACCTAGGGCACACGTAAATGGGCTCCTCAGTGTGTTTAATGGAGACGCGTGTGGAAATAGCTACCGAAGGTACGGGGGCGCCTGGCGTTCCTCGTGTGTGTTTTTCATTCCTTTCTCTTTTCATATTCTTATTTCCTGTTAGTCTGGGCATAGTTTAGCTTTTAGCTTATTTTAGCCTAGCTTGTTTCTCATTCAGGAATTGCTATGCCCCTATGAGTTTTCATATTTTCATAGCCTAGGTGTACAGTTGGTTCACAATCTGAGATTTCGTGGTGGCGGTGCTGTTTGTCGGGTTTGTGTCGGCCGCATTATTAGCGTCATTCCCGAGTCCCCCCTTTCGAGCCTTCACTGTGTCTCAAGGGCCTGGGCGCTTGGTGGTTCGTGATATCCAGGGGTACCCCACGGGGGCCCCTCCCTCACACCACAGGGTTTTTCGCCCCTGACACATTCTCTCCTCACGGCTAGGCCACCTTTTTTCTCGCCAGTTTCATTTACTGGTTTTTGTGTTCCCTTACTGTTTTCACCTCCATCCTTTCATACCCTTTTGCCCAATCCTGGGGTACCCTACGGGGGCCCCTGTTTGTGCCAAACCACCCTTCCTGCCACTTCTCCTCATGGGCTTTGCTCTATCTCTGTGGGTTGGGTGGTTCCTGGGGGATGTGCCTCCTCTCCCCTGGTGTGTCTTCCTTGCCTCTCCCTTGACCGGTTGAGTCAGGATATTATCAAGGAAGACACTGCTCAGCTTGATGGCCATCGTCGCTTGGAGTTCATAAGGATATGACGCTTTTTTCTGGGCCTCTTTTGGTATTCCCTAGACGCTCCTCTCGCTTTTTCGGCGCCGGACCATCTCGGCCGGTCCCGCAAATTTGCGGGGGCTTGGTTCGGTCCTCTGGGGCATTTCGGCTCCCCGCAAATTTGCGGAGATCGTTGGGGGGTCCCGCAAAATTGCGGGAGGGTGGTGTCGGTAGGTTATGCCTCCATTGGCCCGCAAATTTGCGGTAATAGTTGGCTTTCACTATTGACTTTTTTTATGTCATCTTGTTGCCTGATACTATATTGGTGTATGCACTTTACTGGTGTTATAGGCCCTGCATGTAAGATGTTGAGTGGTGGTTAACACTTTCTCCATCTTTGCAGGTTCTGCTAGTGCTCTTCCGCCTCAGCCGCCCTCCTCACCTACCTCTGTGCTCCCAGTTTAGGGTGAGTACGGATACCTGTTTGCATGTGTGTTCCTGTTTCCCCATGCTCCTTCCCTGGTTCTTCTTGGACATTCTCTCCACTTACTCCTTCGACGTGCTGATTATGGTGTGTGTTCTTCTAGTGCAGGTAGGCTGCCTTGCTTTCGCCTTGGTTGTCGCTCCCCGTGCTTGGAGAGGCACAAGTCCTGCTTGCGCCACTCGCTCTGTGTGTCCTCTACGGCCTACCTCCCTGCTCTGTGTGGCACGTGTCTGGCCCTGGTGGTTGTGCTGCTCCATGGCCCTGGTTCCTCGGCGGCGGCTGTGGCCTCTGCTTCCCTTCCGTCGGTGTGGACGATGGTCTCCCGCCACATTAGGACTGTGGGCCACCGTTCCCCGGCCTTTGTTGCCGACCGGATCCGCGTCGCCCTGGGTATCCCTGACCCGACTGAAGGCCGTTCACCTGGCCCTCTCCCTGCTCGGGCCCTCTCCCCTGGGTCCCGCAGCCGGTCGTCCCATCGTCGGGGGGTTCCCCGGCTCCGTCCACGCTCTCGCTCGCCTCGTCGTCCTCCTGATCGCCTTGACGACGCCCATCGCCCTCGTCATGGTTCTCGCCCTGAGGCCGGGGTTAGCGGCTCTGCCCCTGTGCGCCCTCCCCTGGCCTCTACGGATAGGGGCTCTACTCCCTTCCGCCCGCTTCCCCAGCCCAGACGACTTCCTCTTACGTTGTCCTCTCTCCGCGCGCGGTTGTTCATGCTGTAGCTGGCCCTCTGCTCCCTCCTCCTACACTGTCCAGGAGGGTCCGCCTGGATGTCGTTGCTTCTCCTACTTCACCTGCTTCAGTGCCTATTCTTCCTTCACGGTCTCGTCCCACGGTGGTGGTCCCTCCCTCCTCCGCCTCGGTGTCGGGCCGCCCTGTTATCTCAGCCCCGGGGATCCTTGCTCTGTTTCCCCCCGCGGCTCCTGGCCTCCTTTCACCCGGCCAGCCTTCCCACTCCCGCCGTCCTGCTCCTCCTCATTCTTCTCTTCCTGACCTTCACTTACCGTCTCGCCTGGGGGGTACCCCTCCTCTTGCCTCGGTGGGGTTTCGCGAGGTTTTGGGGTCCCCTTTCTCAGGAGCTGATGTGTCGCTGGAAGAGGGGAATGGTGCTGTTTCCCCCTCGGCCGTTCGTGATCGGGGACGAGTCCCTTAACGGCGACACAACCGTCGTCGCTCGCCTTCCTTGGGCCGCGACGCTGCTGGTTCGTGTCGTGGGTCTCGCTCCCGCTCATGCTCGCCCCTGCGGGCCGCCCAATCTGGGGGGGGGGGGGGGTAGCGTCTCTCGGATCGATTGTCGGCTATGCAGGGCTGGGTTGTGTCACGCTTCGACGGGCGCTTGGAGTCGATGGAAGACTCCCTCTTCTCGCCCTTCTTGGCGGTGACTCGCCCTCCGCGCCTCACCCTACCTACCCCTGCTACGGTCCCCCTCCCTTCTGCAGGCCTACGCTCTGGTCAGACTTCAGCCGCCCTGACATCCTTCCGGCTGTTCAGTCCCTGGCTGTGTTGACGGGTCTGTCCTCCTATGGGACAGGTTTGTGCGACGCCGGTACGCCTGGCTTAGCCATCATGCTCGGTCACCCTCTCCCATTGGAGGCCTGGTTTGCTGAGGCCTTCGACTTCACACACCGATCCGTCGACAGCTCTCCTTCCGTCCCTCCCCCGGAGTCGTCCCTGATTTTGCCTCCTCTTGTGTCTGTCGGCGGGTTGGACGGCGCGTTCTGGTCCTGGATGAGCGCGCCCGTTCTTGAACTTTGTTCTATTGCTACCCCGTTCTTCTCTCCCCCGGATCAGCCCTCTGTCGCCAAGGTTTTTCCCTTGCGACAGAGGGTGACGGACTTATTGTCTTGTCTTTAGGTTCCCTCCAGACGTCTGTTCACCACCTGCGGCTTTTCGAGGCGTCTGCGCCTTGCGAGGGTTTGGACCGCGTTCAGCGAGTCCACCTTCGGCTCGCGGTGTCTTTGGTTCCCGAGCTGAAGGCGGTTTTGTGCGCGGCAACTCGGCACCGCACGACGGTACGGTCTTCGTTCTGCCGGCCGGCCCCCTTGGTTATTCGTCAGGGTTTGTTGTACTCTGCGCTATATACGTCGGGGTTTTTTACGCAGGATGCTTGGGAATGCTACGCTTCTCTGTCGGTGGCCCCTGCTTCCGCCACACGACGCCGCGCTGTGTCGTTACGGACCCTGCTTACGTCACGCACCGACGCGCTGTGCCGCACGCGGGGTCTTCTCAGTCCCGTCCTTCTGCCGGTCCTCTTCGGGGTGCTGCTGCAAGTGCTACCGCCTTGCACGGGCGCAGGACTGGGACGTTGCTGGCCTGTGCATCGGTTCCGCCTCGCACTTCTGTTCTTGCCCCTTTCATCCCCTCTGTGTCGGGGCTGGCCGGCCTTCCACTTCCGGCCGCCCTTCGAAGGGGTCAGCCCCGCGCCGGCCTGGGGTTGGGGTGGCCCGCCCTTTTCGACGAGGTTGTCGGGGGCGGGGGTAGAGGAGGTCAACGTGGCGCTCATGCCCGCATGGCCCGTACCGGGGGTACCTCCACGTCAACACAATGTGTAGTTCTCTGGGTCGGCCTCCTTGTTCTCCTTCTCGCCTGGGCGTACCGGGTCGCTCCCCTCCTCTCGGGTGCTCCCTCGGGTTGTTTTCGCCCTTGCGCCCCTCGGTAGCCGCGAGGGACGTTGGGGGCGGCGGGTTGCGCGGAGGGGTCTCACCTGGAGGTGGACGTCCAGACCCCCACTCCGCTCTTGTCACCGACAACGGCCCATCTCTTCAGAGGTGGCCCACGTGTTCACTTCCATGCCCGAGCTGGGTAGCGTCGAGGGCGTTGACCGCCGGTCACCCGGTTTTCCTCTCCCGTGTCTTTCTGGTTCCGTCGCCGACCTGCGACGCGATGCGACCGGTGGTGGATCTGTCGGCCCTCAACGGGCACATCGTGCACACACGGTTTCGGATGCTGCCGGTACCCCTGGTATGCCTGGCCCTGTGCCCTCTGTCGTGGGTAGTGTCGCTGGCCCTCCAGGATGTGTCTTGGCTCGTTCCTCTCCATCCTCGCTTCCAGCGATTCTTGGCCATTCGGACTTCCGATCGTGTGTTCCTGTTCGACGGCCTTCCCTTCGGTCTCCACATCGCGCCGCAGATCTTCTCCGCACTGGTGGGGCAGGCTCTGGGTCCTCTCCTCAGGAGCGGGCTCCAGCTCCTGTTTTCCTTGGCCGTTTGGTTGGTAGTTTCCGACGCCCTAGGCCTGTGCATTGGCGACGCCCTCACAGTCGTTCGCAACATCGCACGGTTAGGGTTCCCCTTCGATGTTCCCAAGTCACACTTGACCCCGTCGCGTGTCGTGCCATGGGTCGGTCTCGCATGGGTTTTGTCCGGCGCTACGGTGACCCGGGGTCTGCCGGCCGCGGTGCACCTTCGGTGGACGGTCCTCGCCGTGTTGCACTCGGTCTCCCTCCCGGGGTGGCTCTGGGACTCGTTCGTGGGTTCGCTGCATTGGGCCGCTCTGCCCCTTCCCTTAGGGAGCCTCTGGCTACGCCGCCTCCTCCTCATGGGCACCGCGGTGTTTCCGTTGCCCCTATGGATCGGCTCCTGCCGCTCCCGCGTACCGTTCGCCGACGCTTCGGTCGCTGGGTTGCTCGGGGCTCGCTCTCTGCGGCTGTGCCCTGGACCCCCCCCCCCCCCCCCCCGCCGACGGTCTGGGTAACCACAGATACGTCGAGCGAGGTTGGGTGAGGTTCCCGATCGAACCTGGGACGTCCACTTCCCGGCAGATGGGTGGGTCTCCCTCCTCTTACCCGTCTATGCCCTCGGATTGTTGGTTCCTTTGTTCTTCCTGCGGGACCGCGCTGGCCCTTCGGGGTAAGTCGGTGGCCTTCGGGTTGGACACTCAGACAAGCTGTCCCCTGTTTCCTTACGCGGGGGTCCTCCAGGTCGTTGACTCTATTGGGGGTCTCGGTGGGGTTGTTCTTCCTCGCGGACCGACACCCCTTCTCCTTGCATGCCTCCTCCCTGCCCGGGCCTGCCACCCTTTGGGCGGCCGCCCTGTCGAGAGGGCAGGGCGTTCTTGTAGAATGGGCGATGAAACGGACTGTGTTCGCCGACCTCGCGGCTTCCTGAGGTGTTCCGGAGGTCGCCTTGTTCGCATCGGGGGTGCCGCGCCAGTTGCCTCTGGACCTCTCCCTCCGGCCTCGCGCTCCGGGGGGGGTCCGGACGCTTTCATGGTCGCCTGGTACAGGTGGCGGTCGATATCCATCTTTCCGCCACCACACGCGCTGTTGATGTGCCCAGTCCTCGCGAAGCTGCGGCTGTACCACGGCTGTGTCTGGCTCCTCGAGCCTCTGTGGCCGGCACGGACTTGGTCCGCCCGGTTGCCGCGGTGGTGCCCGAGTCCGGTCCCTCTACCTGTCTCCGGCTTCCACTTGGGCTAGGTTGGGGTCCTGCGGACCTCTTTGGCCTTCGCATCGCGCTTGTTCATGAGGCACGGTGGCTCCCGGTCCCCGGCCGGGCCCTGACTGACTTCCTGCAGCGTTCCTGGCCGTCTTCTCCTTGGGGGACTTACGGGTCCTGCTGGAGGTCTTTTACTAGGTGGCTACAGGCCACTCGCCTGCCAGTTGGCTCTCCTTCCCTCGTCCTACGCTCCTTGTTTCACCTCTTCCGTACACGTCGCTTTCCAGTCGACGCTATACGTACCCACTTGTCTGCCGTCCGGGGGGTTCTTTGGGTCCGTCGCTGGGCTGGTCGTTCCGCCACAGGTGCTGGATTCCTTCCTGACGGCTGCCTTCCGGGATCGACCGCCTCCGCGCCAGGTCCCTCCGCTGTGGGATCTGGGGTGGGCTCTGGTCCTTCTGGCTTCACCCACGTATACAAGGGCCGCTACGCCGGTTCCGTTGCTCGGGCGTCCACTCTTCCTTGTCGCTCTGGCCACTGGGGATCGGGTGTCTGCACTAGCGGCATTGTCACGGCCCCGGGACTGCGTGCGATTCTCCCCGTCCTTGCATGGCGTCTCGTTCGCCTCCTCCCCACCTTTTGTTACCACGCATGGGAGGGAGGCCCCCGTTTTCCAGCCTTTCGCCGTCCAGGCTTTACGGCGTGGGCATCCTCGCCATGTGTTGTGCCCAGTGTCAGCCTTGCACTCCTCTGTTGCGTCTGTGGCGCCGCCTTCGGGTACTGCTGTGTGGGTGTCTCCTCGGACAGGTGGGAGGCTCTAGCAGGTGCAGCTGGGCCGCCACGTTTGTCGGACCGTTCGTGCCCGTCACCCTGTTTGTAGGGGTTCTGCGCGCGATGTCAGTTCCTTTGCTGCCTCCTTCCGGTTCCTGCCACGTCGATCCTTCCCTGCCTTCGCCTCAGCGGTTTTGTGGTCTTCTATCAATTCCTTCATCTCCTCCTACCTCTCCGTGTCCAGTGTTCGACCCCCTCGGCCGGTGATTGCTCTCGGGGGTCGTGTTTCCTGGTGCTCTGGCGAAGATCCCTGGTCTTCCCCCCTTGTCCCTCGTTCTTTTCCTTTGTTTTTTTGACACAAGGGGGGGGGGGGGGGTATGGGTTTGCAACACTGGATTGCAAGTTTGGGATTATGTATTGTTCCAGTACATAAGTGTTTTTGCCACATTGAAAATTGTGTTTTGTTCTTGTGTTCAGTGTTTTTGTTGGTTTTTGAAGAAAAGGGATTTTGGGTACAGTACCTTTTTGGTTTCAGACAAGTCTATGTTTTTGCATTACTATGAATGACGGGCATGTGTTAAAACTGTTCTTTTTAGCTACTCCTCAGTTTTTCACTCTTTTATTAAACTCTCTTGTTTACATTGTGTCTTTGTCATTCGTAATTTTGTTTTATGCATTGGTTTTTTTGGTAGGTTGGGCTTGGATGTCCTCCTCCTATTTGTTATGCAGCCTTGACGTTGGATTTGCCAAGACTACTAACAAATTGGGAGGTTTGACGTACCTCCCAACCTACCAAATAGGAAAACCTACTATTTGGTAGTAGTCTTGGAAAATCCAACGTACATAAAACCCTCCCTCACGCCGGACCCCTGCCCATCCGCGTTCTTCTGCTGACGTGAGATGTGATGACAAGAGAGGGTCGCTCATGCGCACGTTCGACAGGGATCTGCACATGACGGAACACGGGATGGGCCTTAAGCGGTAACTAAGGTAAACCCCTTTTTCTTCTCTTCTATGCTTTTTTCACCTTCGGTGGTAGTTTTGGTTAATGTACAACGTCTCCTAGAGCAAGATAAGGAGTAGACTCTAGACGTTTTCTTTTTAACCGCGGTTGGAATGACGACATAGCAGTCAAAATAGACAAGTCGTCATTGCAATTAGGTTAATAGCCTTGACGTTGGATTTTCCAAGACTACTACCAAATAGTAGGTTTTCCTATTTGGTAGGTTGGGAGGTACGTCAAACCTCCCAATTTAGCTTCGAAGGAATTTGTAGGAGTAAAATGATTCAGGAAAAAATATCCCAGTCGAAGGCTGGTCTCCCATTAAATAGCAGGGTCGCTATTGCTTGCCAGGAAAAGATTTGACACCTAAATGGCAGGAATGGTCTTAAATATGACAAAGAATTGGGACAAAAGGTCTTAAAATTGCCAAGCTAATGGGGCAAACATCTAAAATCTCAAAACTAATGGGAGAAGGGGGCTAGAAAATATAAACCTTTAGTTAGAAAGAGTATTTGGGAGCAAAAAGATTAATTGAGATGGATGAGACCTCCTCGTTTCCTGGAGTCCCGGCAGCCAAACGAGAGCCTTTTCATATCCAGTCCCACAACGGAGTCACTTGTTTATAGGCTAGTCATCATTATTAACCCAGGAAGTGCGATAAGCATTCCGGAAGGCATGGTTTAAAACATGTGTAAAAAGACCCCTTCAAAAACCATGCCAGTACCAGGAAGTGTCTCAAAATTGAGTGACACATAGAAACTAGTAGTATCTCCCTATTCCACATCCCCCACCCCCTTCCCTCAACTTGACCTTTAATTTTGCCAATTTATTAGCAGTCCATGCATTAAAGGTTATTTTTATCTGGACCCCCTTCTCCCTCATGTTTAACCCTCATTATAGATGGAAATTGGAACAACTTATGTATGCACAGTGCGCTCCCCGTATCCGCGCTCCCGAAACTCGTTATTCACGGACACCCCTAAATATCCTATTACTCGTTATCCGCGCAGTACCATCCGCAAAATACCAGCTATTAACGGATTTGAATCAGGCGGGCAGATGCGCATCTCGATTCTTGTTTCGGTCGGCCATCTTGTGTGACGTCAGAATGTCACCACCGGGCAACCAGCGTCAACACTTGGCCATTGTGTTCTTTTATTGTGCTTATTCACCCGTCCACGGCGCCCTCCCCCCTCCCCTAGTACCTGGAGGAGCCCGTAGGAAGAATGTATTTTTGCCATTGACCAAAAAAAGGCAAAATTCTACAGAAATTAGATAAGGGTGAAAAATGTTGTTCCTTCGCACAAGCATTCGGTATCAATGAGTCTACTGTAAGATCCATTCGGGCTAAAAGGAACAAGATCCAGGATGCACTGAATGATGTTTCGAAGCAACCAGATGTAGCAGACTGCATGAAGATGTGCCGGAGTTTAGGGGTCCAAGATGGGTGAGCCTGGTACGACCTACCTCTATTTCCAATTGAAACCTATGTTCAAAAGCCCCAACGTATTCGCGGAACCACGTATACTGGTACGAGTGAGGCGCGAATACGGGGAGTGCACTGTATATACTCAGGCACATACCCCATAGCTGGGGGTGACAGACTCGAGACAGAGCCTGAACAGAAACAACATTTAAAGTTCCAATTCTTAGGGTCCGGGATCACTTTCACGTTCCCTCCCCCCTTTCTAAATAGATCTTTAAAAAAAAGTACTGTACTGTAGTATCATATTTATCTTGGTATCATTCAAGGGGGCAGGAGGCTAAGAATCCTCCTCCCCTTGTAAAATTCTCCTACTCAACAAGATAGAGAAAGGGGCGAGGGAATGCGAAAGTGGTCCCGGACCCTAAGAATTGAAACTGTAACGGGTTTTGTTCGGGCTCTGCCTCGTGTAGCCACCCCAAGCAATGGGGTATGTGCCTAAATATACTATATACAGTAGATACAGTCAGGACCCCCAATACACGATTCCACAATGCGCGAAAACCCTAATACACGAGTTACCCCTCGAAAATAACATTAATTAATTAAACATTAATTACGCGAGGTGGTACCACAATACACGAATCGAGAGCTAAGAAGGGGCCAAATTGCTATTCCCGCTTGATATGCGAGCACGTCTACGTTTCGCGAGGCCCAGGAGTAGCTCTGAAAAAAGAAGAAGACGGGCATACGCCTGCCTTCCCTCCCGCTTACCCTCCCTCCCACAGTCCCGCTCAAGCGCTCATAGCCGTGCGGAGTGACCAAACGTTTGTAGTGCCTGCCACTTTTTTCGCCATGCCACGCCAATATAAGAAGATAACACACAAAATGAAGGTGGAAGTGTTGTTTCGCAAGAAAAAAGGAGAAGGAAACTGTGCAATAGGCTTGTCAGAGTAAACTGTTCGTACGATTTGGTCAGGGAGGGAGAAGTTGGAGAAAATCGTGAAGTCCTACGGTCCTAGTCCTAGTCCTAACCTATCTACTACTAATTTTAAGGTAAGGTTTCATATTTTTATTCATTGTTCTTCTTATATATACGATATAGACTGTACTGTAGAGCCAAAAATGTCGAAAATAGGGCCAAAAATTTCGAAAATAGGCCATAATTGAGAGATGTCACCCAATCTAATTATTCCCATTTAAAGTTAGTTCCACAATACCCGAATTCACAATACGCGATGCCTCCTGTCACCCCTATTCTCGCGAATTGGGGGTCCTGACTGTACATACATATATCAATCATTCAAGGAGCCTACTGCCGTGTTTCACATTCTCGCTTCTTATTTGACCGTTTATTGGGTTAGGGCCCCCACCCCCCCAGGACTTGTTGTCATCATCATATAAAATAACCACTGGCGATAGGAAAATTTAAGAAAAGAAAATGGTCAAATCCAATGCATAGAGCGTGCGCATATCGCCGCGGTAGTCTCCTTTAATATTATCTTTATCTTATGCTTATCACCTAGCAGGTTATAATACTTTATGTTGCTATTTCTACACCTCTTACTTTTCAATCAGAGTGTTAGTGGTGTAGACATCACCGCAGGTCCTGATGAAGGTGGCCGCGTCTCGTATGACCCGGTACTGCTTGCGATAAACAGTGCCAAACATGAGTAGCGGCACCAACACCTCACGCACCAGACTGCTGAGCGATGGGGGGTTCAGGTGGCCCAGACCGTGGACTTTCACCAGTGCGGAGCTCAGGTGTTGGGCCATGGGTGGGGTGATGCCTTGGATACATTCACCCACTGCCAACATTTCCAGTGATATCTAGAAAAACAGCATTTAGTAGGTTACCTTATAACAAAGAGAGGGCATTCCTATGCTTAAGGGGAGATTTGTTTTGTTTTTCTGGACCCCCTTGTCCCTTATACTTAAGCCCAGCCCATTAGTTTGTCAATTTTAAGACCTTTTGTGCCATTTAGGTGTCAATTTTTCCTGGCGAGCGGTAGCGAGCCTGTAATTTAGAAGAAATTGGCCTTTGCCAGGAAAATTTTTCTACTGAAAAATTTACAAAATTAACTTGAAGGGGGGTCTAAAATTATCAAACCTAATGGGGCTAAATATGTGGGAGATGGGGCTCCAGAAAAAAAAACTCCCCTTAAACAGTACAGAATGTTTCCTGCGTGTAGTGGTAGACCTAGAAAGACGTTGGATCAGGTACTTCGATCCGATCTCAAAACAAAGAACTTAACGACAGAGACAGCCCAAAACAGGGTTAACTGGAATGCCACCATTAAGGACGTGAGAATAAAACCACACCCTCTGTGGATGAAACAATTTTAAAGGTGAATTACATAAGCTGCATACTGTACCTCGTAAGATGTATATTTTGTATGCATCAAAACATATTAACCCGCTGAGCCCCGGCTAGTTATATTATTTTGTTCATCCTATTCCCAAGCGATTTTCATTTTTTTTTATTGTTTGCTAAAATGGAAGACAAGGGTGAAAGTAATCTTGATAAAGCATGGGGAAGACAAGATTTGAAGTTTGATTATAAAACAAAAATACAGAATAGTAAAAATGTTGCGTCTGCTACCGCCGCCGCCAACACCGTGAACGACCGCAGCAGTGCAAGTACTGGTACTGAGCTGGATACACAGGCTTAGTTTGCCTTTTTCCAGAGGATCTACTGTAAGAAACTAAGAAATAAATAAAAAAAAAAAAAAAAAAAAAAATCACCTCGGATATTTTGGGGAGGGGGGGGGGGGGAGCCTCAAATTTTTTTGTTTAGCTAAAATGGAAGAGAAAGGTGAGAAATGAAGAAAAAAATAAAAAAATACTCACCTCGGTCATTTGGGGGGCGTGGGGTCGAAAGTTCACCTCCCCCGCATGACCACCCGCCCGGCAGCACTAGGGTGAATACTGAGTATGGCATTGTAATGTGTACATCCTAAGGAGTGTCTCACACAAATCTCAACCCTCTAGCTCCCATACGACAGGAGTAATGAAGGTCCAAAGTCGCGGTGAAGTAAGTGGGTAAAGTAGCCCCACTAAGCCCACCACCACCGGCCGCACGGCTGTCTTGGCCCGCTCACACCTACCGGCCCGGCTCGCCCACACACTACGGTACCTCCCCCTCCTATTCTCCCGCCATTTCCTACCTTACGAGCCACGTACAGTAGTCCCTCGTTATCGACGGGGGTTACGTTCTTAAGACTGCCGTCGATAGCAAAAACCGTCGATACCGCATTACGGTACCGTACATACACGTACAGTATCCGTGGTATCTATCCTATGTACTTTTAAGTGTTTCCTTTACACATAACCTTACATATTAGAGTATATTGCAAATAAAATTATCCTATGTACTTTTAAGTTTTTCCTTTACACATAACCTCGTCAGACAAGGCACTTGACTTGACTGTTTTGATGGTCCTGGGGATTCAATTCCTTCATTATTACCACCAGGCACACCGTCTATCACTGAATACATTAGAGGCCATAATAAACGCAAGAGATACAAGGTTCAGGCACAAATAAGCAAGTAAAAGGCGGGTGGACTTAGAGCTTCTGCCTGGTTTTGACAACATTAAAAATGGAGGTCGAAAGTGACGCTCCGATCGTCGGTGAATCCGGATTCACTCAAAACCTAAAGTCTTTAGGCTAATTATTTTTGCTCTCGTTTTCGGTGTATTTTCTTATTATTGTATGTCTTATTGTTCATCATTTAATCCACTTTTGGTTGGTATATTAGAGTAATATAAATAAACAATTAATCCGTCGATATAACATTAAAAATGGAGGTCGAAAGTGACGCTCCGATCGTCGGTGAATCCGGATTCACTCAAAACCTAGTCTTTAGGCTAATTAGTTTTGCTCTCGTTTTCGGTGTATTTTCTTATTATTGTATGTCTTATTGTTCATCATTTAATCCACTTTTGGTTGGTATATTAGAGTAATATAAATAAACAATTAATCCGTCGATATATCAGTCGATACTCGAATCAGTCTAAAGTCAGTCGATAGTCGAATCCGTCTATGATAAAGCAATCAGTCTATAATCAAATCTGTCTATAAAAAAGCCGTCGATAACGAGGGACTACTGTAACTGATTTTAATATGCCGGAAGCACGTGATGCGTCGCCGGGAGCTGGTGATCAAACACTGCCGATGCATCACGTGCGACGCTGGGTCTCAGTGGGTTAAGGATGCTCAGGTTTGTGTATAAAGTAAATTTACATTAATAAAGAAAACAAATATTAAACAGTTTAATATCTGGCGGCGTCTGATAGTTGACTGTCTTGCAAATTTCCCGCCTTCCAGTATTGTGATGAAGTCATAAATCCGATGATGACATCATAAATCCCGATAGTTGTCAGGCAACAGAAATTTACCTTTAACTTGACCCTATTTATTTTATATGTTAGGGGCAAATTTAAGGATATTCCCGATAATGGTGTATTACTAGAGCATTTAACGTTCTGCTAGATAACTTATCTCAATTTTTTATCATCTTTGTGTAATTCACCTTTAAAACTTGTATACAAGGTGTATACTGCAATTATGTAATAATCTCTCTTTCAGTACTGTAGGCTGTTCACAAATAGTTTTTAGTATTTTAATTTTTTGTTTTTCTATCTAATACTGTAGTTTCTATCACCATTCTCTTTCTCTCTTTAATAGTTTTTATTACTATTATCTCTCTCTCTCTCTCACCTGGATAATGAACTCGTAGTGTTGTATTTTGGTGATAGCTGCAGGATGGTAGAGGAGGCGTGAGAGACAGCCAACCAGGGAAACGTAACTTTCTTGTAGGAAATCACGGAAATACCATTGCCAAAAGTGAAGCTGGAATTAGAGCATTCCTCTTTCACAAGTCTGCGCTCATGGTCAGTCAACCCCTGTATGTACTCGTCGAGCCAACGTGAACCACACACAGTGTTTGTACAACCCGTATCTAGGACAGCACACCCTTTTGATTCACTCACTAGTTTCAGTAATTTGTCTTCGCTCTCATTATCATTCACATAGCCCACGAATAAGTTCACTGGTTCCTCATCGTACCCACCACGTCCCCCTCTGTTCTCGTAGGCATCAGGGCAATCACGTGCCCAGTGATATATTGATTCACAAATAGCACACTTGGTTATTTTACCATGTGCCCCCACTGGGTTTTTCTTCCTCCTGTCCTGTCGTTGACGTCCTCTATTACCACGCACACGTTCATAGCCTTGCTGTCCACGCCAACCACGTCTACCTCGACTACAGCTATTCACACAACACAATACCAGACATTTGGAAGCATGGTATCATCATCACATTCCCCAAACCCAACAAAGATCCCACGCTACCCTCCTCGCACCGCCCCATCACACTCCTTTGCTCCCCCTCCAAAGTCATGGAACGCCTAGTATTACAACTAATTACACCTGACCTACCCCTAGCTCCAACACAACATGGCTTTAGGCCACTGCACTCCACAAACACTCTTCTCACAGACTTTACACAAAGAGCTTTCGACGGCATCAACTCAGCTAGACCACCACACAGATCACTATTAGCCACACTCGACATTAGTAAAGCCTTCGATGCCATCCCCCGCCACAACCTAACTAACAAAATCTACAACACAAACATGCACAACAACACAAAAAGGTGGCTGGCCAACTTCCTAGCAGGCAGATGTGCACATGTATCTTTTGCCGGTCAGTCATCTAAAATCAGAAACTTTCCAAACGGAGTCCCACAAGGATCCGTCCTATCGCCCGCACTCTTCAATCTGTACATGCACGATATAACTACACCCAATACGCCCCAAATAAACTTAGCCTCCTATGCAGATGACATAACACTCACATGCACACACCATGACCCAAAAAGAGCAACAGATCTCCTTCAACCCTATCTCAACACACTACATGGCTGGTGCACTACAAACAGACTTAATCTAGCCCCAGCCAAATCCACCGCAACCCTGCTCACAAGTTGGACAGGAGAACACGAATACATCCCTCAACTCACCATAAACAACACACCCCTAACATACACACACACACACAAAATCCTAGGAGTAACATATGATACTCATATGACATTCAAACAGCACACCACAAACATTAAAAAGAAACTGACACCCAGACTTAACGCCCTCAGGTCACTTGCTCACACAAAATTTGGACACAACAAAGAAACTACCACCACAGTATATAAACAATACATAAGATCAGTGATGGAATACGCAAGCCAAGCCTGGGCTTCTACCCTAGCTAAAACACATCATAAGACTTTACAGACTATTCAAAACAAAGCCCTGAAGATCATTACAGGCTGCACAGCTACTGCACCCACAGATCACCTACATCAAGAAACCAAAATCCTCAAAGTCAAAGACCAGCTGGACATGAGAGGCACTCAATTCCTGGCAGCAGCCTCCACGAACCAAGACCACCCACTGAACTACATGGCAACACACCCACAGACACCAAGAAATATCAAAACAACACCCAGCACACGGTATCACACACAATTATTGTCCTCTCTCCCTCCCTGCCCACCCCGAACCAACTTCCAGAAGCACATCCATACTCATATCTCTCACCGATCCATCCACTCACTCACAGACAACACGCAGCTGCATGCACGACCTCCCGAAATCCATCCTTCCGAATCCTCCCTTCCTCGCGAGGACAGAGTCCACCTGGCCAGGCTGAGATGCGGACACCATCCAGCTCTCCTGAGCTATCAGAAGAGACTGGATGACTCCGTTGTCGACTCCTGCCCGGGATGTAACACAGCACCCCATACCATTAACCCGTTGAGCCCCGGCTAGTTATAATATTTTGTTCACCCCAGTCCCAAGCCATTTTCACTTATTTTTTTTGTTTGCTAAAATGGAAGACAAGGATGAGAAATGAAAAAAAAAAAAAAAAAAAAATCACCTCTGACATTTTTTTGTTGGGGGGGGGGGGGCCGGTGGGGGGTTGGGGGGGTGAGTGTGCCTCAAAAAAATTTGTTGAGCCAAAATGGAAGAGAATGGTGAGAAATGAACACACAAATAAAAAAAAAATCATTTCGGTCATTTGGGGGGGGGGGGGGTTCAATAGTTCGTCTCCCCCGCATGACCACCCGCCCGGGAGCACTAGGGTAAAAACTGAGTATGGCATTGTACGGCATACATCCTAAGGAGTATCTCACATAAATCTCAAGCCTCTAGCTCCCATACGACCGGAGTAATGAAGGTTCAAAGTGGCGGTGAACTAGGGGTGTAAACTATCCCCACTAAGCCCACCACCACCAGCCGTGCGGCTGTCTCGGCCCGCTCACACCTACTGGCCCGGCTCCCACACACACTACGGTACCTCCCCCTCCTATTCTCCCGCCATTTCCTACCTTACGAGCCACGTAAGTGTTTTTTATATGTCGGACGCACGTGATGCGTCGCTGGGAGTTGGTGATCAAAGACTGCCGACGCAACACGTGCGACGCTGGGTCTCAACGGGTTAAACACATCATAGAAGACTGCATTTCACACAACCACTTACGCCAACAACACAATCTACACTCAATGAGAGCTCTGTGGGAAAGCCCGATTGTGGCCATGGCCTTCCTCAGGGACGCGGGGCTGTTCGGCCAGGCAGCTTAGGGAACAACAACAACAACCTCGACTGTTTCCGCTCACATACAGGGCTTCCTCACTTTCACCAACATTGCCATCATATCCCACAAATAAAGGTTCCGATTTTACCTGTATGTGGGCGCTAAGTCCCATCGCACCACTCGAAAAGATGCGGTTGAGCGTCGCCTTCATATTTGCGTACGATACCACCTGGGTTGCCGACATGACTAATTGCTTCTCCCTATCCTCCAACACACAGGAGGCCAATAACATAAAGGCCAACACTGAATCATCAAGTTGCAATCCTTGTTTGGTAACTCCGTGGTACGCATGTTCGAATTCTGACACAAATTCCTTTATCTCTGCCTTCTCCTTCCTCCGTAGGCTATATAAGGCCTCAAATGCTGCAAACTTCCTTCTACCTTCATCGACCAGGAATACGTCATCATGCTTTTTCAATAACACTTCCACGCCATCGTCGGCCTCCAATGTGGCCTTATCTATTTCAGAAGAGGCAATTCTAGCCCTCCCGGAAAGTGACAGATGGATCGCCAATGTCCTCTTTTTCTTATCAATCGTTGTAAGTCGACACCAAACACCCACATCCTCCTTCCACATTTCGTATTCTTCATCATGCTCTAATTTCGGAGGCCACTTCAGTGAGCACGCCATAATGACCCAACTACGCTCTGCTACCAATGTTAATAGATACACGGATGCAACCGCACTCACTGAAATCCTGGAGACCACTACCGGTCGTCCGCATAGAACAGCCAACTATACGTCCATCCAGCCGATGACGTCATCAGCCAGCCTACGACTCGGCGGCCTGCCATTGGCTCGAAGCGGACGAGCTTAGTGCAGGTCGAGCCAGTCAACCTGCGCCACTTTGGCGTGACTGTGCTAATATATTAACAGTTTTTATTACTATTATCTCTCTCTCTCTCACCTGGATAATGAACTCGTGGTGTTGTATTTTGGTGATAGCTGCGGGATGGTAGAGGAGGCGTGAGAGACAGCCAACCAGGGAGCGGTGGAGGTCACAACTCTTACGGAAGTCATCGCAGGCGCCCCACATCGCACCCACCACGTCCTCCCACGACCCATGCTGAAAGAATAATTATGCCGCGTTTTGACACTTTATTAGACGATTTACACAGCTTAGGAAAGATCTGTGGGTATTAAAAGGGTTAAGACTAAGATCCCCTTGAGGATTAAGCCGCGTTATGACACTTTATTCTGGCTATCATTAGACGATATTACATACTGTAGTTTAGGAAAGATTTGTGGGAATTAAATTGTAAAACTAGCAAAACAAACAAACCAAACCTAGAACACATACTATCAAGACAAAAGAACAAAGGGTTAGGACTAAAAACCCTAGAGGATAATACCACTTTATTCTGGCTATCATAGACAATTTTTTTTTTTTTTTTTTTTTTAAAGAGACAATGAACGGAGGAAGGAAAAACACAGATAACACAAAAAGGTCCATGTGCCTAAAGGCATCCTCCATTCATAAAATGTTTGTAACAACTGGATTTAAACATTTGTAGATTGTAAGTTTGTGGAAAGCAATTCGAGGGAAGTGAATTCCAAAGAGTAGTAGCTCTGGGGATAAATTAATTCTGATAAGCAGAAGTTCTGCATTGTGGAGGAGAAAGTGTAAATTCATGGGCGCTCTCAGCTGCCCTAGTTCTACGGGGAAAGATGTGGAGAGGCGGCACAATTGAAGCAAGTTCCTCGGAACAATTGCTGTGAAAATATCTATAGAATAATGCAAGGCATGCAACGTTTCTTCGTATGGATAATGTAGGAAGGTCCTGGGTGATTGCAGGGTTATTGATTAATCTAATAGCTTTATTTTGAATTTTGTCCAACTGCCTCAATGCAACCACTCCACTTCCACCCCACAGAGGTGAACAGTAATCCATCTGAGAACGCACATGACTCTCCCGCCGGCTTTAGCATCGCCAACAGCTCCGCATCGCCACTGAGAAAACTCGATCCTAATTTGAGTATTTCATATCCCAATTCCCTTTATTCATTGCATGAACAGTAGTTAAGTGCTTGTTTAACCTCCACATAGTTCTGTAGTTGCCGTGCATGTTATTTTATTGCTTTTCTGACTGATAAACATTGTTGTTTACATTTGTTATCCTAGCTTGTAGCAGACGACGCACGCGCACCTCTAATCGACCTAGCTTTGTATTTTCTTATTAACTCTAGTAGGTATCATATTCAGTATCCTACTGTAGCTATATATATCTGTAATTTTAGTTGTTGCTTGCATGATCTTGTAGTAACCTTTGACTGATAACTTTGTTTATCTAAATATAATGCTGCTTGACTAGCCTACAGTGACACCAGCGCCATCTGTTGATACAGTATATTAACCCCTTGTGTGCAGTTACACTTTATTTTTATATAATCTCTATTTGGTGAATTGTATATTTAGTCACATATTCTATTATATATATATATATATATATATATATATATATATATATATATATATATATATTTGTTTTGCTTTTTTAGGTAGGTTATCACCCCTGGTAGCCTACTTCTGCATATTTCATACTTTTTTGTTTTTGGTTATTTTTGTTTTCGGTTAGTCTAGGCTATCATCCCTGGTGGCCTATTTCTGCGTACTTCAATTTTTAAATTTTCAGTTAGGCTATCACCGCTGGTGGCCTATTTCTGCGTACCGGTATTTCATAATTTTTGTTTTCGGTTAGGATAGGCTATAACCCCTGGTGGCCTATTTCTGTTTAAATAAACATAAAATTGTTTTCGGTTCAGCTATCACTGCGTATTCAAATTTAATTTAGTTTTGTTTTAATTTTCGGTTAGGCTATCACCGCTGATAACCTATTTGTGTGTATTTCAACATTTTTGTTTTCGGTTAGGCCTATTTAAGTAAGTGAAGCGACCTGAAGGGAGTGAAGTGTTTTTAAAGTGAGTTTAGTGTTTTTAAAGTGAGTTAAGTGTTTTTAAGTGAGTGAAGTGATCTGAAGAAAGTGATCGTCACCATGCCTCGTGCCTGTACGAACTGCGCCGGTAGGTTTGGTGCTTCCATGTTTGCTCCTGTCGATCCACAAGCCTGCCGACTCTGCCAGCAACGAGAGGATTTGACAGCAAAATTGGATGAAGCCCACAACAAGATCAATGCCCTCACCAGGAAGCTGGAATCACTCCAAGAGTTTGTAACACTCAACATTGGAGTATCACTAACTCCAATTGTTTCAACTCCAGCATCCACCACCACCCCAACGTCATCTGCCAACAATCCAACACCTGCAGTAGACACTGAAGCAGATGCTTCTGACGAACCTGAGCCGACATCAAACCAGGACAGCCGCCCTGTTCACCTTAGTCTCTCCCCCACTCCTCGTGCAAGAAGCCTGCTAGCACGAACAGTACCAACCCCTCGCCCCCGTTCTAACCACTCCTCTCCCCGACCTGTACGTAGAGTCCCGCCACCACAGGTTTCCGGATTTACACCAGTGAGGAACGGTGCACGGCCAACGCAGAAAAGGTCTCATCTACCAGTCACAATGTCAAACAGATTTGAGATATTGGTAGAGATGGAAGACGAACCAGAGGAGACCAGGCTCGTTGGGGATTCCATCCTACGAGGACAGGTCGAAGAGTTCTGCGACAGAGTCCCAAATCAACGAAAAAGATTTTGCATCCCAGGAGCTGGACTGGACGACATTGTGGAAGCCTTCGAAGATACCACAAAGGATGCAAATGAAAATACCCTTTTTGTCATCCATGCTGGTTCAAATGACGTCATGCGCACCAGATCCGAAGAGTTGATGGAGAAATATCGCAAGATGATCCAGCACTACAAAAACAAGTCAAGGAATATCATCATCTCAGGCATTCTCCCCAAGATCGACGCACCTGACAAATTCTACGACAAGGCCTTCAGCACAAATAGCCGACTAAAATATTTGTGTCTGAGGGAAGAAGTTGAATTCATCAACCTCTGGGACAACTTCTACAACCAGCCTACTCTGTTCCGCAAGGATAGCACTCATCTAAACCCTGTGGGTTCAGCACGCATGGGTCGTCTCCTACACGAAGCAGTCCGCAGCCATGGATCAAAAAACGCCATCCGAGAAGAAGCAGCAGTGACATAAATCATCCAACGCCAAGAAAAAAACAGGGGCAACCGAGGACCACCAGCGATAAGGACCGAAGACAGCGAGGACTGAGGACAGCCATGAACATAAATATAGATCCGACAAGAACCAAAAATATTATTAAAGAGCGTTCCGTGAGTTCTAAAATAACAAATTTAAAGGTTTTCTATGCAAACGCTCGTAGCATACGCAATAAATTTTCAGATTTAGAGGAGCTAGTGTTTACAGAAAATTATGATGTGATTGGCATAACAGAATCTTGGCTCAATACAGAAGATAGAGACTTTTTAGCAGAGTATTCACTTCCCGGTTATGTAATGTTTGAGAAAAGCCGAATAAATCGAAATGGAGGTGGCGTTTTACTTTATATCAAAGAAAGTCTTAACCCTACCCTCTTGTCAAAACCTCAAATTGTGAACGTCGACGCATCTTTTGTGCTAATAAAGAATAATAAAGGTACAAAAATAATACTTGCATTAATATACAGACCTCCAGCTCAATCAGTGCAAACTGACCGAGAAATTTACGAACAAATTGAAGATGTAAGTAACTCACAAGATACTGTAATTTTTGGCGACTTTAATTTACCTGTGACCAAGTGGGGCGATACTCTTACTTCACACTCCGGACATGACTTGTATACGAACTTGCAAGAGAGTTCGCTTTATCAATTTGTTCGAACGCCAACCCGTGGTAATAACGTTCTTGACATTGTACTTGCAACAAAAGAAGAATTAATAGAGAATTTGAATGTTGGTGATGAATTCAGTAACAGCGACCATCGTACGATAACTTTCACTTTAAAGTTTACTAGTAACGAACCAAATAGTAGCATCGAAAAAGTCCCTAATTTCAAGAAAGCAAACTTCCATAAACTTAGAGCTATGTTTAAAGAAACTGACTGGAGCTTTTTAATTCACAATAACGACATAAATACATCTTGGAAGTTATTCGAAGCCACTTACCTAAAAGCAGTGCAAGACTGCATACCATCGAAAATACGGCGTCCAGGCCATAATAATAAGCCCAAATGGTGAAATAATGATATTTCAAACTGCCTGCTTGCCAAAAAATTTGCTAATGATAGATTAAAATCCTCACAAAATGACGAAGAACGGCTGAAATTTGTAGAGCTACGACGCAAAGCCAAAAAGTTAATTAAGCAAAGTAAAAAGACCTTAGAGTTACATATTGCGAATCAAAGTAAAACAAACCCGAAAGAATTCTATAGTTATATCAGAAAGAAAAAAGTAGTTACTTCAACTGTTGGACCGTTAGTCGATGAAAATGGAGAATACACCAAAGACGAAGTACAAATGAGTAATGCCCTCAATACCTTCTTTGCATCAGTTTTTACAACAGAAGACCTCAGTGATATCCCTACACCATCGCCGATTCAGATTGATAATTCAGATGTTCTAAGCAATATCACCGTTACAGAGAGAGAAGTATTGAATTGTTTAGATAAACTCAAGGTAAATAAAACGCCTGGACCTGATACAATCTCGCCTAGAGTTCTAAAGGAAGCTAAGGATGAGCTCTCCCAACCACTGACATTACTATTCAATAAATCCTTGCAGTCTGGAACTATGCCTGATCAATGGAAGATAGCCAACGTAACACCGATATTCAAAAAAGGCAGCAAATCCCTACCCAGTAACTATCGTCCAATTAGCTTAACCTCAGTTGTATGTAAAATGCTAGAAACGGTCATAAGAGACAGACTCGTAAATCACTTAGAGGAAAATAACATACTTAAAGATACTCAACACGGCTTTCGTAAAAAACGTTCCTGTTTAACAAACCTCTTAGACTTCTTCCACAATATCCTCAACCTCTACGATGAGAGTAAAGCTGTAGATATTATATACCTTGATTTTCAAAAGGCCTTTGACAAAGTTCCCCACAAACGTTTACTGCTAAAACTAAAAGCGCATGGAATACAAGACGGTGTGTTGAAATGGATTGAAAATTGGCTCAGCGACAGAAAGCAAAGAGTAGTCATAAACGGTAAGGCATCTAAATGGACCAATGTAAGTAGCGGGGTACCCCAGGGATCGGTACTAGGACCAATTCTCTTTCTAATTTACATCAACGACATAGATGAGGGTCTCACCTGTACAATCTCAAAATTTGCTGACGATACAAAAATTGCAAATAGCGTACTCTCAAAAGATCAAGTTGACGATATGCAACACAATCTAGATAAATTGTCACATTGGGCCCAAATTTGGCAAATGAGTTTCAATGCGGAGAAATGTAAAGTACTACATATCGGATACCTAAATGAGAAAGCAAACTATTCGATGAATGGCACTCAGCTTAAGAATGTAAACCGAGAAACCGATCTGGGAGTAACAATATCGAGTAACCTAAAACCGAGTCAACAATGTTCAGAAGTTGTTAAGAAGGCAAACAAAATAATTGGCTTTATAGGCAGATCATTTGAGCATAAATCCAAAGACGTAATCCTAACCCTTTACAATTCCTTAGTCCGCCCTCTTCTGGAATACTGTGTTCAATGCTGGTGCCCTTATTACCAAAAACACATAAACAAGCTAGAACGAGTTCAACGTAGAGTTACCAAAATGATACCTAGCCTAAAGAACAAACCATACGAAGAGCGTCTTAGAGAATTAAATCTATTTCCTTTAACCCAGCGCAGATTAAGAGGTGACTTAATTCAAGTGTTCAAAATCATCAAAGGCATCGACAATATGAACTGTAGTAAGTACTTCACTATCGACCAATCTAATTACACGCGGGGAAACGGTTGCAAAATTATTGGTAAATCTTTTAACTCACACGAATCTAAGAATTTCTTCTTCAATCGAGTTGTCAACTTGTGGAATGGGCTTCCCCGAGACGTTATAGACTGCAGCACCGTTGATTCATTTAAATTCCGCCTAGACAAATATCTCGCATCAAACCCGCAACTGACTGCGTTTGTAAATGAATAACTTTATTTTATCCTCCCTCAGTTACTAACCCATATGTCCCCTACTAACTTCCTAGTCCTGCCACGTTAGTGGCAGGGCAGTAGTTCCCTTTCTAATGTTCCCTTACCCACTCTAAACCACTGTTTGGACACTTGATCCTCAGTGTTTTGGAGGACAAGCAGCCTAGAAGGGTCACTAGACCTGTTGTTGCTTGATTTCCTTTGTACTCCTTTGTACTCCTTTTATTACGGCCAACTGCTTGTCAGTGAAGAATTCTTGAACTCAACTTAGGAAAGATTTGTGGGAATTAATAGGGCTATGACTAAGAAACCCTTGAGGATTATTACTATACCATTAACCCTCTTAGGTCCGGGGGTTGCCGTTTAGTATTCATCAATAGAATTATCTTAATCTCATAATTATCGGTACCTCTCCAAAATTAGTTTTCTGCCCACAACTCACTCAAAGACAACTGCAGAGGTTGAAGTAATTAAAGTAAAGGTTTCTAAACACCCCTGATGGTCACAAAGATTTAAAGTACCCCTGTAAGGACGCAATTGCGTCCTGCAGTGCGCGAAAGGGTTAGTGCTCTAGTGAGTTCTTCCTGTAAACTAAACTATCTAACAATTATAATGTTAAACTTGCACAACAAACCCAAACCAGAAACTGTATAATATAAAGAGAAACAATCTATCTATCTGCTCAGGCCCATTCCCCACTTTTTCTTTTTTTTTTTTCTGGGGGTGGCCGACTCAAGACAGAGCCTTAATAGGGACAACACAACACAACAACAACAACAAAAAATGAACGCACAAAAACAAAAACCCAAATTCACACACATCTAGGTCACCCAGGAGAAGACCCAGAGACCAGTGATCACAAAGGTCACTCCAGCAGTCCACCGGCCCCCAACCTCCCGGAGAAGTTTCGGGCGTAGCAGGCAGACATGCAGCGAAGCCCTACCACCACAAGTCCGCCACACTTCCAAGCGCACCCTTCATATATATACCGGCTCCCCGTGCCAGGCGCCTGATGGACTATTCTCTAGTCCAACTGGCACCCGACCCCTTCTCCCAAATGACTGCATTTTCACTCGCCTATTCACAAGCATTCTCCATTTATTCCTGTCTATTACCACTTCCCTAGCCTGATCTATAGTCATTCCTCTATCTTTCAAAGCTTCTCCTACAATCTCTCCATCTCAATGAGGGTCTTCCTACCCCTCTATCTCTCCTTGTATCAGACTCGCATATTCTCTTTGTAAGCCTTACATCTTCCATTCGTTCAGCATGACCATACCAGCTCAGCACCCTTCTGTCCACTCTGGCCGACAAATGTTCCTGCTGCCCCACTCTCCTACATATCTCTTCATTCCTCAATTTGTCTCTACAAGTCACTCCACAGTCCACACATACTCCTCAAGCAGCTTATCTCTATCACATCCATCTTTCTTCTCTCCTTTGCCTTCAGAGCCCATGTCTCAGCCCCATACATCACTGTTGGTACAACAATCCCTTGATACATTGCACTTTTAACTTTCCTTCCGAGACTTCTCACCTTCCACATACTTCCCATTGCTCCGAAAACTTTCACATACTCTCTGTTTTACTCTTTTACCTCCATCTCCATACCTCCATTCCTGCTTATCGTTCCTCCTAGATATTTAAAACCCTCTACTTGTTCCAATATTTCCCCATCCAGCCTCACATCTAGATTCACCCTATGATCATCCCTATTACACATCATCACTTTACTTTTATTGACGTTCACCTTCAGCTTCCTCCTCCCACAAACCACACCAAACTCTTTGACTACCCGTTGCAGTTTCTCTTCAGAATCCGCCACCAACGCTATGTCATCAGCGAACAGTAACTGATTCAACTCCCAGTTTCTACCATTC
Organism: Paralithodes platypus; assembly: GCA_032716605.1. Classification (NCBI taxonomy): domain Eukaryota; kingdom Metazoa; phylum Arthropoda; class Malacostraca; order Decapoda; family Lithodidae; genus Paralithodes; species Paralithodes platypus. The sequence goes on along the minus strand of CM064557.1, from coordinate 652,797 downwards.
TTTCCTACTAAACCCAATCCTCTACCCATAGTTCTCATTTTCACCTCAATCCCCACACCACCCATGAACATACTAAATAGCCACGATGACATTAGAGAGGGCATTGATGGATTATGTGCTGGTGACAAGGGAAAGATTGTGTAGACTGCTGGATGTGAATGTGATGAGAGGTGAGGCGGAGGGTATGTCGGATCATCACCTGGTGGAGGGAAAGCTAAGAGTTAGGAGTTCCAGGAGAATGAGAGACAAGCATGTAGTAAGAGAGGTAATAAAAGTTAGTGAGTTAGAGAAGAGGGAAAAAGAGAGGGAGTACAAGGAAAGACTAAATGCAAAGTGGATGGAAGTGAGAGAGATGGAAGAGAGAGAAGTAGAGGTTGAATGGCAACAGGAGTGAAAGCAAGTGCAGAGGTAGTATGCGGCAAAAGGAAAGTAGGAGGCAGAGGTATCAGGAAGGGAAGCGAGTGGTGGAATGATACGGTGAGAAAGGCAGTTGAGGAGAAGAGACAGTGTTTTGAGAGGATTTTACAGGATGGTAGTGTTGAGGTATGGGAGTGACAAGGAGAAAAGGAGAGAGGCAAAACGGAAAATTAGAGAAGCGAAAAAGATGCAAACGATAGGTGGGGTCAAAGGTTGAGTGAGAATTTTGAAGAACGAAAGAAGGTGTTCTGGAAGGAGGTAAACAGAGTAAGGAAAGGAGGACAAAAGAGGGTAGAGTCAGTGAAAGATGCAAATGGAGAATTACTAGTGGAACCAGTTGAAGTAAGGAAAAGATATGCAGAGTATTTTGAATCTTTGCTAAATGCAAGATATGGAAGAGAAGCAGTGATTGAAGCAGTGGTTGATGGAGATAGGTTACCCAGGCTCCCAGGTGGCAGGGAATGAATGAAAGGATTGAGGAAAATGAGGTGAAAGAAGCAGTGAAACAAATGAAAGCGGGAAAAGCAAAGGTTTGGATGGTATTGCTGTAGAGTGTATAAAGAAGGGTGGAGATGTGATAATAGATTGGTTGGTGAGACTTTTCAATGTGTGCTTTGTGATGTCAAGGGTACCAATAAACTGGAAGAGTGCATGTATTGTGCCGTTGTACAAGAGGAAGGGAGATCGGCAGGAGTGTTCAAGTTATAGAGGTATTAGTTTATTATCAGTGGTTGGTAAACTGTATGGCAGGGTGTTGATAGAGAGGATAGTAAAGTGTACGGAAGTGGCAATAGGAGGAGAACAGTGCAGTTTTAGGAGGGGAAGAGGGTGCGTGGATCAGATGTTTCCAGTAAGACAGTTATGCGAGAAGTATTTAGAGAAGCATAAGGAGATATTTTGGGCTTTTATGGATTTGGAAAAAGCGTATGATCGTGTGGATCGTGAAGCAATGTGGAAGGTGTTAAGGATTTATGAAATTGGAGGAAATTTGTTAGAAGCAGTTAAGAGTTTTTATGAAGGGAGCAGAGCATGTGTTAGAATAGGAAATGGTGAGTTGAGTGAATGGTTTGAGGTAAAGGTAGGTTTGCGACAGGGTTGTGTATTGTCACCATGGCTGTTTAATATGTTTATGGATGGTGTGGTGAGGGAGGTGAAAATGAGAACTATGGGAAGAGGATTGGGTTTAGTAGGAAAAAATGGTAGAGCTTGGGAGTTGAATCAGTTGCTGTTCGCCGATGACACAGCATTGGTGGAGAATTCTGAGGAGAAATTGCAGCGGGTAGTCAAAGAGTTTGGAGTGGTTTGTGGGAGGAGGAAACTGAAGGTGAACGTCAATAAAAGTAAAGTAATGGTGTATAATAGGGGTGATCGTAGGGTGAATCTAGATGTGAGGCTGGATGGGGAAATATTGGAACAAGTAGAGGGTTTTAAATATCTAGTAGGAACGATAAGCAGGAGTGGAGGTATGGAAATGGAGGTAAAACAGAGAGTGTGTGAAGGAAGAAAGGTTTTCGGAGCAATGGGAAGTACAGTAGGTGTAAGACGAGAAATCTCGGAATGAAGTAAATAGTGCAATGTATCAAGGAATTGTTGTGCCAACAGTGATGTATGGGGCTGAGACATGGGCTCTGAAGAAAAAGGAGAGAAGAAAGCTGGATGTGATGGAGATGAGCTGCTTGAGGAGTATGTGTGGAGTTAGTCGTAGAGACGGATTGAGGAATGAAGAGATACGTAGGAGAGTGGGACAACAGGAACATTTGTCAGCCAGAGTGGACAGAAGGGTGCTGAGCTGGTATGGTCATGTTGAACGAATGGGAGATGAAAGGCTTACAAAAGAGAATATGTGAGTCAGATACAAGGGGAGATAGAAGGGCAGGAAGACCCCCATTGAGATGGAGAGACTGTGTAAGACAAGCTTTGGATGATAAGAGGAATGACTATAGATCAGGCAAAGGAAGTGGAAATAAACAAGAATGAATGGAGAATGCTTGTGAATAGTTGAGTGAACACGTGGTCATTTGGGGGAAGGGGTCGGGCGCAAGTTGGACTAGATAATAGTCCATCAGGCGCCTGGCCCGGGGAGACGATTAATATGAAGGGTGCGCCTGGAAGTGTGGTGGGCGGGCTTGTGGCTTTGGCTCCGCTGCATGTCTGCCTGCCGAGATCGGAGCCTCTCCGGGTGGTCAGGGACCGGGGGAGTGCTGGAGCGACCTTGGTGACCCTGGTCTCTGGGTCTTCTCTTGGGTGACCTAGATGTGTGTGAATTTTGTGTTTTGTCTGTGTTTGTTCGTTGTTCTGTCTTGTGTTTTGTGTTTTCCCTGTTCTTGCTCTGTCTTGAGTCGGCCACCCCCAAGAAATAAAAAAAAAATAAATAAAAAAAAAATAGAGTGAAATAGAAAATAAAAATAAAAATAGGAAAAGTGGGGATTGGGCCTGAGCATATACATACATGCGGTGACATTACACAACTCTGACGCAGACCTACATTCACCTCAAACCATTCACTCAACTCATTTCCTAAGTACTCTAACACACACTCTGCTCTCTTCATAAAAACTCTTAACTGCTCTTAACAAATTTCATCCAATTTCATAAATCCTTAGCACCTTCCACATTGCTTCTCGATCCACACGATCATACGCTTTTTCCAAATCCATAAAAGCCCAAAATATCTCCTTATGCTTCTCTAAATACTTCTCACATAGCTGTCTTATTGAAAAAATCTGCTTTTCTCCTATTGCAACTTCCGTACCCTTTATTATCCTCTCTATCAACACCCTGCCATACAGCTTTCCAACCACTGATAATAAACTAATACCTCTATAACTTGAACACTCCTGCTGATCTCCCTTCCCCTTGTACAACGGAACAATACATGCACTCTTCCAGTCTATTGGTACCATTGACACAACAAAGCACACATTGAATAGTCTCACCAGCCAATCTATTATCACATCTCCTCCCTTCTTAATACACTCCACAGCAATACCATCCAGACCTTCTGCTTTTCCCGCTCTCATTTGTCTCACTGCTTCTTTCACCTCATTTTTCTCAATCCTTTCATTCATTCCCTGCCCAGTGGGTGGCCTGGGTAACCTATCTCCATCAACCACTGCTTCCCTTCCATCTCTTATATTTAGCAAACTTATCAAAATCACAATGTGGAAATTATGTATTGAAGATTTGGCAAAACAATACTGTATTATGAAATTAACTCTTTCACCACCATTACATAATCTTCTTCATATTCTGGTTACTATTAAATTATTTCCTTGCATTTGTAATCTACCTATACGACTCAAATGGGTTAATCGATCTTAACTCCCTACGAGCGGGGGGGTATTTACCGGCTGCATTTACCGAAAATTACCTTCCTTCCATGATCTTTTACATGCATAATCAAGAGCCAGAGCGTAATACAATTATATATCCCGGAAAGTAAAAAGATAGAGCTTTCCAATGAGACCTGAATCATCCCTGTAAGTTATCTGGGGATGGATGTAGATTCCGGGCATACGGTCGTCATGCTTGCATAGGGAGATCGCCGCGGTTAACTTCGCGTCTATTTTGACGGTGATTTTTTTGGTTATTTGCCCCCCCAGCTGGCAATATATATGATGATGACAGTATGTCATGGGGGGGGGGTGAGGGGGAGGGGGGGGGGGCAAAGCCCCCCTCAACATATTATTGTATCCAAAGGCAGTCAAAATAGACGGGGACATGATGGAAAACATCCGCCCTGGCTCCGCGTATTGTAAAGAAGGCTGGCGGTACGCCCGAAATCTACATTCTGTTTGTTGTTGTTGTCGTTCCCCAAGCTGCCTGGCCGAACAGCCCCAAGGCCCCGAGCAAGGCCAAGGCCATAACCGAGCGCCCTCACAGTACCCTCCCTACCGACCACAATAAAGCCTGGGTGACCGAAGCCACTCCATGGCGGGGAGCTGAGGAGGGCGCGGAAACGCCCGGGAAACCAAAGCCCCACCCAGGGCCCTGTGCCCCTCAGCAATTATGAAGAGAAAGTTGAGGGGCAAAGGAAAAATGTGACGCTTTGGCTTCCAATCTTGGTAGATTGTGAGGTCGATCCACGGAAGAGACGCCGTCACTTGAGATCTAGAAAATATATAAGTAAAAGGAACAGTCAGAGTAAGCTATGGGTATGGCAGAGATCGCTCAGTTCTCACTCTGATAGGCCAGCACATCACCACATGACTAGAAGCCAATCCTCTCAGCATCAACTAGGAAAGGCCCTAGGAAAGGGGATAGCTCCCCTATTTCAACCCCTTTCGGGGTTGGGCACCCGCCAAGCAAGGGACACCAGTCATCACCCAGTTAAGGGCAACAACTGGATTTGTTCATCACTGATGATTAGTCCGGGTCAGAATTCGGTAATCACCTAACCAGTTAACATGTCCAGCTCGAGGCTCGAACTACAGACCTAGCGGTGAGAGATGGTAGTTCTACTCAGCACGCTAGCATCAACTGGTTATCTGGTTATCTTGCAACCATAGTGCAACCGAAGGCGAAAATACCCTAAAATTAGGTATTTTTGCCGGTTTTATCCTTGTTGAGAGGTGTAGGGAGACGAGGACGAGATACAATAGTCCCTAGTGCCGGCCACGGAGCTGTGGCGAGTGGTCCAAGGCTGCCTATCGTCCCCCCCAACGCTCGGTCTCTCTCTCATTGCTCATAAAGGCACCCGTCATATAACGTGCACCGCAGGGGTGGCCAATATTCTCTCTCCCGTCATATGACGGTCGCCGCGAGTTAAGGGTTAATAAACCTTCCTAGTAAAATATGTCCTTCTTAAACTGCATAAACTCATAAAATTTTAGCCAGAATCAAAGGTAAAAGGGCATCATGGTGCTATCTATCTATTGTAGAGTTCGCCAGATGCAAGTGCCAGGCACCGATGAGCGTGCCGCCCTTCGGTGATTTGTATAAGGTTTACTCCCCTAGACAGGTTGCCGACCAAAGCTGACAAGTCCCACCACTGAAAGGGTTAATAAATATAAAACCATTGGGTGAGGGTGGTCCTGTCCAGAGTGATGTTTAGCACCCTCTACCCAATCTTAGCCATTACTGTACTGTCTGTCTCTTTTCCTGTAACCATACTTTTCCTACTTCGGGGGCGGGAGGCTAAGAATCCATCTCCCCTTGTAAAATTCACCTACTAAACGAGACAGAGAGAGGGACGAGGGAACGCGAAAGTGGTCCCGGACCCTATGAATTGGAACTTTAAATGTCGTTTCTGTTCAGGCTCTGTCTCGAGTCGGCCACCCCAAGCTATGGGGTGGTATGTGCCTGAGATTATAAATACAGTACATACTGTACCACAGAATCTTAACTTATACCAGTAATATCATATAAAGTAGCTCCCAGGCATTACAAAACCAAAGATGTCACAAAACTGATAATTAGGCTATAGATACTGTACATGCATAAAATTTCTAAAGACTTAGTGCGACGAGTTCCTCCTAAATAGCAGGCTCGCTTTCAATCGCCAGAAAAAATAGACACCTAAATGGCACAAAAGTTCTTAAAATTAACAAAGTTATAGGGTGAATATCTACAAATCTCAAAAACTAATGGAATATGAGGAAGAAGGGGGTCTAGGAAACACACTCCCCCTTTATATCAATTCCTGTACAAAAGGAACAGCGACAGTGGAGATATGGAGAACATTGGCTCGACCACCAGTATTGATGTCTCTTAACCCACTGAACCCCAGCTAGTTTAGAATAAATGCACATCCAGGGACCGGCCGTTTTGGCCAAAATTTTTTTTTTTGCTAAAATGGAAGAAAAAGGTGAGAGATGAAAAAAAAAAATTACTCACCTCGGTCATTTGGGGGTCGTATGGGGGGGGGGGGGCAGCCTTATACATCAGCTGGTGCCGGGCGGCCTTCAAACTTCCCGCACGGCCAGCCACAGTTGAGCACGGCAGCATGGCAGATGTACGATGCGGCCAGTTTTCGAGTGACGGTTATTTACACCACCCGAGCATCATGTGTGCCTTCATAGTTCATATATTAGCAACATGTATTACATAATGTCATTGTAAGTGAAGTTACAGCGTGAAAAGTGCTTAGATATAAGTTTTGTAAGTGCACACGAGTGGCAAGAGCGTGGCGCGTCCTCGTTGCCATGGATACTGGCGGCCATCATGGTCTCGGACAATAACAGAACGCACGAACTGTCACACATAGCCCATCATCTCCAGACATCACCTTTTGCTCCCCAGAACTCGCCCCCACAACATCCTGGAGGGTGGCAGCATGGCAGATGTACGATGCGGCCAGTTTTCGAGTGATGGTTATTTACACCACCCGAGCATCATGTGTGCCTTCATAGTTCATATATTAGCAACATGTATTACATAATGTCATTGTAAGTGAAGTTACAGTGTGAAAAGTGCTTAGATATAAGTTTTGTAAGTGCACATGAGTGGCAAGAGCGTGGCGCGTCCTCGTTGCCATGGATACTGGCGGCCATCATGGTCTCGGACAATAACAGAACGCACGAACTGTCACACTATAACCCATCATCTCCAGACATCACCTTTTGCTCCCCAGAACTCGCCCCCACAACATCCTGGAGGGTGGTCAGAACCTTAGGCTCTGACCACCTCCCGATCATTATCACCACCAAAACCAGACTCACCCCAGCTAGCCATAAACACACATACACCAATTATAAAAGAGCTAAATGGGAAGCATTCACAAATGAGACAGAACAACACTTCACAACTCTAAACAGTACACCCATCACTAACATCAACAATGCTGTACACATACTCAATAAAACTATCCAAAACGCTGACAAGAAACACATTCTAAGAGGTAACAGAAAAGACACAACCCCAACTTCACACCAGAAATTCAAAACCTCATCAGACAACGCGACATACTGAAACACTCCCCAGCACCCCACACACAAGACATCACACAACAAATTCAAGCACTCAACACCCAAACTAACAACAAAATACAAGAACAACAAAAACTAAATTGGAATAACTTCCTACAAACACTTGATCACAAAACAAACCCCAAAAAACTATACAAAACACTAAACAGCATCACACTTTCCAACAGCAACACAACACAATCACATGCTGCAATCACAACAACAGACTCTACTCATTCATGTAAACAACAAGCAAACACTCTCATCAATCACTTCTCACATGTCAGCCACCTAAAACCTCACAAAGACGACCGACGTGTCATCCGACGTAAGAGACAATTCCCCACAGACCCTGACTATACACCCTTCACCAATCACCAGACAAAGCATATCATCAACAATCTCAAGCACTCACCCGCCTGTGGCCTAGACAACATAAGCAACATACACCTCAGACACCTGGGACCACAAGGCATACAAACACTCACTAACATATCAAACTACAGCTATTCACACAACACAATACCAGACATTTGGAAGCATGGTATCATCATCACATTCCCCAAACCCAACAAAGACCCCACGCTACCCTCCTCGCACCGCCCCATCACACTCCTTTGCTCCCCCTCCAAAGTCATGGAACGCCTAGTATTACAACTAATTACACCTGACCTACCCCTAGCTCCAACACAACATGGCTTTAGGCCACTGCACTCCACAAACACTCTTCTCACAGACCTTACACAAAGAGCTTTCGACGGCATCAATTCAGCTAGACCACCACACAGATCACTATTAGCCACACTCGACATTAGTAAAGCCTTCGATGCCATCCCCCGCCACAACCTAACAAACAAAATCTACAACACAAACATGCACAACAACACAAAACGGTGGCTGGCCAACTTCCTAGCAGGCAGATGTGCACACGTATCTTTTGCCGGTCAGTCATCTAAAATCAGAAACTTTCCAAACGGAGTCCCACAAGGATCCGTCCTATCGCCCGCACTCTTCAATCTGTACATGCACGATATAACTACACCCAATACGCCCCAAATAAACTTAGCCTCCTATGCAGATGACATAACACTCACATGCACACACCATGACCCAAAAAGAGCAACAGATCTCCTTCAACCCTATCTCAACACAGTACATGGCTGGTGCACTACAAACAGACTTAATCTAGCCCCAGCCAAATCCACCGCAACCCTGCTCACAAGTTGGACAGGAGAACACGAATACATCCCTCAACTCACCATAAACAACACACCCCTAACACATACACACACACACAAAATCCTAGGAGTAACATATGATACTCATATGACATTCAAACAGCACACCACAAACATTAAAAAGAAACTGACACCCAGACTTAACGCCCTCAGGTCACTTGCTCACACAAAATTTGGACACAACAAAGAAACTACCACCACAGTATATAAACAATACATAAGATCAGTGATGGAATACACAAGCCCAGCCTGGGCTTCTAACCTAGCTGAAACACATCATAAGACCTTACAGACTATTCAAAACAAAGCCCTGAAGATCATTACAGGCTGCACAGCTACTGCACCCACAGATCACCTACATCAAGAAACCAAAATCCTCAAAGTCAAAGACCATCTGGACATGAGAGGCACTCAATTCCTGGCAGCAGCCTCCACGAACCAAGACCACCCACTAAACTACATGGCAACACACCCACAGACACCAAGAAATATCAAAACAACACCCAGCACACGGTATCACACACAATTATTGTCCTCTCTCCCTCCCTGCCCACCCCGAACCAACTTCCAGAAGCACATCCATACTCATATCTCTCACCGATCCATCCACTCACTCACAGACAACACGCAGCTGCATGCACGACCTCCCGAAATCCATCCTTCCGAATCCTCCCTTCCTCGTGAGGACAGAGTCCACCTGGCCAGGCTGAGATGCGGACACCATCCAGCTCTCCTGAGCTATCAGAAGAGACTGGTGGATGACTCCGTTGTCGACACCTGCCCGGGATGTAACACAGCACCCCATACCATTAAACACATCATAGAAGACTGCATTTCACACAACCACTTACGCCAACAACACAATCTACACTCAATGAGAGCTCTGTGGGAAAGCCCGATCGTGGCCATGGCCTTTCTCAGGGACTCGGGGCTGTTCGGCCAGGCAGCTTAGGGAACAACAACAACAACAACAACTGTCACACACCCAGCTGACTGACACGCGCCACCAACACTTTCCCTTTTCTTACGTCTCTCTCTCTCTTACTCCCCTGCTTTATTCAGTTTTCATGTCTCTTCCCCTCTTTATTCAGTTTATTACTTTATCATATGTTTTATAGTTATACAATATGAGTTTCACACATTGTTTTACACACGTTTGACTTAGAAATAGTATATATTTACACTTATTGGTGTCCGTCACTGTTTTACGTATATTTGAGTGTCAATCTCACTTACATATTGTGTTCGGCACTTTGTATATATTCATTACACTCCAACCTTCATTCAACGGACAAATGCGTGCAAGCACCTGTCCGTTCCTGCTAAATGTCCGTTGCTGCTAAATACTGTCCAGTCCGGATGTAATCCGGAAATTCCTTGAGAAAAATCCGGTGTTGAGTACAGGTGTCCGGATCGTGACATTTAACTGTTATGCATCCTTTTTTTTACTGTACCTGAAATAAATCCTGGTAATATGTATTGTTTTTATTAGTATACAAATGAAAAGTTGGTGTTTCTTACCTTATATCTAATATATGTAGTTATGTACACTATTTACATGATCAAGAATAGCTTGTTATTCTTGATCCATGGCATCAGCCTCACCACCAGACACCGGCACCGGCAGGGGATCATCGATGTCAAACATGTCTGGTGAGGGGGCCCTGGAGCTAGTACCTGGTCATGGCAGAGGGATGGAAGGGCCTGGTAGAGGTCTAGCCTCAAACCCAGTGAAGTCATTGTGAGGTAGAGGGCTAGCGGGACCAGGTAGAGGGCTAGCAGGGCAAGGTAGAGGGATAGCAGGGCCAGGTAGAGGGATAGCTGGGCCAGGTAGAGGGATAACAGGGCCAGGTAGAGGGATAGCTGGGCCAGGTAGAGGAGATAGCAGGGCCAGGTAGAGGGCTAGCAGGGCCTGGCACTGTAACTCCTGAACACCCTGGCTGTGGGCTACCTGGACGAGTGACTTTAACTCCTGAACACCCTGGCTGTGGGCTACCTGGACGAGTGGGAAGGGGGGCAAAGAAGCTGCTAACCTTGGTTTGGTGGACCACTTTATATTGTTCCTAGACAATGTAGTCCCACAGCAGTCTTAGGTGCCCATGCTGCACCCTCACTTCCTCAAAACAGCTGTACGTGGTGTAATCAAGGAGTTTATCGACGCAGGTACGGAGTAAGGACATCTTTTCACGTTTAACAGGCATTTCGTCTTCCCCCTCACTACTATCATTTGACTCAGGGTTGAGTACTGACGCTACTATCTCAGCGTCTGTTAATATTTCGTAGCCGTGATCTGCTTCTTGTTCATCCAACCAATCTCTGATGTCGTCCACATTTGGTCCGGTTTCACCACCACGCCTCAGCTGTCTATGGAAGTCTTCAGCCTCAAACCCATTAAAGTCAGCCTCTACGTCAGTGCCAATCAGAAGTTTTTTCCAACAGTTAGCCAAGGTGGACACTTTCATATCAGACCAACTGTAAGAAAAGTTGTAGATAGCGGAACGGATGGTGTATGCTTTAATGTTAGCTAGTGTTCTGGCACCACGGGTATCTTCGACTGCATCACTCTCGTCCTCCAAAACCACCAACACTTCATCAAGATAACGGCGAATGTAGTGACGCTTCAAAGCAGAAATTATGCCCTGGTCCATGGGCTGGATGACGGAGGTGGTGTTGGGAGGCAGGTAGATTACACGAATACGGCCGTCAGCACTCACTAGCCGTTCAGGACTGGGGTGGGCGGGAGCATTGTCAAGAAGCAGAATGGCCTTCACATCTGCTGGAGCAATGTGGAGAACCTCAATCTGATACTGTTGCAAATACCACTTCATAACAGCTGCATCCAGACCCGTATCCTTCCCTGTTTTCATGTGTTTGCGAGGCTTTACTTTCCCACTTTTGCTAGCTGAAGCGTCAACACAATATTGCGTGGAATAGGCTAATAACTTTGGCTTGGCCTTCTTAATGTCGGACACTGTTTGTTTGGCCACCCCATATTCCTCACAAACATTCGTCACACTCACTCCTTTCTCCAGTTTGGCTATTAATTCAAGTTTTTTGGCCACACTTAGGTTCACTCGCTTTCGTTTTTCAACCTTGGGCCCCATGATGAATAGCAGTCCAGGTACACAGGAAGGGTCAGCACACAAAAGATCGCGCGGCAGCGGTCACAATCTGTTCCCAGAGAGGCAATGGCGGACTGACGCTCTCCAATTTCCCGCGCTTGGGGTGACGTCATGCGCCTGCCCCGCCACCTACCGGACGGACTTAGCACAGCTACGGATTGACTGCCCATGAATCCGGATTCGTCTGGACTACGTTTTTTTACCGTAATTGCCGATATCCGGAGAATCAGAGTCCGTTGAATGGAGGTTCAAGTGTATTTACACTAGGTTTATACACACACTTCACATTTCATAGCGTCTTTTATCGCAGTCTTTGAGTACAGTTTTAGAAATGGTCAAGGGTGTGATACTCCCTGAAGCAGTCCGGGAGACACAGTGGAACATCACATTCTCTGCACATCCACCTGGTATCTGATCTCTCAGGCTCCCTCTGTGTCGTGTTGCGGAACACATGACACCGTCTTCGGGGTTTGTCATTGTTTTCTGTGGGCGGCACATATTCAAGGAAGTGGCGTTGTGTCAGCCTGGCAATCCCTTCTGCTGCTGGGCGTCGATGGGCGGGGGGTTGCTGGAAGTGGGGGGCAGTCATGTACAGTAGGGTCCCGCATAAAACGTGTTCGCATAAAACGAGTCTCGGTTAAAACGACCGACCTAAAATATTAATATTTAATTTTCGATCAGAACGAATGTGATCACATAAAACGAGTCCGCCGCCAAAGTAGGGCAAATCCGAGGAGTTTCATATAGAGCGCCGAAATATCGTACAAAACGTACGAAATATCGTTCGCTTTGTACGAAAATTTTCGCTTACAGTGAACATTGACGCTATTGCGCCACCAAAATGCTGTGTTCACATAAAACGAAACCGCATAAAACGCCCTCGTTTATCGACCATAAACTCGTTTTATGTGAGACCCTACTGTATTCCCTCAACACCTCCCTGGACAACTCGATGCAGAAGTTCTCCATCGTTTCCTGCTTGCCGGTGATTGTTGAGTAGGGGATATGGCTGTTATAGAGGGTGAGATCGAGGAGGTGGAAGAATAACTTCTTATACCACCTCATCGTCTTCCTTGCACACTCACATGACGAGATGACAGCATCTGATTTATCCACCAGCCGCATGTTGATGTTATAATCACAGATGGCCAAAGGTTTCTTGATAACTTCGCCAGTTGCTCTGTCACGACGTCTGCTGTCTTGGAAGATGGGAAGGTGGACTGTTGTGAGGACATTCACATCCCGGTTATCCATCCAGGACAACATGAGGACATTGTTAGCCTGCTTGTGGATGATGGAGCCCTTTTCCCGCCTAAGTGGTAGTTCGGGCATGAAGATCCGATTCCTCCTGACAGTGCCACAGACTCCTGTAGTGCGGCTATGCAGGAACTTGGCAAGGGAGGGGCTGGTGTACCAGTTGTCCAGGTACAGTATGTGGCCCCTGTCTAGGTAGCCCTACAGCATGGTGATGACGACGGCCCCAGAAATTCCGTATGTCCTCGTTTCCACCAATTCTGTTTTCTTGCCCATATACAGAATTAGGTCCTGGATGTAACCAGTTCGACAGTCACACATCACGAAGGTCTTCAGGCCATATCGATGTCGTTTGCTGGGCATGTACTGCCGGATGCCAATATTCCCCCTCCACAGCAGCAAACTCTCATCAATAATGAGCTTCTGATGGGGTTTGAAGGCGGCAGCAAGCTTCAGCTTCAGGTACTCGAAGATGGGTCTTATTCTCTCCATAGGGTCCTTCATTGCTCTAGGTTGACTTTGATTTCTGGTGTGGGCTGCCAGGCTGTCGATGAAATGGAGGTTCCCCATTATGGCCGTGAACCTATTTCTGCTCATTATTTGGCCAAAAATAGGGGTTCGGACGAGGGGATCCCAGGACCAGTACCTTTTTATGGAGGATTTCCTTGTGACCCCCATCAGCATTACAATGGCCAAGAATGTGAAAAACTCTGGGACATCTAGGGAGGACCATGACAGCCTTGCAGAGTATTTTGACTGCTCCTTCCCCACCATGAAATAATAATTGTACCAGTTGGTCTGGTCAACAATTAGAGCTACGAGATTTGTAGTGAAGAACTGCCTGAAGATCTCCAGTCTCGTGGTCTGCCGCCCCTGGTTTGGGAGCGTAGGGCCGGCAATCCCAGCGCCCACAAATTTGTAGTCGGTGGGCACAAAGTTGTCGCCATCAACCCAATCCCACACGTCGGGTTGAGCGGCACCTTCGTCGTCAGAGTCGTCAGGAGGGGAGTCACCATCAGGGCGGGAGGGCCTTGCCCTGCCTCTTGCCCCTGCCCTCGGCCTTGGTCGAGCCGGCCCAGCTCTTGCTCTCGCACCACCAGGGGTGGGGCATATTAGGGTCACCTTAGACACCCTTCGGCCACGCACACGCACAGGACCACGGGCACGCCCACGCAGGGTGCCAAAACAGGAAATATCCAGTTCTGGATCATTTTTCTAAGCTTACAAGGATCAACTTTGTGCGGCGTCCGCGGGGGGTGCAGCCCCCCGCTACATAACAGGGGGTCCGGGGGGCATAGCCCCCCGGCCGCCGGAGAAATTTTGAGATGTGAAGGTAAATATACGCACAATACATGCTCAAAATTTATTAAAAGGAATTAATAATATTGTAAGTAAAAGGGATGTTATGTATGTTTACTGGTGTTTAATCAGGATACTAGGGAGCTGACTGCCTGTACTTCAGTCTCAAAGGGATTCACTTCAGGTCCACTAATATAGGCATTGAAAACAGGTTTTTAAATTATTCTTAGCAGTCCCTGTTTTAGTTTTGTAACTTTTGTCCAATAAAGATTTCATGTATAGGCCTATTTGTTGTTGCATTCCAAGAACTATTACATACTTAATTTATATCCTTTCATATGATACACAAGTTACTATAGAGTACTGGTTAAAATACATACCGGTACCAAGTTTCAAGAATAAACTTTGATTAGAACATTTGTTTGTCTATTATTTTCCCTGGGCCGAGTAAAAAATACCTGGGTAGGCTATTCCCATCTCGGGTTAAGTACAATCAGTAGGAACGTAGAACTTACTTTAATTTTCACAACTTTAAAAGACTCAAGATTCTTCTAGGCTAATTCCGAAAATATTCAATCAAGTCTCCGTTACCCCCATGAAGTCAGGTTATAGTAATGACAAGGCATACCAATTACTGTATATATGTTAGTTAGCGGGTGTGTGGCCAGTGTGGACTGTGGGGATAGTAGCAGCCCCCACTTTGGACACTAAGACTAAGTAAAGTTAGGTTAGGGTAAGGTAATGCAAATTATCTACTCATAACATGATAAACAATTGAACAATAAACTACTGTACTATATTCCTTGAAAAAATAAAAACAAACAATTGTACATAAGGCTGCGGAAAGATTCTTTAGTGATACCCAAGTCATGGCCAGGATTCCGGGAAATCTATAAATGCACTGTAGGCGGTAGGCCTAGCTGCTGGCTGTAGCCTACACTTATTAAATTGTACCGGTAATCTGGCTAAAAAGTTACCGGTATACAAAATGAGAACATAGAGGCAGGGTGCAGATCCCACTTTGGACACTAAGTTTGGACTTTGGTTAGGGTAAGTTATTGCAAATCTTCCACTCATAATATAAACTACAATAAAATAAGATACCAGTAATACCTACTGTAGCCTATTCTGCCTATAGCCTATACCTTGAAAACAAAAACAAACGGTAAGACTGCGAAAGTATTCTTCAGTGATAGGCCTACCCAAATCATGGCCGAAAACTCAATAAATGCACTGTAGGGCGGCAGGCTTAACCTAGGCTAGGCCTATACAGTACAGTACTGGTACAGTGTACACTCTTTATTAAATTGTGCCGGTACTCTGGCAGAAAATATTATAAGAACATAGGCTAGCAGCAGACCTCACTTTGGACACTAAGTTAGGTTAGGCTAGGCTAGGACTGTCTGTTACGTACCGTTGGTAAGATCCTGTGTGGCGGGAACTGTTTTCAGATGCCTATTTACTAAGAAACATTGAACAATATCTTTAACCTAGCCTATCCTAACCAAAACCTAACCTAACCTTAAATAACTAGTATAGACTATTAGTGGAATATTTATGAATGTAGCCTAAAATGTAAAAAAATAATGTACAGGTTCACCCGCTACACAGGATTATATCCGTACCGTTTCATAGGCTTCAGCTTATATACCGGTACCGTACCTAAAAAATAATGGTAAGGATGTAGTATTCGGGCGTAGGCTACCGCCTGCCAGGCCGTGCCTTGTTTACACTACTGTACTTGCATGTTCGCATCTATTTTGACTGTCGTGGGATACAATAATAGGTTGACCATTGAGGAACTAGACAGTAGGCTAGATGAGAATTTCAACAAGTCCTGGGGAGGGGCAAGGCGGTGGTGAGGGCTCCTCAATAAATCCTATAGGAGGCCCCTATAATCCCACGGCATGACGGCAAACTGTTATTGTCATAGGCTAGGCCTGGCCTAGGCTATAGGCTATAGCCTAGCTTAGTAGCTAACCTTATTTTTTACTGTCTTTAACCTCAAATCTTCCTTGATCTTCATTAGCTTATCAATACATAGCCCCACTAGTGGGGGCAGTCCTAAGATTGTTGGATAATGGGTTATCCTAAGCCTAATATGCCTAGCCTCAGCCTAGGCTACTCATTTCTGCTTCAAATCTTCATTATCATCATAGGCCTAGGCTAATACAAGTAGGCCTAGGCCTATACAACACTAGGCCTAGGCTTATCTGAAAAAATAATATGCTTGGCTACTTACAAAATCGCTGTTTGGTGCTTGCTAAAAGTCAGGTTTATCCAAAGCATCACCTTGAACTTATACCTTATATATAATGAGTTCCCCAAGATTAATATGCACGATTTTAGAATGTGTAGGGCACTCGCAATTCACATGAAGTCAATGTTATATTCCAGCCCCTTAATTCACTCTATTTTCCACAAATCTATCGGTAAATAACAGCTAAACACATTTCCAAGTGTTCCACAAATGACCATAATTCACTGGCGCGAAACTAATGACGTCATCAGTAGAAACAAGAAACATGGCAAAATACCTTTTGTTGGAGCAATCTGATCCTGGCTTGAAAAGCCAGTACTGTAATTCATCATAAAATCGTACTAATTTATAGCTTACCTTATGCCTCAAGGTCTTGCGCTCTTTGTCAAACACATAAAATTGATATTCATTCACTATTTTTGAGAAATTAGAGACCCCTTAAAATTTATCCACACGACAAAATATCGCGTATTTTGACGGGGGGTACACTGGGATAATTTTTCGTCAGAAAACTAACATTCAAGCTTAAATTAATATTTTACATTATTCATTTCAGTCAATATATTAAACACATGGAGTAGTCTAGTTAATATATACATAGTTTTAGATAAATACCTATTATTATCCTTTAATCTACAGTACATATTATTGAGCATTCGAGTGCCAATTAAATTAGTTGTGTTCGTCTTGACTTGACTAAGCCTTCGGCGCGATATAACATCGGAGGTAAGCGTACATCTAAGCCTAAGTCATTGTAGGCCTTATCGGACTCAGTTGGGATTATCTTTTGTAAACAAACAAGTTGCTCTTGGCTCTCGCGTGGAATATTGTATATAATTACTTTAGAAGCTGTATTTGGACTTCAATTCAGGTGATATATAATAGTTATAAGATCATAGCAAGTGTAGAGTACATTGTTAAGGCAAACCACTATCGTTTGATGAGTTTAATGTCCGTATGTAGCTCAGGAGTCAGGACTCTAATTTAGCCAGGACCAAATTCTGGATCATTATTTGTTCAGATGCTAATTCGGGATCACGAAGAAAATGGGCGAATTTTGGCACACTGCGCCCACGTATGTTTATAGGGCGTTGCGCACGATCAGGGCGTTGTGGCGACGCAGGATGTGATGGTGTCTGAGTGTCGTGTCTGTGGGAGGTCCCAGGCTGAGGAGAAGGTACAGGTGAGTATGGTAGTGGTCCGGGAGATGATGGTGGGGGCGAGTCAATCCGGGGTGATGAGGGAAACAGGCGGCGTTCGGCAGGGCGTTCGGCAGGGCGTGGGTGGTGGCGTGGTGGAGATGATTCTAGGGCAGGCATATCCTCATCTGTTGCTTCTGAAGAAGAAGTCAATGGCTGCGCTGCTAATATGGCTGCGCTGCTAATATGGCTGCACCCCTGCGCAACCCATAGAAAGTGTGAGGGGTTGGCGCTTTGAGTGGCGAGGGAATGAGGGGTGGTGGGGAAGGCAAACGCGGTGGGGGAGCACCACGGCGAGGCACGTGTGGTGTCGGATCTTGGCGCACCTCACCCTCCTCCTCCTCCTCCTCCCCCTCCAAATCCTCACCTCCTCTCTTCTCTGCCCTACGATGAGAAGGTGGAATGTTGAGGAAGGCCATGGGGTCTGGGTCATCTTCCTCTTCCTCTTCTCCACTTGCTGGGGAGTCCACTATGTCACGGGGGGGAGCAGGGAAACGATAGCTACTCTCCTCCCTTTGTTGTAACCTGGCGTACCGTTCAGCGATGGGGAGATAGGGTTCCTCCTCATGCATTTCATCATACTCGGCCACAGTGGGACTATATTCGTCCTCTGAATCGTCATTTGATGATCCAGTGTCACTATCAGGCACATCACTCTCCTCAAGTATGGCCAAGGCATCGGTCAGGGATATTACCCTGCGTGGGTAACGGCGTGGTAAATCCGACATGGTATTGCACTCGCGAGATTTCTTACAGTTTCTTACAGTAGATCCTCTGGAAAAAGGCAAACTAGGCCTGTGTATCCAGCTCAGTACCAGTACTTGCACTGCTGCGGTCGTTCACGGTGTTGGCGGCGGCGGTAGCAGACGCAACATTTTTACTATTCTGTATTTTTGTTTTATAATCAAACTTCAAATCTTGTTTTCCCCATGCTTTATCAAGATTACTTTCAAACTCCCTTATTGATTCGGAATCGACTACATACTGGGGCAGTGCGTTCCACTCATTTACCACTCTATCACAAAATGAGTTCTTTGCCTTCTCAAGCCTATTTCTTTCTTTGTAAATTTTCTTAGAGTGTCCTCTCGTTCTTGTTCCCTCCCGCATCAAGAAGATACCTTCACACACATCCTCATCGTACTTTCCTGACACTATCTTAAAAGTCTCTATCATATCCCCTCTCTTTCTCCTATATGCCAGTGTCGGAAGCCCCAGTGTCCTCAACCTCTGCTCATAGCCCGCGTTCTTCAACGTTGGTACCAGCTTGCTAGCTCTCCTCTGCACTTTCTCCACTGCTTCTATATCCTTCACCATATATGGAGCCCACACCTGGTTCGCATATTCCAGGTGCGGCCTAACCAGCGCTGTATTGAGATTCCTGAAGATTTCTTCGTCAAGTGACACAAATGTCCTCCTTATCAGCCCTACAATTCTATTGGCTTTGTTTATCTTTTCCGCTAAATGTTCTGAGAAATTTAACTTATTGTCTATCACTACTCCTATATCCTTTTCTGCATTCACTTCCTCCATCGCTTCATACATACTGTATCCTACCTTGTCTATCTTGCTTGTCCCAATCCGCATGTACTTGCATTTTTTTGGATGAAAAGGCATTAACCAATGCTCAGACCATCCCTTCATGCCCTCCACATCTCCTTGAAGCAAACCCACATCTTCCTTACTCCTCACTCTTCTATACAGCTTAGTGTCATCCGCATACAGGTATACCTCACTTCCATTAGTTATAACTTCAGGTAAGTCGTTGATAAATATAACGAACAGCAGTGGTCCCAACACAGATCCCTGAGGTACCCCACTTGTAATTTCCCTCCACCCCAAGCCTATTCCATTCACCAGTACCCTCTGTCTCCGATCTTTCAGGAAGGCTTCTATCCATTTCACACATTTCTCCCCTATATTATAGCTTCTAACTTTCTCTATTAACCTTTTATGTGGGACCTTATCGAAGGCCTTCATAAAATCGCAATATACCACGTCTATTACATCACCATCTTCTAGAATTTGCATCCAATCATCTACCACCTTAATTAGCTGTAGTACCGTCGACCTCCCCGGCAAGAATCCGAACTGTCTCCCACTGAAAAGTTGGTTTGACTTCATATGCTCCATTATTCCTTCTCTAATTACCGTTTCCATTAGTTTACACACAACACTTGTCAAACTGACTGGTCTATAATTCCCTGGGTCATTTCTCTTTCCCTTCTTAAATATAGCTGTTATGTTCGCCTCTCTCCAGTCCATCGGGATTTGTCCTGTATTAAACGATACCTCAAATAACATTTTCAATGGCTCTACTAACATCTCACCTCCTTCCTTTATGATTCTTGGGTGTATCCCATCCGGTCCCGGTGACTTACTTCTGTTCATTTTTTCTATAGCCCTTCTTATTCTAGCATGGGAAAACTTTATTAGTTCTAGTGCCGGTGCCTGTTTGATGGGAATAGTAGGCACTGCATCATCTGACTCCACTGTTAGTACCCCCCCAAAGTATTTCCCCAGTACCTCTGCTTTCTCCTTATCAGTCTCCGCTCTACTCCCATCATCCAACCCCCCTACCAGCTCTGGGATCCCTACTCTTCTTGTTAACTTTTCCTGAATGTACTTCCAGAATATTTTTGGTTTATCCTTCACATTTCTAGCAATCTCTCTCTCCCTCTCCTTCACCCCCCTCCTTGTCTCCCACCTTATTTTATTGTTTATTTGTCTGCGTTCCAGATCCACTTCTTTAGCTTCTATACTAGACCCCCCGTTCTTTTTTAACAATTTTAGTCTTTCCCACAATCGTTTCTTTCTTCTAATCAATGTCCAAAGTTTTCTTTTCATTGGCAATTCTGGGTTCGTTCTTTTCCTCAATTTTGTTTTATCCTTATATTCCCTTACTGGTACACTTTTGGATACAGCATTCTCCAGTTTGACTCTAATTTTCCTCCACATTCCTTCAGCGTCTTCACCGTTCAAGTATTCCCCCCAGTCAATGTCCAAACACCGTCTCAGCAGCTCATAATCTGCTCTATCATACATGTATATTTTTCTATTGCTTCTATTATCCCTCTCTGATTTAATGTTACAACTAAAGCTTATACAGGCATGGTCACTACAACCTATAGGGCTATCCACATTAACATGTTCCACTATATCCTCTTCATTGCTAAAAATCAAATCAAGTACACTCCCCTGCGTCCCATCTCTATATTTATTAGTGGCCCCTCCATCATTGAAGATTATGCCTATTACATAAGGCTACCTCTTCAAACGCTCATAAGCGTAGTTTGAATCTACCGCCGCACAGCTCAGAGGAACCTTCATCATAAGCACACGCAAAATCACTCATGGTTCGTCTTTATGATTGGGTTCTCACTACGAAAAAACTTCGTAACAAATAAAAAATAAAAATAAAATAAGAATAACTATTCATAAGCTTTCCATATTCCGTGGATGTACTTCTGTGGATTCTTGGACCAGACGCTGACTAGCGCATCTATCCGCCTTCCTTGCTCTGCGTTCACCCCACCCGGACGTGTCCCCCACAGTGCTCCGCTTTGATTCCGCTTTCTTGCGTCCCTAGTGAGTTTTTTCTCATTTGTTTACTCTGGGATGTCTTGAGTAAGGTTAGGATTAGCGTAGCAGGGGTGTCATGGGTGGTTTTCTCGCAGAACAAGTGTATTTTGGGTCGTTTTATTGGGGCGTCTATTTCGGACGGACCCTCGTGGCCGAGTTGAGGACGCTCTCAAACTGTTTTTCGTGTTTAGCCATCTTTAGTCCTAGCTTGTTAGGAGGCTTTAACTACGCGATGTCGGGCTTCTAGCTATCTTTCAGATGGAGTAGCCTATGTTGTTTTACTGACGTTCCTGGTGTTTTTTCTTCACGTAGTGGAGTTCTTTCTGGGTCCCGAGTCAGTGTTACCCTTACCCGGGTTTTTTCTACGATGTTGGTGTGGCAGCTGTTCCAGTTTTGGTGGGATGAAGTGCTTTTCGATTGTGTTTCGACGTCATTAAGTGTTTTTTCCGTTTTCACCAGGCCTAGCCAGCCACTCGTAGTTTTTCACATATGCAAGTGTTTTCATTGTTTATTATTATAAAATGTATTCATGTGTCATGTGTGTCCTGGATTAGTTGTGATTGGCTGATCCAGGAGCTTCGGACTGTGTCTGATTATGTTTATCAGATTGCGTTCTGATTGGTGTGGGTTGCCTTTCCGGCGGTTTTTCTCGATTGCTCCGAGAAAGCCGTTTTGTTGACCGGGTTTTAGTCAAGTTGGTTAAAATCGATTGTTACCCCGGCGAGTTGGGTAGCTTGAGGGCTCATCAGAAACTGCGTTCTCTGTGGTCGAACCTATGATCAGGCTTCCTGTGTTTTCCCGGCGAGGTGGGCTCCACACACTTATCTCAGGTGATCATGCTGACACCTGTTGGATAGGGTTTTCTCGGCTTTGCAAGGCCATTGAAACAATACTGTTTGTTTGGTCTTTCCCTCCCGGCGACCTTTTTACAAAGAGGTCTGGGGCAGGTACAATTGGTTTGACATTTAATATGAACCCCGGCGGTTGTACCTTCGGGTGGTTCGATTAACGGATTTGCAATTCGCTATGGTTTGCCAGACAATTGATTGATACAATAGGGTATCACAGCCTTCAAGACGGCGATCTATGAAGGCTTCTGGGAGAAGTCGGATTAGAAATTAAGATAGGCTTAGACTTTTTATGGTATAAAAAGATGCCTGAATCTTACTAGTGTTTCAAGTATAAAAGGATACTTGAAAGACTTCATCTTTAATAAAGGTATGCTCATCTTTATGAAGACTCAGAAGATATGCTTAAATCTTTTGGACAGGTAAAGATATGCTGAAATCTTTAATATGAAACTAAGGGACAACGAAAAGTAGAGGTTGAGGGCTACGGTTCGTTGACCAGCGGTTTTATGACACATGTTTTTGAAACATTTTGGGGTAACCTTATGAGCATTAATTCCTGGAAATTTCTCTTTCCAGGGCGGAGTACCGGCGTGACGCCAGATGACCAGGTAGATCCCGGGGGTGGGTAGATTTCCGCCAGTCTCTGACATGTCGGCACTAGAACCTCTCATTGCTTTATGTTCAACGCCGTTATGCTCAGGTATCCCTATTTTTGCACACAAGCTGTGCATTAAATGTGTTAAATGCCTCGATAGGTCACGGGGGATATGGGTGACAAAAAATTGCACTATTTGTAACCTATTAAGTGTTAGAATTTTAATTCAAACAGATAATACTGCGACGGTGGCTTTGCAAGAGGTGAAACAACTTCTAGCTAACTATTCAACAAATGTAGCACATAAAGCATTGCAATGTGATAACCTTGAGCTTTGGGAGCTATTAATTGTCAAACATGCCCCCCCTAAGTCTAAGATACGTGCACGTAAGACCTCAGAGACTGGGCGGGGACAGGTTACCACTCCCTCCCCTGGCAAATCTAAGAGGCCTCGCTCGCCGTCTCCCTCGGCAACGGCGACGAGGTCCAAATGAAAGTCACCCCTGAGGAAGCAGGTGAAATCTTCGGGCCACTCTGCTTCACCTCCAAAGAAGAGAAAAAAGGACGATAGTAGGGGACCTAAAGACATTACTAGAACTAAACATAAGTCTAGTAGGAGTCATAAATCATCCAAAAGGGATCCTCCGGCGCGAAGGGACTCACGGCTGTCGCCGGAGCCTGGTACCCCGCTTTCTGCCTCTACCCCCACCAAGTCTAACGTCCAATCTGACAGGTCAGGGGTGGAGTCAGAGAACGTGGTGGAGGATGCCCCGGCGGACATTTCATCACCTGTCTGAATTTAAAGGATGCCGTTTGGATTGAACCTAGCGCCACGCATATTCACAAAATTAGTCCGGCAAGCCCTGATGCCCATTTTAGAACAGGGGATCAGGATCTTGTGGTATCTGGACGACTGGCTGGTGGTGACAGAGACAGAAAAAGTTATGCAACACTCATGTCAACATTACATTAAACCATGTCAAATCTCTAGG
Organism: Paralithodes platypus; assembly: GCA_032716605.1. Taxonomy (NCBI): domain Eukaryota; kingdom Metazoa; phylum Arthropoda; class Malacostraca; order Decapoda; family Lithodidae; genus Paralithodes; species Paralithodes platypus. The sequence continues at coordinate 629,086 of CM064557.1, read as the reverse complement.
ATTCAAGGTCAACTTGGTAAAGTCAAACCTTGTTCCCTCACGAGTAATTCAGTGGATAGGGCTGGTCTGGGACACAGCGTCTCTCACTCTGAGTCAGAGTGTGGACAATCGAAACAGATTTCGCAATTTTTTTTTTATGTTTCTCCACAGTCTGACTACGACACGGAGACTCTGGGAATCTCTAGTCGGTTCTCTCAACTGGGTTCAACTAACTGTGAAGTTGGGCCGGTTGAAAGTCAAACGTTTAATCTTGGAGGGCAACAAATATTTCCCACTATTACCGGAGAGAACATTATGGCCTATCCCAACATTAATACACAGCTTACTAGCGGTCTGGGCGAAGAGGGAAGTGTTGCACTCAGTCATGTCATGGACCTCTCCTCCGCCGACGGTATGGGTGGACACGGATGCGTCAGGGACGATAGGTTGGGGCTTTCAGTCAAACCTCGGGCATCAGGGTCAAGGGCTTTGGTCCCATTCAGAAACCTCCCACATAAATGTAAAAGAATTACTAGTCCCCTTGTATTTCCTTCAAGTTCACGGCTCTACTTTACGGGAAAAATCGGTGGCTTTCAGGATGGACAATCTCAATGCAGTTCACTGCATTCAGAAACAAGGGTCAATGAGGTCTCGGAAGTTGCTAGACGTGTCAGAAAAGATTTTTGTTCTAGCCGACAAGCTGAACATTCATCTTCATGCATCATATCTCCCAGGCGTAGCAAACATCTGGGCAGACACTCTGTCTCGGAGACAGAGCACAACGGTAGAGTGGGCGCTCAAGCAGAACATTTTCGATCAAATGATTGCAGAGCCTTACCGTCCACAAGTGGATCTGTTTGCATCAGAGGAGAATCACAAACTCCCTCGGTACCTCACACGCCGGACATTAATGCCGGCGGGGGGGCCCGACGCATTGGTGACGGATTGGAACATGTGGAGTTCCATTTATCTGTTTCCGCCACCAGACGCTTCTCTAATGTGCCACGTAGTCAACAAACTACAGGATTATCGAGGCGTAGTCTCGTTAATCGCGCCCCTGTAGCCAGCGCAGTTGTGGTACCAGCAATTGATAACGTGGTGCCCGAACCCGGTGTCGCTCCCGGTCGGGTATTTCCACTTAGACACGATTGGCAACCTAAAGACCTCGCTGACTTTTGCATTGTGGACATTCAGGAGGCCAAGTGGTTAACGCCGTATGGTAGAACCGTGACAGATAAATTTATGAATCAATACACACAATCTACCAGGAGGCAATATCAATCTCATTGGCAGTCGTTTACTTCTTGGATAGTTAGAACAGAACAGACAGTACCTTCGGTGGCTTTAGTTTTTAATTATTTAAACTATTTGTTTGAACAGAAACGTCTATCTGTAGTGACTCTAAAAAATCACTTAACAGTTATCAGGGTGCCATTCTTTGACCGTACAGGTCTAACCATACCACAAGCGGAAGAAACGGGTTTCATAAGAGCATGCTTCAAACTCCGCCCACCTCCCCGTCAGCTCATGCCTACCTGGTCTATTGATAAAGCGTTATCTTTGCTTCATTCCCGTCTGTATCAGAATACGGCAGATTTTGAATTACTATTAAAAAAGGCTGTGTTCCTTATGGCTTTGGCAACTGGTAACAGGGTGTCTGAGCTGGCGGCGATGAGCAACACCCCTAATTGCATAAGGTTTGGTAGACTAAATAATTGCATTCATATTGCACCTTCCCCAGGGTTCATCGCCAAGAATGAACATAGTGAACATGTTTTCTCAGAGTTCACGGTGCCGGCGTTGAAACGGGGTAAAATGCACCATAATTTGTGTCCTGTCCAAGCTTTAACCAAATATATGAGAGTGGCACCTCTTAACCAACAAGGTGCTTTATGGGTATCGAGTACAGGTAAAAGATTAATGAAACGTAAAATGGCTTCTCTGCTAGTAAAAGTCATTAAAGAGAGTAATCCCGGCGTAGTGGGTAGGGCCCACGATTTACGCAAATGGGCAGTATCTTTACGTTTTCTAAAAAAAAATTATGTTGAAGACATAGCTACTACTCAACTATGGGCTTCAAATCATACTTTTTTTGACTCGATACCTGTCGGTAGCACTAGACAAACCATCAATGCCATGTATAGCGTTACGGCAAAGGGTCTAGATGGGTCTCTAAGTCACTAATTGTTTAGGTTAAGAAAGAGGGGGGGGGGGTGCAGCCAGTTAAACATAAGACACCCTAGACCCCACCATAGGATATGTACAGTGTATACGAGCTGTGATACAATGTATAAGTGTTGTGATTAAAATTTCTCTGTAGTAATGCCTACGGGAAATGTTGTTGAGATACAGTAGTACAACAATGGTTTCTTTCAGTGGAATACACTGTTGAAGCAATTTAATTTTAAGAGTTCTCGGTAGTTGCAACTACGAGTAGCATTTTAGTAAGTACATCTGCGATAGTACAAGAATTTATTCTATTTTTGTGTCTAATTTTAAGGAATATACACATTAGAATAATGGGGTTTATATGTGCACATGTAAACATAAAGTTATATTTTTCACCCCTTACTTGAAGTGGGGTGCCTTTAACTTTCAGATTTGTGAACAGATTCTCATAGTTACCTTTTTTCCTCAAGCAGGCTTCTTTAACCCTCCAGCATTACATAAATATTCCCCGAAACCCGGGTGTTTTGGCCGAAAAACGTCTAGGCTAGGCTACCGTATATTTGTTATTCTGACTACTTCCCGCATTCCCACGCATCCCCAAGCGTAGCTGTGTTATTTACCTGTAGAATGGCGTTAAGTAGAGCTCTCTAAGTCAACTGGTTGAGTTGTGATGATGATTTCATTGGAAATAACTTTATGGCAAAAACAGCCACTTTACACTACTTTTCGATACTTAACAACAACATACAGGCACACACGAACAAGCTACGCTCTCCTTCTTGTGGCCGGAGATGCGGGGCGTCGGTCCAGCCGGCTGTTGTTTACAAGCGTCGGACCGACGCCTCGCACACCAAGCTCACAGGCTTTGAGCTCATGGGTGTTTAAGAGCCCTTCCGGGCAGCTCGTGTATGCTTTTTTATGGGCGTTCAAGAGCCCTTCCGGGAACAGAGGGTTAAGCACGCCCCTGCTTGTACCAATATGTTGTATAAAGTTTATACATAAATATATATTTTTTACAAAGTAAGAATACTATGTGGTTGTTTGATTATCTGCCTATTCTATTTGCAATGGTTATGATATGATTACGAATGTCCCCCTCCAGTCTTAGATATCAGGCATAATCGTCAATGATGGAGGGGCCACTAATAAATTATAGGTTTGACTCCTGCAAGGAGATAAAGAAAACCTAATATTTAGTAGTGGCCCCATAATCATTGACGACTGGGGCCCTCCCGACCATCCCCTTCCCATTCGTTGATGCATTAAGGATTTTGGTATACTTGATATGTCAGTGAAGGCGGATAGATGCGCTAGTCAGCGTCTGGTCCAAGAATCCACAGAAGTACATCCACGGAATATGGAAAGCTTATGAATAGTTATTCTTATTTTATTTTTATTTTGTATTTGTTACAAAGTTTTTTCGTAGTGAGAACCCAATCATAAAGACGAACCATGAGTGATTTTGCGTGTGCTTATGATGAAGGTTCCTCTGAGCTCTGCGGCGGTAGATTCAAACTACGCTTATGAGCGTTTGAAGAGGTAGCCTTATGTAATAAGCATAATTGTCAATGATTACGGGGCCACTACTAAATATTAGGTTTTCTTTATCTCCTTGCAGGAGTCAAACCTATAATCTTGTCAACTCTATAATATGTTGCGTTAAAAAACAATCTCTCACTTTCTCTATAAACTTATTTTCCAGGCTACCCTGTCCCGCTGGATTAGTACAATTTGCCCAGTTGATCCTTGGCAAATTGAAATCTCCAATCAAAATTTTATATTTGTTCTCTCTATTATCTATTTCCTCCATTGCTTTCAATAGGTTATCATCCTCTCCCCTACTATTATTTGGGCTTCTATATATAGAGGCAATTAGAATTGATCCTCTTGCACATTTTACTTCAATCTTTATTTATTAATTTCACCACAACACCATACACAAATACTCACAAATACTCACAATACTGCTGTCTCATATCCGCCTCATTAACCTTGAGCTCTTTTCTTACATAAATAAACAGTCCTCTTCCGACCTCTGCTCTAATAGCATTTCTCTCATATAACTCAAAACCCTCCAAACTATATTCCACCAGTTCCCTTTCAATTCTAGCATTTTTTGGTCTTACTTCCTGTAGGGCTATGACATCAGGTTTTTCCTCTTCATCCTGCAACCTACATATCAGTTCTCTTTTCTTGTCCTGGGTAAACACATCCACATTACTAAACATAATCCTTAATCCATCTACCATTCCTTCAGCAATTACACCATCCTGCTCCTCCAGTCCGTACCCTACTCCCCCGTTAGCAGTACTGGGTCTGCCACTTTGTCTCCTGTCTCTCCCTGTGACACCTCCACCCCATTCTCCTCCTCCATCACAACTCCCATCACATTCTCTTCCCTCCCTGATCTCCCCCTCCCTTCTACTCTTATAAACCACTTCCTCACTTTTCTGCACTCACTCTCCAGTAAAAAAATTTCTTATCCTCCTCACCCAACTTTCCATTATTTTCATCAGCCTTTTCTTGTAATTCCTTCATTTTTGTCCTTTGTTCTATACTCAAATCCTTCTTTAGTCTTATGTATTTTAGTTTTTCATTTGTATTTAGCCTCCAACTAAAGTTTGTCACAGTCTCTGCCACTGCCCTAGTTTTAAACTGTACCCTTATAGGTCTCATCTCTCCCCTTTTATATCTGCCTATCCTACTGACCTCCTCCACCTGCCCTGCCCATCCATATCCGTCCTCATCCACACCTTTCATGACCTCCTTCACTGTCTCCATATCCCTCACTTTTCTCACTCCATTATCATTCATATGAGTCTCTATATCTCCATACAAGATTACACCCCTATCCCTGTCCATGGCCTCCCTCATGACACTCTCCTTGTTCTTCATGACCCCTACAACTGCACTCTCAAAACTTTTTTTGGTCATATTCATTTCTTCCTTTTACTCTTTCATAATATCCTCCAAATCCTTGAATTTTTGTTTACCTACCACCGTCCATGCAGTTGTTGTTGTTGTTTTTCCTCAAGCTGCCTGGCCGAACAGCCCCAAGGCCCAGAGCAAGGCCAAGGCCGTAACCGAGCGCCCCCACAGAACCCTCCCTGCCGACCACAATAAAGCCTGGGTGACCGAAGCCACTCCATGGCGGGGAGCTGAGGAGGGTGCGGAAACGCCCGGGAAACCAAAGCCCCACCCAGGGCCCCGTCCATGCAGTTGACTCCTTTACTTCCTTGAGATGTATGGGTAAACTGACTTTCCTTTGTCACGCACGTCCCTTGTCCCAACAAACCGAGATTTGTGGGTTGCCATACATTGCCTACATCCTAAGGAATATCCCATACAAATATCAAGCCAATAGCTACCATAGACAAGAGTAAATGAGGTCGAAAGTTGTTGGGAGATAAGTGGGTACAGTGTCTTTCATCACCGCCCCCGCATGACCACCCGCCCGGCAGGACTTGGGGGATAGCTGAGCATGGTCAAGTAAGGCGTACATCCTAAGGTGTGTCTCACACAAATTTCAAGCCTATAGCTACCATAGGACAAGAGTAAATGAGGTCGAAAGCCGTTTGGATATAGGTGGGTATAGTGTTTTTCATCACCTCCCCCGCATGACCACCCGCCCGGCAGCACTAGGGTGACAACTGAGTATGGCATTGTAATGCGTACATCCTAAGGAATGTCTCACACAAATCTCAAGCCTCTAGCTCCCATACGACAGGAGCAAATAAGGTCCAAATTCGCGGTGAAATAAGTGGGTAAAGTGGCGCCACTAATCCCACCACCACCACCCGCGCGGCCTGGCTGGCCGGTTCACGCATACCGTCCCTGTTCGCAAGCACTCTACGGTACCTCCCCTCCAATTCTCAAGCCATTTCCTACCATACGAGCCGAATAATCGATTTTTTTAGTGGTGGATGCATGGTTTGCGTTCCACCTCGCGATGGCGGGAAGGCGTGAAAGCCTAGCTGGGGATGAGGAGGATTATGAATTTGAAGGCTTTATCACCGAGGACAAGGATGATCAGTTGGCAAGTATGAAAAAACAATTAATGGGTCTTGTGAGATGGAGGGGAGTGATGGAAAATTGGAGGAAGGAGTTAGGGGCTAAAGTAGAAGTTTTGTCCGATATGTGTGGCGTTACTAGCGGGGTGGATAGGCCTAGGCCAGTAAGTGACAGCCTAGAGGCAGTGATGGCCAGAGTAGACGAGTTAGCGTCGGAAAATGTGGCACTCAAGGCTCAGCTTAAGGAATATGAGGGCCACCTGAGTGAGGAAGTAAAAGGAATTAGTGAGGTAAAAAATGAGTGGACAAGGGTAGAGAGTGCCACGATGGTAGCCCTTGAAGAAATTGTGAAGGAGCAGAAGGAAGAGAGAGAAAGGAAAAGAAAGAGTTTGAAAAAAATGTAGTGCAAGTTTTAAAGAAGAAAGAGAAGGTAGTGAGAGAGACAATAGATAGAGGTAAGTGTGTAGTAATCTTTGGAGATGTGGAAGAGCACCTGGCAGATATGAAGGTAAGAAAGGAAAGGGATGTTGTGAAAGTCAAGGGGATACTGGATTACTTAGACGAGGGTTATGGATGGGTAAAAGAACTGGAGGAGGTGAGAAGGTTAGGAATATATAAGAAGGGCGAGATGAGACCACTAAGAGTGGAACTAAAGTTTAGATCAACAGCAGAAGCAGTAGCCAATGTGAGCTGGAAATTAAATTCGACAGAGCTGAATCATATAAGGGTAAAAAAGGACCTAAGTGTAGAAGAACGAGAACAGTTAAGGGAACTCCAAGCTAAGGCTGATGAAGAGAATGGAAAGTTGTCTGAAGAGCAAAAGAAGAAATTTTTTTGGAGAATAAGGGAAGGGCAAGTAAGGAAGTGGTACATCAGGAGCCACCAAGAACCGAAAGTAAGAGGAGTGATAGGGAAAGAGACAGAGAGACAAGTCCCAAGTCAAAGCAAGGAGACGGAGCGAGAGATAATGCAGGGAGCAGGGGACCGGAGAGAGAGCCAGGATGTGGTGGAGAGGGTGGAACAGAGGGAGAGAGAGGGGGGAGGAGAATAGAATTAGTGGGGGAGGTGGAACTGGGTCAGGGAAGGGATGGAGGAGGAGGAGGTGAACCTGGTAGGAGGCAGAGAGGGAAGAGAAACAAGGAGGTGGATTCAAATATACTGTGCTACTACACTAATATAGATGGAATAAACAGTAAAAAGGTAGAGTTAGATAATATATTAAGAAAAGATCAACCACAGATAGTCTGTTTGACAGAGACAAAGCTGAACCAGGACTTTGACAGCAACATAGTGTTTAGTGAAGGATATAATATATGGAGAAATGATAGAAAGGGTAAAAGGGGAGGTGGAGTGGCAGTATTAGTTAAGAACCCTATGACAGCAAAGCACGTGGAGTTAAATAATGACAAGGCAGAAATAATGGCAGTTGAACTCAATGATATAGAAGGAAAAAAGCTAGACATAGCAGTAGCTTACATGCCACCAAAGACCAGAGCATGGAGGGAGTTGGAGTTTGAGGAGATGGTAGAGGATATGATTCAGTCGTTGAGAAGATTGCTTTTAAGGAAGAATCGATTGATCTTGGTAGGAGATTTCAACTGTAGTGAGGTTGATTGGGAATCGGGAGATGCAGGGCCAAATCAGAGATCTTGGAGAAGTCGGCTAGTGGAGTTGGTTACGGAAAATGTACTTACACAACATGTGAAGGAAAATACAAGAATGAGGGGTAATAACGAACCTTCTAAACTCGATCTGATTTTTACAAAAGATCCTCACGAAATTAGTGATATAAACTATCTATGTCCTGTAGGTAAAAGTGATCACCTATTACTAAAATGGAAGTTGACCTCGAGTAATGCCAATAGATTAGACAATAGCTACATAAATGACAGATTAAATTATAGTAAAGCTGATTATGTATCCTTGAAAAGATATTTAGAGGGAGTAGATTGGGATCTTATTTTGAAGGAACGGGACGTACAAGGTAAATATAGTAGATTCCTCGAAATTTATAGAGTAGGAACCAATATGTTTGTCCCAAGATATAAAACTGGAAATTTTACTAAGCAGAAAGATTGGTTTAATTTGAAATGCAAAAGAGCTTTGGGTAGGCGTGATGCAGCTTGGGCTAGATTAAGAAGAAGGAACACTGAGAGTAATCGGAATAAATATAAACAGGAGAGGAATAGATATGTTAACATAATTAGGCAAGTTAAAATGAACTATGAGAAGAACATAGTAAATAAATGTGAAAGTGACCCTAGATTATTTTATAAATATATAAACAGTAAGTTGAAGGTAAAGAAACAAATTACTAAATTAAGAGTTGATGCTAGGACGTATGAAAATGTATCGGACATGTGTGAGGTAATGAATAACAAATTGGGGTCAGTTTTTACTAGAGAGGAAGGTTTTGACGAACCACAGGCGGGAGTACTGGAAAGTGGTCTTAGTAAGATTGAAATAACTAGAGATGAGCTGTTATCTGCGATGAGAGGACTTGAAGTAAGGAAAGCTATGGGACCGGATGAAGTGTCTGCCTGGGTTTTAAAGGAGTGTGCAGAGCAATTAGTGGAGCCAGTGAGGGACATAATTCAAGCTTCCTTAGATAAAGGACAGGTTCCTGTTGAATGGAAAAGAGCTAATATCATTCCGATATACAAGAATGGAAACCCTGAGGACCCTCTAAACTATAGACCAGTTTCACTTACTAGTATTGTATGCAAGATTTGTGAAAAGCTAATTAGGAAGAGATGGATGAAAATGTTGGAGAGAAAGAAAATAATAACCCCAAAGCAATTTGGATTCAGAGAAGGGACATCTTGTGTTACCAGTTTGCTATGTTATTACAGTAGGGTGATAGATGTACTCCAAGAAAGAGGCGGATGGGTGGACTGCGTCTACTTAGACCTTTCCAAAGCATTCGATAAGGTACCACATAAGAGATTGTTATCTAAGCTTGAGACGCTAGGATGTGTCAGGGGGAGTTTGCTGAAATGGATGGAGAGCTATTTAACAGATAGGGAAATGAGGACCAACATTAGAGGAACTTACTCATCGTGGCGGAAAGTTGAGAGTGGTGTGCCGCAGGGATCTGTGTTGGCACCTCTCATGTTCCTTATGTACGTGAATGACCTGCCGATAGGCATAAACTCTTACATGTCAATGTTTGCAGATGACGTAAAAATTATGAGACAAATAACAAATAAAAGTAGTTGTGAGGAGCTGCAAGGGGATTTAGATAAAATATACGAATGGAGCACCAAGTGGAAAATGAAATTTAATATAAGTAAATGTCATGTGTTAAATATGGGAAGAAGTGTGAATAGACCAAATTGGGAGTACAGGATGGGAGATAATAAAATTAGCAAGGCCGAAAAAGAAAAAGATTTAGGGTTGATTATACAAGATAATTTGTCGCCAGAGAAACATATTAACAAGCTCTTTAGCGGAATGTATGCAATGGCTGGGAATATGAAAGTTGCTCTGAACTATTTGGATGAGACCATGGTAGCGAAAATTATGAAGAGTATGATTAGACCAAGATTGGAGTATGCAGCAGTGGTGTGGTCCCCGCATCTAAAGAAGCATATTCACAAGTTAGAAAGAATCCAGAGAGCAGTCACTAGATTGGTTCCAAGTCTCAGAGAACTGCCATATGAAGGGAGGCTAGACAAATTAAATCTACCGAGTCTAAAAGAGAGGAGAGAGAGGGGAGACATGATAATGATGTACAAATGTACCCGGGGGCTGGAGAGGCTGGATAGGGAGGATATATTAATTATGGATACAGGAATAACTAGAGGCCACAGCTACAAAGTAAAAAGACCTACCTGCAAGAACGATATCAGGAAGTTTAGCTTCCCCTATAGATGTATTGACAAATGGAATGGGCTGGAGGAGGAGGTGGTAGGGGCAAGGAACATCCATATTTTCAAGAAAAAATTGGATAAAAAGTAGACTGAGAGACGGGACAACACGAGCTTAGCTCAACTCCTGTAAACTACAATTAGGTAAATACAATTAGGTAAATACATGCATTGTGGACGCAAACGCTCCGTCGCTGGGGCTCAGTGGGTTAATCGGTCTCTCTTTCCTTCTTTTAACCCCTTCTGTACCGGCGACGTCTCTTTAATTCTAGCTATATTTAGACAATTTTGTGCAGCTTAAGAAAGATCTGTGGTACTAAAACGGGTTGACTGAGATAGTTCAGAGCACTACAATTGCTAGAGATCCTTCGCAAACTGCATTAAATCGATTAGTAGTAGCTAGAGTAAAATACGTAGGATGTCGACTGTTACAGTCGACAGTACAGAAGGGGTTATTTATATCTCTCTGTTCTTTTATCACTTTATCATATTGTTCTCTCTGTCATTTTCTGTGTCTCTCTGTCTATCAGTCGGCGGTCACCGTCAGTCTGTCAGTTGACGGTCGGTCTCCCTGTCTCTCTCACCTGAATCAAGTCGTGTGCAAGGGAAACAGCCACATTGAAAACATGAAGAACATTGGCTCGACCAGCGGTAGTGACGGCTCCCAATAACACACCTCGCACTTTGCCTCTCAGTCCGTCCTTCTGTTCACCTTCACTCTCCTTACTTGATGAACTCTGGAGAAAAGAAGGAATGTATAGTGCATTGAAAAGCCAAACCATAATTTCCAGGATCTAGTATACAGAGCAGTAAATTAATGTTACAGTACAGCACTATGTCATATTTCCTGTTCAGTTTTCCACACATATTCCATTCCTCAGTATTATAATGTAAAACTTGCAAAATAAACAAACCAAAACGTATACGAACACAGTAAAAAGGCAAAATAAATATCTCAGAATTTTTAAAATTTTGGTAGTGCCGCACCCCCTTCCCACATCCTACCTTCCAGGAGGTGGAGTGCGGGAGGCGAGTGCAGCGCTGCTAAAATTATACTTACTGGGATATTGAGGAACAAAAAATTTGCAGTAAACTGTACATTTTAATATTGTGTGTGTATTCAAAATATAATATACAGTTCAGTACTATAGCTTACAATCATAGTACTTTCTCTTCATAATTGCTGAGGGGCACAGGGCCCTGGGTGGGGCTTTGGTTTCCCGGGCGTTTCCGCACCCTCCTCAGCTCCCCGCCATGGAGTGGCTTCGGTCACCCAGGCTTTATTGTGGTCGGCAGGGAGAGTTCTCTGGGGGTGCTCGGTTATGGCCTTGGCCTTGCTTGGGGCCTTGGGGCTGTTCGGCCAGGCAGCTTGGGGAACAGCAACAACAACAACAACAATCATAGTTACTGCAACAATTAGTAATTTTCATAGTAAGTTAATACAGGGATATATGCCAAAATTAAAGTTTAGATTACTAGGTAAACCTAACTTAGGTTTACTAGGTAAACCTATCTTAGGTTAAGCAATCAGTAGGCAACCCTGCTGCTCATAAATATAATCATGAAACTTACAGCATAGATTGATGACCAGTACACATGACACAAATATGCAGTCAATAAAACGGTACAGTACAGTACTGTACAGGTACCGGTACTCTATACTGTATTACATTTTTGTTGGTGATATCAACAGAATGGAACAAAATTATACGAGAATGATGAGATGGATGTGTGGTGCCAAACTGCAAGATAGGATATCAAGTGAAGAGCTAAGAAGGTTAGGTATCAAGAGTAACAGTGATGAAATGCGTACTAGCAGGCTTGGATGGTTTGGACATGTGGAGAGGATGGATGAACTAAGCTGGGTGAAAAGATGCAAGTTCATGAATGTGAAGGGAGCTGCAACAAGGGGCGGACCATGATAAACGTGGGATCGGAATTTGCAGTCAGATCCTAAATCAACTATAAAAGCAGGTAGCACTCGCAAACACATTACCAGTGAAGCAGCAACAACGGACAACGAAAACAACAACAACAACAGCAAACAACCACAGTGCCACCGCGGGGAGTGTCCCCCGCCCTCTCTCGCACGCCCAGCTGATCGACGCGGACCAAACCACACCTCCAGACGTACGATAAACAGTAAGAGAAAACTATGTATAGTCTGTAATATTGGATTCAACAATAGTACACTTTTACAATGCAACAGTTGTAATGAAATTGTTCATAACCGATGTACAGTACTTACGTTAACAGTATAAACGAAGTTGAATGTGTTAAATGTAGGAACTCAGCTGTACAACATCGCGCACCCACTTGTTTTGTTTGTGAATCTCTCATAACACGACGTCAGAATATCCAAAACTGTGTAAAGTGTAAAAATGTAGCTCACATGAAGTGCATCTCTAAAAAGACCAACAGTGAAGCACAGGAATACCTATGCAATAAGTGTGCCTTGCATTCATTACCGAATATTAATGTAAATGAACCAAGTATTAACAACTCAGAATCCAGCCAGGACATTCAAAATCAAAGATGAATACAGAGTGTTCACCAACAAAGGGCTCCATCTTATCCACATTAACGCCAGATCAATGTACAGTACCATAAATTGTCAGAAATAAACTTGTTAGCTAATAAGGCCAAAGCTTCAATAATTGCAATCACAGAAACCTGGCTGGATTCAAGTATAAACGATGGTGAAATAAACATTCAAGGTTTCAACATGGTTAGGAATGATCGCAATAGGCATGGGGGAGGAGTATGTCTGTATGTAAAAAACAACCTCACACACACAACTAGGACCGACCTCCATGTAGAAAATCACGAAGCTCTGTGGATCGACCTACACCTGCTGAGGACAAGACCCATCACAATTGGGGTGTGCTATAGGCCACCAGACGACACACAATTCTTGACCAATTTGAACGAACTTTGTCATCGCTAGACCCTCGGAATGAATCCATAATACTAGGGGATTTTAACCTGTGTTACAAACAACGAAATAATAGGCTTGTAAGAGAATATAGGCACATACTGACAATGCACAATCACAAACAACTCATCACAACCCCCACACGTATCTCTGAGAACACTGCCACAATATTAGACCACATAAACTGTAACAGAGAAGACAAAATATCCCAATCAGGGGTTATACAGACTGGGATAAGTGATCACTTCGTCACATATTGCACACGGAAAGCCACAAAAATTACCCATCCGGGTGGATGGGACTCGTTAGCCTTGGTCGGCAACTCATCTAGGGGAGACAACCTTATACAAATCCGGGTGGATGGGACTCGTCAGCCTTGGTTGGCAACCTGTCTAGGGGAGTAAACCTGATACAAATCCGTACTGCTTACCTAAGGGTAAGGCAGGTTAGTGGATGAATTAGCCGAACACCACTGTAAAAAAATAGTGCTAACAATATACACAGAGGGCCTCTGAGTCGGACAGATCCTAAATTGAGTGGTTAATCCTGTAAGTCCTTTACTAAACTGGCTCGGGTTGTCACTCTCACAGGGAATAGGTCCGCTGGGGGCATCTGTGTATGGCCACCCTCGTAAGGGGAGTAAGGCGTCCGGCAATAGATAGATCAAAACAAGGTCACTCAGAAACTACAACAAAGAAACATTTCTGGACATTTTATGGAATACAGACTGGTCTCCAGTGTTTGGAAGTACAAACGTTAATGACGCATGGGTTGGCTTCAGAACCATCATCACAAACATCCTAGACGAAATAGCTACTCTGAAAGACATACGAATTAAAGCAAGGTCAGACCCATGGATCAACAATGACATACTACACCATCTGGAACATAGAGACAATCTGTTAAAAAGGCTAGTGAAACATAGACAGGATCAAGGTCTGAAACATGAGTTCAACAGGGCCAGGAACAAACTTGGTAGAAAAATAAAATTAGCGAAAACTAATTATTTCCACAATAAGGCAGAGGAATATCAGAATAACCCAAAGAAACTATGGAGGCACCTAAAAACAGCAGGCTACAGCAACAAGGCAAGGGATTCGTCTAACACTAATATTGCTCTCAACATTAATGATCAGGTTTGCCACGACAAACTACAAATTTCAACCTACTTCAACTCCTTCTTCACCTCCATAGCAAACACACTTGCACAGAACCTACCGCAACCTCTCAATAAATACACGACAACAACGGCCACCTTTCGAAATTTTCTACAGAGATAAAGGCATACACCCGAACACATTTGGATTGCAAAATGTTACACCAAAATACACTTTTGACGAGCTCTCTAACCTAAATGTACATAAGGACCAGACAAAATTCCTGCCAAATTTCTACGAGATGGAGCCATTGGTATAGCAGGTCCCCTAACTCACATCATCAATCTGTCAATTAACACCAACACTGTATCTGCTGAACTGAAGGAAGCTATTGTAACCCCTCTATTCAAGAAAGGAAATAAACTAGAAGTTGGCAACTACAGACCAGTTAGCATATTATGTATTGTATCAAAAATCCTTGAAAGAGCGGTATACACCCAAATTGAACACTACCTCAAAGAAAATTATCTATTCTATAAGTTTCAATCAGGTTTCAGATGCATGTACTGTACTCGGCAGACTCCTGTCTCATCCACTTAACAGATTACATTCGTAAAGAAATTTCTAAAGGTAACTACACCGGTATGGTTCTTCTTGATCTACAAAAAGCGTTTGACACAGTAGACCATGATATCCTATGTAATAAACTACAAGCAATGGGCATTGGGTCAGTAAACTGGTTTAAATCTTATCTTGGTGGTAGAACACAAAGAGTCAAAATTGATGATAATATATCTGATCCTATGCCAATTAACTGTGGGGTCCCACAGGGAAGCATCCTTGGTCCCTTATTCTTTCTCTGTTATGTGAACGACATGGAACTGAGCGTCTCGTGTAAACTATTACTGTATGCTGACGACAGCGTGCTTCTGGTTTCCAGAAAAGACCCAATAAGTATTGCCGCTACACTTTCCAAAGAACTAGAATCATGTAGTGAATGGCTAGTGGACAATAGACTATCTCTTCACCTGGACAAGACGGAAGCCATCTTATGTGGAACAAAACGCAAACTGAAAGACATTGTGGGCTTCTCGGTCAACTGTAATGATATTCCTATAACAACAGTGTCACAAGTTAAATATCTCGGACTAAAACTGGACTCGAGTTTTTCAGGTGAAACAATTTTGGAATCTATCCTGAGTAAGTGTAGAACACGTACAAAATACCTGTATAGACAGGTGGGATGCCTGCCAGCGGCGACCAAAAAGACCCTTTGCCAAGCGCTTGTTCAATGTAATTTTGATTATTCTGTGTCATCCTGTTTTTTTTTTTTTTTTTTTTTTTTTTTTTTTTTTTTTCCTATATTCCAACTTACTTCCTCTCGGGCATAGGCTGAGAGCCTTAACATTCACCGCTTTACAATGAACAGTGAAGCCCGTGAGGTCTTGTTCCAGTCTAGGGAGTGAGACATGTGAAGCACGTAGAGCACAACGAGCACCTGCCATCTTGCCTTCACATGAGGCACGGTGCTCACTCATGGCCCGAAACGACCCCATCCCTGAAGCCATCTCGTTCCCGTGCTTCACTGTCTCACCCACTATTATAGCAAATCCCTACCCAGTAACTATCGTCCAATTAGCTTAACCTCAGTTGTATGTAAAATGCTAGAAACGGTCATACGAGACAGACTCGTAAATCACTTGGAGGAAAATAACATACTTAAAGATACTCAACACGGCTTTCGTAAAAAACGTTCCTGTTTAACAAACCTCTTAGACTTCTTCCACGATATCCTCAACCTCTACGATGAGAGTAAAGCTGTAGATATTATATACCTTGATTTTCAAAAGGCCTTTGACAAAGTTCCCCACAAACGTTTACTGCTAAAACTAAAAGCGCATGGAATACAAGACGGTGTGTTGAAATGGATAGAAAATTGGCTCAGCAACAGAAAGCAAAGGGTAGTCATAAACGGTAAGGCATCTAAATGGACCAATGTAAGTAGCGGGGTACCCCAGGGATCGGTACTAGGACCAATTCTCTTTCTAATTTACATCAACGACATAGATGAGGGTCTCACCTGCACAATCTCAAAATTTGCTGACGATACAAAAATTGCAAATAGCGTACTCTCAAAAGAACAAGTTGACGATATGCAACACAATCTAGATAAATTGTCATGTTGGGCCCAAATTTGGCAAATGAGTTTCAATGCGGATAAATGTAAAGTACTACATGTCGGATACCTAAATGAGAAAGCAAACTATTCGATGAATGGCACTCAGCTTAAGAATGTAAACAGAGAAACTGATCTGGGAGTAACAATATCGAGTAACCTAAAACCGAGTCAACAATGTTCAGAAGTTGTTAAGAAGGCAAACAAAATAATTGGCTTTATAGGCAGGTCATTTGAGCATAAATCCAAAGAAGTTATCCTAACCCTTTACAATTCCTTAGTCCGCCCTCTTCTGGAATACTGCGTTCAATCCTGGTGCCCTTATTACCAAAAAGATATAAACAAGCTAGAACGAGTTCAACGTAGAGTTACCAAAATGATACCTAGCCTAAAGAACAAACCATACGAAGAGCGTCTTAGAGAATTAAATCTATTTCCTTTAACCCAGCGCAGATTAAGAGGCGACTTAATTCAAGTGTTCAAAATCATCAAAGGCATCGACAATATGAACTGTAGTAAGTACTTCACTATCGACCAATCTAATTACACGCGGGGAAACGGTTGCAAAATTATTGGTAAATCTTTTAACTCGCACGAATCTAAGAATTTCTTCTTCAATCGAGTTGTCAACTTGTGGAATGGGCTTCCCCGAGACGTTATAGACTGCAGCACCGTTGATTCATTTAAATTCCGCCTAGACAAATATCTCGCATCAAACCCGCGACTGACTGCGTTTGTAAATGAATAACTTTATCCTCCCCTCAGTTACTAACCCATATGTCCCCTACTAACTTCCTAGTCCTGCCACGTTAGTGGCAGGGCAGTAGTTCCCTTTCCAATGTTCCCTTACCCACTCTAAACCACTGTTTGGACACTTGATCCTCAGTGTTTTGGAGGACAAGCAACCTAGAAGGGTCACTAGATCTGTTGTTGCTTGATTTCCTTTGTACTACACTCGGACTCTCACACTTACACACACACAACGCCACCTGTTGAGCAGATAACTCACCAGGCATTGCACCCCTATAGCATATTTTGAATATGGGAATATTCATACAGTGCTATTTAATCAGGGAACAATGAGGGTATTTTATTGACGTTTCGGTGGGCTTTGTGGTAATGCACTGATACTAGGTACAGCACAAATTCCATCCCAATAATATCTTCCCATTGATACATCGGGATTTGAACCCGGGACCTTTGGATTACCAGGCCAGTGGCAAGACCACTCCACCACACCTCCCCTGGTACTCTGCATCATCTAAATCAGCACAGCACAAACTTCAGGTCACTCAAAATAAAATGGTTAGGTTCATGCTGAACCTAGGACCAAGATCACATGTTGGCCAGGAACAACTTCATTCACTAGGTATGCTCAATGTCTCTGACAGGGCCAAACAAATCAGACTCACTAATGCCTTCAAAATTTTCTATGACAGAGCTCCAGAGTATCTAAAGAGTGATTTTGTTAAAGCAAATGAGAGGAGTGGACATAATACAAGAAACAGGATGTTTAATTTTAAGGTCCCGAGAATCCAAGGACAGGGTAAGCAAACATTCTTCTTCACTGCCATCATAGACTGGAACGACCTACCCCAGTCAGTCCGTGAAAAGAGAACACTGTATTCCTTCAGACGTAGCCTGAAGGAACACCTGAACCGGACAGCTGCGAGAAGGGAGCACCAAGCTTATGTCTACTACTAAATACGACATAAGAAATAGGCAAACCAAACTGAAATTATTACTGATTACGGATTACAGTGGAATCTCGCATCTAATGCATTTTGATCTAACGAATTTGCATCTAACGACCCTATTGGAGCTCTACCCGATCTCAATGTAACGAACCAAAATCCATACCTAACGGCAATTATTCTGGGTGCCCGGTATCGAATTTACAAATTTCCTGCCAATCCCTAAAAAATTCCCGCCAATTGCTGATGCGTTAAACGCTACCTAGCGTCCCTTCCTCCCCCCTCCCTCCCCGCCACTGTTCAGGTCAGTCCAGTTTGCGCGGCGCCATAGTTGACCTGTTCTAAAGTTGTGCTCGTCTCGCTCCAACATTATGTTCTACCTTCCGAAGTTGGTGGTGTGTTACGCCTTTCATGATGTCAACCCAAGCATCAGGTACTGGAGAAGGGAGTGGTGAGAATGGAAACATGCATGAAAGGAAGACAAAAGTTCCAGTGAAGAGGGCTACGCGTGTTGGAACAAAAATGAATAAATATACGGCAGAGGATAAAGCGAAAGTGATTGAACTACCGGTAATTGACAAAGGCCTAAAGAACTGTGAGATAGTGAAAATAACTGGCAGGGGCGGTGAGGAGGTGCGCGGCGCATCCCAGTAGCCTAGCCTCCCTGCCTCGGATATCCTAGACATCGTCTAACCTCCTACACACCTCATTATTCACTCACAGGTTAGTTTATTATTATTTGTTCTGATAATTAATATACAGGTATTACATTATTTGAATAAATTTTATGTCTCAAAATAGCACTCGGAAGGGTAAAAATAGTGAAAATGGGGACTCGGTATAAATTTTGGCACCAATTACAATTTTTCCCATTAGTTTATGTATTCATATCTAACGAATCTGGATCTAACACGATTTTTTCGGCACCTATTATTCGTTAGATACGAGATTCCACTGTACTGATATTTACTATAGGATGTAAGGTAGGCCTATCTTAAAATAACCCCCTAGAAATACTTTCTCTAAATTATCTATTTCTTTTATCCTCCCCTTTTCCCCAGCTAACCTAATCCCACAAGGACCCCAATGGAAATACGACTAACGGCCTTATTGGGCTATCCTTAGTTGGAATTATGCAAAGCTGGTACATGTCATATTTGTAACATACTGTGGTACCAACTCTGTAAATTGCTAACTGAATAAATATTATTATTATTATTATTATTATTATTATTATTATTATCAAAGAACCTGACAAGTGAGGCAGCTCTTAACAGGGTTGCCTGGAACGCCGCCATTAGGACGTGTGACCGGAACCGCGCTTTGTGTGGAGCACTCGCTCTTTAAATTTGTGTACAGTATTTGTATATTACATTTACAATCTCAATTGACCCCTTCAAGATTTTAGCTATAAAGAAATTAAAGACACATAGATACTTAACAGATAGGCTACAACAATTAAATGAGTTTGTAATATAATAGAAAGTACCGTATGTCATATTTGATTTTATGTATTTACAGTATATATAAGCTAGCCAAATTTTAGTTGGTAATTCTGCTAAATATAAATGTCTACGGTTCCAACTTCCTTATAATCTGAAACTCGTAAGTGGTCAATTCACTCACCTTGTCCACAATCAGCTCCACACAAGACCAGCAGCTTCGGGTCACCTCTGTCAACAATTTTTTTGTGAACTCAGTCGTCTTGTAACCATCAATCTGCCTCCTCTGTGTGAGCGTCTCTATGTTGTCGATGATCTGTTCTGACACTAGCTGCGTGATGTCCCTCTTGACTTCTTCAGATGAGCATTCATAATTGTGTGTCAACAGATGCTCAGTGAGAAGGATGCCAAAGAAGATGTGAATGAGGTTCTCTTGAAGTATGAGGGTTCTACACAAACTCAGTATTTCTGGATAATGTCTTAGAAGGATTGGCCTCAATACCGTCAATCTGTTACACCACATAAACAATTCAAGATGGAGTGACACTGGTTCTAGATCATGTGGCTGGTTATATCTTTTGATCTCTGTGATGAATCGCTGCATCAAGCAATCAAGTCCTTCCGTTAAGCAAGAGATAATCTTCTCATTGTCTCTCAAGAGAAGGCAAGTTTCTTCCGTGCTGTCACATAAGATCTCCAACATACGAGTTAAAACTTCTATCACCCAATAAAGTTTGTTTTGGTCCAAGTAAGGCCTAATGTGACTGTCTCTCAGGAAGTTGAGTATTGGCATGAACAACTCTGTTACTTTGTCTTGCTGAAGTTGAATCTCTACTTCATATTTCAATATACTGTCCATGAGTAGATTAATCCCTACAGCAATGTTCTGTGGGCTATAAGGATCTGGCATGGTGAGGGAATGGCTGATAACTTCCTGAAGTGCCAACAATCTATCATCCCACGGCCAGGAAGTGCGTAGATTATCGGCACTGAGTTTGATAGTGAGCATCATCCACAACCGTGTTCCCCGACACCAACTCTCCTTCCTCCTCAGTCTGCCAATAATGTCACACAGCTGCAGGAAGGTGTTAGTGCCTGGGTGAAGGTGATGCAGTACTGCTTGTAGAAAATCGCACTGGCTGGCTGAGCGTAGAACAACTTCCTGTGTGCTAAGGCAGTGGCTGAAACTGATGACAGCTTGCTTGATACTCTCATAATCCCATGTATTGGTTTTTAATATGCTAAGACTGAGGCTTCTTGTTAGGTAAAACAACGGAATTCCACCCCGTAGTTGGCCATTATAAATAGTTTTCAGCAGAGAGGTCATGAAGGCTTGCATTTGCTCTGTTGGCAAGGTTTCCACCGTGTTGCAGACAAAGTCGGCAAACTTTCTGTTATCTATAGTGAATTTCATCTTGGTTTGCCAATCGTTGTCTTGACAATGCAGGTATAGCGAGTAATCAGCAAAAGTTGGCAGGAGATAGGTCATGGTGAAAGACAAGAACCCCAATGGGAAAATCTCTTGTGGCCATTTGTGCTCCAGGAACTTTAGCACGCCACATTGTTTGATGTTCTTGTTGTCGTGGTCAAAGACTCGTTTGAAGATTACGAACAACCAAGAAGGGTGGAAAACCAGGCATTCATCTTTGTAACACGGGGAATTAATCAGCTTGTCCAGCTTCTCAAGAACAGGCTTTATGACATGAACCTGTTTCTCTTCTAAGGTCTCAATTAGAAGGAAAATATTGTTCCACAGTTTCACAAGATCCTTGTCTTCCCCTTTGGGCCATGGTAGGTACTCTGAGACATTATCTTCTGTTGGGCGAGAGGTGGTGTAGTAATCTACACATCTCTTGAGGATATACTGTGATCTCTTTCTGGTCAGTGGGTTGGGGTGAACCAGACCAAACTGTATTATCTGCCAGAACAAACTGCTCTTCCCAATCTGATGGAAAATTCTGTCGTCCAACATGTAGCCAGTCATAAAACAGAGCATCAAAAACCCTGTGCTGTTTCTCTCCGCAGTAACAAAGTCTCCGTAAACTTTGTCCACAGTATAGAATTTAATCACCAGTTGCCACATCCGCCGCACTACATCTCCTTTTGCTTCTGGTCTGACATCCAAGAAAGGCAGGACTATTAGAGAGAGAAGAACGGCTGTTATATCTGCATCATCAGCAGCCTCAATTACTACCAAAGCAATGTCGATCAGCGAGGTGACAGAATTCTTCAAAACTTCCTCTTCAACCATGACCCTCCCGCTTTTCAGCAACGTGGCGTAGATTAGTGCCATCCCTTTTACCCGATTCAGCTCCTCGTGTTTAGCCAAGCCAGAGTTGTAAAGGCTGATAATTCCAGCAACACCATCTACGACCGTCTTCATTAGCTGGTGAACAGTAGGCCTAGGCTGTGTAGGCACTGTAGGCATTAAGCCATCTTCAAATTTTGAATCTAGGCCTACAGTAATATTGTCCGTATCTTTCAGCTTTTGATATAGCAACACAGTAAGCTTGGCCAGTTTTTGAATAAAGGAGACTTCATTATCAATTTCAAATGACACATATTCCTTGGCATCCCGTGTATTAGAGGAAGCCGTTTCTTTGCTGTCATTAGAATGCTCGTAAAAATCAGAGTTGGCTTCTGATTTGTTGTGGAAACCAGTATTGGATTTACTAGCGGTACTCCTACATCTGTCTTCGGTTGAATTAGGCCTAGGCCAGGTAGGCCTATTCTGTAAAATACCTGCATGGATATCATTGTGCGGATTATCAGAATGCTCATACTTACTGACAACCTTATTTAAACATGGCACAACATGATTCTCAAACAGTCTCATGTAAACAGTTGTCAGAGGGTTGGTTGCTTCACATTCTACAGACTTGCCAAAAATGTCTCCTGCCTCCACTAGATTAATGAGTAGATCACAAGTTTCTGCATTGATTACACCTTTGTCAACTAATCTGTGCAGTATTTTGAGGTGTTCATCTTGCCCTAATAGTCCCAGCTGCAACAATTCAGTGGCCATTGTTGTAGGGACACATCAAATAAGGTGTAAAACACTCCCTCGTGCTGATTTTGACAGCTTAAAATTCTTCTTTGATAATCTCAAATGCAGATTTATCTTGAAAACTTGCATGTTTAGTATTACTATTATATTGAATCAATATTATGTAGTAGACTAAACAAAATTTACTCATTTACTGGTAATTTTGACTTGTATTGTATATTAATGACAAATTTATAAATTTACAAAAAATAAGATTAGCTAAAATTGCGATATTATTATTTTGCTCTGTTTTCAGCCAATTTCGGCTATAAATATATACCATACACACTATTAATCCTTATAATAGACACCACACTAGGATAGAAATAGAGGTACGATTTTAGTTGTTTTGATATTTTACCAAAACAACAAACAAAAATACCGTTGCCGGTTTGGTGAAAATCCAGACAAAACCAGAGTCTCCAGAGAAAACCACCAAAAGTTGGGGTTAGCTTGGCTAGACCTTGGTCTGGCAGACTGGCAGACTCTGTGACCCTGGTAGAGTGGACACTGGACAGCCTATGGTGGACAGTAGACACGGACATCTTCTTGCGGTGCTCGGGTGGAGTAGGTCGCGGGTCGCCTGTGATTGGTGTCCTGTTTGGTGATTGCTTCCCTGTAGTAGAACAAGAAGGTGGACTGTGGCAGGTTTTATTGGGCCTGGGCCCCTGGGGTGAATCATCCGTAGCCTAGGCCTTCGTGTGTTTTTTGTTTTTTGTTTTACTGTTAAATCTAGCCTAGGCTAGGCTAATCCAGATCATACGAAATGACATTAGAAACCCATAGGCTTAGGACAGGCCTACATAAATTCAGAACATAGCCTAAATGCAGATTTGATAATAGGCTAGGCATAGGCTAGCCTATTTATGATTGATAGGCTTATTATCTGATAGCCTATGTGAGGTGAGGACATGGACAACCTCACGGTACGTTGCGGACAGGGTTAGGCTAATCCTCGCAACCCCAGTTTTCTATTGCTACGATCTCAGAGGTGTTTTTCATTATCCCACACACGGAGTACTCCGCGGTGCATTTTAATAATATGACGCCTTCTAGGCCTAGCGGCCCTAGCCTACATCAATTTTAAGAGCCGCATCGGTCTGGGGGCGGCAGCGCTCGCCGCTGCGGCGCTGCCCCCAAGGTTACTGTAAAGTCAGTAAAAATAAGTTAGCATAAACTGGTAGAGTGACTGCCTCATAGCCTAAGGAATAATTATAGGGAATAGGCTTGCAGGTTGCAGCCTTAGGATATTAGGCTAGGCCTATACATAATTTGGTACTTATAACCGAAACTACCACCAATTATTTCTCAATATATGAAGGCTAGGCCTGCCGCCTATTATAGAATAAGGATGTTGCAAAGATCATATGAAAATGTGTCCACTTTCAACCTCCGGAGATACATTTTATGTGCACTATATAAAGTACTGTACTGTAAAAACAAAAAAACTCCCTATAGGGCCTAACTCTCCCTATTGATAGTATTGACGGCAGTGAAACTCTTATTAAGCCCCTTACTGTTAAAATAGATGCTGATTTCAATAATAAAGATAAAGTAGCCTAGAAAGGAAAGATTTTCGTATCATTAATTCCCGTCCACTCACCAATTCTCTGCAATCTCTTTCTTCGCCGCAATGTTGCATCTCTCACTATTCTATCGCTACTACAATAATCAGTGTTCCTCGGAGCTTTCCCAGTGTATACCACCTCCTCTACGTAGGCCGCAAAAACCTAGGGTACGTAGAACCCGCCTTGCAACACAATCCCACCCCTACTCTGTGCAACTCTCCAACCCAAGAGTGAAACGCTATTCTCAGACTTTCTTCTATTCAACTGCTGAGCTCTGGAACTCTCCCAGAATCAGTCTTTCCCTCTTCCTATGACTTAAATTGCTTCAAACTCCGTGTGTCCAGGCATTTTAGCTCGAAGTTCGAACGTCCCTTGATTTCGGCCCTGTCACTCTTTGAAATCTGGGAGAGGCATTCGCTGCAGGCAGTTATGCCTTTTGTCTCCCTCATTCACATACAACAAAACAAAATTCATCGGGGGGGGGGGCAAAGCCCACCCCTATACAGGAGTGAGGGAGGGAAAGCCCCCAACCCATCGTCTGTATAATCCACTGTGGGAGAATAATTTTGATCACATTTATGAAACCCGATATTAATAGAAAAAACCCACCCCTCAACCCATCCAAAGGCAAAAAATATTGTATATAGGCCTATACTCTGAAAATGACTTGCATCTGAGTGTTTTAAGATTGTTGGATAATGGGAGAAATAAATTTTTCTGGGAATTGTAACTAATTTCAACTACTGTACTGTATAATGATGAAAACTACCTAAAACCAAAAAGAAAAACCATGGGAAAATTAGTGGTAGTTTCGGTTATATTTTCCCATAATTTATTAGGGACAACGTAAGTCTATGGAATCCTTATACAGTACAGTAATACTGTACTCCTGTATAATCCACTGTGGGAGAATAATTTTGATCACATTTATGAAACCCGATATTAATAGAAAAAACGCCCATTATAATCAATCTCAGAGCTCTTTCGGACATCCTCACTGTTTACAAATGCCTTCTTTATGCAGTATAATCGATATTTACCCCTGCTGGCAACCTAGATGACGATTTCAATAATTCATGGGGGGGGGGGGGGGGGGGGGGGGGGGGGGGGCAAAGCCCCCAACCCATCGTCTATCCCACATTGGAATTATAACTAAGACCATGAAAACACTCATTTCTCAAAATCTGGAGGAAAAAACATGAAAAATAAGGGTGCGAGCCTAAGGGCCCCGGCTTCAACTCCCGCCCAGGGCAAATTTTCGGGAAGCTATTTTAGCATCAAACGAAGTATAAGTGTGTTGGTAAAACTGGGAATAGATTAGCTTCAAGTTTAGGCTAGATTGGTTTGATGAAGGTGGGGTTTTCTGGACCCCCTTCTCCCTCATGTTTAGCATCATTAGTTTTGAGATTTTAAGATGTTCAACCCATGATTAGTTTGGTGATTTTAAGACCTTTCGCCCAATTTCTTTGTCAATTTTAATACTGTACCATTCGTGCTAGCCATTTTAGCCTAGGTGTAGATTTTTTCCTGGCGCTCGCTAGCCTGAAATTTAGGAGGAACTGGCCTTTTGCTGGGATATTTCTCCAAACTTATCTTATGTTTTTTTGGAAACTTAATGGAGGTCTAGGAAGCAAACTAAAAAACGCTACTCCCCATATGATAGAATAGGTACAGTAATAGGCTTTTAATCTAGGCCCGACCTAATACGGGTAACGGGACCTATTGATTTTTATGTGAGTTATATATTTTAAGATAGTTGTGCGGAAGTTATGACATTGTGGGCAAGAAATAAGCTTTTGATTCACTGGTTTGTAATGCCTCTCACCTCACCGTAACTTATGGTATCTTTGAGTGGGTGGATGGGACTCTTCAGCCTTGGTCGGCAATCCGTCTAGGATTCTAGGGGAATAAGCCCCCTGCTCACCTAAGGGTGAAGCAGGTTCGTGGATGGACTAGCCACTCACCACTGTTAAAAAAATAGTGCTAAAAAGATACAGTAGGCTACATAGAGGGCATCAGAGTCGGACGGACCCTAAGTTGAGTGGTCAATCTTGTAAGTCCTTGAATAAACTGGCACAGGTTATCCTAATTACGAGGGACAGGTTCGTTTGGGGGCGTTTTGTGTATAGCCACCTTCATGAAGGTCAATAGAGGTCATGAAGGTCAATAGCAAGGGAAACAGTAAGGGTGTGAAAGATAAGAATGGGAGAATGCTAGCCGAGAAGCAAGAGAGAGTCGAAAGATGGAGGGAGTACTTCAGTGAGTTGCTAAATGAAAGGAATGAAGAGCCAGCAAACATAGCTGGATATGGTATGGGAGGGAGAAGAAGAGAAGTAGTGGAGGAGGAGGTGGGGATCAGGAGGTCAGAAGTGTGGGAAGCCATGAAAAGAGTGAAGTTGGGGAAAGCACCAGGAACAGATGGAGTGTGTGGGGAAATGTTGAGGTATGGTGGTGAGATAGTGATAGAATGGGTATGGAAAATGTGCAAACTAGCATGGGAGAAGGGGAGTGCACCCGATGACTGGAAGACTGGCATAATAGTCCCCCTATATAAGGGCAAAGGGGAAAGAGGAGTGTGTGGTAACCACCGAGGAATATGTCTTCTAAGCGTAGTAGGGAAGGTATACAGTAGGGTAGTGATTGAGAGAGTGAGAGTGAGAACGGAGAAATGAATAGGCGACGAGCAGGGAGGTTTTAGGAAGGGAAGAGGATGTGTAGATCAGATTTTTACCCTGAATTGTGTTGTGGAGAAGTATCTGGAGAAGAAACAAAAGGTGTATGTTGCCTTTATGGACTTGGAGAAGGCCTATGACAGAGTGGATAGAGAAGGTTTGTGGAAAGTACTTAGAATATACGGAGTAGAGGGCAAGTTGCTGAAAGCAGTGAAGAGCATGTATGAGGGTGCAAAGGCGGCAGTACGTGTGGAGAGTGAGCAGAGCGAGTTCTTTGACCTGAATGTTGGTTTGAAACAGGGGTGTGATGTCCCCGTGGTTGTTTACTGTATATATGGATGGAGTTATGAAAGAAATACTATCAAGAGCAGTGGATGTTGGTGTATCGCTGAAAAGGGAGGGAATTGAGTGGAAGCTACCTATACTGCTGTTTGCGGATGATACAGTTCTGATGAGTGATAATGAATGGGAGTTGCAGGGTCTGGTAAATGAGTTTGGAACAGTGTGCGAAAAACGGAATTTGAAGGTAAATACGGGGAAGAGCAAGGTTATGGTCTTCAAAAGGGGTGAAGTCACAGAGTGTGAGGTGAAGCTGAACGGTCAGGCTATGGAGATTGTCAACTCTTTTAAGTATCTGGGCAGTGTGTTGAGTAAAGATGGGACTATGGATGAAGAGGTGCGGGAGAGGGTACAACAGGGGAAGAGGGTTGTAGGAACGCTAAAAGCAGTAACAAGAAATAGGGTGGTCAGTATGGAAGTGAAGAAGTCCTTGCATGACAGTGTGGTAATCCCGACACTGACTTACGGAAGCGAAGCATGGACGTTGGTTGAGAGACTCAGACCAAGAGTGAGAGCAGTGGAAATGAATTACTTAAGGAGTGCGTGCAGAGTAACATGGAGGGATAGACAGACTAATGAGGAAGTAAGAAGGAGGTGTGGTGTGGAGGTAGATGTGCTGGAAAGTGTGAAAAGGAACAACTTGAGATGGTTCGGCCATATGGAACGTATGGAAAGCGAGAGAATGACTAAGAGGGTGTACGAGAGCGAGGTGGAGGGACAGAGGGGGAGAGGTAGACCGAATATGAGGTGGAAGGATGGAGTGA
The DNA here is from genome assembly GCA_032716605.1 of Paralithodes platypus. Taxonomy (NCBI): domain Eukaryota; kingdom Metazoa; phylum Arthropoda; class Malacostraca; order Decapoda; family Lithodidae; genus Paralithodes; species Paralithodes platypus. The sequence goes on along the minus strand of CM064557.1, from coordinate 601,326 downwards.
GGAACTACATGAACGAAGGCGGTGCTGGTTGGGGGGAGGGGCGTCGACTGACTGGGGACAGAGGTGCATGGGGGCGGTTCGTTCGTGGCCACCCCTTCGGGGATCACGGCGTCAGGCAATAGATAGATAGATAGATGAAGGTCAATAACGTGTCCGGCAATAGATAGGGTAGATATTGAAGATACAGTAGATCTTTTAGTTGTTAGTATCCAGGGCCTATACCTGTAATACAGTACAGTACTGTATAGTGATAAAAATTAATGATAATATAATTATAATTAATTTCCTTTTCTTTCAGACATGACAGATGTTCGTTGCCATGGCTGTAACTAATGTATCCAGGTGCTCTCTCCTAACCGTCACCAAAAATATCATCAGCCTCCCTTCCCGCAGTCCAAATACAAGCCTAAATAACTTTCATGTTATCGCCCATAGACATACCTCGAATCCATTAAAGGGAAGGTTTCATTATATTGTCGTTAATAATTCCCATCTTATAAATCAGCTACCGGTTAACAAATCACTATGGTTCATAGCAAGGGGAGTTCACCAGTGCTTATCTCGTACTCTCGGAAATCAGGGAATCAAAAAGTCAGCGAACCGATTCACCAAGTCACTCTGGCAGCTCATAACAAGAGGATGCCACCAGCAGTTAACAAGGAATCAAGGGATCAAAGCGTCCGCAAGCCGATACACCAAGAGGGACCTGATACGTCGGCTGTGTCACGTGCTGGTGAGATCGGTGCGACCTGAACTGCGACGAGTCAGACCGGGTCGGCTGGGTCTGGGTTCAATGTTTCTCACTATTCCTGCATTCATGGAGCCAGAGGAGGAGAAGAAACCACCACCCGTTCCTGAGATGCCAAAGGAACTAGGTACAGTACTGTATTGTAATGGGAGTTTTTGTTTTTGATCAGGTGTGAGATTCTCTCGTCTTTCTTCCTTCTCTCTCGACTCTCTATTTCTATCTCTCTCAAATATATGAGTGAAGACATATTACTACCACTTTACAAGAGCTTAGTAAGACCTCACCTAGAGAACGGTGTTCAGTTTTGGTCACCATATCTAAAGAAGGCCATTGACAAGATGGAAAGAGTACAGAGGAGAGTGACTAAACTTATCCCGACACTGAAAAACAAATCATACGACGAAAGACTTAAAAAACAACTTGTTCTCGCTTAAAAAGAGAAGAATGAGGGACAACTGATTGAATGTTTCAAAATTCTAAAGGGCTTTGACAAAGTGGACATCGATGCCGTTCTCTATCAATCATCTTCCCACTCGTAATAATGGTATGAAACTACAGTACCGGTACTGACCTAAAAGGCAAATCTAGACATAACCAAGAACTTCTTTAGCTATTCTGTAATATATGAATAGAACAAACTGTCAAATGAATTGATAGGTAGTACATCCATCAATATGTTTTAAAAAACTACTTGATTCTCACCTTAAGAGAACAGTCTAATTTATTGGTGGCTCCTTACGTCAATGACGTAAGAGCCTATGTTAATATGGCCTCGTTCCGGGCTCCTCTGAGCCCGGGTTAACCTAGGTCACGGCGGTCGAGAACCAAGATCATCATAGGGGGTACCCCTTAATCATTCCTACGGTACGTCATTGGGACGGAGCCACTGAAAAGTAGGAAATAAAAAGAAAAGAATTAGCACAGTTTGAACACCGCGCCTACTCATGCTCTGATCTTCCTCGGTTTCCCATACACAGCTAGCCACCTGTCCCCCTCAGGGACGTTCTCCCTTGCCCGCCGCCCAGCCAAGGTAGACATGCGTGTCCTTACCTCACGATCAGTGTTACATAGCCCCTCTTGAACGCGTCAGTTTTGGTCCATAGTGAATCTTATTGACCGGGTCCTCCCGGTCGTCATCATGCGACTGTGTCAAGAGCATTGCAACGTCCCAAAGCTGCTCGTCGGTGCAGCTTTTTCTTTAGCAATATAAGGGGACTTCACTCTAACATCAATTCTGTACACCAATTTCTTCAAGCAGAATCCCCTACTCTCCTTTTTTTGACAGAGACTCAAGTAACATCCACATCTGACACGTCTAAATTTAATTTTCCAGGTTATCAACTGCTCCAAAATTTCAGACCTAAAGGAGGTGTATGTTGCTTCGCAAAATCTGAAATTGCCCTGACGGAGGTTACTAGTTTCAATTGTCCCTATTTTGATTATTCTATATACAAATTAATTTCTGATGGTAAATTTAAATACATCTGTTGCATCTACCGTTCCCCAAATACTCCTCCAGAGCAAAGTCTTTTTGATTCTCTGTCCTCACAACTCAGTGTCCTCAACTTAAATGCTTCTTCTGAAATCACTGTGTTGGGTGATTTTAATGTCCATAATGTTGAATGGCTCACTCATTCAGCCAGGACTGATGATGCTGGTCTTGAATGTGAGCTATTTGCAGACTCATTTAATCTCACTCAACTAGTCAACCAACCCACCCGTGTACCAGATAATCCTAATCATAATTCCCACCTACTGGACTTATTTTTAACAACCAATTCAGAAAATTATGATGTTACAGTGAGGTCACCGCTTGGATCTTCTGATCACTGTCTGATACAGGCCACCTGTCTATCACCTACCACACCTTCCCACTCTGAACCTGTTTTGGTGACTAAATGGCAATACGATAGGGCAGACTGGGAGGGTCTTCAAGGTTTCTTTATTGATATTCCCTGGACCTCTTTCTTTTCTAATGATGCACACTCCACCTTGAGCCACATACAAGATTTTGTAAAAATTGGAATGGAAACTTTTATTCCTCATCAAAAGTACAGTAAAAGATCTAATTCACCTAAATGGTTTGACCATAATTGTGCTAGAGTAACTGAACAAAAAGCAATAGCCTACAATGCATACACAAGATCAAAAACTCATGAAGCCTTTAATTACTTTAGAAACATCAGAAATCATGCCAAAACTGTATTAAACCTAACTAAATCAAACTTTCTCCACAAGCAGGCAAATAAACTTCTAAATAATCCAAATGATAACAAAATATTTTGGTCTACTCTTAACTCATTTAAATCCAACTTCACTACTTCTTCATCCATTCCACCATTAAAATCTCCGACTGGCAATCTTGTAAGTGACCCACGAGGTAAAGCTAACCTTCTTGCGGATATTTTCTCCACCAACTCAACCTTAGATGAAATAAATCAAGATGTCCCTGTACTTAATTTTAATTCGCCTGAAATTCCCTCACTTAAGATCCACACCAGACATGTCAAAACTATTTTTCAGAATCTCTCAGTAGATAAGGCTCCTGGTCCAGATGAAATTCCTCCAATAGTACTTAAGAATTGCTCCTTGGTGCTCGCTCCTGTATTGGCAAAAAATTTCCGTCTGTGTACTCATACCTCATGCTTCCCAGTACCCTGGAAAGAAGGAAACATCCATCCAGTTCCTAAAAAAGGTGCCTCTTCAGATCCATCAAACTACAGACCAATAGCTATAACTTCCACTCTTGGTAAAGTCTTTGAAATTATATTAAATAATCACATAATTAAGCATCTTGAGAATAATAAATTAATCAGTGATAGGCAATATGGTTTTAGACGATGTCGATCAACTGCAGACATGCTTTGCCTTCTTACGCATCAAATCAACCAAGCTACAGACCAACATGGTGAAACACATACAATAGCACTGGATATATCAAAGGCATTTGATAGAGTCTGGCATCAATCCTTATTGTCGAAGATGTCACACTACGGCCTTGCATCATTAGTTCCACTAATTTCTTCTTATCTTCATAACAGAAAAATACGTGTAATGGTAGATGGCCTTTATTCTCAATTTCACTCAATAAATGCTGGTGTTCCCCAGGGATCAGTTTTGGCCCCAATTCTGTTCCTCATTCATATCAATGATCTCATATCTACCACTCATAATCCAATACATTCCTACGCAGATGACTCAACACTCCACAGTTCCTTCACATTTACCAATTCTTTCACCCAACCCGATCTTATAAATTCAAAAATAACACTGCAATTTCTCTGAACCAGGACCTTTCTAGAATTAATGGATGGGGACAAAAGAATCTAGTTTCCTTTAATGCACAGAAAACCAAATACATTCAATTTTCTAACCGACAGAATCTCACTGACTCCCATATATTTTTTAATGATGTAAATATTCCCACTTCCCCTAGTATTGACATTCTCGGTGTAACATTAACTACTAACTTGAGCTGGACTCATTATGTTAGAAGCATTGCTAAGAATGCCTCTAAAAAACTGGGACTCCTGTACAGAGTTCGAGAATTCTTCACTGACGAGCAGTTGGCCGTGATATATAAAAGTCATGTGCGTTCTCAGATGGATTACTGTTCACCTCTGTGGGGTGGAAGTGGAGTGGTTGCATTGAGGCAGTTGGACAAAATTCAAAATAAACCTATTAGATTAATCAATAACCCTGCAATCACACAGGACCTTCCTACATTATCCATACGAAGAAACGTTGCATCCCTTGCATTATTCTACAGATATTTTCACAGCAATTGTTCCGAGGAACTTGCTTCAATTGTGCCGCCTCTCCACATCGTTCCCCGTAGAACTAGGGCAGCTGAGAGCGCCCATGAATTTACACTTTCTCCTCCACAATGCAGAACTTCTGCTTATCAGAATTCATTTATCCCCAGAGCTACTACTCTTTGGAATTCACTTCCCTCGAATTGCTTTCCACAAACTTACAATCTACAAATGTTTAAATCCAGTTGTTACAAACATTTTATGAATGGAGGATGCCTTTAGGCACATGGACCTTTTTGTTTTATCTGTGTTTTTCCTTCCTCCGTTCATTGTCTCTTAAAAAAAAAAAAAAAAAAAAAAATGAAATCATATTTACCTATTTGTATTTACCTATTTGTAGTTTACAGGAATTGAGCATCGCTTAGGAATGTGTTTGTTTGGACCTATTTCACTTGTAAACCTGTAAAGTAAGGACTTTAGTCTGGGCTGGTCGACGTGCGTGTTTTTCAGAAGCCACTCTCACTTTCCAGAGCCTCAAATTATTGTGTTTATTTCTGTATGTCGTATCATACGAACCTCGGCTCTTTAGTGGCAGTGTCTTTTTGTTCTGTGATAATGTGTTTTAACATTATAGCTCGATAGTTACTGACTTAAGTGTTGAACTATATGCGAGTGTCATTTGCTTATATTGGTAAGTCTTGACAGATAACCCTCGGTTGTGCCTAGACCAGAGGTGATTTTTTCATACCACCGTAAGTTGGTACAGTACCGGTATTTAGGAAGTGTTGAATTATATACGAGTGTATTCCCATATTCTGTAATTCTTGACAGATAACCCCATGGTTGTGCCCAGACCAGAGGTTATTTTCTCATACCACCGTAAAATTTGTAGTTAGGAACAAATTTCCTAAGCCTAATTTCGAAAACTTTTAACTTAATTTTATTTCAATGCTTCACACCACATTAAAACTACAATACTTTTAGTATTAACTTCCAAGTTTTCTTTATCAAAAGCGAATACATATCGCTTTTAACAGTGAACATTCACGGGTGCCTCATCCTTTTGGCCTTCATTTTAGAGGTAATTTTTCTCAATAGATCCAGCAAGACTACAGCTGATAGTCTCTTTATTGTGTAAGGATATCCATTTACATCTTTTCATTATTAACCTACTGTGTACTCATCTCGGCACCCGTGTACCATTATTTTCAAAGGGTATTAGTGGTCCTGCAACCAATGGATACCCATATTAATATCATATTTGAATATCCACCTAACTTACAGCCCCAGAACGTTGTAAGAATCATGTACAAAGACACACATATTCGCCAATTAACACTCGTGCCCGAGAAGCCTCCCTTACGAGCACATAAAATATGGCATGTGGATAATTTTCATATCCCCGGTTACCCTAGGCCCTATCTCGATAGGTCCGGGCACCAAGGCCCCGGTCCCGTGGTCCACCAGTTTTGGTGACAGTCCCCGGTTACCCAGATGGGCGGATAATGTTACTATACCATACATCCTCAAGTCCCCGGGTACCCTAGGCCTTATCTCAATAAGGGCCGGGTACCAAGGCCCGGGCACCAGGACTGCCGGGTATGGAGGCACTCTCAGGTACCCAAGTAGGCGGGATACATCCTCAAGTCCCCGAGTACCCTAGGCCTTTTTTCTCAATAAGGCCCAGGTGCCAGGACTGCCGGTTATGGAGGCACTCCCGAGTACCCAAATAGGCGGGTGACACTATAAAACTATAAAACTATTCCAAAGAGGCGGGTGACACTATAAAACTATACCATACACTCTCAAGTTCCCGGGTGACCTAGGCCTTATCTCAATAAGGCCCGGGTACCAAGGCCCTGATACCAGGACGGCCACGTATGGTGACAGTCCCAGGTACCTAGATGGGCGGATGTTTTAATAATACCATACACTTTCAAGCCCCTGGGATACCTAGACCTTATCCCAATAAGGCCCGGGTACCAAGGCCCAGGCACCAGGACTACCGAGTATGGAGACAGTCCCGGGTAACCAGATGGGCGGGTGACACAATAATACCATACGAATATAAAGTCAAACTCGAGTACATATAGGCTACAACCAACCACTCACACATTATAATACCGAGTGGTATATAACCCACAACAAACTTAAAAGATAAACCAAGCCGAGTACCAACAACTATGGGCCGGCTACTCTAACAACTGTCAAGATGAAGACAGACCCAGGTGACACGAGTTAGGCTATTGCGGATTACTATAACAGCCATCAAAATAATAACAGACCCGGGTCCCAATTCGACCGGGTCGTAACATAATGCCATAAAAACGGCCGGGCGCCAGTAAGCCAGTTTACCCAGTACTCCGACAACTGTCAAGACGACAGCATATATCACAACAAAATTCTTTTGAAAGCCTCGGTCACTCTAGGCCTAGCCTAAAACATTTTTTTTTTTTTTTTTTTTCCCCCCACAGGATACCCTAAGCGGACCCAAAACTTTAATTAAAAAACAAACCAAGTCCCAATATAAAAATTAATACAAATTATTACCGGGTACTCTAGGTGAGGTCAGACTTTAATAAAGAAGTCAGACCTTGTTAACTAGTAGTTAACATAACTCTCAGTATTAAGATAAGTGCGAGAGCTCAAATAAATACGTTAAAAAAAAAAAAATGTGTCGACCCCGGATGCCAATATTCCCGGGTGACATCATAACGCCACCACCATAAGGTTGCCGGGTGATTCAAAGCTGTGCCATACTGGGACAAGAACAATGCCGGTTCCCAGTAAGAGAAACTGATATTATTTTACCGAGTACCCTAAACTTTGTCATACTTTAAGGATAACAAACCAGGGTTCCAAGAAAGGAACCAAATGAAAATCCTTGCCGGTTACTCTAGGCTTGGTCATACTTATTATTATTTTATTTAAAATAAACAATACAAGGCTAGTGCTCATTTTTGCCCAAATGAAGTACTGTAGGCCCAAATAAGCCCTATTGTCATCTCAATTTGCAACATTCACTCCTTGGTATGATCCACAGGCTCAGGGAATGCACTACGCTTCCAGAGAAGAATCTGGACATCAATTAGAACGTCCCCCCCCCCCCCCCCCAGCCAAAGGATAACCACAGCAGGAGCGGAACAGCATTCCAGTTTACAAGGCCATGGTAGACATGACCATCTCACCTGTTGCTCCCTTCATTCGGCTAAATAACCGATATCTCTAAGGTGAGTTCACTGGGCAAAAACTCTAGACATTTCCAATTCACCTATGAAGTGTATTCTCACTAATCACATATTTTAATTAATTTCCAGGAAACAAGTACTGTACAAGTTTCCTCTCCCTTCCTAAAAGGCTATACCTGACTAACAAATTACCGGGTAATTATCCAGTTTTACCGAATATTAATTCACTAGGCTACTTCTTACATAAAAGACAACGCGAGTCCAATTAAAATAAATGGGACATGACTAGACCTTATTTTACCAAAACCTACCGTAAGTAGACCTAATAATTCCGATATTAATTCCACCATACAATATTGATGCCTTGTTATGATTTCCAGGCTCAATGAGCTACAGCACTACCGGAGAAGAATCTCCCGCTCTAAGTGACAACCACTGGAGGAACCCAACACCTTATATGTTAAGGTGAGTGCATTTTACAAATTACTAGACGTTTCCGGTTCACCGGCTAAGTGTACCTTCAAACGTTTACTGCTAAAACTAAAAGCGCATGGAATACAAGATGGTGTGTTGAAATGGATAGAAAATTGGCTCAGCGACAGAAAGCAAAGTGTAGTCATAAACGGTAAGGCATCTAAATGGACCAATGTAAGTAGCGGGGTACCCCAGGGATCGGTACTAGGACCAATTCTCTTTCTAATTTACATCAACGACATAGATGAGGGTCTCACCTGTACAATCTCAAAATTTGCTGACGTCACAAAAATTGCAAATAGCGTACTCTCAAAAGAACAAGTTGACGATATGCAACACAATCTAGATAAGTTGTCATGTTGGGCCCAAATTTGGCAAATGAGTTTAAATGCGGATAAATGTAAAGTACAGTAAACCCTCGGACTAATTGGGGTGAGACCCAGTCTGAAATGTCCGATTTTCCGAGATAGCCGAAGTCCGACTTATGTCCGACTTAGGAGAGGAAAATGTCCGAATTGGAAGACCGAGTCCGAGCCACCAGAGAAAACAGAGACTTCCCTATGAATAACAACGTAGATTCAAGATAAATTACAGTACCTGTACAGTATCCAGCAGACATATATTATACATATCACTTTCCTTCTCCATTTCACTGTCCTTCTCCACCTCACCTTAGATCTCGGAATTTGCCCTTAGATCTCGGAATTTTCCGAGATATATGACACCTGTCCGACAGACCATATGGGCCCTCGGAGTTTTCCCCTTACATCTCGGAATTTTCCGAGAGGCCGATGCCAGTCCGAGAAGTGCGGGTTTCCGACTTCTAGAGGTCCGAGATAGCGAGGGTTTACTGTACTGTACTACATATCGGATACCAAAATGAGAAAGCAAACTATTTGATGAATGGCACTCAGCTTAAGAATGTAAACAGAGAAACTGATCTGGGAGTAACAATATCGAGTAACCTAAAACCGAGTCAACAATGTTCAGAAGTTGTTAAGAAGGCAAACAAAATAATTGGCTTTATAGGCAGGTCATTTGAGCATAAATCCAAAGACGTTATCCTAACCCTTTACAATTCCTTAGTCCGCCCTCTTCTTGAATACTGAGTTCAATCCTGGTGCCCTTATTACCAAAAAGATATAGACAAGCTAGAACGAGTTCAACGTAGAGTTACCAAAATGATACCTAGCCTAAAGAACAAACCATACGAGGAGCGTCTTAGAGAATTAAATCTATTTCCTTTAACCCAGCGCAGATTAAGAGGCGACTTAATTCAAGTGTTCAAAATCATCAAAGGCATGGACAATATGAACTGTAGTAAGTACTTCACTATCGACCAATCTAATTACACGCGGGGAAACGGTTGCAAAATTATTGGTAAATCTTTTAACTCACACGAAGCTAAGAATTTCTTCTTCAATCGAGTTGTCAACTTATGGAATGGGCTTCCCCAAGATGTCATAGACTGCAGCACTGTTGATTCATTTAAACTTCGCCTAGACAAATATCTCGCATCAAACCCGCGACTGACTGCGTTTGTAAATAAATAACTTTATTTTATCCTCCCCTCAGTTACTAACCCATCTGTCCCCTACTAACTTCCTAATCCTGCCACGGACATTAGTTCCAGGGCAGTAGTTCCCTTTCCAATGTTCCCTTACCCACTCTACACCACTGGACACTTGATCCTCAGTGTTTTGGAGGACAAGCGCCTAGAAGGGTCACTAGATCTGTTGTTGCTTGATTTCCTTTGTACTCCTTTATACTATTCATATAGCTTTGCTTATAACAATGACCCAAAAACATGTATACCCTCGAGTATATTATCTATATGGAGTTCAGAAAAAAAATAACATTTCAGGTACCTTTTACAAAAATCTCCAAGTACCATCAATACTAAAGTATGTAAGTATTTTAGAATTATCTCTTCTAGAACTCCTAGCTAGTCCCCATCTCTTGACAAGAAAATGTCCGGATCTAACCTGAAAAGACATAGGTCGGTCTTCTCAGAACCTTCCAGTAAAAAACAAAAGAATAATAATAACAATGACTGGGAGGTTTGACGACCTCCCTTATAACCAAATAAGGAAAACCTCTTATTTGGTAGCAGTCTCGGAGTATCCAACGTAGGGCTTATGATCTCAGCCGCTACCACAGCGGGCCGATTTATCGGTACTCACGCGAAGTAACCAAATAATCTCTAGAGTTGCACCTCAATTCACTACTAGGCACGTTGTACACACTCCGAGACGACTAAGAAGGAAGAGAAAGCGAAGGAGAGAAAGAATTGTTATAGTTACCCATTTAATCTAGCTGCTCTCCTCTTTCCTCAGAACGCCCCAGCCAGCAATCCCTCAACGACAAACGTAATGAAGCCATAGAACTCTTAAATTCTGATCTAAATACTATTTCCAATTGGGGCAGAGAAAACCTTGTTAACTTTAATGCTTCCAAAACCCAATTTCTCCATCTATCTACCCGTCAGGATCTCCCAGCGGACTATCCCTTATTCTTCAACAATACAAAAATCAACCCTTCATCTTCTCTCAATATTCTTGGTGTCTCTTTTTCTTCTGCTCTCATTTGGAAGGACCATATTACCAGTCTTGCTAAGGCAGCCTCCCAGAAGCTGGGTGTGCTCAACCGCCTTAGGGGTTCTTTTCCCCTGCACAGCTTCTTGCTCTGTACAGGGGCATAGTGCGCCCTTGTATTGAGTATTGTTCACATGTGTGGGGAGGTTCCTCTCACACCGCTCTCCTAGACAAAGTTGAAAGGAAGGCCTTTCGTATCATTAACTCCCGTCCACTCACCAACTCTCTGCAATCTCTCTCTCCGCCGCAATGTTGCATCTCTCGCTATTCTATCGCTACTATAATAATCAGTGTTCCTCAGAGCTATCCCAGTGCATACCACCTCCTTTACGTAGGACACGTGGTACCCGTCTTGCAACTCAATCCCACCCCTACTCTGTGCAACTCTCCAACCCAAGAGTGAAACGTTACTCTCAAACTTTCTTCTACTCAACATCTGAGCTCTGGAACTCTCTCCCAGAATCAGTCTTTCCCTCTTCCTATGACTTAAATTGCTTCAAACTCCGTGTGTCCAGGCATTTTGACTCGAATGTCCCTTGATTTTGGCCCTGTCACTCTTTCAACTATGGGGGAGGCACTCGCTATAGGCAGTTATGCCTTTTGCCTCCCTCAATCACATAGAAAAAAAAAAAAAAAAAAAAAAGCCATGCTCCATGTTCTATGAGCCTGCGCCAGGACCTGCCAAAGTATCGAGGTATCAAGTAATCAGTTGAGATTGGATGGGCAGGGGATCGGCATGAGGGCGGGATACTCTGTCGTTGGATACTCCGAAACTGCTACCAAATAAGAGGTTTTCCTTATTTGGTTATAAGGGAGGTCGTCAAACCTCCCAATTTAGTAGCAGTCTCTACGTTTCCAACGTAGGGCTTGAATCCCAAATTGGAGGCGGACATCCAAGAAACCTTAAAAATCCCAAGCCTTAGCAAAAGTAGATGACCAAGAAAAGACAAATAAACAAATCAGTTTATAGGAAAAAGAGCGTAACAGTACGGTGCATATTAAGAAAGTACATGTTACAAGTGTATCAGTCTAGGGTCTAAAATGCACAGGCAGGTAAAGGAAGAGGTCATGTCGACCTTGGAATGGCACACCAACATGGGAAAGGTGAAGTCAATTGTAAAGTAGTACAAGAACAAACAGCACGGCACAGCATGTGGATGACCTCCGAAGACACTCTTATGTACAAGACATGGATATGAGGCATAGGCATACCAATACAAAAACCCGTAGACAGTATAGTCCAAACGGAATAAACCGTAAGAGTTACATCCGTAACACTAAACAGACAGTACTGTTCAGACAAGTATTGAAAGAGAAAGTCTTTGTACAAGCATACAAACCCCCCCTGTTGTAGGGAAAGGAAGAAAATACAGTATGGGAGGAAGAGACACAGGAGACGGTGGATGTCACCACATGACACTCTGTAGTTACACGACATGGGGAGGAGGCAGAAGCATACCAACACAAAACCCGTAGACAGTTGAGTCAGAAGTAAAAACTGAAAGAGCGAAATCCTAAAGTGAAGCCAAGTGGAAAGTATTCACAAAAACACAAGGCACGGCATAGCAGGCGGACGCCACCAGACGACACTCTGGAGGTACATGACACGGTGAGGAGGCATAAGTATACCAACACAGAACCCGGAGACAGTGGAGTCAGAACGGAAAAAGTGTAAGAGCGAAAACCGTAAGTGAAGGCAGGTGTTAAGTGTTTACAAAACAAAATGGCACGGTATAGCCGGCTGACGACATCATCCGACATTCGTCATGTACAAGACATGGGGATGCGGCATAAGCATACCAAGGTAAAACCCGTAGACAGTGTAGTCATAATGTAAAAACCGTAAGAGCGACATCCTCCATATACCAAGCAGACATGTATTGAAAGAAAGGCTTTGTACAAGCATACAAAAAAGACCTCCCCCCCCCCCCCCTTTGACAGGGAAAGGAAGAAAATACAGTATGGGACGAAAACAGCAGGAAGAGAAGCAGGATGGATGACGAAGCAGGGAACACGTTGATGGAACGCGACCCAAGGCATATGAAGCCTGGCCGTGGGCATGGAGAGGTATGTGCACACCGAAGCCCGTCCCGGCACAGCGGCACACACAGAAGCAACAGGGCGTGAATCCGGCAGAGCAGAAGTTCCATACGAGTACAAAACGAACAGAAGGGGTCAAAGTGACGAACCCGAGGGAAGGGGCCCTGGCTATAGGTTGGAGCCGGACGGAGCCTAAAGCAGGACTTCAGAAAGATGACACCCCTCGTGAGGGAGCACCAGCCCCGTCAAGGCCTCCAAGAGTACCCCAAGAGCGGGCATGCGGCCTCGAAAGATGTAGGACCGTACATGCCGGCGAGTGTCCCAAACCAGTGATGAAGGGAACGGAACACAAATGCAACCGAGGGAGCTGTGTGCCCACTACCCAGCGTCACGGAGCCAGTTAGGGAACCCAATCCAAGATGACGGAAGCCCTCCACGGAGACATCAGCCAGCGCCGACGAAGAGCCAAGCCGAGGTCAAAAGGCGGCAACCACCCAGCCACACAAACATTTACGACACAAATGCCAACAAGGTCCCTAGGGCCCCAATCCGGCCCAAGAGGAAGCCGGAGACAGGAAGGGGAACGGAACACGGACACCAGTGTTTCAGCCGTTTGGCAACACACTTGCGGCGGCAACAGAGGTTACACGTTGGAGCAGCGGTGGGGCAGGACTTTGAGTGTTCCATAGGCCAAGTGTCTAACCGACAGGAGAGTCTTGTGAAGGTGCAGACTCTTTGGAACACTGTGAAGGCTGGCGCGGTAACCGAGACTGCAGGAGCAAGTGCAGCGAGGGGGGACCCCGCCGAGTCGTGCCGAGGCACGGTGAGCACCACACCAACAACATCCACAGTGACGACTGGGCGGGGCAGAGGTGAGGTGGGACCTCATTGTCCCACAGTACACCCCAACTACCGAAAAGCAACCCGTCTGAGTCGGTACAAATGACGGGAACCCAGTACACGTATGTATTTACCTAATTGTAGTTTACAGGAGCTGAGCTAAGCTCGTGTTGTCCCGTCTCTCAGTCTACTTTTTATCCAATTTTTTCTTGAAAATATGGATGTTCCTTGCCCCTACCACCTCCTCCTCCAGCCCATTCCATTTGTCAATACATCTATAGGGGAAGCTAAACTTCCTGATATCGTTCTTGCAGGTAGGTCTTTTTACTTTGTAGCTGTGGCCTCTAGTTATTCCTGTATCCATAATTAATATATCCTCCCTATCCAGCCTCTCCAGCCCCCGGGTACATTTGTACATCATTATCATGTCTCCCCTCTCTCTCCTCTCTTTTAGACTCGGTAGATTTAATTTGTCTAGCCTCCCTTCATATGGCAGTTCTCTGAGACTTGGAACCAATCTAGTGACTGCTCTCTGGATTCTTTCTAACTTGTGAATATGCTTCTTTAGATGCGGGGACCACACCACTGCTGCATACTCCAATCTTGGTCTAATCATACTCTTCATAATTTTCGCTACCATGGTCTCATCCAAGTAGTTCAGAGCAACTTTCATATTCCCGGCCATTGCATACATTCCGCTAAAGAGCTTGTTAATATGTTTCTCTGGCGACAAATTATCTTGTATAATCAACCCTAAATCTTTTTCTTTTTCGGCCTTGCTAATTATATTATCTCCCATCCTGTACTCCCAATTTGGTCTATTCACACTTCTTCCCATATTTAACACATGGCATTTACTTATATTAAATTTCATTTTCCACTTGGTGCTCCATTCGTATATTTTATCTAAATCCCCTTGCAGCTCCTCACAACTACTTTTATTTGTTATTTGTCTCATAATTTTTACGTCATCTGCAAACATTGACATGTAAGAGTTTATGCCTATCGGCAGGTCATTCACGTACATAAGGAACATGAGAGGTGCCAACACAGATCCCTGCGGCACACCACTCTCAACTTTCCGCCACGATGAGTAAGTTCCTCTAATGTTGGTCCTCATTTCCCTATCTGTTAAATAGCTCTCCATCCATTTCAGCAAACTCCCCCTGACACATCCTAGCGTCTCAAGCTTAGATAACAATCTCTTATGTGGTACCTTATCGAATGCTTTGGAAAGGTCTAAGTAGACGCAGTCCACCCATCCGCCTCTTTCTTGGAGTACATCTATCACCCTACTGTAATAACATAGCAAACTGGTAACACAAGATGTCCCTTCTCTGAATCCAAATTGCTTTGGGGTTATTATCTTCTTTCTCTCCAACATTTTCATCCATCTCTTCCTAATTAGCTTTTCACAAATCTTGCATACAATACTAGTAAGTGAAACTGGTCTATAGTTTAGAGGGTCCTCAGGGTTTCCATTCTTGTATATCGGAATGATATTAGCTCTTTTCCATTCAACAGGAACCTGTCCTTTATCTAAGGAAGCTTGAATTATGTCCCTCACTGGCTCCACTAATTGCTCTGCACACTCCTTTAAAACCCAGGCAGACACTTCATCCGGTCCCATAGCTTTCCTTACTTCAAGTCCTCTCATCGCAGATAACAGCTCATCTCTAGTTATTTCAATCTTACTAAGACCACTCTCCAGTACTCCCGCCTGTGGTTCGTCAAAACCTTCCTCTCTAGTAAAAACTGACCCCAATTTGTTATTCATTACCTCACACATGTCCGATACATTTTCATACGTCCTAGCATCAACTCTTAATTTAGTAATTTGTTTCTTTACCTTCAACTTACTGTTTATATATTTATAAAATAATCTAGGGTCACTTTCACATTTATTTACTATGTTCTTCTCATAGTTCATTTTAACTTGCCTAATTATGTTAACATATCTATTCCTCTCCTGTTTATATTTATTCCGATTACTCTCAGTGTTCCTTCTTCTTAATCTAGCCCAAGCTGCATCACGCCTACCCAAAGCTCTTTTGCATTTCAAATTAAACCAATCTTTCTGCTTAGTAAAATTTCCAGTTTTATATCTTGGGACAAACATATTGGTTCCTACTCTATAAATTTCGAGGAATCTACTATATTTACCTTGTACGTCCCGTTCCTTCAAAATAAGATCCCAATCTACTCCCTCTAAATATCTTTTCAAGGATACATAATCAGCTTTACTATAATTTAATCTGTCATTTATGTAGCTATTGTCTAATCTATTGGCATTACTCGAGGTCAACTTCCATTTTAGTAATAGGTGATCACTTTTACCTACAGGACATAGATAGTTTATATCACTAATTTCGTGAGGATCTTTTGTAAAAATCAGATCGAGTTTAGAAGGTTCGTTATTACCCCTCATTCTTGTATTTTCCTTCACATGTTGTGTAAGTACATTTTCCGTAACCAACTCCACTAGCCGACTTCCCCAAGATCTCTGATTTGGCCCTGCATCTCCCGATTCCCAATCAACCTCACTACAGTTGAAATCTCCTACCAAGATCAATCGATTCTTCCTTAAAAGCAATCTTCTCAACGACTGAATCATATCCTCTACCATCTCCTCAAACTCCAACTCCCTCCATGCTCTGGTCTTTGGTGGCATGTAAGCTACTGCTATGTCTAGCTTTTTTCCTTCTATATCATTGAGTTCAACTGCCATTATTTCTGCCTTGTCATTATTTAACTCCACGTGCTTTGCTGTCATAGGGTTCTTAACTAATACTGCCACTCCACCTCCCCTTTTACCCTTTCTATCATTTCTCCATATATTATATCCTTCACTAAACACTATGTTGCTGTCAAAGTCCTGGTTCAGCTTTGTCTCTGTCAAACAGACTATCTGTGGTTGATCTTTTCTTAATATATTATCTAACTCTACCTTTTTACTGTTTATTCCATCTATATTAGTGTAGTAGCACAGTATATTTGAATCCACCTCCTTGTTTCTCTTCCCTCTCTGCCTCCTACCAGGTTCACCTCCTCCTCCTCCATCCCTTCCCTGACCCAGTTCCACCTCCCCCACTAATTCTATTCTCCTCCCCCCTCTCTCTCCCTCTGTTCCACCCTCTCCACCACATCCTGGCTCTCTCTCCGGTCCCCTGCTCCCTGCATTATCTCTCGCTCCGTCTCCTTGCTTTGACTTCGTACTTGTCTCTCTGTCTCTTTCCCTATCACTCCTCTTACTTTCGGTTCTTGGTGGCTCCTGATGTACCACTTCCTTACTTGCCCTTCCCTTATTCTCCAAAAAAATTTCTTCTTTTGCTCTTCAGACAACTTTCCATTCTCTTCATCAGCCTTAGCTTGGAGTTCCCTTAACTGTTCTCGTTCTTCTACACTTAGGTCCTTTTTTACCCTTATATGATTCAGCTCTGTCGAATTTAATTTCCAGCTCACATTGGCTACTGCTTCTGCTGTTGATCTAAACTTTAGTTCCACTCTTAGTGGTCTCATCTCGCCCTTCTTATATATTCCTAACCTTCTCACCTCCTCCAGTTCTTTTACCCATCCATAACCCTCGTCTAAGTAATCCAGTATCCCCTTGACTTTCACAACATCCCTTTCCTTTCTTACCTTCATATCTGCCAGGTGCTCTTCCACATCTCCAAAGATTACTATAGTGTATAGTGGAGCGTACCAAGGACGGGCCGGCCACAAGGGCGCGATCAACCAAACCCCGCGCCAGAAAAATCCCAGCCCATGGAGGACATAGCACATGAGGAGTGCGACGGGCGGAGGCAATCTGGACACCGACTGTCACCCACCCCAGTCCGTGCCGAAGGCATCAGCGGAGAAGAAGACCAACCGAAAGGCCACCGAGGCAAGACAGCGAACCCGCAGGAAGAAGAACGGTACCAACAGGATCAGGCCCGGACGCAAAAGCGAAGAGCCCTGACCACTCGCCGTGGTGGCGAAGACCCATGTTAGATCGGGAGCCCCACCCCCCTCACACGACGCATCTGTGGCTATCCAGATGGCCGCCGGGGGAGCAGGCCAGGGCACCGCTGCCGCGAGCGTGCCCCGAGCGACCCAGTGTGATAGTCTCATATGTAGCAAGCGCGGTACCGGCCACAGCCAGTAAAGGGGGGGGGGCGATACAGGGAAGTGTTAGGGGACCAGTAGAACAAGGTAGTCGAGTCCGAGCTGGCCTAAAGGCACGGTCAGTGCCGCCCAAGGGAAAGATCCCAGCCGGGAAAATACCCAAAACACGCTCGTGAACGAGAACGGGCAGAACACGACAAGCGTGGACGTGGACACCCGACCCGGGGGAACAGGAGCACAGTGGAGGTTCCATGGCCCCCAGTGTGAAGGTGGGAGGACCGCCATGTGAAATAGCGATGGTGAACCCCAGGCCCGCGACACGGACGACTACAGCGAGCGTGTCCAGGACACAAAGTGTGGAGATGTCATCGCGACGGCACCTCCCCCATACATGGACCGGAGTACCTGGGCCACCTCCTGAGACACTGCGTCGATGACGGGGAGGGCGCCCGAGAGGAGGTTGAGACCTCCACCTCCAGGCCAGACCCTACAATACCCCGTCGTGCCCACGACCGGCGGGGCAAGCGCAGGAAGTGGGAGCGGGAGAAGCCGGAGCGGGCGCTTGGCGTCAGGCCCACCACCAAGTCAATGAGACGGCCGGTTGAGGGGAGAGGTATGGGCCAGGAGGAGCAACGCGTTGTGCGGAGCATAGCCTCCCTTAACCCTCTCACCACGGAAGGGCTCTTGAACGCCCATAAAAAAGCATATAACAGGTACCCGGAAGGCCTCTTGAACGCCCAGTGGTTGAAAGCCTGTGAGCTTCGTGTGCGAGGCGTCGGTCCGACGCATGTAAACAACAGCCAGCTGGACCGACGCCCCGCATCTCCGGCCACAAGAAGGAGAGCGTCGCTTGTTCGTGTGTGCCTGTATGTTGTTGTTAAGTATCGAAAAGTGGTGTAAAGTGGCTGTTTTGGCCATAAAGTTATCTCCAATGAAATCATCATCACAGCTCAACCAGTTGATTTAGAGAGCTCTACTTAATGCCATTCTACAGGTAAATAACACAGCTACGCTTAGGGATGCGCGGGAATGCGGGAAGCAGTCTGATTAACGAATATACGGTAGCCTAGCCTAGACGTTTTTCGGCCAAAACACCCGGGTTTCGAGGAATATATATATAATACATAGCCGGGGCTGGAGGGTTAAGGTGGCATGGAGAAAGGAACTACCATGGCCAAACCCCCGTCCACCTGGCCGTCCTGACGAAAACGGAGAGCGGGCCTCACGCTCCGGCTCGTCCCCCTCCCGTCCGAGCAAGGCAGCGGAGGACGAGGGTCCCAGAACTTGCCAGCATAGTCCACCCACAGGACGGAACGGCAAACCGGGTACGAACGGCCACGGGAGGAGCGTATACAACGCCCCCCGCGGCCCGTCCCATAGCCCAAGCCCCAGGGCTCCTTGCCGGCGACGGACCACCACTCGCATGGTTGGAGGAGGACGACGAGGGCTTCGCCACGACCTCCCATTGTGCGGAGCATGTATTGCTGAGCACAAGCAAGAAAGCCTCCTGCCAAGCCACCCCCAGGAACGTCAGTCCCGGACTTAAAAGGGCCGGGAGGAGGAGGTGGCTGTGGACGTCGGCAGGGGCTGACGAGCAGAGAAACCACCCGAACCAGTCGACGGCAACGGGTGGCGAACGTCCTGGACCGGGCAGGAAAAGCGAATGCAACGTAGGGCTGAAGAACCCAGTGAAGTCCGAGGAGCGGAGCAGCAGGCCAGACACAAAAGTGGAGGCCACGGTGGGGATGGACGGGAAAAGGTCAATGAAGAAAGGAGGGAATCCAATACACACAGGACCAACGCCACGTGAGCGGAGGCCCGGGACCTGTCAGTGAGGCACTGTGGCGATCGAGGAGCAAGAGGCCAACTGTGGAGCGGATTCGAGGCACAGAGGGAAATTAACAGAGGACACATCAAGGGGGGGAAACCCAGCGAAGCAGCCGGTCCCTGGGTGAATATGAATGCAAAGGGCATAAAGAACCAGAGGAAAAAGACACGTGGCCAATTCCTGGTGAGAGATACAGGGCACAGGGTACATCCAAGACTATAAAACCCACCTGTGGAGCGAGGTTCTATAGAAAGAGGAAGAGGCAGAGGACACCCTGCCTGTTTGGCGGAAAACGTGTGTAAACACAACGCGGAGTCAAGGCCGAACCCCCCTGGCAGTAAAAAGTCAAGTGTGATCTACCCGACACCTAAGTGGTACAAATAGGAGGGGGAATCCAAGACAGACAGGACAATCGCCACGCGAGCAGAGTCCTGGGACTAGGCAACAGATCCCTGATTCCACCAAGTACACTAGAAGGCCGTCCGTAGGGCGGAAACGAAGCACAGGAGGACACAGAGGATAGGAAATTAGCCAAGTAGCCATATCCAGGACCATATGTACATTCAAACTGAGACAGGGCACCAACTCCATCAATAACCGAGAAAAAAGGCGATGTGGCCGATTCCCAGATACAGATATAGATATACAGGGTACATCAAAAAGTAGAAAACGTGCTTGTATAGCGGAATGCTAGAAAAGATGAAGAGCCAGAGGACACCAGGAGATCCTCGCCTGTGAGGCGATCTAGGCCCGGCGGCCTTCCTCCGAAGC
Organism: Paralithodes platypus; assembly: GCA_032716605.1. NCBI lineage: Eukaryota > Metazoa > Arthropoda > Malacostraca > Decapoda > Lithodidae > Paralithodes > Paralithodes platypus. The sequence goes on along the minus strand of CM064557.1, from coordinate 580,981 downwards.
AGGGTGCGTCCAGGAGGTGAAGGGTGGAGAGACAAACTTCACATCGGCGGGGGTCGGAGACATCCTTGGCGTAGCAGGCCGTGCGGAGGCAGCACCCCCGACCGAAAGCACGTCAGGCGGAAGCAGGGAGGAGCCATCAGTACGGGACCAAAAAATGGAGGGGGGAGCGTCACACACCAGTGGAGGTGAGACAGGGGAAAAGTATGAGGCAGTAGAGCCAAAATAGCAGTTGAAACCCAAGTAAGACAATAACCAGGAAGACGCCAAGTAGCAAGGAAAGTCAATTAAAAGACACCCACACAGTAGACCACAAACACCAGGGCTGGGACAAGCCCATTTGGCAAGACCCAACCCTGGTAAACAGGCCCAAGTCCTTTGGGGAAAAAAGAGGTCCTGGGGGCCACCTAGTATACTAGGAGGCACCTGGAGGGCGGAAACTAGGTACCGAAGGAGGACACAAGGGAGAGGAAACAGCCAAGCAGCTGCCGTCCAAGGAGTCCTGTCCAGGTACAATGAAAAAAGGTGGCAGAACAGGGCGCTGAAAACCAAGTCAATTGAAAAAGCTATGTGGCCTAGGCCTTGACAAGAGATAGGGCAGGACATGTCGGCCGAGAGCAGGGAGGAGCCAGCATCACAGCACTGAAAAACGGGGAAGCATTAACCACCAGTAGAGGTGAGACAGGCAATATAAGGCAGTAGAGCCAATTCAGCATGTAAGACTCAGTAAGACAACATCCAGTAAGAAGCTATGTAGCAAGTATAACAGGAAAGTCAAAAGAAAACACCCACACCAGAGACCCTCAACACCAGGGCTGGGACAAGCCCCTTAGCGAGGCCCAACCCTGGGAACAGGTCCCAACCAAAATCGTGGGGAAAGTGGTACCCTTCGAAATACCTGAGAACCCTCTGTGAGAGCGGAGGGAGGAGGCGGCGAAGCGGCGGCGGCGTAGGGACAGCCGGTAGTAGAGCGGGCACCAGCTGGAAGGAAAAGGTCAAGTGTGAGCAACCCAACAGTACCCTATAAGTGTAAATAGGGGTGGGGAGGGAATCCAAAACACACAGGACATCGCCACTTTGGGTCGAGTCCTAGGACTTTTCAGGTGGTCTTTGGGCCCTCCCAGTATACAAGGAGGGCGCCCGTAGGGCGGGAACCAGGTACAGAAGGAGGACACAAGGAACAGGACATAAGGGAGAGGAAAACAGCCAAGTAGCCGTTGTCCAAGAAGCCCTGTCCAGGTACATGAATATGGGGGCAGAACAGGGCGCAGAAACCAAGTCAAGTGAAAGCTATGTGGCCTAGGCCTTGACAAGGCACAGGGCACATCAAAAAGATAAAGGCGCTTGTAGGGCGGATTTAAAAAGATGAAGGAGCTGAGGACACCAGAAGACCCTTGCCTGTGCAGCGAAAAAACGTGAGTAAACACGAAAATCGAGTCAACTTGTCCAAGCATACCCTCCCTGTGAGCGGGGCCCCTATCGCGTACAGTTTCCAGACATCCCCCCCCCCCCCTTTATCGTGATCAAGTAACCACAGGCAGGGGAAGAACAGAAACATGTAAAATGTAAGAAAAACGAGAATTGAACCGAGAGCGACGAGACCGAGACCTCCCAGTCAGTCGAGACAAAAGGAAGTCAGAAGGAAAGGACCTGTGGGGACCATTCCAACGGCGCGCAGCTCAAGGCAAAAAAACGATCAGCTTAAACACTTTCAGGTGGTCCTTGGGTCCAGCCAGTATACAAGGAGGCCGCCTGTAGGGCGGGAACCAGGCACAGAAGGAGAACACAAGGAACAGGACAAGAGGGATAGGAAAAACAGCCAATCAGCCGTCGTCCAAGAAGCCCTGTCCAGGTACATGAAATAGGATGGTGATGGGCTGGTCTATCAGAGTGAGACCTGAGCGATCGTGGGAGGGTAGGTGGCGCCACCAGGCGTAAACTACGCCACAGCAACAGTATCTACCCCGACGCCATCATGGACAGTACGCCAAATAGTGATTCCGCTGTGTCCGATACCGTGCTTCCTACGACGCCCGTGCTAGTTCGTCGCGCCTTACCCCGACGCCATCGCCTAAATGTGTTATCTCCCGGAGGTATTGAGACGACATTGAGACTATATGAGCGTGCTGATGCCAAGTATATTGTTGTTGTTGTTGTTGTTGTTGTTGTTGTTGTTGTTGTTGTTGTTGTTGTTGTTCCCCAAGCTGCCTGGCCGAACAGCCCCAAGGCCCCGAGCAATTCCAAGGCCATAACCGAGTGCCCCCACAGAATTGTATATTGTTGATGATATAGTCAGTGACGACTCCAGTAATTATAAGTCGAGTGATTATGGCCATGAGAGTGAGAAAGAAGAGCAATTCCTGGGATTTGCGAGAGAACATGACAGTGATGAGAGTGATGAAAGTGATGTACCAGTTGTTGAGGAAGCTGGTTTACCTAAAGACAGTGAACTTGAGAGAGTGAGTGAGTGGGAGAGTTCAAGGTCACTCACCAAATTTCGCATAAGTGACACGACGCCAAGCCCTTCCCCAGGTAAATCGCCTTTCAAGCTACACTTATATAAGCAGAAAATACTTGAGAAGGCGGCCGCGGCAGCTAGGGAACAAGCCAAAATAATTGGTGAGGATGAGGCTGTGAGTGAGGGTGAGCGTGGTGACCCTTCTCGCCCGCCATTGTCTTCCTTTACTACCCACGCCACCCAAGATGACCCGGATGCCCCGCATTCTTCCCCACCACCCCCACCACTGCCAAGGGTTGAGGACCCCCCACTTTCGGCCTATTTGCCTCCTAGGTCCCCCGACAGGAGACATACTGCTGCCGAAAAGGGGAAAGGCAGGAAATATACCAAAAAAATTAAGAAAAGTAAGAGAGTTTTGTTCGAGGCTCCCGCGGCGTCCACCCCTGCCGGCCCCAGCCATACACCCCCGCAACTTTCCCCACAGTCCTCCCCACCTCTCCCGCCTTCAACATGTCTTCCTGAAGAAGTCTTTGAGCTCGCATCACCAATACCTGGGCCTAGTGACAGTGAAACATTGCTTTCTGTCACTCGTCGCAGGCCAAGGAGCCCAGGACCTCGGGGGGACACAGCCTCACCTGCCACTCCTTCCCCACCTCGCCCACCCGCACGCCGCCCACGCATCACTGGTTCCCCGCCAGATTATGTGGGGGCCACTGATGATGAAGGGCACCTCTCTGAAGACTCTGGCCATGATTACATAGGTCCACCGTCAGGGCAAGATGACCACTCTGACGATGACTATATGGACATCGACGACCCTCGATCCATCCGCTTGGCCCGGCGTCGTGCTGGCCGCCGCCCTGGCCGCCGCCCTCGCCGCCCTAGGGTGCGCGCCTCCCGAGTTGGCCGTGGGCGTGCTGGGCCACCAGCTGGAGCTCCTCGTCAGCGTAGACAAGACCCATTCTACGTTTTTCAGTGGCAAGACGTAGTTGATGGGGATGGATACAACCCTGATGTGCCAGCTTTTGATGAGGTACTGGAGGGTTCAGGCATTACCCCCAATTTTCCTGCAGGCCCCAATGCTCCACCACACAAACTATTTGAGGCCTTCTTTGATGAGGAGGTGGTAGGCTATGTTGTCAAAGAGACAAATAAGCAGCACCAATTCCAGGTCCACTTTTTGGGCAAGGTGACCAAGGGCCACTTGAGGCAGTGGACCCCAGTGACTCATAAAGAGTTCATGGTGTTCCTGGCACTCACCATGCTAATGCCTCATGTCAAGAAGCATAGGTTGCCTGACTATTGGATCACCAATGATCTCATATCCACCCCTGCCTTCGGGAAATATATGTCTCGCGACCGGTACCTTGATATCCTCGCAGCGCTCCATCTTGTCACCAACACCGACGTCCACCTCGGTGACAAGCTGTGGAAGATTAGGACGTTGTATGGGATGATGCGAGAACGCTTCACCTCCTACTTCAAGCCCATCCGCAAGGTCGTCATTGACGAGTCTCTTGTGCTGTTCCGGGGAAAACTCAGCTTCCGGCAGTACATCCCTTCAAAAAGACATCGCTTTGGCATAAAATTCTTTGTGCTGTGCGACTGCCAAACTGGCTATGTCCTGGACTTCCTGGTCTACAGCGGGAAGGAAGGGGACTTGCTTGTGGACCCCCTCATTGGCTTTGGCGGAGCAGTGGTGCAAGCCATGATGGACCGCTACTTTCATAAGAATCACGTCCTCTACACGGACAATTATTACACGTCCCCCATTCTCTCACAGTACCTGCATGAGCGCAAGACCGGGACTGTAGGCACAGTACGAGGGAAAAGGAAGGGCATGCCACCTTTCCCTCCAAAGACCAAAAAAGGTGATGTGTTAAAGAAGAAGTCGGGGCCCATTCTGGCTATCCACTGGCACGACCAGTGGAAGGTCAACCTCCTGACCACCATCCACAAGGGGGAAATGGTGGAGACTGGCAAGGTGGATCGCCGCACCCAGGCCAGGGTGACCAAGCCCGATGCTGTCCTGGACTACAACATCAACATGAGGCTGGTGGACAAGTCCGACATGCAGATAGGCTTCATTGACTGCCTGCGTACCTCGTGCAGATGGTACAAAAAGTTCTTTCTGCATATGGTGGACATGTCAGTTCTGAATGCCTACAATATATACAAGCTTCGGAATGTGAACACACCCATGAAGTTCAATAGCCTGCGGAGGTTCCAAAAGCAGGTGTTGACGGAGCTCCTGGAGAAGTATGCTACGCCACAGAGGGCAGTGGCACATCCTGGGCCCGCCGTTATTGACCGCTTGCAGTGTGCTCAATACTTGATTAGGCACAGGCTTGGTTCCCTGCCTCAGAATGAATCAGGAAGAACGCAGCAGAAGCGGTGCCATGTCTGCTACAACAGCAGGGTGAGGCCGAGGTCAGGTAAAAAGTCAACCATGGAGTGTGTGGAGTGCAAGGTGGCACTCTGTGCTTTAGAGTGCTTCTTTGATTACCACTCCAAGCTGGAGTTCTAATAATCATACTGAAATTGCCAAATAAAATGACAATATGTACACTATAATTATATATAGGCAAAAAGTGGAAGAAAACCAATTTATTGTAATACAAAAGTCATGTATTATGAGAAAATTGATACAAATACAATTACACCATAATAATATGTGAAAGTGACACATACGTATATACCAAGTGACATTCATATGATTAGAACCTATAGAAATATATAAATCAGTGAAAAAATACACAATAAATTGTATATAAAACGTTTACAAATCATATAACTAAGTGAAAGTAACACAAGACCTAATATTTGATGGCCAAAGTATAATATGGCCAAAGTATAATAAACACCTGTGATAACGAATAATCAGTGCCTAATACAACAATAACCTACCTCAATTACTAATAAAATGTACGGTATCGAGTGAAAATGAGCATTATCAGTGACAGTGACACTCTCTAAAGCATATTTGTCAAAGTGAAAGTGACACAAGACCTAATATTTGATGGCCAAAGTATAATAAACACCTGTGATAACGAATAATCAGTGCCTAATACAACAATAACCTACCTCAATTACTAATAAAATGTACGGTATCGAGTGAAAATGAGCATTATCAGTGAGAGTGACACTCTCTAAAGCATATTTGTCAAAGTGAAAGTGACACAAGACCTAATATTTGATGGCTAAAGTATAATAAACACCTATGATAACGAATAATCAGTGCCTAATACAACAATAACCTACCTCAATTACTAATAAAATGTACGGTATCGAATGAAAATTAGCAATATCAGTGACAGTGATACCCTAATAAACATACTTTATATAATTGGCCTCAAAATAACTATAAAAATATCAAATAAACATCAAATTCTCAATATCAAACACTAAAATCATCTAAGGGAGATAAATACTTTGGCGCGACGAGCGGCTAGGTGCGTCGTAGCCATGGCCGGGGCGACGCGTCCGAACGCGGGAAGAATTTGCCGCCGAAAAGCACTCGTCTTCCCGCGCTCACCATTATGCAACCAGAGGGGCTAGAGACCTCTACTCAACGCCATTCGACAGAGGAAGGTTTGTGAAACATTATTCTTTTTTATTCACAACATTACATGCCATATTCATTGACTTACAGAGGAGTTAACATAGCCCAAAGATCGTCAAAACACCCGGTACCGCAGCACAGTCGCGAGCTATAGCCCCCGGGGCTGGAGGGTTAAGTCGGGTCTCTATGATGTTCGACCCATTGGGCATATTTAGTCCCATATCAATTAAAGGGAAGATTTTAGTTCAGGAGGCCTGGAGAGAAGCACTGAGTTGGGATACTCCATTACTTGAAAAGTATGCAGAAGAGTGGAACAAATTGCAGGTGGAATGTGAGAAGGTATCCTCAGTCAAGTTTCCTAGAAGATGTGATTCTACCTCTGATAATGAGTGTGCTCAATTGCACGTCTTTTGTGATGCCTCATCTAAGGCGTATGGTGCAGTAGCTTATTGTGTCACTGAAGTCCGATCTACTATGATTATGTCCAAATCCCGAGTAGCGCCATTAAAACAACGTACCCTTCCACAATTGGAGCTGACCGCTGTTGAATTGGGAACTAGGTTAGCTACTTATTTGAATGGTATGTTTCCCTTTTTAGGTGAGACATATACTGTATATGGACAGATTATAGGTTTGACTCCTGTAAGGAGATAAAGAAAACCTAATATTTAGTAGTGGCCCCGTAATCATTGACGAACATGCCTATTACATAAGGCATCCTCTTCAAACACTAATCCGCCGTAGTTTTGAATCTACCGCGCAGAGCATTTAAAAACTGAGGAGCCTTCATCATGAGCGCACGCGACCTCACTCATGGCTTCAGTCATTATGAATTGGGTTCTCACTACGAAAAAAACTTCGTAAAAATAAAAACAAAAAGAAAATAAGAATAACTATCCAATAAGCTTTCCATCATATCGTGGATGTACTTGTGTGGATCTCTGACCAGACGCTGATTCAGGCGTCATTCTTCCTTCACTGACATATCAAGTAAACCAAAATCCTCAATACATCAACGAATGGGAAGGGGACGGTCGGGAGGGCCCCAGTCGTCAATGATTACGGGGCCACTACTAAATATTAGGTTTTCTTTATCTCCTTACAGGAGTCAAACCTATAATTTATTAGTGGCCCCTCCATCATTGACGAACATGCCTGATTTCTAAGACTGGAGGGGGACATTCGTAATCATATCATAACTCTAGAAAAGCAGATAATAAAAACAACCACATAGTATTCTTACTTTGAAAATATATTTAACAACGGCGTAGCCGAAAAAATACAAGAAAAAGGGGGTTCAGGCAGGTGCGTGCTTCAAAGAAGCCTGCCTGACAAAAAATGGGTAACCCTGAAGATTCTGAACACAGATCTGTAGTTACAAAGGCACCCCACTCAACGAGTGGTGACAAAAAATAACAAGTTATAAGTTTATATGTCTATCTATCTATCTATCTATTGCCTGACGCCGCGATCCCCGAAGGGGTGGCCACGAACGAACCGCCCCCATGCACCTCTGTCCCCAGTCAGTCGACGCCCCTCCCCCCAACCAGCACCGCCTTCGTTCATGTAGTTCCTCACTCCATCCTTCCACCTCATATTCGGTCTACCTCTCCCCCTCTGTCCCTCCACCTCGCTCTCGTACACCCTCTTAGTCATTCTCTCGCTTTCCATACGTTCCATATGGCCGAACCATCTCAAGTTGTTCCTTTTCACACTTTCCAGCACATCTACCTCCACACCACACCTCCTTCTTACTTCCTCATTAGTCTGTCTATCCCTCCATGTAACTCCGCACGCACTCCTTAAGTAATTCATTTCTACTGCTCTCACTCTTGGTCTGAGTCTCTCAACCAACGTCCATGCTTCGCTTCCGTAAGTCAGTGTCGGGATTACCACACTGTCATGCAAGGACTTCTTCACTTCCATACTGACCACCCTATTTCTTGTTACTGCTTTTAGCGTTCCTACAACCCTCTTCCCCTGTTGTACCCTCTCCGCACCTCTTCATCCATAGTCCCATCTTTACTCAACACACTGCCCAGATACTTAAAAGAGTTGACGATCTCCATAGCCTGACCGTTCAGCTTCACCTCACACTCTGTGACTTCACCCCTTTCGAAGACCATAACCTTGCTCTTCCCGTATTTACCTTCAAATTCCGTTTTTCGCACACTGTTCCAAACTCATTTACCAGACCCTGCAACTCCCATTCATTATCACTCATCAGAACTGTATCATCCGCAAACAGCAGTATAGGTAGCTTCCACTCAATTCCCTCCCTTTTCAGCGATACACCAACATCCACTGCTCTTGATAGTATTTCTTTCATGACTCCATCCATATATACAGTAAACAACCACGGGGACATCACACACCCCTGTTTCAAACCAACATTCAGGTCAAAGAACTCGCTCTGCTCACTCTCCACACGTACTGCCGCCTTTGCACCCTCATACATGCTCTTCACTGCTTTCAGCAACTTGCCCTCTACTCCGTATATTCTAAGTACTTTCCACAAACCTTCTCTATCCACTCTGTCATAGGCCTTCTCCAAGTCCATAAAGGCAACATACACCTTTTGTTTCTTCTCCAGATACTTCTCCACAACACAATTCAGGGTAAAAATCTGATCTACACATCCTCTTCCCTTCCTAAAACCTCCCTGCTCGTCGCCTATCCATTTCTCCGTTCTCACTCTCACTCTCAATCACTACCCTACTGTATACCTTCCCTACTACGCTTAGAAGACATATTCCTCGGTGGTTACCACACACTCCTCTTTCCCCTTTGCCCTTATATAGGGGGACTATTATGCCAGTCTTCCAGTCATCGGGTGCACTCCCTTCTCCCATGCTAGTTTGCACATTTTCCATACCCATTCTATCACTATCTCACCACCATACCTCAACATTTCCCACACACTCCATCTGTTCCTGGTGCTTTCCCCAACTTCACTCTTTTCATGGCTTCCCACACTTCTGACCTCCTGATCCCACCCCTCCCCCACTTCTCTTCTTCTCCCTCCCATACCATAACCAGCTATGTTTGCTGGCTCTTCATTCCTTTCATTTAGCAACTCACTGAAGTACTCCATCTTTCGACTCTCTTGCTTCTCGGCTAGCATTCTCCCATTTATCTTTCACACCCTTACTGTTCCCTTGCTACCTTCCCTAACTTTCTTGACTTCTTTCCAGAACAGTTTCTTACTCTCCCTCCATTTTACACTCAGATTCCTTCCAAATTCCTCATCTACTCTTCTCTTAATTTCCTTCACTACTCTCTTCACCACCCTCTTACTCTCCACGTACCTCGCTCGTTTCTGTCTCGGAATCTTCATTCCCTCTACTACCCAACCACTCTCTATATGCTTTCTTTTCTTCCACAGCTATTCTTACCTCTTCTGTCCACCATGCTGTACCTTTCACTCCCCTCCCTCTTCTCCTCACTCCACACACCTCCTCACATGCTGCACAGATCTCATCCTTAAACACCTTGCTCATCTCCTCCACTTCCTCCATAACTTCCAGGTCGAACCCACCTAGTCGTCTTTCCACTGCTCTCCTGTACTCCTCCCTGACTTCCTCCTCCTGCAACCTCTCCACCCTCCTCACCATTCCACCCTCCTCTCGCCTCCCTCCCGCTCTCCTCACCCACTTCTTTTGTATCCTAAGTTTATATGTGCACATAATAAACCCCAACATAAACTTGGAGATAAATTGCAAAGGAACTCCATTATTCTAAAATTAAATTGCTTTCGCAGCTAAACTACTCTAACAACACCGTTGTTTTGTACTTAACATTGTACTAGCACAATTTCTCACTGAGAAATTTTCATATCACATTTTAACCTTAAATTGTATCACAGCTCTCATACTCCGGCGGGGTCTAGGGTGTCCTATGTCAACTGATTGCACCCCCCCCCCCCCCCCCTTTCCCGTGAAAGTAAACAAAAGTGACTGCAGGGCCACCTAGACCCTCTGCCTTAAAGCTATACATGGTAAGGAAGGTTTGTCTAGAGCAACTGACAAGTATCTAGACAGAAACGTATGATTAGACGCCCACAACTGCGTGGACGCTATGTCTTCAACTGAAATTTTTTTTAGGAAACGTAAAGAGGCTGCCCATTTGCGTAAATCGTGGGCCCGACCCACAACGCCGGGATTACTTTCTTTAATGACTTCTACCAGAAGAGAGGCTAATCGCCGTTTAAGTAAGCGTTTACCCGTACTTGCTACCCATAAAGCACCTTGGGGTTTCGAGGAGCTACTCTCAAATATTTGGTTAGAGCTTTCACTGGACATAAATTATGATGCACCTTTCCCCTTTTTAACGCCGGCACCGTGAACTCAGAAAAACACGTGTGCACTATGCTCATTCTTGGCTACAAAACCTGGGGAGGGTGCAATGGAAATACATTCATTAAGTCTACCAAACCTAAGACAATTAGGTGTGTTGCTCATCGCCGCCAGCTCAGACACTCTGTTTCCGGTGGCCAAAGCCAAAAGGAAAACCGCCTTTTTTAAGAGTAATGCAAAGTCTGCAGTATTTTGGTACAGACGAGAGTGAAGCAAAGACAAAGCTTTGTCCAGAGACCAAGTAGGCATGAGCTGACGGGGAGGTGGGCGGAGTTTAACCCTCCAGCCCCGGCTATGTATTATATATATTCCTCGAAACCCGGGTGTTTTGGCCGAAAAACGTCTAGGCTAGGCTACCGTATATTCGTTAATCAGACTGCTTCCCGCATTCCCGCGCATCCCCAAGCGTAGCTGTGTTATTTACCTGTAGAATGGCATTAAGTAGAGCTCTCTAAGTCAACTGGTTGAGCTGTGATGATGATTTCATTGGAGATAACTTTATGGCCAAAACAGCCACTTTACACCACTTTTCGATACTTAACAACAACATACAGGCACACACGAACAAGCGACGCTCTCCTTCTTGTGGCCGGAGATGCGGAGCGTCGGTCCAGCCGGCTGTTGTTTACATGCGTCGGACCGACGCCTCTCACACCAAGCTCACAGGCTTTGAGGTCATGGGTGTTTAAGAGCCCTTCCGGGCAGCTCGTGTATGCTTTTTTATGGGCGTTCAAGAGCCCTTCCGGGAACAGAGGGTTAAAACATGCTCTCATAAAACCTGTTTCCTCCGCTACCGGTATGGAAAGACCCGTAAGGTCTAAAAAGGGCACTCTAATCGCAGTTAAGTTGATTTTTTAATGTTACCACAGATAAACGTTTCTGCTCAAACAGATAATTCAAATAATTAAAAACTAATGCCACTGAGGGTACAGTTTGTTCTGTCCTAACGATCCAAGAAGTAAAGGCTTGCCAATGTGATTGATACTGTCGTTTTGTAGACTGAGTATATTGATTAAGTAATTTATTTGTCACATCTCTACCGTATGGTGCTAGCCACTTGGCCTCCTGAATGTCCATAATGCAAAAGTCAGCGAGGTCGCTAGGTTGCCAATCGTGTCTAAGTGGAAATACCCGACCGGGAGCGATACCGGGTCCGGGCACCACATTTTCAATTGCTGGTACCACAACTGCGCCGGCCACAGTGGCGCGATTAGCGAGACTAAGCCTCGATAATCTCGTAGTTTGTTCACTACGTGGCACATTAGTGACGCATCTGGCGGTGGAAACAGATAGATGGAGCTCCATCTGTTCCAGTCTGTCACTAGGGCGTCTGGCCCCCCTGCCGGCGTTTTCGCCCGGCGGGTGAGGTATAGAGGGAGTTTGTGAGTCTCCTCGGACGCAAAAAGATCCACTTGTGGATGGGAGAGCTCTGCAATCATTAGGTTGAAAATGGGTTGCTTGAGCTCCCATTCTACTGTCGTGCTCTGTCTCCGGGACAGAGCGTCTGCCCAGACGTTCGCTACGCCTGGGAGATAAGATGCGTGAAGATAAATATCTAGACTGTTGGCTAGAGCAAAAATCTCTTCCGACACGTTTAGCAACTTCCTTGACCTCGTTGACCCTTGTTTCTGAATACAGTGGACTGCATTCAGATTGTCCATTCTGAAGGCCACCGACTTGCCCCGTAACGCCGGGCCGTGAGCCTGAAGGAAATACAAGGGGACTAGTAATTCTTTGACATTGATGTGCGAGATTTCTAAGTGGGACCAAAGCCCCTGACCCTGGTGCCCCTGATTTGACTGAAATCCCCACCCTATTGTGCCTGACGCATCCGTGTCTACCCATACCGTTGGTGGAGGAGAGGTCCATGACATTATTGAGTGCAATGTTTCCCTCTTCGCCCAGACCGCTAGTAAGGTGTGGATTAATTTCGGGATGGGCCATAATTTTCCCGCCGGTAAGAGCGGGAAATATTTGTTGCCTTCCAATATTAATCGTTTTACTTTCAACCGGCCCAACTTGACAGTTAGTTGAATCCAGTTGAGAGAGCCGACCAGAGACTCCCAGACCCTTCGCGTCGTAGTCAGACTGTGAAGAAACCTGAACAGTTTCCTGCGAAACCTGTTGCGATTGTCCACACTCTGACTCAGAGTGAGAGCGGCGGTGTCCCAGACCAGCCCTATCCACTGAATTACTCGTGAGGGCACAAGGTTTGACTTTACCAGATTTACCTTGAACCCTAGAGTTTTGACATGATTTAAAATGATATTGACATGTTTTATGCATAATTGTTGTGTCTCTGCCACCACCAGCCAGTCGTCCAGATACCACAACACTCTGATCCCCTGTTTTAACAATGGCATCAGGGCTCGCCGGACTAGTTTTGTGAATAATCGAGGTGCCAGGTTCAAGCCGAACGGCATCCTCTGAAAAACAAAATTTTGGTGCCTGATCCGTAAGGCCAAAAACCTTTGAAATCTTTTGTTGACCGATACGTGCCAATAGGCGTCTGTCAGGTCTAGTGAACACCTCCAACCTCCCGGCGGAAGTGTTAGCCTGATTTGGTGTACTGTTAACATTCTGAAAGATTCGTTGTGAATGTGAAGATTCAGATAAGACAGGTCTACGACCGGCCTCATCTGAACACTGTCCCTTTTGGGAACCAAAAATAGTTTGGACGTGAATACAGGGTAATTTGGGGGGACCGGGATGATGACATTCTTGGCAATCATTTCCTGGGCTAGTGACTCCACCTCTAAAGAAACAAAATTCGCCGTTGTCGGCTGACGTAATCGAGGTCGCCGGAGCCACTGCCAAGTGATGCCTTTGCGTGCCACCATCCGTGCCCAAGTGTTTAACGGCCATGCTTGGTGACACGTTCGGAACGACCCAGTTAGCAGACAAGGGTTCGCCGGCTGTACTACCCTCGGTTCCTCCGGCCTTAAGGTAGGCGCCGGGAGTGAGAGAGACTTTAGTTTTTTGATGGTGGGGTTGGTGCTGGACGCTTCGCCGGCTGGCTGGTGTTGGCCGAAGACTGGCCTTGACCTGGTTTATGTTGGCCGCGTCCTCTCTGACCTGAAAACCTACTCTGTCTATGCCTGAACTGACCCTGGGGGGAGTGGGAGGACTTAGGCGGAAGAAAAGGCTTAGATCCCCCTGGCTGAGCTTTAGTAGTAGGCCTGGGTTTGGGGAAGTTAAATGCAGGTTTCTTAGAAGGGGTGGGACTGTGCTTAACGGCCTGTGCCATATTGAACACTGTTCGCCACACTTCAGGGGTCATTAAAGAGGGAGTAAGCACTGGTGACATAACCACCTGATTAGCAATGCGATCAGGTAGCTTGCGAACTAACGACATCCTAAGATCTTGTCGTGCTCGTACCGCCTCAAGCAAGGCGGTACGTATGTCACCCAAGGATTGGATTGACGACTGAAGAATCAGTCGCCGGGATAACTCAACCGATCTTCGAGCATCCGCATCTGCGATTGCCTGAGTGGACCGTAGTAAAGACTTAGCCACCTGCTGAGATACTATGTACTGCGAGAACAGGCGAAAAGCTTTTCCCCGTAGCCTAAATTCTCTGTCTAGGTGAGTAGGGGTAGGGGTAGTGAACGGGTCCTTCAGCTCACAAAGATTAATCTTAGGGGCAGCTAGAAATGAAAACAAAGCTGACGGGACTCCGCCGGCAGAACCCACCGGCATGGAGAACCATGAATGAGTATCCTGAGGTATCTGGTGGGAAGATTTAGAAGTGAAAGTGGTTGCAAAGTTTTGAGCCTCTACCTCCCAATCTACCCAAGGTCCTGGTCCCAACTGTCCCACCTTCAAAACTGGATTAGCTGCGTCGTCTGTGACGGTCTGTAAATCTAGTTCAGGAGTGAGAGCTGACAGAGTCTTAATATCATTAAACCCATCCAGCTTAGACCAGTCTGAAAATAGTTTTGAAGCTGAGGCAGGGGGTAAAGCAGGCTTAGAAGCATACACAAAATAATCTTGATGATAATAACTAGGTATAGCCTTGATGTTTACGTCCAAAACATTACCCAAAGTATCCACGGCCCTTAGTTTCTTTGACTTATTGCCCTGGATGACCCACTCACGCGGTACCGGGAGTTCCCCTGACAAAGTAGGTTGGGCAAGCTCTGGTTTAGAGGAGTTCAAAAGAACCCATGACTCGTCTGGCCCATAAAGTAAGGGCATAGCTACCTTTCTAAGAGGCGCTTTGTCTAGAGGGGGTGGATTGACATCCGTTATGACCCTGACATTTGAAGTTGTCAAAGCCGCCGTAGCAGGCCTAGTGATCCCTGAGGTTAACAGAGTGGGAGGGTTAGGGATCTTAGATAAATCAATCGAAGTCATCAGAGGCCGTACCGTAGAACTTGTCTTGGGAGCCCCCAAGTCCATTGTGGGGTTTTCCTGTTGTTGACCAAAAAATTTAGATAAAGCATGAGTAAGCAGCCCATTAATTTCTTGTGCCGTAACAAACTGGTTTGATGAAGAACTTACAGGTGAATCATTAGTATCCTGTGCGGCGTCCAAGCCTGAGCCTGACCCTTGTCCTTCCATCTCCGAAATTATAGAAACTTCATCTTTCTCCTCCTGATCCTCCTGAGAAGACCCCGCCGAGGCAGGGGTACCTTGTTGCCAAGATAAGTCTGGGATAGAGGATGGGATCGCCGCGTCCCTGTGGACATCGGCTACTGTGTGACTCGTTTGAGTCGGACGTGGGTGATCAGACCCTGGTTGAGCAAACCGCCAAACACCGAGGCCCTGGCCTATGCTCTCTTGAGAGTCTGAAACATTCTCAATTACTGAACCCCCTGAACTTTCCAATTCCAGGGTTAAAATATTAAGTGGCAAATCCTCTTTTGGGACAGGCACTGCACTGGACTCTTGGGCCTTAACACAAACTCTGTCTGGGGTAGAGGTACGATGAGATGCACTAGAAGTTGGTGAATGTCGAGAGGACTTCCGTTTATGAGAATCCTTTTTAGAGGATTTATGGCTACGGTGTGACCGCGAACTATTCTTAGATCTAGAGGAATCCTCGCCGTGACCACTGGTGGAACCTTCCGTCCTGCTCTTCTTACTCGCCGGTGAAGAGGCCCGACTAGATGACTGGTGTCTAAGAGGAGACCTAGACCGGGATCTCGCCCGAGACGAAGAGGCGGATACCGGGGGTGTAGGCTCTCTTGGGCGTTTAGGTGTAGCCGCAGAGGATACAGAACCCTGACCAGTCTCCGCCGGCTTAATACTCGTGACTCTAGAGGAACGTTTAGGGGGAGGGTGTTCGGAGAGCAATCTATCCCAAAGTGGGACGTTGTCACATTGAAGTGATTTATGTGCAACAATGGTAGTGTAGGCTGACATCTGTTGCCTAACCTCTCTCAAGGCTACCGCCGCGGTCTTATCATTATCACAAAGGACCTTTAAAGCTAATTGGGAGCAAAAAGAACAATTACGCATAACCCAGAGACCCCTTGAACGGTCTAGACATTTAACACACCTTATGCAACGGGTATGCGCAAAAATAGGGATACCAGCACAAGCAGGGGTAGTGCACAAAGCAAAAACTGGGGCCACGGTAGCCATGACAGACTGGTGGGAGGAAACTACCGCCGGGTCTGTATTGGTCCGCCGGAGCTCAGCTCTGGAAAAAAAAGAAAATTTCCAGGAATTAATGCTCATAAGGTTAACCCAACATGTTCGCACACAAGTGTTAATAACCCGCCGGGTAACGAGATGTAATGGCACAAACACAGCTCGCTACGCGGTGGGGTTCAGAAAATCTAAACAAATCTTTTGTTAAAGAAAGTGAAGAATACCCTCTGATATAATATAACGGTCCAGCATGGCGCTTATAGTCTCTTGGTGGTGGCGACTGTCTCAAGATTCAATTTTGTAACAAAGCAACCCCCCAAAAAGACGCCGGCCCTTGAAATATTTTAGTAGAATAGCACAGGGCAGGATGATACGAGATCTGATGTCTAACGAATTGTCACAAAAGATCGCCGTAAGTTAGAAGGCGGCGATACCTACTTGTATCACTAAATTAAGTGGTTAAATCGAAATCGAATTTTGTAAATTCCTTAGTTCCTCCACCTAGGAGCACCCGCCGGGTGAGAAGAATCGATATATTAACCTAAATTGAACCTTCAATCGCCGTAAGAGTAAAGGCGGCGATACACATAGTATCACTAAAATGGATTGGTTAACTAACTGAAAGACATAAGTCGTTCATCCCACCCTACCCAGGTGCACCCGCCAGGTGAGATGTCCAAACGTTAACCCCATAAGTTCCTGTCCCCACTTCTTTGTAAAAGATCGCCGGGGAGGAAAGCCTAAAACAACAGCTAGGTTTTTCAAGTGGTTTTTGTAAAACCGGGTAGAAAAACTACATAACGTATGTCCGCATGAACAACGTTTTATAGATGGGAACAGCCATCCCGCCGGGATTCAAAGGAGGCCTGAAACCAGGCATCCACAGAGACGCAGTCCTGGAGAGCCACAGACACCCCAACGCCGGGGAAACAAGCCAGTGTTAACAACCACGTGTGGCCCAACACGGCTCGCGGCCGGGATTTTCATGGTGAAACCGAGAAAACCCCGCCGGAAGGCAACCCACCCTGAACAGACACCATCTGAACAACAAGAGACACGAGGAGAGCCACGCACGACAACCCCAAGGTCACTCCATAATCCGTGGAATTAGCCAATACACAACTAAACCAGGAAACAATTATAGTCCGAGGAATTAGCCAATACACAACTAAAACCCGGATACACATGACACAGTAGGGCATATTTATCAATAATAAACAATAACACTAGTACATGTGGCAAAGCTACGAGCGGCTGGCTAGGCCTAGGTAGACGGCATAATAAAAGTTGAAATATACACAAACACTGGAAATATCACAACAGGAACCACCGCCAACACACCACCGTAGCACAAACTTCCGACCAAGGGAAGACTGACTCGGGACCCAGAAAAAACTTCACTAAGTGAAGAAAAATACGCTGGGAACGTCAGAAACAAAGCTTACCTCATCAGAAAGATAAAAGGCAGCACTAACTAACGCGTAGTGAAAGCCGCCTGCATCACAAACTAACTCAGCTGTGAAAAAGTTCACATGTCCACAACGGGACCACGAGGGTACATCCGAAATAGATGCCCCATACACTCGACCCAAAATACACTGCACTGCGGGCAACCAGCCCAGGACACTCCTGCTACGCCTATCCTAACCTTACTCGATACATCCTAGAGTAAACAAATGAGAAAAAACTCACTAGGGACGCCACGAATGCGGAACTAGCGGAGCGTGGGGAGGCACGTCCGGGCAGGCTGAACGCAGAGCAGAGAAGGAAGAATGACGCCTGAATCAGCGTCTGGTCAGAGATCCACACAAGTACATCCACGATATGATGGAAAGCTTATTGGATAGTTATTCTTATTTTCTTTTTGTTTTTATTTTTTACGAAGTTTTTTTCGTAGTGAGAACCCAATTCATAATGACTGAAGCCATGAGTGAGGTCGCGTGCGCTCATGATGAAGGCTCCTCAGTTTTTAAATGCTCTGCGCGGTAGATTCAAAACTACGGCGGATTAGTGTTTGAAGAGGATGCCTTATGTAATAGGCATGTTCGTCAATGATGGAGGGGCCACTAATAAATAGTGAGATATGTTTGCACTGGATAGCTAAGGATGATAGTCACATAGTTTATGTGCGTAACAGAGTACACAAAATAAAGGAACTGCAAATGAACTATACATTCATGCATGTTATGTCCAAGGATAATCCGGCTGACTTGGTGAGCCGAAGTGTTGGTGTCAAGAAACTGATTAACGAAACTCTGTGGTTTCAGAGTCCGGTTTGGCTATGTCAGAGTGATTGGCCAGAACAAAAATCATACCAGAAGGTTAATGATGATCAAATTCATATGGACCCAATAATTATCCCAGAGCCTTCAGTGATTGACATCACCAAGTTCTCCAATTTGGACAAACTATTAACTGTAACTAAATTTGTGTTTAAGTTCCTGAGCAAGAAGGTAAAGATGGATGAATTAGACCCACTTACCTACTGGATCAAAAGGATACAAGCTGAAAAGTATGATGAGGAATTAACCCAGCTACGTAAACCCAATCCCAAGCCAACCAAAAGAATGAAGGACCTTGGGCTGTACCTAGACAATCAAGAATTAATATGTTGTCGAGGTCGTATTGGTAAAGCTGATCTACCCCTCAAAACTCGGCATCCGATCCTATTGCCCAAGGATTGCGACCTCACCAAATTGATGGTTTTAAAAGCGCATGAAACCACTAAACACGGTGGGGTAGCAGACACTCTAGCCTATATGCGACAAATATATTGGATACCCCAGGGACGACAAGCTGTTAAACGCTGTATCAAGAATTGCATTATTTGCAAGAGGTATACAGCTATAGCTATTCCTTACCCTGGACCACCAGCTTTTCCGCCAGACTGCATTCACCAAAGGACACCGTTTGAGGTAACAGGTATAGATTATACTGGTGCCATCACTCTCACAGGAGATGATGGTCCACCCAAGAAGGTTTACATATGTCTATTCACCTGTACCAGCACTCGGGATATCTATTTGGAAATAGCGGAGGACATTAGCTCGGAAACCTTTATAAATTTATTTAGAAGATTTGCCGCTCGGCGAAGTTGTCCCAGACGTTTGATTAGTGACAATGGGACAAATTTTGTGGGCGCATCACCGTTGGTTTCTGAACTATTAAAAAGCAACACAGTACAGCAAATGTTGGATTCTAGAAATTAGTATTGGTCATTCACAACTCCCAGAGCCCCTTGGCAAAATGGATTTACAGAGAGAATGATAGGTATCGTGAAATCGTGCCTGAAAAAGGTTCTTCACAAGTCCAAGGTCACCTTGGATGAGTTAAGAACTGTTGTCACCGAGATAGAAACCAGAGTAAATAATCGACCACTAACGTATCAAGATGACTCCAATCTGGAAATTGAGGCCTTAACACCGGCTCATTTATTATATGGTAGACGATTGGACCCAGTCCCCCGTTTGGACGTGACCGAGGAATTAGTGGATCCCTCCGTTAATGAAGCAGATGCACACTTGCGACGAAGCTACCATAAACTCTGCAAAATACTGGATGCCTGGAACAAACATTGGGCATCAGAGTATACAGTATTTTGAGCCCACGGGAGAGGTATTATGGTGCAAATTCTGCTAGTAACCGTCACAAACCTGAAGTGGGAGACATAGTCTTGTTGAAAATGGACCAACCTCACTCTAAATGGCCCTTAGCAAGGATCCAAGAAATATCCTGATTCTGAAGGGGTTATCAGAACCGTTAAGGTTGTATCTCGAGGACAAACCACTCTCAGAACTGTAGATCGGCTCATACCTATGGAACTCGCCATCCCACCGGAGGAAGAACAGCAACCCATAGTAATAGGGAGCCCAAGACCACAACGAGCAGCTGCTGCGGGGTCTAGAAGAAATTGGCGTGATTTGTTAGCCGCAGGTGATATAACATGATGCAACACATCATACTTTGCCGGGCCCCAATCTGTGAGAAATAAATTGACTACACCGGTATCTGGGGACTGTTGGCAACAAGCTTCCGATAGGGTAACCTCACTAGAGTGAACAATTTCCTACCAGAACCCGGTGATTGTATATATTGTAGAGAAAAATTAATATTAAGTAATTTAGTACTGTATAAGATTACCTTGGCCAAGTTAATTTAGTTATAAAACCTTGTATGATTAGATTTAGAGGTACTGTATTCGGTATCAGTTTTGAAATTCCCATGCTTGCAGGCGCAATCCACAGCTTGCTGTAATATCCAGATCGCCTGGATAATATGTTTACTAAATCGTTGTGAAACGATATTTATATTAGTATTTATATAATTAAATGCTTATTTCTCATATATAGGATAAAGTGAAGAGGGAATGAACCCTTGGTAACGAATTAATATATAGTTTATTTAAGAGTCGGAAATTGAAGTTCCGATCAGACGCTAGTAAACTTTTGAACGATAGAGACGTGTCCCGTGATCTCCTCCACCACAATCCCCGTGCCAGGCCCGGAGTCCTGACCCTTTAACCCTGGTCTACCGAAGCCGGAATCCTCGAAACTACACCAGGACCCTAGTATAGCTAAGTCATTGATATACGCCATTATGGCCATTGATACAATGTTTAGTTAGGGCATCCTGAGAGATAGGCTGCCATAGTTCATGCCATAAGGTAGGCGATCTCAGACTTTATTTTTATTCATGTTTATTAATTTTATATTTCGATTGGTGTGGTAAGAGATAACCTTTGGCCATATTATCCCCCACAGTATACCTACTCTAAGTCTGTTGTTCCTAGGAATAAGACACAATTGGTCTTTCCCCATGATGGTCAAATAAGGTGGCGAAAGAAAGTGTTAGCATCCCTTTTACAAAGATAATTAAGGAAGCTGAACCTCAGGTGATCGCAAAATCCCATGATAGACACATATGGTCCGCTACCATTAGTGTTCCTCAATGTTTTTTTCAGGGGAAGATATAACTCAGACGGGCCTGTTGGCCCTCTAGCAATGTGTCCCTAGCCATATACTTGTCGGTACATCTGGAGAAGACCCAAGTTACCAAACATAGCTATTTAGTAGTAGCCTCTACGTCTCCAACGTAGAGCTATATACTTATCGTATAATTCCGTTCCGCTCTGAAGCGGGCAATTAACGTAATCACTAGCACGATTAAATCGATAACATCTAGAGTAGCACCTTACTCTCTCTACTAGGTACGTTGTACACACTTTTGAGGCTACTATTTTAAAGGAAATGAAAATATTGATGAGAAAGAAAAGAGAAAATTGCAGAACATTATCCATCCTATCTGGCTCCTTAAGCCGTTGTCACGGGTCCACCGCACAACCCAACCGGGTTCATTAGATCATTCCTTTTCGCGCTACACTCTATGACCACACCATTTTTCTGTTGCTCTGTTTTTGTGCCTACCACTACAGTCACCTCCCCTTTGGGGGAGTTGTGGGCCTTATTTAAGGTACCTGTGATTCTAGACAGATGATACGTGCTGTAGGCACGCTAAAAAATGGGCTCAAATGTATTTTTCTTGGAGTGTAGCGTCGAAACTGGAGGTTACTTAATTTGTTGCCATCTGCGCATGCGTCGCCGCTTGGGCGACACTCGTTCATTTAGGCTTTGCCTTTTGTATTCATTTCACTTGCAGTGGCTTTAGTTTTGTCTTTAGTAAGCTTCTTGTCATTATTATAGGTTTGACTCCTGTAAGGAGATAAAGAAAACCTAATATTTAGTAGTGGCCCCGTAATCATTGACGAACATGCCTATTACATAAGGCATCCTCTTCAAACACTAATCCGCCGTAGTTTGAATCTACCGCGCAGAGCATTTAAAAACTGAGGAGCCTTCATCATGAGCGCACGCGACCTCACTCATGGCTTCAGTCATTATGAATTGGGTTCTCACTACGAAAAAAACTTCGTAAAAAATAAAAACAAAAAGAAAATAAGAATAACTATCCAAAAAGCTTTCCATCATATCGTGGATGTACTTGTGTGGATTTCTGACCAGACGCTGAATCAGGCGTCATTCCTCCTTCACTGACATATCAAGTAAACCAAAATCCTTAATACATCAACGAATGGGAAGGGGACGGTCGGGAGGGCCCCAGTCGTCAATGATTACGGGGCCACTACTAAATATTAGGTTTTCTTTATCTCCTTACAGGAGTCAAACCTATAATTTATTAGTGGCCCCTCCATCATTGACGAACATGCCTGATATCTAAGACTGGAGGGGGACATTCGTAATCATATCATAACTCTAGAAAAGCAGATAATAAAAACAACCACATAGTATTCTTACTTTTGAAAAATGTATTTAATACGGCGTAGGCCGGAAATATACAAGAAAAGGGGGTTCAGGCAGGTGCGTGCTTCAAAGAAGCCTGCCCGACAAAATAGGTAACCCTGAAGATTCTGAACACAGATCTGTAGTTACAAAAGGCACCCCACTCAACGAGTGGTGACAAAAATAATAAGTTATAAGTTTATATGTGCACATCATAAACCCCAAAATACATGTGGAGATCAATTGCTAATGAACTCCATTGAACTAATGTTACATTGCTTTCGCAGCTAAAACTACTATAACAACACCGTTGCTTTGTACTAAACTTTGTACTAGCACAAATTCTCGCAGAGAAATTTTCATATCACATTTTAACCTTAAATTGTATCACAGCTCTCATACTCCGGCGGGGTCTAGGGTGTCCTATGTCAACTGACTGCACCCCCCCCCCCTTCCTTGAAAATAAACATAAGTGACTGCAGGGCCACCTAGACCCTCTGCCTTAAAGCTATACATGGTAAGGAAGGTTTGTCTAGAGCAACTGACAAGTATCTAGAGAGAAACGTATGATTAGACGCCCACAACTGTGTGGACGCAATATCTTCAACTGAAAAGTTTTTCAGGAAACGTAAAGAGGCCGCCCACTTGCGTAAATCGTGGGCCCTACCCACAACGCCGGGATTACTCTTTAATGACTTCTACCAGAAGAGAAGCTAATCGCCGTTTAAGTAAGCGTTTACCCGTACTCGCTACCCATAAAGCACCTTGGGGGTTATGAGGAGCTATTCTCAAATATTTGGTTAGAGCTTGCACTGGACATAAATTATGATGCACCTTTCCCCTTTTTAACGCCGGCACCGTGAACTCAGAAAACACGTGTGCACTATGCTCATTCTTGGCTACAAACGCCGGGGAGGGTGCAATGGAAATTGAATCATTAAGTCTACCAAACCTAAGACAATTAGGTGTGTTGCTCATCGCCGCCAGCTCAGACACTCTGTTTCCGGTGGCCAAAGCCAAAAGGAAAACTGCCTTCTTTAAGATTAAAGCAAAGTCTGCAGTATTTTGATACAGACGAGAATGAAGTAAAGACAAAGCTTTGTCCAGAGACCAAGTAGGCATGAGCTGACGGGGAGGTGGGCGGAGTTTAAAACACGCTCTCATAAATCCTGTTTCCTCCGCCACCGGTATGGATAGACCTGTAAGGTCGAAAAAGGGCACTCTAATCGCAGTTAAGTGATTCTTCAAAGTAACCACAGATAAACGTTTCTGCTCAAACAGATAGTTCAAGTAATTAAAAACCAATGCCACTGAGGGTACAGTTTGTTCCGTTCTAACAATCCAAGAAGTAAAAGCTTTCCAATGAGATTGATATTGTCGCTTAGTAGACTGAGTATATTGATTGAGCAATTTATTGGTCACATCCCTACCGTATGGTGCTAGCCACTTGGCCTCCTGAATGTCCATAATGCAAAAGTCAGCGAGGTCTCTAGGTTGCCAATCGTGTCTAAGTGGAAGTACCCGACCGGGAGCGATACCGGGTACCACATTATTAACTGCTGGTACCACACCTGCGCCGGCCACAGGGGCGCGATTAGCGAGACTAAGCCTCGATAAACTCGTAGTTTGTTCACTACGTGGCACATTAGTGACGCATCTGGCGGCGGAAACAGATAGATGGAGGTCCATCTGTTCCAGTCTGTCACTAGGGCGTCTGGCCCCCCTGCCGGCGTTATCGCCCGGCGGGTGAGGTATAGAGGGAGCTTGTGAGTCTCCTCGGACGCAAAAAGATCCACTTGTGGATGGGAGAGCTCCGCAATCATTAGGTCGAAAATGGGTTGCTTGAGCTCCCATTCTACTGTCGTGCTCTGTCTCCGGGACAGAGCGTCTGCCCAGACGTTCGCTACGCCTGGGAGATAAGATGCGTGAAGATAAATATCTAGACTGGTGGCTAGAACAAAAATCTCTTCCGACACGAGTAGCAACTTCCTTGACCTCGTTGACCCTTGTTTCTGAATACAGTGAACTGCATTCAGATTGTCCATTCTGAAGGCCACTGACTTGCCCCGTAACGCCGGGCCGTGAGCCTGAAGGAAATACAAGGGGACTAGTAACTCTTTGACATTTATGTGAGAGATTTCTAAGTGGGACCAAAAGTCCCTGACCCTGGTGCCCCTGATTTGACTGAAATCCCCACCCTATGGTGCCTGACGCATCTGTGTCTACCCATACCGTTGGAGGAGGAGAGGTCCATGACATGATTGAGTGCAATGTTTCCCTCTTCGCCCAGACCGCTAGTAAGGTGTGGATTAATTTTGGTATGGGCCATAATTTTCCCGCCGGTAAGAGTGGGAAATATTTGTTGCCTTCCAATATTAATCGTTTTACTTTCAACCGGCCCAACTTGACAGTTAGCTGAATCCAGTTGAGAGAGCCGACCAGAGACTCCCAGACTCTTCGTGTCGTAGTCAGACTGTGAAGAAACCTGAACAGTTTCCTGCGAAACCTGTTGCGATTGTCCACACTCTGACTCAGAGTGAGAGCGGCGGTGTCCCAGACCAGCCCTATCCACTGAATTACTCTTGAGGGAACAAGGTTTGACTTTACCAGATTTACCTTGAAGCCTAGAGTTTTGACATGATTTAAAATGATATTGACATGTTTTATGCATAATTGTTGTGTCTCTGCCACCACCAGCCAGTCGTCTAGATACCACAACACTCTGATTCCCTGTTTTAACAACGGCATCAGGGCTTGCCGGACTAGTTTCGTGAATAATCGAGGTGCTAGGTTCAAACCGAACGGCATCCTCTGAAAAACAAAATTTTGGTGCCTGATCCTCAAGGCCAGAAACCTTTGAAATCTTTTGTTGACCGACACGTGCCAATAGGCGTCTGTCAGGTCTAGGGAACACATCCAGCCTCCCGGCGGAAGTGTTAGCCTGATTTGATGAACTGTTAACATTCTGAAAGACTCGTTGTAAATGTGAAGATTCAGATAAGACAGGTCTACGACCGGCCTCATCTGAACACTGTCCCGTTTGGGAACCAAAAACAGTTTTGACGTGAATACAGGGTAATCTGGAGGGACCGGGATGATGACATTCTTGGCAATCATCTCCTGGACCAGCAACTCCACCTCTAATGAAACACAATTTGCCGTTGTCGGCTGACGTAAGCGAGGTCGCCGGAGCCACTGCCAAGTGATGCCTTTGCGTGCCACCATCCGTGCCCAGGTTTTTAACGGCCATGCTTGGTGACACGTTCGGAACGACCCAGTTAGCAGACAAGGGTTCGCCGGCTGTACTTCCCTCGGTTCCTCCGGCTCTAAGATAGGCACTGGGAGTGAGAAAGACTTTAGTTTTTTGATGGTGGGTTTGGTGGTGTTGGACGCTTCGCCGGCTGGCTGGTGTGGGCCGAAGACTGGCCCTGCCCCGGCTTATACTGGCCGCGTCCCCTCTGTCCTGAAAACCCTCTCTGTCTATGCCTGAACTGACCCAGGGGGGATTGGGAGGACTTAGGCGGAAGAAACGGCTTAGAACCCCCTGGCTGAGCTTTAGTAGGAGGCTTAGGTTTGGGGAAGTTAAATGCGGGTTTCTTAGCCTGTGCGGGACTGTGCTTCACGGCCTGTGCCATGTTAAACACTGTTCGCCATACATCAGGGGACATTAAAGAAGGTGTAAGTACTGGGGACATTACCACCTGGTTAGCAATGCGATCAGGCAGCTTGCGAACTAATGACATCCTAAGATCCTGTCGTGCTCGCACCGCCTCAAGTAAGGCTGTGCGTATGTCACCTAAGGATTGAATCGACGACTGAAGAATCAGACGCCGGGATAACTCAACTGATCTTCGAGCATCCGCGTCTGCGATTGCCTGAGTAGACCTGAGTAAAGACTTAGCCACCTGTTGAGAAACTATGTACTGTGAAAACAGGCGGAAAGCTTTTCCCCTTAGCCTAAATTCTCTGTCTAGGTGAGAAGGGGTAGGGGTAGTGAATGGTTCCTTTAGTTCACAAAGATTAATCTTAGGGGCAGCTAAAAAGAAAATAAAGCTGACGGAACTCCGCCGGCAGAACCTACCGGCATGGAGAACCATGAATGTGTATCCTGAGGGATCTGGTGGGAAGATTTAGAAGTGAAAGTGGTTGCAAAGTTTTGAGCCTCTACCTCCCAATCCACCCAAGGTCCTGGTCCCAACTGTCCCACCTTCAACACTGGATTAGCTGTCTCGTCTGTGACGGTCTGTAAATCTAGTTCAGGAGTAAGAGCCGACAGAGCCTTAATATCATTAAACCCATCCAGCTTAGACCAGTCTGAAAAAAGTTTTGAAGCTGAGGCAGGGGGTAAAGCAGGCTTAGATGCATAAACAAAATAATCCTGATGATAATAACTAGGTATAGCCTTGATATTTACGTCCAAAACATTACCCAAGGCATCCAATGCCCTTAATTTCTTAGACTTATTTCCCTGGATAAACCACTCACGTGGTACCGGGAGTTCCCCTGACAAGGTAGGCTGGGCAAGCTCTGGCTTAGAGGGGTTCAAAGGGACCCATGACTCGTCTGGCCCATAAAGCAGGGGCATAGCTACCTTTCTAAGAGGCGCTTTGTCTAGAGGGGGTGGATTAACATCCGTAATGACCCTGACATTTGACGTAGTGAATGCCGCCGTAGCTGGCTTAGAGCTCCCTGCCGGTGACAGAGTAGGAGGGTTAGGAATCTTAGATAAATCGATTGACGTTATCAGAGGCCGTACCGCAGAA
Source organism: Paralithodes platypus (assembly GCA_032716605.1). Taxonomy (NCBI): domain Eukaryota; kingdom Metazoa; phylum Arthropoda; class Malacostraca; order Decapoda; family Lithodidae; genus Paralithodes; species Paralithodes platypus. The sequence goes on along the minus strand of CM064557.1, from coordinate 553,951 downwards.
CTTGTCAAGGGAGCCCCCAAGTCCATTGTGGGGTTTTCTCGTTGTTGATTAAAGAATTTTGATAGAGCATGAGAGTAAGTAACCCATCAATTTCTTGTGCTGTAACAAACTGGTTAGATGCAGAACTTTCAGGTGAATCAGTATTATCATGGGCGGCGTCCAGGCCTGAGCCTGACCTTTGTCCCTCCCTATCTGAAATTAATGACACTTCATCTTGTTCCTCCCGATCCTCCTGAGAAGACCCCGCCGAGGCAGGGGCACCTTGTTTCCAAGATATATCAGGGATAGAGGATGGGGTCGCCGCGTCCCTGTGGACATCGGCTACTGTGTGACTCGTATGAGTCGGACGTGGATGGTCAGACCCTGGCTGAGCAAACCGCCAAACACCGAGGCTCTGGCCTACGCTCTCTTGAGAGTCTGAAACATTCTCAATTATTGAATTTCCTGAACTTTCCGTTTCTAGGGTTAAAATATCAATAGGTAAATCTTGTCTAGGGACAGGCGCTTCACTATACTCTGAGGCTGTAACAGAAACATTTTCAGGTGTAGAGGTACGATGAGATGCACTAGACTTAGTAGAATGTCGAGAGGACTTCTTATGGGAATCCTTTTTGGAGGATTTGTGGCTACGGTGAGACCGCGAACTAGACCTAGGTTTGGAAGAATCACCACCATGGCCACTGGGGGAAGCTTCAGTCTTACACTTCTTACTAGCCGGGGAAGAGGCCCGACTTGAAGACCGCTGTCTGAGGGGGTGACCTTGACCTCGATCTCGCCTGCGACGAGGAGGTGGCTGCCGGGGGAGTAGGCTCTCTCGGGCGTTTAAACGTATCCACAGACGATACAGAACCCTGGCTAGTCTCTGTCGGCTTAAAACCCGTTACTCTAGAGGTACGTTTAGGGGGAGGGTGCTCTGACAGCAACTTATCCCAAAGTGGGACGTTGTCACATTGAAGTGACTTATGTGCGACAATGGTAGTATAGGCCGACATTTGTTGTCTGACCTCTCTCAACGCTACCGCCGCGGTCTTGTCATTGTCACACAGGACTTTATTGGCTAATTGGGAGCAAAATGAACAATTAAGTGTAACCCAGAGACCCCTTGAACGGTCTAGACATCTAACACACCTTATGCAAAGGGTATGCGCAAAAATTGGGATACCCGCGCAAATAGGGGTAATGCACAGGGCAAAAACTGGGGCCACATTAGCCATGACAGAGACTGGTGTGAGGAAACTACCGCCGGGTCTGTATTGGTCCGCCGGAGCTCAGCTCTGGAAAAATAAAGAAAAATTTCCAGGAATTAATGCTCATAAGGTTAACCCACGTGTTCGCATACAAGTGTTAATAACCCGCCGGGTAACGGGATGCAAAGACACAGCTAACACATCTCGCTACGCGGCTGGGTGTAAAGAGGCTAAACAAATCTTCTTAGCTAAAGAACATGAAGAATACCCTCTGATATAATGGTCCAGTATGGCACTTATAGTCTGTAGGAGGTGGTGACTGTCTCAAGATTCAATTTTGTAACAAAGCCCCCCTCATAAAGACGCCGGCCCTTGAAATATTTTAGTAGAATAGCCCAGGGCAGGAATATACGAGATCTGATTTTTTAACGAATTGTCCCAAACGATCGTCGTAAAAATAGAAGGCGGCGATACTGAAAGTATCACCCAATTAAGGTTAATCGAAATTGAATTTGTTTATAAATTCCTTAGTTCCTCCACTTAGGGGCACCCGCCGGGTGTGGGAATCGATTTGGTTAAACCTCACTGATCCTTCAATTGCCGTAAGAGTAAAGGCAGCGATACACAGAGTATCACTCAAATGGATTGGTTAACTATATGAGACCTAAGTCGTTTTATCCCACCCTGCTCAGGTGCACCCGCCGGGTGAGAAGTCTAAAAGTTAACCCCACAAGTTCCTGACCCCACTTCTTTGTAAAAGATCGCCGGGGAGGAACGCCTAAACAACAGCTAGGTTTTCCATGTGGTTGTCGTAATCCAGGTAGAAAAACCTATAAAAAACGAGTGTTCTCAAGAACGTCGTTTCTTTATATATATCTATATATATATGTAAGGATGGGTACAGCCATCCCGCCGGGAATGTAATGGAGGCCTGAAACCAGGCACCCACAGAGACGCAGTCCTGGAGAGCCACAGACACCTCCCCACGCCGGGGAACCAGCCAGAGTTAAAAACCACGTGTGGCCCAACACTGCTCATCGGTCAGGATTTTTCATGGTGAAACCGAGAAAAACCCGCCGGAAGGCAAACCCCACCCTGAACAGACACCATCTGAACAATACGACACGAGGAGAGACACGCACGACTAACCAAGGTCACAACATAATCCGTGGAATTAGCCAATACACAACTAAACCAGGAAACAAATATAGTCCGAGGAATTAGCCAATACACAACTAAAACCCGGATACACATGACACAGTAGGGCATATTTATAAAATAAATAATAACACTAGACATGTGGCAAAGCTACGAGCGGCTGGCTAGGCCTAGGTAGACGGCATGAAAATAGTTGAAATATAAACACACACTGGAATATCACAACAGGAACCACCGCCAACACACCACCGAAGCGATAACTTCCCACCCCGGGAAGCCTGACACGGACCCAGAAAAAACTTCACTAAGTGAAGAAAAATACGCTGGGAACGTCAGCAAACACACAGCTTACCTCATCAGAAGGATAAAAGGCAGCAATAATTAACGCGTAATGAAAGCCGCCTGCATCACCAACTAACACAACTGTGAAAAGTTCACGTGTCCACAACAGGACCACGAGGGTACATCCGAAATAGATGCCCCATACATACGACCCAAAATACACTGCACTGCGGGCAACCAGCCCAGGACACTCCTGCTACGCCTATCCTAACCTTACTCGATACATCCTAGAGTAAACAAATGAGAAAAAACTCACTAGGGACGCAACGAATGCGGAACCAGCGGAGCCTGAAAGGTACGTCCGGGCAGGCTGAGCGCAGAGCAAAGAAGGAGGAATGACGCCTGATTCAGCGTCTGGTCAGAAATCCACACAAGTACATCCACGATATGATGGAAAGCTTTTTGGATAGTTATTCTTATTTTCTTTTTGTTTTTATTTTTTACGAAGTTTTTTTCGTAGTGAGAACCCAATTCATAATGACTGAAGCCATGAGTGAGGTCGCGTGCGCTCATGATGAAGGCTCCTCAGTTTTTTAAATGCTCTGCGCGGTAGATTCAAACTACGGCGGATTAGTGTTTGAAGAGGATGCCTTATGTAATAGGCATGTTCGTCAATGATGGAGGGGCCACTAATAAATAGTTTTTTGTCACTCCCTTTATTTTTGCTTTTCTTTTCGCGAAATTAGGCCTAGGCTTACTTGTGCCCTTCTAGATGGTTGGAAGGGGGGCGCTGACCCTTGTAGGGCCAATCCCTTTTGGTGGTCTTTTTACTTGTTGCTGCCTCTCTTCAAGAGTGCAGAAACTAGTGCGCCAGGTAATTTCATATATTACTGCTTCAAGTACCGAATAGGCTACCGTACAGTAACAGGTGACTCCCTGTAATTTCATATATTACTGGCTCAGGTACCGAATAGGCTAACTTTTTTAGCCTAGCCTAGAAGGGGGGCGTTTGGTGTACAACTCTGTGGCCTCCTCAATCTGGCATAAATGCCCCTGTATTGATCGGCGGCCCCAGTGCTCTGTATTCCTGTCTCTACGATCCCTTGTTGCTTACCCTCATCAAGGGTACGGTACCTAGTGGCTCCCTGTAATTTCATATATTACTGACTCACGTACCGATTAGGCTTACTTCCGTTTTTGGCCTAGCCTAGGTGGGGGGCTTTTAGGTGTCCGACACTGTTGCTTCCTCAATCTAGCAATTAATGCTCACTTTTTGATTGACGGCTCCAGTGCTCTGTCTACCTGGCCTCAGTCCCACAAAACCACGAACGTAGCCCGTTCTGATGAGTTTTTATCTGACGGTTTTTATTCTGTCTACTGCCCCCCACTACGGTCGTGCACTTGATTACCCACAGGCTCTCCCGCGCCTGAAGTGATTTTAGGAGGGTTACCTTTGGGCCCCTCCGCTTTTGGAAGGGACTTTTCTTTTACTGGCCTTCCACCTTCATAGGTGCCACAGACCTCTCAGACGTACCGATGGGTTTCCGCCCTGGGTCGGGAACTCCCCGCTTTAGGTCGGACCTTTCATTTACGGTCCCATGGTCTCACTGGGCCCCTCCTCTCTAGAACGGGACTTTCCGTTCTATGTCGGAGGTCTGTTTTCACACTGACTGATACCCACAGACGCTCTAGAACGGGACTTTCCGTTCTACGGTCGGAGGTCTGTTTTCACACTGTCTGTTACCCACAGACGCTCCCACGTCTGCTGTGACTTGCCAGGCTACCTTTCCTGGGTCCTCGGCTTACGGCGGGGCCCATCTGGGCCTCTCCGCTCTCGGACGGGCCTTTTCCCTCACGCACTACTGCCGTCTCATACCACTTCCCGCGCCTGAACGTACGAGTCCGTATACGCACGATTCCGCCCGCCTTGGAACGCGGACGTTCCCGCTCGATGTCGGTACTTTTCCGCTCTCGAACGGACGTTGCCGTTTACGGTCGCGCTACTCTTGCCTCAGTTTAGGCCTAGACTGGTCGTCCTGCACTTCCATGAACCCTCTCCGACATATGACGCGATTTTGAGCCGATTAGGGATACTTTAAAGCCTTTGTTACCATCAGGGGTATTTGGAAACCTTTAGTTTAGTTACTTCAACCTCTGCAGTTGTCTTTGAGTTAGCTGTGGGCAGAAAACTAATTTTGGAGAGGTAATTATAAGAGTGAGAAAACTCATTCTTATTGCTAATCTGGCAACCTCTGCGTCATATGAGTCTGAAGGGGTTAAGACGTATTTTAATGCTCCTTTTTACCAAGCTGTGCTTTCTGACCTACAGGACCTCTTCACTGATACCGGCCTTAAGGTATCGGTCTCCATTATATTTTGGGGTGCGGTTTCCTTCAGTTCTTCCGAGGGTTGGGCCTACCCCTTGGTTTTTTCTGACCTGGGGTTTGGGGCTCTTTGGTCTGTTACTGGTTCCCCTATGGCCTTCCTGATCCTCCTTTTGGAGGGTTCTCTTCAGCTTTAACTTCCAGGGGGACATGGGGGGGGGGACACTCTCCTTCATTGGACGGGACTCCAGTCTCCAGGCCTAGTGAGAGCTTTTAGGCTACTCCCTGACCTGGTGCCTGTAGCCTATTCTCGGATCTCTGATCTTTATTTTGTGCATGACCTCATGACTGATACTCCTGCCTGGCCTCCCATTTCTGGGGCACTCTTTGGCCGCCTTCTTAAGGATTCATCGACTTTCAGTGTTTTTTTCGTGGTGCTTCCGACCAGGCTTTCGTCTTGTCTCTGCCAATGACATACATGCGTGCATTGCCATGGCCTTTATTTTCATGGTGCTTACAAACAGGCTTTGTTCTTGTTACTGTCGATGACATACATGCATGCCTTCCCATGGCCTACATGGGGTCTTCACAGGTTTTTTTTCTTTGGTTCCAGTGTAGTATGTCTACTTCGCTCTGCTCTCGCCACGGGTTCCTCACCGGGTGGTGAGTTCCACCCATCCTACATTCCGCTTCAGAGCGGCTTTCCACCCCCGAGCGGAGCGGTCCGTTCTGGTCCACTCCTCTCTGGGTCGGTGCTAGGGTGCTTTGCTTTGCCTCTGTATAGGGACTCGGTTGCAGTAGTTCACGGACTTCTCCTTTTCATCAGATTGTGCTCCCATTCTACTCTGATGGTACCCTTGGGGTCTTCTTCTCCTCAGTACCTTCAACCTTTGGGTATTATTATTATCCTCTTCCTTTATAAGGCTTTTCATGCCTTCCTTCTCGGGACTTGCACGGGGTTCTTTGCACTTGCTGGTTCGCCTGGTCTCTCCCTGACCCTCCGCATGGGGGGTCCCTCTTCACCCCTCACCACGCACAAGGGGGGGGGGGGATATTCACTCTCATGAAAGGTACTCCATTTGCAGGGTGTAGTGACCACTTTTGTGCGCTTTTCTGCCCTCGTGCCTGTTTCGAAGGGCCCCCCTTTTTCGTCCTTCCCTTCCTCAACAGGGGAAGGGGGTACTCTCCTATCACGGATTCAAGGGTTTTTTCCCAATGTTGTGCTTGCGCACATTTCCTGTGCTTCATACATGGGACATCAGTATCTTTTACTTTCCAATTGCGATGTGGATGTCACTTCCTCCTTGCGCACGCCATAGGCGTCCTGGCTGTTTCCGAGGACTCCGAAACGAAGGTGGGTCGTCGCTCTCCTTCACCATCCCGCCGACGATCTCCGACTCCTCTGTCCGGTTCAGGCCACCCATGTGGCTCTACCCAAGGCTCATGAGGCCACCGCTGACTGGTTTGCCTCCAACCGCCCCATGCTTATGTACATGGCGGTATTCTTGGGACGCTCTACTACCGTCCCTCCTATTTACCTGTGGTAACTCTTTGTGGCCCGCCTGCCTTCTTCTCCTGCTCTGCCTGGGGCGCTTCATACATGGGCCATCGGTATATTTTTCCTTTCCGGTGGCAGTGAGGATGTCCTTTCCTCCCTGCGCACACCATGGGGGTTCCCGTCCTGCCATGCCCGTTGGGACATGGAGAGTCCTAGCCATGTCTCGTACTCCAACCGCGATGGGTTTAACCCTCGGAGGTGTAGACCGTGTCTCGTCGATATTGACCTTTGGGTCTCGTCCTACGTTCCCGGACGCTGTAGAGGCGAGGTCTCGCCTCTGAGCTACATGATCGGGGTTTCGCTCTCTTTGTCAAGGACCACCTCCGACGGTTTCCGCACTTCCTAGACGAAGGGGTGCGTGCCATGCTTCCCCTTCCCTCTGCTGTCTCCCTGGCGCCTGAACGCTTTTCCCCCGGTGACTCGTTCGGACGTCCCTACTGTTTTCGATGACGCCGGGTCGTAGGGGAGACGCCGCTCTACTTCACCACGTCGCCAACGGTCTACGGCTCCACGCCGCCCTGTCTCTTCCCCTGTATGATCTCCGGGCGTGCTTCCGTACTGGGCGGTGTTCTTGCCTACGTAACCTGCTCTCCCTGTGGTTGCTGCTCCGGTTGTCCATCCTCCCACTCGCTCCCAGGCGGCATCGACTTCTTTAGTCACGCTCCCTGCGTGTAGCCTGGGGCTGGTTGGTCGGCCTGTCCACGTTCCGTCCCTCGGGACGTTTCAGGTCCCTAACGGACGTCGCTTCCCTTCCCTTTACGGGAAGCCGTCATCGTGGGGGAACGTGGCGGCATCCCGCCCGGCACGAGCTCTTACACATGCACAAGGGGTGCGCCCGGTGCCTGCGAGTTGGCAGGTACAGCTCGAAGCCTTTGCTCGACACGACGTACATGTCGACGCGCCCACTCTGTCGGCCTCGTATGAGTTTCGGTAGTGTCATTCCATAGTTTATCTTTTACTGTTCCTTGTGGCTGACGGAGGGCGTCGACTTCGGGGTTCGGTCGGAGATGGGTTCTTCACCACTCCCTCCTGTTGGCTGCTCCTCCGTGTCGAGCCTCGTTAGCCTTCATCCGGGGTTTCACCTCCTTTTTGGGCCTGGTTCTTTGCCCCTCCGTTATCTTTCTGAACGTATGCCACGTTCCTTCACGCCACCAGAGAAGGGTGCCCTGGAACGAGTTCACAAGCCCTGGCAGCGCACTGCTCGCATGCTCTCCACCCTCTTCGAGCGACTGCACCTAGCTCGGCTTCCCCTCAGGCTTATTGTAGCCTGACCGACTAGGGTGCTCGGGAAGGGTGGGACCCAATTCGGGCGAGTGCGACTGCAGCTCGCCATCGCCTCCGTCGGCTTCATTCAGTGTCCCTTCCATGAGGCTGCGCGTTGTCGCCAGTCTCTGTGGTTTTTCCTTCTGTACACTGGCGCCGGCTGAGGTCCGCACGTCGCTGTTGCTTTCTGTGCTCCCTCCGGAGGGGCTCTTCTCTGCCCCTGCATGGCAGGGGTCTTCCCTCTTTGCTGCTGCGGGGCTCTTCGCTCCCCGTCCGCCTGGGATGTCACGACCCTCCTCAACCGCTTCCTCTTAGTTGAGGTCGGCAGACCGGCTCGTAACGAGGCCGCCAGACTCGGGGCCCCTACCGGCTCTTGCGTCCCCACTCTCGGTTTAGCTTCGCCGTTCATGGGCACGCCGGGTAATCCGGCGGGGTCTGTCCTCGAGGTGCTGGTCCACGTTTCCACTTCGGCGACCTGCGTGACATCGGCCTGTCTCCCCAGACGTCGCCTAAGTTATTCTGTCCATGCACGTGGATGGGATTATTCGTGAAGTCTCGCCTCACCAGCGGGGCTTCCAGTCGCATGTCTTTCTGGTCTCCATGACAGACAGCGAGGTGTTGTGACCGGTGGTCGACCTGTCGTGCCTCGTATTGATGACTCTAATTATGTCACGTTCGGCGGTTTACCCTTTGGTCTCCATGTCGCCACTCGTGTCTTTACGACCCTCGTCGGACTGACCTTGCCTCCCCTGCTCACTCGGGGTCTTCCGCTCCTATTTTTCCTTGGTGGGTGGGATCTTCTCCGCGAACTCTCCCACACACTGTGTACACGACGCTCTCCTTGTTCCTCCTCGTTCCTCGGTTCGGTTTTCTAGTCGCCGTTCCCGAGTCCTGCCTTCCACCGTCGCACGATGTGCCGTGGGCAGGCCTCGCCTGGGACAGGTCGAGCACGCCTGTCACCCTGAGTCAGGTGACTGTGTAGTCTTTTCATTCATCAGGACCTGGCGGGGTACCTGTTTTACCACACACTCCTTTACACTGTCGCACTGCGTGTAACCTACCTACCCGGTACTGCCAACCTATGGGCGGTTGCTCTGTCGATGGGACAGAGCACCCGGGTAGTTTGGTCTTTCCAACACACCGTATTCGATGTGTTTCCGCCACCCGACGCCCTTTTTTATGTGCAAAGTCCTCCACAGGCTGAGTGGGTACATGGACTTTGTTTGGTTGTTCATTTCCATCTGGCCGGCACACGCCTGGTCCGCTCAGCTGTGGCGGTGGCGCCCGAGTCTTGTTCCCCGATTTCCACTTGGGATCGATTGGTGACCTAGGGACCTCGTTGGCCTTCACATCGTGGATGTTTGTGAGGCAGGGTAGCTGCCGACGTTTAGTCGATCTTTGACTGTCAAATCCTCTCCACTGGACACATTCTCAGTGGCAGACTTCCGTCTCTCACTGGCACGGTTTTCCTTCTGGGATGACCAACACATCACGGACACGCCTGTCGGTGGCGTTCGTGTTTCCCTACCTCATTTGGTTATTTTTGAGATGCGTCCTAACATATGCACCACGCTTAGGACCCGCCTGTCGGCCATTTGGGTACCGTTTGAGTCATTCACGGGGTTGGTCGTTCCTCACAGGGCATTGGATTTCCTCATGCGGGCCTGCTTTGGGCTTAGGCCTACCCCGCGTCAGATTCCTCCTCTGTGGTCTCTGGCGGAGGCTCTCGTCTGCCTCTTACACTATTTACCCCGCGCCTGAACACTTCCATGCCATGACACTGTTCCTTCTGGCTTTGGCGGCGGGTGACGGCGTCTCGGAGATGGCTGCCATGTCTAGGACCCGGCATTGCTTACGTTTTCTCCCGTCCTTGGGTCAGTTACTTTGGCTCCGTCTGTTCGTTTTGTAGCTACAACCGTACGCGACACTTCCGTTTTTAGGCCTTTCCTGTACCGGCTTCCACACGTGGTAGGGTTCATCGTCCGTTATGCCCGGTTCAAACCCTGCATACGTATGTGTACTCGGCCAGGCCAGTGTCGGGGTTGACATTACGGGCGGCGCCTACGTCCGATAGGAGGCTTGATCGCCGTGCTGTGGGACTTCGCCTGTGTCGGGTTCTTCAGGCCAGTAACCCGTACGTTCAGGGCACAGCTCATGCCATCCGTTCGTACGCTGCTACATTCAGGTTTTACTTGATTTTTCTCGCCCGGACTTTGCCGACACAGGGCTTTGGTCTTCCCCCACCACGTTTGTCTCCTCCTCTCTGTCGTTGTCCACCGACAGACCGGGGCGTCCTTGTAGTGCGTTGGGCCTGCAGGTTCCTTCGGGGTCTACCTGCGGGGTTCCTTCTATCTCTTGTCCTTCCCTTATTGGGGGGGGGAGGAGGGAAGGGTATTGCACTATACCCATACTTGCACCTATGTTAACCCTCCAGACCCGGAAGGGCTCTTAAACACCCATAAAAAACACACCCGAGCTACCCGGAAGGGCTCTTAAACACCCATGAGCTCAAAGCCTGTAAGCTTGGTGTGCGAGGCGTACGTCCGACGCATGTAAACAACAGCCGGCTGGACCGACGCCCCGCATCTCTGGCCACAAGAAGGAGTGCGTCGCTTGTTCGTGTGTGCCTGTATGTTATTGTTAAGTATCAAAAAGTAGTGTAAAGTGGCTGTTTTTGCCATAAAGTTATCTCCAATGAAATCATCATCACAACTGAACCAGTTGACTTAGAGAGGTCTACTTAACGCCATTCTACAGGTACGAAACACATCTACGCTTGGGGATGCGCGGGAATGCGGAAGCAAGCCAAATAACAAAGATGCGGTAGCCTAGGCGTAGACGTTTTTCGGCCAAATCCCCTGGATTTCGGGGAATATATATATAATACATAGCCGGGGCTAGATGGTTAAAGATTAATAACTTGGCTAAGCTTTTGATATACTTTCTAGTCTTAAGTATACTACTGTACATTCTTTCGGTATGTCTTGTCCTCATACCACTGAACTTTTCTCATATGGCTTTTAGTGCTCGTCACTGACACTGCTCATGTAGTTTCTCGTCACATCCTGTACGGTACTCCTATTCGGAGTATGCCGGTATTTACTCGTTACAGTATGGGTCGTCCTGCTTTCTTCCGGAAGGAGGGGGGGGGGGGGGCATCCTGGAATTTATATTCATCATTATGAAATGCATCATTCTTTGTCTTAGGTTAAGTTATCTCCTGGAATAAGACTTGACTGTACTTGACCTCTCTTGATATGCACCTGTCTGTACACTCTTGTTTAAGTCGGTCTTTCCATGGTCCTGATATTTCCTAAGGGCTAAGTTTGTGTTTTTGCGCTTGGATGTCCGCCTCCACTTTGTTACTCTAGCTCTACGTTGGAGACGTAGAGGCTACTACTAAATTGGGAGGTTTGACACTCTCCCAATACCAAAGAAGGAAAACCTTCTATTTGGTAGGTAGCCTCGGAGTATCCAACGTCATAGTATCCCGCCCTCACACCGTACCCCTGCCCATCCAATCTTGTCTAATTAACTTGATACCTGGATGATCTAATGAACCCGGTCGGGTTGTGCGGTGGACCCGTGACAACGGCTTAAGGAGCCAGATAGGATGGACAATGTTCTGCAATTTTCTCTTTTCTTTCTCATCAATATTTTCATTTCCTTTAAGATAGTAGCCTCAAAAGTGTGTACAACGTACCTAGTAGAGAGAGTAAGGTGCTACTCTAGATGTTATCGATTTAATCGCGCTAGTGATTACGATAATTGCCCGCTCCAGAGCGGAACAGAATTATACGATAAGTATATAGCTCTACGTTGGATACTCCGAGGCTACCTACCAAATAGAAGGTTTTCCTTCTTTGGTATTGGGAGAGTGTCAAACCTCCCATTAGGGCAGGATGATGCCCCCCAAAGCCAATAAGTAGATGGTTATGTTTATTCAATGCCTTATTACCAGGGTGTAAGGTAATAGAAAGTGCGTCCTACCTGTCACCTTAAATAAAAAAAAGGAGGGGGGGGGGGGGCATGTAAGTCCAGGACAAGTTGGCAGGACACACAATCCGGAATGAATAAAAAGAGTGCTATTACTGCACTAGATCTGTTACATAACAATATCTATACGTTATTGCAACTATAAATACATAACTTTAGTTTAATTTTAATTTTGTGATATACAATTATCAATATTCACACCTCAGTAGTTCTGTCTTTCCGAGATAAGGCTTCTTTAATGGTACCCGCCTTATACATCTTTTTCTTACGACTATACTCTTATATTTAGACACATGTCACAGTTTTCGTTTTGGTCTTCCTAATAGATTCTCGCGGTTTAGCTTGATGAGCATATGAAGGTCCCTCCACCGGTCGTGATATTCTAGGCTCTTACGTCATTGACGTAAGAAGCCACCAATAAATTACGGTTTTGACAACCCGTAAGGGAAGGAAGGAAAAAATAATATTTATTTGTGGCTCCTGGAGTCAATGACGAAAAGTGCCCTCCCACCATCCCCTTCCCATACACATGCTCAACTTGATATTACATTAGAGAACGTCCCTGAGGGGGACAGGTGGCTAGCTGTGTATGGGAAACAGAGGAAGATCAGAGCACGCGTAGGCGCGGTGTTCAAACTGTGCTAATTCTTTTCTTTTTATTTCCTACTTTTCAGTGGCTCCGTCCCAATGACGTACCGTAGGAATGATTATGGGCTACCCCCTATGATGATCTTGGTTCTCGACCACCGTGATCTAGGTTAACCCGGGCTCAGAGGAGCCCGGAACGAGGCCATATTAACATAGGCTCTTACGTCATTGACTCCAGGAGCCACCAATAAATATTAGTTTTTCCTTCCTTCCCTTACGGGTTGTCAAAACCGTATTAATAATTAAAATTTTAATCTCACCAACCCATGAATTAAAGTATTTTAAGTAATGAAATCACTCTTAATGAACTCGCCCTTAACCGGACAGTCTGGAGGCTCTGCGAGAGATTGAGTCTACGTGGAGGCTCCAGCCATGGGCCTGCCGGCCTGATACGATCCGGGGGTCTATGGTAAGTCTCCATCCCCCTCTTAACCCTCCTGGCCCGGGCAGGCTCTCAAAATGACAGTGTGGGCTACCCGGGCGATCTGGCCGAAAAACGTCTAGGCCTAGGCTACCGTATTTTTGTTTAGTTTAACTGCTAGAAATTTCCCACGCATCTATAAATGTAGTGTGGTTTCCAATCTGTAGACTGGCGTTGAGTAGAGCTCTCTATGTCAACTGGTTCAGTTGTGATGACGATTTCAGTGGAGAGCACTTGCAGGCGATGTTAGCAATATGACGATCTTTTCACTACTGAAACAACGACATACAGACATACAATAACAAACAAGTCTTCTCTTTCTTGTTTTCGGAGGTGCGGTGACGTAACGATCGGCTTTGTTTACATGCGTCGGACGCACGGCGTTCAGACCAAGCTGAATAGGCTTTCAAGCTTACAGATTTTAAAATGACAACCGGGCACCTGCCCTTAATTCGTGGTGTCATTTTAAAATGACAACCGGGCCAGGAGGGTTAATGTACTACAAACACTATAAATATTATCAGTCATAAATACCTTCCATTTCATAAACATAGCCAGTTAAAGTGGATGATATCAACAGAATGGAATGTAACAGTTGTTTAAGGATGAGATCTGTGCAGCATGTGAGGAGGTGTGTGGAGTGAGGAAAAGAGGGAGGGGAGTGAAAGGTACATCATGGTGGACAGAAGAGGTAAGAATAGCTGTGGAAGAAAAGAAGAAAGCATATAGAGAGTGGTTGGGTAGTAGAGGGAATGAAGATTTCGAGAGACAGAAACGAGCGAGGTACATGGAGAGTGAGAGGGTGGTGAAGAGAGTAGTGAAGGAAATTAAGAGAAGAGTAGATGAGGAATTTGGAAGGAATCTGAGTGTAAAATGGAGGGAGAGTAAGAAACTGTTCTGGAAAGAAGTCAAGAAAGTTAGCGAAGGTAGCAGGGGAAGCAGTAAGGGTGTGAAAGATAAGAATGGGAGAATGCTAGCCGAGAAGCAAGAGAGAGTCGAAAGATGGAGGGAGTACTTCAGTGAGTTGCTAAATGTAAGGAATGAAGAGCCAGCAAACATAGGTGGATATGGTATGGGAGGGAGAAGACGAGAAGTAGTGGAGGAGGAGGTCAGAAGTGTGGGAAGCCATGAAAAGAGTGAAGTTGGGGAAAGCACCAGGAACAGATGGAGTGTGTGGGGAAATGTTGAGGTATGGTGGTGAGATAGTGATAGAATGGGTATGGAAAATGTGCAAACTAGCATGGGAGAAGGGGAGTGCACCCGATGACTGGAAGACTGGCATAATAGTCCCCCTATATAAGGGCAAAGGGGAAAGAGGAGTGTGTGGTAACCACCGAGGAATATGTCTTCTAAGCGTAGTAGGGAAGGTATACAGTAGGGTAGTGATTGAGAGAGTGAGAGTGAGAACGGAGAAATGGATAGGCGACGAGCAGGGAGGTTTTAGGAAGGGAAGAGGATGTGTAGATCAGATTTTTACCCTGAATTGTGTTGTGGAGAAATATCTGGAGAAGAAACAAAAGGTGTATGTTGCCTTTATGGACTTGGAGAAGGCCTATGACAGAGTGGATAGTGAAGGTTTGTGGAAAGTACTTAGAATATACGGAGTAGAGGGCAAGTTGCTGCAAGCAGTGAAGAGCATGTATGAGGGTGCAAAGGCGGCAGTACGTGAGGAGAGTGAGCAGAGCGAGTTCTTTGACCTGAATGTTGGGTTGAAACAGGGGTGTGTGATGTCCCCGTGGTGGTTGTTGTTCCCCAAGCTGCCTGGCCGAACAGCCCCAAGGCCCCGAGCAAGACCAAGGCCATAACCGAGCGCCTCCACAGAACCCTCCCAGCCGACCACAATAAAGCATGGGTGACCGAAGCCACTCCATGGCGGGGAGCTGAGGAGGGCGACAGAAACGCCCGGGAAACCAAAGCCCCACCCAGGACCCTGTGCCCCTCAGCAATTATGAAGAGAAAGCTGAGGGGCAAAGGAAAAAATGTGACGCTTTGGCTTCCAATCTTGGTAGATTGGGAGGTCAATCCACGGAAGAGACGCCGTCACTTGCGATCTAGAAAATATATAAGTAAAAGGAACAGTCAGAGTAAGCTATGGGTATGGCAGAGATCGCTCAGTTCTCACTCTGATAGACCAGCCCATCACCCCGTGGTTGTTTACTGTATATATAGATGGAGTCATGAAAGAAATACTATCAAGAGCAGTGGATGTTGGTGTATCGCTGAAAAGGGAGGGAATGGAGTGGAAGCTACCTATACTGCTGTTTGCGGATGATACAGTTCTGATGAGTGATAATGAATGGGAGTTGCAGGGCCTGGTAAATGAGTTTGGAACAGTGTGCGAAAAACGGAATTTGGAGGTAAATGCGGGGAAGAGCAAGGTTATGGTCTTCGAAAGGGGTGAAGTCACAGAGTGTGAGGTGAAGCTGAACGGTCAGGCTATGGAGATCGTCAACTCTTTTAAGTATCTGGGCAGTGTGTTGAGTAAAGATGGGACTATGGATGAAGAAGTTCGGGAGAGGGTACAACAGGGGAAGAGGGTTATAGGAACGCTAAAAGCAGTAACAAGAAATAGGGTGGTCAGTATGGAAGTGAAGAAGTCCTTGCATGACAGTGTGGTAATCCCGACACTGACTTACGGAAGCGAAGCATGGACTTTGGTTGAGAGACTCAGACCAAGAGTGAGAGCAGTGGAAATGAATTACTTAAGGAGTGTGTGCGGAGTTACATGGAGGGATAGACAGACTAATGAGGAAGTAAGAAGGAGGTGTGGTGTGGAGGTAGATGTGCTGGAAAGTGTGAAAAGGAACAACTTGAGATGATTCGGCCATATGGAACGTATGGAAAGCGAGAGAATGACTAAGAGGGTGTACGAGAGCGAGGTGGAGGGACAGAGAGGGAGAGGTAGACCGAATGAGAGGTGGAAGGATGGAGTGAGGAAGTACATGAACGAAGGCGGTGCTGGTTGGGGGGAGGGGCGTCGACTGACTGGGGACAGGTGCATGGGGGCGGTTCGTTCGTGGCCACCCCTTCGGGGATCACGGCGTCAGGCAATAGATAGATAGATAGATAGATACTCAATGAGAGCTTCTGGAGCAGTGGACCACTGGTTCCTATCTTCAGAAAATTCCTGTGCTTGGTATGCTTCCAGCCAGGGCCCCACTGGGGTAAATAAAATAGCAAAACAGTGGTGGAACTGCCATCCGGGTGAGGGACTGCTCTGGGTCTGCTCCTTCAGTGTTCATGGTCATAATCCACTTAGTGGAAATGGCACTGTGGAGTGGGTCAGTGGGGGCATGTCTGGGAGCCTGGAGGTAGTTACTGCCATGGCCATCCCTTTTGGGGGGCTTCCTCTGCAAGCGGTGCGTCAGATTTGATGATGATGATGATGATGATAATACTCAATGAGGAGTTGAGAAGGCAATTAGGCAGGCATGGGGTAATAGTAATAGATAATTACACGGTTTGTAAGTAATTGTATTAGTACCGGTAATAGATCATAATATTGTTGCTGTAATAGTCTATCTATCTATCTATTGGACGCCGTGATCCCCGAAGGGGTGGCCACGAAAGAACCGCCCAAATGCACCTCTGTCCCCAGTCAGTCGACGCCCCTCCTCCCAACCAGCACCGCCTTCATTCATATACTTCCTCACTCCATCCTTCCACCTCTCCTTCGGTGCACCTCTCCCTCTCTCTCCTTCCACCTCACTCTCGTACACCCTCTTAGTCATTCTCTCGCTTTCCATACGTTCCATATGGCCGAACCATCTCAAGTTGTTCCTTTTCACACTTTCCAGCACATCTACCTCCACACCACACCTCCTTCCTACTTCCTCATTCGTCTGTCTATCCCTCCATGTAACTCCGCACGCACTTCTCAACTAACTCATTTCCACCGCTCTCACTCTTGGTCTGAGTCTCTTCCCGAACGTCCATGCTTCGCTTCCATAAGTTAGTGTCGGGATTACCACACTGTCATGCAAGGACTTCCTCACTTCCATACTGACCACCCTATTTCTTGTTACTACTTTCAACGTTCCTACAACCCTCTTCCCCTGTTGCACCCTCTCCCGCATTTCTTCATCCATAGTCCCATCTTTACTCAACACACTGCCCAGATACTTACAAGAGCTGACAATCTCCATAGCCTGACCGTTCAACTTCACCTCACACTCTGTGACTTCACCCCTTTCAAAGCATTTCCCGCATTTACCTTCAAATTCCGTTTTTCGCACACTGTTCCAAACTCATTTACCAGACCCTGCAACTCCCATTCATTATCGCTCATCAGAACTGTATCATCCGCAAACAGCAGTATAGGTAGCTTCCACTCATTTCCCTCCCTTTTCAGCGATACACCAACATCCACTGCTCTTCCTAGTATTTCTTTCATGACTCCATCCATATACACAGTAAACATCCACGGGGACATCACACACCCCTGTTTCAACCCAACACTCAGGTCAAAGAACTCGCTCTGCTCATTCTCCACATGTACTGCCGCCTTTGCACCCTCATACATGCTCTTCACTGCTTTCAGCAACTTGCCATCTACTCCGTATATTCTAAGTACTTTCCACATACCTTCTCTATCCACTCTGTCATAGGCCTTTTCCAAGTCCATAAAGGCAACATACACCTTGTGTTGCTTCTCCAGATACTTCTCCACAACACAATTCAGGGTAAAAATCTGATCTACACATCCTCTTCCCTTCCTAAAACCTCCCTGCTCGTCGCCTATCCATTTCTCCGTTCTCACTCTCTGAATCACTACCCTACTGTACACCTTCCCTACTACTTTTAGAAAACATATTCCTCGGTGGTTACCACACACTCCTCTTTCTCCTTTGCCCTTATATAGGGGGACTATTATGCCAGTCTTCCAGTCATCGGGTGCCCTCCCCTTCTCCCATGCTAGTTTGCACATTTTCCATACCCATTCGATCACTATCTCACCACCATACCTCAACATTTCCCCACACACTCCATCTGTTCCTGGTGCTTTCCCCAACTTCACTCTTTTCATGGCTTCCCACACTTCTGACCTCCTGATCCCCACCTCCTCCTCCACCACTTCTCTTCTTCTCCCACCCATACCATATCCAACTATGTTTGCTGGCTCTTCATTCCTTACATTTAGCAACTCGTTGAAGTACTCCCTCCATCTTTCGACTCTCTTGCTTCTCGGCTAACATTCTCCCATTCTTATCTTTCACACCCTTACTGTTTCCCTTGCTACCTTCCCTAACTTTCTTGACTTCTTTCCAGAACAGTTTCTTACACTCCCTCCATTTTACACTCAGATTCCTTCCAAATTCCTCATCTACTCTTCTCTTACTTTCCTTCACTACTCTCTCCACCACTCTCTTTCTCCACGTACCTCGCTCGTTTCTGCCTCTCCAAATCTTCATTCCCTCTACTACCCAACCACTCTATGCACTTTCTTCTTGTCTTCCACAGCTATTTTTACCTCTTCTGTCCACCATGCTGTACCTTTCACTCCCCTCCCTCTTCTCCTCACTCCACACACCTCCTCACATGCTGCACAGATCTCTTCCTTAAGGGGACCGACCGGTTAATTTAGGCTTAAAAAACTCGAAATCCTGAAAATACCAATAGGTGTTTACTCAACAAGAGTCAACATCCCTTCATAAGCCAGTGAAATTTTATTAGTGAAAACCCATTGGAAATCTTTTTTTTTTATGTTTTCCAAACTTTTCCTGTAATTCTAAAAACGTTATATAGCGAACTTTGAAATTAACATGCTCAGTAACTACTGGTCGTACGAGGAGCATACCTATATACAGTAAATCGAAAGAGCGTAAGCTACTCTACAACCTCCCATACGCTTTATCTTCTACTTTGCCATGTTCCTGCGTAAAATATTGTAAATCTAAAAAACAAAAGTAAAATTTTTCACCTAATTACCTTAGACTTTCACCTGTTTTTCTCAGAACCTATATTGCCGCACTATCGGATGTTATTCTACAGTTATTTTTGGACCTATAGGAATGGTGTATATACCATTGGAAAGTTAAAAAACACTAAAAGGTCTATAAAGCCAATTTACTCTAGTAATTTTTTTTTTTTTCACAATATGTCGTCAAAGTTGTAATTTTCTATAAATATATTCGCCTGAATCCGTAATCACCTAAATCGAACAAATACACAAAATATATAAAATATTTGTTATAGAAACTACAGATACACCTTTTGTGAGTTGTTTGATCACATAAAACATGTGCTATGGGGATTTCTGTAGGAGTTTATCATTTTCTGCAGTGCTTTGATTCTCAACATTTTTTTGCCTAAATTGCAAGAAAAAAGCAAAAAAAAAAAATTTTTTTTTTTTTATCTAGTTTTATGGTCATATACACCTGTGCCAAATTTCATTTAAATTGAAAGTAAGACTTGGAAGTTTATAATTAACCGGTCGGTCCCCTTAAACACCTTGCTTATCTCCTCTACTTCCTTCATATCTTCCAGGTTGAACCCACCTAGTCGTGTTTCTACTGCTCTCCTGTACTCTTCCTTGATTTTCTCCTCCTGTAGCCTCTCCACCCTCATCACCATGCCACCTTCCTCTCGCCTCCCTGCAGCTCTCCTCACCCACTTCTTTTGTATCCTAACCTTAGCTACTACTACATAATGATCAGACAGACCCCCTCCAATACCCATATACACCCTAGCATCCATCACAGATTTCTTCATTCTTTCATCCACACATATATACTGTAATATTAATAGAATGTTGTTGTTGTTGTTCCCCAAGCTGCCTGGCCGAACAGCCCCAAGGCCCCGAGCAAGGCCAAGGCCATAACCAAGCGCCCCCACAGAACCCTCCCTGCTGACCACAATAAAGCCTGGGTGACCGAAGCCACTCCATGGCGGGGAGCTGAGGAGGGTGCGGAAACGCCCGGGAAACCAAAGCCACACCCAGGGCCCTGTGCCCCTCAGCAATTATGAAGAGAAAGTTGAGGGGCAAAGGAAAAATGTGACGCTTTGGCTTCCAATCTTGGTAGATTGGGAGGTCAATCCACGGAAGAGACGCCGTCACTTGAGATCTAGAAAATATATAAGTAAAAGGAACAGTCAGAGTAAGCTATGGGTATGGCAGAGATCGCTCAGTTCTCACTCTGATAGACCAGCCCATCACCACATGACTAGAACCCAATCCTCTCAGCATCAGCTAGGAAAGGCCCTAGAAAGCCGCCTTTGGCGGGGGGATAGCTCCCCTATTTCAACCCTTTCGGGGTTGGGCACCCGCCCAACGATTAGAAGGAAAAGTAATAGATAGTAGCATTTTACTTTCCTATTACAAACAAAATTATTAAGACTTATGGGCTTACATATTTTCTCAATTATTGAATTGTTTTTGCAAGAGAATAACAGAAAGGTAGACCCAGATAGATACAAAATTTGGCTATGCAAACTGATCTTGTAACGAAAGGACATAACAAGAGAGATGCCAAGGTCTGAAGTGCATTGAACGCTGCTAGAAGGCAAACAAAAAGACTGACCAACCTACTTGTAGAAGAGTCTTCATTGTAAGTATTCACCTATTTGTAGTTTACAGGAATTGAGCTGCGCTCGCGTTGTCCTGTCTCAGTTTCTATTGCTTATTCAGTTTACTTTTAAAGTTGTGGATATTTCTTGCTTCATTCAAGTTGTTCCACCTATCTATCATTCTACAGTAACCCATCGCTATTTCGGACCTCTAATTGTCGGAAACCCGTACTAGCCGGATCGCCGTCACCTCCCGGACACGTACTTCCGTATTTCGGACATTTCCGTCATCGTTCCGACAGTCTCCGATGTTGTCGGATGACACGCCCCCATCCCTGGTGAATGTCCGTCAAAACGGGGATCCGTCGGAGCGCCGATATACAGGCTGGGCTCTGAGTCACCCGCCTGGTGTGATTGTTACCTCCTCCGCATATATTCCCGTGTTATCATGCCTCGCAAAGCGTAAGGTGACCTCGATATCACTTGAAATGGAGAAGGGAAGTGTGGTGGTCAAGGAGAGTGAGGTGGAGAAGTGGAGAGAGGTGAAGTGAGGTGAAGGGGTGGACCTGCAATGAAGCGGTGAGTGTTGATTCTTATTTTTCGACCATCAACTGAACTTATTGTTTCATATTCATTACTATATGTGCTATTACTGTACAGTATATTAACCTAAAGTACGAATAGGGTAGCCTAGCCTAGCCTAGGCCTATTCGTTGTCATGGGTGCATGAAGTTCATTCACGTTTCCCTTCTTCTGAGGTCGCATTTATTCACATGCATGAAGTTCGCTCGGTGAAGTTTGTTCTCGTTTCACTATTACTTATTCGATTTTCGTCAGATTTTTTTCTTTCAGGCCGGTTTTTTGTCCTCTTTTAGATCGGACACATCTAAACAACATTGTAACTGACCTCTGCCAGGCTGGGCTAGAAATAAATGACATCAAATGTGAACTTGTCCTCCTCAACAAGGCACAGCCGGACCTCGGACATCTCGGATTTTTGGACATTTCGGACAGGGTGTTCCCCCAATTAGTCCAAAATAGCGAGGGTTTACTGTATATGGAAAGCTAAACTTTTCACATTGGACTTGCACCTTTTCTTTCTTATTTTGTACATATACTGGTTCTTCCATCATCCAGCCTAATAAAATCCTCCTTATCTTTCTTATTTTATACATATACTGGTTCTTCCATCATCCAGCCTAATAAAATCCTCCTTATCGAGTCTCTCGAACCCTCTCATTCATCTATACATTGCTATCAGGTCTCCTCGAACTTTTCTCTCCTCTAGCGTGGGAAGCCCTTATCTTTCTAGTCTTTCAGGGTAATGTAGTTCCTTTAGTTCTGGGATCAGTTTGGTTGCTATTCGTTGTACTTTCTCCAATTTGTTGAGTGGTACTTGAAAAGTAGACAGAATGGATAAAAAACACCATCTGAGGAAGAGCACTTTATTGACAACGTTACCTAATGAAGCTATCTGCGAAATGTTGTCAATTAAGTGCTCTTCCTCAGATGGTGTTTTTTATCCTTTCTCCAATTTGTTTTATGTGTTTTTTTTAGATGGGGGGACCTTACTACCACTGCATATTCCAAGCTAGGCCTGATCATGGATGTGATTATCTGGGTTAGCATGCTTTCATCCAAATAATTGAATGAGATGAAAGATGAGAAAATCCCAGAGGATTGGCTCAAAAGTGTAATAGTAAATATATACAAAGGAAAAGGGGATGCGCTAGATAGAGGAAATTATAGGGGCCTGAAAATGCTTGACCAAATCATGAAGGTCTGTGAGAGAGTCCTTGAGGGTATGATCAGGCAAAGCATCTCTATTGATGATATGCAGTTTGGTTTTATGCCAGGACGTGGTACAACCGATGCTATCTTCATAGTCTGTACCTTAATTCCCATCCATTCATATGCAGACGACTCAACCTTACACTACTCCATTAGTTTTTCAGAACGCCCCAGCCAGCAATCCCTCAACGACAAACGTAATGAAGCCATAGAACTCTTAAATTCTGATCTAAATACTATTTCCAATTGGGGCAGAGAAAACCTTGTTAACTTTAATGCTTCCAAAACCCAATTTCTCCATCTATCTACCCGTCAGGATCTCCCAGCGGACTATCCCTTATTCTTCAACAATACAAAAATCAACCCTTCATCTTCTCAATATTCTTGGTGTCTCTTTTTCTTCTGCTCTCATTTGGAAGGACCATATTACCAGTCTTGCTAAGGCAGCCTCCCAGATGCTGGGTGTGCTCAACCGCCTTAGGGGGTTCTTTTCCCCTGCACAGCTTCTTGCTCTGTACAGGGGCATAGTGCGCCCTTGTATTGAGTATTGTTCACATGTGTGGGGAGGTTCCTCTCACACCGCTCTCCTAGACAAAGTTGAAAGGAAGGCCTTTCGTATCATTAACTCCCGTCCACTCACCAACTCTCTGCAATCTCTCCCTCTCCACCGCAATGTTGCATCTCTCTCGCTATTCTATCGCTACTATAATAATCAGTGTTCCTCAGAGCTATCCCAGTGCATACCACCTCCTTTACGTAGGGCACGTGGTACCCGTCTTGCAACTCAATCCCACCCCTACTCTGTGCAACTCTCCAACCCAAGAGTGAAACGTTACTCTCAAACTTTCTTCTACTCAACATCTGAGCTCTGGAACTCTCTCCCAGAATCAGTCTTTCCCTCTTCCTATGACTTAAATTGCTTCAAACTCCGTGTGTCCAGGCATTTTGGCTCGAACGTCCCTTGATTTTGGCCCTGTCACTCTTTCAACTATGGGGGAGGCACTCGCTATAGGCAGTTATGCCTTTTGCCTCCCTCAATCACATAGAAAAAAAAAAAAAAAAAAAAAGATACAGGAAAGATACTTACTAAAAGGCAGGGATCTTTACTTTGTGTTTGTGGACCTGGAGAAGGCCTTTGATAGGGTACCTAGAGATGTTGTACAGTGGGCTATGAGGAAACTTGGTGTGGAAGAGTGGCTGGTGCGTGTGATAATGAAGATGTATGAGGATTCGCGAAGTTCGGTGAGGGTGAAGGGTGTACTGAGTGATGAGTTCGCAGTCCGTGTTGGAGTCCATCAGGGTTCAGTGTTAAGCCCCCTCCTCTTTATTATGGTCTTGGAGGCGCTGTCTAGAATTTTTAGAGTCGGACTCCCGTTGGAACTGTTTTATGCAGACGATTTAGTCCTAATAGCTGACAGTATGCAGGATGCTGAGGCCAAATTCAGAGAGTGGAGAGAGGGCATGGCGAGCAAGGGTTTAAGAGTCAATATTAACAAAACCAAGGTTATGCATTGTAGTTTGAGACGAGGCAATGTGGAAAAGAGCGGTGCATACCCATGTGCAGTGTGTAGAAAGGGAGTGGGCGTTAACTCAATTCAATGTAGCATCTGTCGATGTTGGGTACACCATGGGAGTAAGCGCTGTAGTAGAATAAAGGGGCCCCTGCCGAAGGATAAGTCAGAAATAGAGAAATTTGAGTGCGTAGTGTGCAAAGGCGAGCTTGTGTTAAGTGATGATCCTGTGGCTGTGAATTTTGGAAATGAGTCTTTGGAGCTGGTGAACAAGTTTTGTTACCTAGGAGATACCATCTCTGCCGGTGGTGGGGCTGAGGCTGCCACTGTTGCTAGAATTAGGTGTGGCTGGGGGAAGTTCAGAGAATTGATGCCAATCCTGACCATGAAAAGAATGCCTCTCCCCCTGAAGGGAAAGGTGTATGCCTCATGTGTTAGAAGTGCAATGACGTATGCCTCAGAAACATGGGCCGTTAAAGTAGAGGATGTCAACAGAATGGAGCGTAATGAGATGAGAATGGTGAGATGGATGTGTGGGGCCAGGCTACAGGATAGAATAACAAATGTTGAGCTGAGGAGACGTTTAGGTATAAAGAGTATTAGCGAGGTGACGCGTACAAGTAGACTGGGATGGTATGGACATGTGGAGAGAATGGATGAACAAAATTGGGTGAAAAAATGCAGGTCTGTGATTGTGGAGGGAGCTGCACCAAGGGGTGGACCGAGGAAGACCTGGGATCGGACTATACGCGCCGATCTCAAATCCAAGAACTTGACAAGTGAAGCAGCCCTTAACAGGGTTGCCTGGAATGCCACCATTAGGACAAGAGACTGAAACTGCACTTATGTGTGGAACACTCAGTCTTAAAATTTGATGTATGTATGTATGTAATGCTACTCTCATACTTGTTATTAATCTACACAGTATGTTGCTCCAACTATATGATTGATGATATTTGGATGTTTTGAGCATGTGGAGAAGATGGACGATAACAATTAGGTGATGCAAGTCTGGGAACATGGCGGGAACTGCACCATGGAGTAGACTTGGAAAAATGTGAAATCAAGTTGTATGATCTGATCTGAAAATTAATAATCTAGCAAATAGTGAACAGTGTTGCCTAGAATGTCGCCATTGGGATTTGAGACCGAAATCGCATCTCGTGTGTATCACTCAGTCTTTAGAATTATATGTACCGGTATGTATGGATTTCATTGAAGAGACATTGAGGCATAACAGTGAAGGGCATGAAAAGATTATACAGATATGAAGTACCAGTAAACCCTCGCTAACTCGGACTAATTGGGGGAGACCACTTCCGAGAAGCCCGATTTTCCGAATGTCCGAAGTCCGACTTAAGAAAGGGAAATTTCCGAATTAGAAGTGGAAAGTCCGCGTCAGAGAAAATTGAGATAATTGTTTTTTTTTTTTGGTTTTTTTTTACATGTAAAATTTGTCATATTAATGACAAATACGAACCTTATTATGTTTTCAGGGACAGTACAGTACATTGTAATTAATATTAACACAATAATTAAAAGGCACAGGCTTCAATTCATCCTAAAATCCCTTAAAACCGAGTGAGAGAACATTGTAAACCAACAACAACTCAATCTACACTCAGTGAGAGCTCTGTGGGAAAGCCCGATCGTGGCCATGGCCTTCCTCAGGGACTCGGGGCTGTTCCGCCAGGCAGCTTAGGGAACAACAACAACAGTGGTGATGGGCTGGTCTATCAGAGTGAGAACTGAGCGATCTCTGCCATACCCATAGCTTACTCTGACTGTTCCTTTTACTTATATATTTTCTAGATCTCAAGTGACGGCGTCTCTTGCGTGGATTGACCTAATCTACCAAGATTGGAAGCCAAAGCGTCACATCTTTCCTTTGCCTCTCAACTTTCTCTTCATAATTGCTGAGGGGCACAGGGCCCTGGGTGGGGCTTTGGTTTCCTGGGCGTTTCCGCACCCTCCTCAGCTCCCCGCCATGGAGTGGCTTCGGTCACCCAGGCTTTATTGTGGTCGGCAGGGAGGGTTCTGTGGGGGCGCTCGGTTATGGCCTTGGCCTTGCTCGGGGCCTTGGGGCTGTTCGGCCAGGCAGCTTGGGGAAAAACAACAACAACAACAACAACAACAACATTGTAAACCGGACACAAATCCCGTCCAACTCGGAAATTTCCGAGATATACAGGGACATTTCCGAGATGCCTATGCCATTCCGAGAAGTGCGGGTTTCCGACTAAAAAGAGTCCGAATTAGCGGGGGTTTACTGTACTGTAATATGATAATAGTCGAGTGATATAGGTAGGCCAGAAATTGTAACCCCTAATCTTTTTAACTCAAAATGCGGCTAGAGCAAATGGACTGTAAATTTCCACACATATTTCCTAGCTAACCTTCCCTAAATGGTAGAAATGTTAGCTTGATTAGTTAATTATGAGTTATAGAGGTTAGCGGTCAAGATTTTTGGCCTTTCTATTATGAATGGACTATAATTGTGATGAATATACGTTATATACCACATCTATCTATATTTATTACCAAATGACATGATCCCCAAAGGGGTGGCCACGAATGAACCTCCCCTATGCACCTCTGTCCCCTGTCAGCCGACACCCCTCCCAACCAACACCTGATGTGGCGGCGTCTACGCCGTGAGACCACCTCCCGGAGCTGCCAACCGCGGATGGCTGCTGACCCTCCACGGCCGGAGACAAGATCAAAGACCAGTGGAGGACAACCGGATGCCGGCCGCGGGGGGCAGTTTCGGGAGCCAAACCGTCACAACCATCCCCTGCCCCCTACCTGGGGGCACGGGTCCTTGGAGCGGCTTCGGTCGAGCCGGGAATTTCCACACCTCTCACACCACACACACACATCACACAGTTTTTCCTACACCGAGAAATGACTCTCCGGCTGTCATTTCTCGAAGACTTCTTCTAGCCAGAGACATTGAGAGCAACCCAGGACCCACCTACACATACATATGTCCAACTTGCTCAAAACCCATCACTTCGAGTCGCCACACTAAGGGTTCAGTTCTCTGCAATTCATGCGGGAACTGGACCCACTTCACCTGCACAACACTTTCCTCCAAGAAACACTACACGAACACCTGGACCTGTTCCTCATGCCCCTCCCTCTCCCAGTCAAATCCCTCACCTAAAACCCGTCCACCTCTCCTCCCAAACCCACCTAACCTTCCCATATCATCCACTCCCCCCTTTAAAACCCGTCCACCTCTCCTCCCTAACCCACCTAACCTTCCCATACCATCCACATCCTCAACTCAACACACCACACCCCATCCTAATCCATTCCAACCCCCATCTCCTGCACCCCAATTCCCACCACATCCTCACCCATCCCAACCCCCACCCCCTCCCTCACCCTCACCCCCACCCCCACCCCATCCTCGTGCAGCAGCACCCAACGTATACATCGTGCACATAACATTAACATTCTCCATTAATTTGGTGATGGGCTGGTCTATCAGAGTGAGAACTGAGCGATCTCTGCCATACCCATAGCTTACTCTGACTGTTCCTTTTACTTATATATTTTCTAGATCTCAAGTGACGGCGTCTCTTCCGTGGATTGACCTCCCAATCTACCAAGATTGGAAGCTAAAGTGTCACATTTTTCCTTTGCCCCTCAACTTTCTCTTCATAATTGCTGAGGGGCACAGGGCCCTGGGTGAGGCTTTGGTTTCCTGGGGGTTTCCGCGCCCTCCTCAGCTCCCCGCCATGGAGTGGCTTCGGTCACCCAGGCTTTACTGTGGTCGGCACGGAGGGTTCTGTGGGGGCGCTCGTTTATGGCCTTGGCCTTGCTCGGGGCCTTGGGGCTGTTCGGCCAGGCAGCTTGGGGAACAACAACAACAACAACAACATTCTCCAATTGAACATAGATGGCATCAACACAAAGAAACACGAACTCTCACACTTCATCAAACAACACAACATACACATTGCCATCTTACAAGAAACAAAACTCCGCACAACACAAAAAACACCCACATTTCATGATTTCACCACCATCAGACAAGACCGGGCTGTCGGCAGAAGCGGTGGACTCATCACCCTGGTACACAAAGAAATATCATACATAGTTACCAGTGTACAAACCAAATCCCTCCTCCCCCCAAATGATAACACAACAGAAATACAATCAATTAAAATACGCACTGGCAACAACTCCAACATAACCATCATAAACACATACATCCCTCCCCAAACATCCCCTACAGTACCAAATGAATACAGACCACACTTACAACACATCACAAACACCCCACACATCATCCTGGGTGGTGACTTCAACGCCAAGACGTCGGCCTGGTTTGTCGACAACCCCGACACAGACAGAGGGCTGGTACTACAAAACCAAACTGATAACCTCATCATCCTTAACGACATCCATCAACATACCCATATTCCTCACCAAGCCCTCTATAACCCATCATCTCCAGACATCACCTTTTGCTCCCCAGAACTCGCCTAGAAAACTGCATTTCACACAACCACTTACGCCAACAACACAATCTACACTCAATGAGAGCTCTGTGGGAAAGCCCGACCGTGGCCGTGGCCTTCCTCAGGGACTCGGGGCTGTTCGGCCAGGCAGCTTAGGGAACAACAACAACAACCAACACTGCTTTCGCTTATATACAGTACATCTCAACTCCATCCTTACACCTCGCTCTTGGTCTGCCTCTCCCTCTCTGTCCTTCCACATCACTCTTGTACACTCTCTTGCACACATGAATTAGTAAAATATCAATACTATTATCATCAGTGGTACATTTCTTTCTTTTCAGTGAGGAAATATAGAGGTGTGGTGGTGGAGGGAGCGATGGCCGTATATGAAGTAGTAAGAGTATGGCTGAGAGCTGTGAGGCTTATGATGACCTTTGGGCCAATACTACTACTATACCCTATAACCTACCTGGGCACCACACCCACACAGGCATGGTGGGCACTCTTGCTGACAGGTACGTCCACTAAGGTTAGATTAAGCTGGGCTTTAATTTAGCTTCAAGATACTGTATACATACAATATATCCATGAGAACATCATATCCAGTCACGTTTCCACACACTATGTCTATATGTACAGTCGGCAAAATAAGTGATGTCTCAGTAGGCTACCAAGTATATTTTGATCAGTAATTAGTATCCGCAATGTCTAAACATGATTTATTTATTTTGAGTGAGATATACAAACATGCTCCTACACTTACCCAACTTATTCAACATCTGGCAGACAATAATACATCACAGAGCGAGCCAAACGTAATGACAGCTGAGACATATCTTACAGTATTAGCGCTACTGTACTATGTCTCTATGTATACTCAACGACATCAGTTAAGGCATAAGTTTTTGAAGCTATCCCGAGCAGAATTGAATCTTTTCATTAATTTGCTTGCCTAATATTTACATTTTGGAAGTTCATTTTGCAGTTCCAGAGTTCATATTTAATAGTGGCCCCTTCATCATTGACGATGTTGCCTATTAGTATAATAGTCTCCATTCAACACCCACATCAGTCGTTTGAATCAACCGCCGCGAGGAAGAAAGAGATTCATCTTCATAAGTGCAACGCTACTTCTCTTATGGTGTCGTCATATTGATCGGGTAGGCCTACCCACTACGAAAAAACTTCGTAAAAAATAAGAGAACAAAAAAGGGAAAAGCATTTTCCCATCTTAATATAAGAGCTTTAACACTGTTATTTACACGCTTCCCACATTCGGTGGATTTTCTTGCGTTGTGGCTTCTTGCTGTCTCTCGCCAAGCGCAACGATTCCTCCTTCTCTTCCTCGCGGGCCTAACGTCAACACCAGTGCCCCCGCGCTCCGGCTTCATTCGACGCTCGCTCTCCTCTAGTGAGTCTTTGCTCATTTGTATGTACTGTATATGGGAGTTAGTGAGCAGGCTTAGACTAGCTAGCACGGGTTGTGTTATGATTGGCCCGCAGGAAGTGTTAAAATTAGGGTACATTTAGGCGCTTTTACTTGTGTTCATTTTTGTCCACCACGCGTGGTATTTTCCATTTGTTACTAGGCGCCTTAGTGTTTTCTTTTTACTTAGTTAGGAGGCTTTCCTGTAAGTTTCTGGCTGTTCCTCGGGACGGCTTGAGGGTCTACGGATCCTGTAATTGTTGTAGACGCGCCAGGGTTAGACTCGCCCCACGTGGTTGTGGCGTCCCCCCGGCTTGTGAGCCTGTGGAGAGGCCCTTGTGGGGTTTTTTTTCTCCTCGCCCTTCTGGCACGGTTCTATTACTTTTGTGATCTGTTTACTTTTCCTGGATAAGCTGTTAGGTTATCTAGTTTGGGGGGGGATGTTATTACTACTGTGTTTGTTTGTTTTTATTCTCACCTCTTGTGAGTTGTGGTCTCCCAGGGGTTTGTGTGCCACTTTCCTGGGAGTCCGGCTACGTGTTCCTTGTGTGGGAGTGCGGGTGTGGGGGTGCTGGGTTCTTCGCGGCTGCGCCTTGCTACGAGACCGTTCCCCCTCCCCCCTTTTTCTGGGCTCGCCGAACTTCGGTTGTATCCGTTGGGCCAGTCCGCCATTCCGGCGGAGCTTCGAGCTCAGGTCTCCCGCGCCGGGCCTTTACATCGGTGGTGTGGCTACGCCACGGCCTCTTGGTCCACGGTCCCTCGGGTATCCGGCGGACGCCGTCGTAGAGGTTTGATAGTGCTGTCATCCCCTCGGACTGTGCCTCCGCCTTTCGGCGGCTCAGAGAGCAGGAAGTCCTCCGGCGGGTGGTGTTTTCTTCAAAGTCACACACCGTTTCCCGCTGTTCGGGGTCCTACCCCGACCCCTGGTCTGTTACCAAGGTCCAGTGAGTAAGAGATCCCAGCGGACATAGTACGTGTATCCAGCAATTAGCACTATTACCTTAATAAAGTTTACCCCACCTTGCCGGCGGCTCAGTTGGTAGACTCTTCGGCGACCGCTTGTGTGTTTTTAGAGCACGGAACGGTCCACCGGTTAAAGGACCTCTGTGCTATGGCATGCGCCGTCACGGAGGACCTGCATGGGTGGTATTCCTTTCTCATGTCACCAAGGGCAGGAGAGGGGGATATCCACACCCTCTTAGGAGTGATAAGACGGAGGAGGCGGTGGTCACCTATTCTTATTAACCTAGCTGAAACACATCATAAGACCTTACAGACTATTCAAAACAAAGCCCTGAAGATCATTACAGGCTGCACAGCTACTTCATCCACAGATCACCTACATCAAGAAACCAAAATCCTCAAAGTCAAAGACCATCTGGACATGAGAGGCACTCACTTCCTGGCAGCAGCCTCCACGAACCAAGACCACCCACTAAACTACATGGCAACACACCCACAGACACCAAGAAATATCAAAACAACACCCAGCACACGGTATCACACAATTATTGTCCTCTCTCCCTCCCTGCCCACCCCGAACCAACTTCCAGAAGCACATCCATACTCATATCTCTCACCGATCCATCCACTCACTCACAGACAACACGCAGCTGCATGCACGACCTCCCGAAATCCATCCTTCCGAATCCTCCCTTCCTCGCGAGGACAGAGTCCACCTGGCCAGGCTGAGATGCGGACACCATCCAGCTCTCCTGAGCTATCAGAAGAGACTGGATGACTCCGTTGTCGACGCCTGCCCGGGATGTAACACAGCACCCCATACCATTAAACACATCATAGAAGACTGCATTTCACACAACCACTTACGCCAACAACACAATCTACACTCAATGAGAGCTCTGTGGGAAAGCCCGATCGTGGCCATGGCCTTTCTCAGGGACTCGGGGCTGTTCGGCCAGGCAGCTTAGGGAACAACAACAACAACAACAACAACACCAGGAGGTTATGATAGGTAGAACTTTCCCTATACAGTATATCCTTATGAGCATTGATTCCTGGAAATTTTCTTTCCAGAACACTCAAGACACCCGGCTACCACGTCGTTTCCGCCGGGGAGAGGAGCCGACATCATGCCCCTATTTACAGTCTGCTCAACCCCCTCTTGTCTTTTGCTACCTATTCCGGCTTACGGCGAATGTATCACATGTGTTCAGTGTTTCAATAGAAACTCCTTCTTGTGGACATCTCGTACATGTCCGGTTTGCTCTGTATTATTGGAAGAATGGCTAGCGGCCCAAGATATGTCTTGTTTACGCACTCTCATTGAGGTAAAGAATAAATTTAAAACATATGCTTATCAAGTAGCCAATAAGGAAATGTCATGTGATAATCCGGAACTATTAAGGGTAGTCCAATTATATTGTGATGATCAGGTAGCTCACCAGTCATATGCCTCCCCTATTCCCTTGCTGACCATTGGGTCTCCTATGTCCTCCACACTGAGCTCCTCTCCCCCGGCGAAGAAGAGCCGATTAATGTCACCAGAACGCCACCGTCTGCCCCAGCCGGCCTCCACGGCGGGCACTCTGAAGAACAGTGACAGCACGGACTATCTGCCGGACAAGATACGCCGGCTCTCGAGCCCACCACGACGTGTGTTCATCTCTAATGAAACTCCGGCACCAATAGATCTGGCAGAATCGGTAGTATCGGATCCGGCGACCACCTCTGGCTTACAAACTGGTGGATCTGGTCTCCCTGAACCGGAAGCCGATCCCCCTCACTGTGCACCTGGACTAAGACAATCTGTACACGTTAGGCTCCATGGTTCAAAGTTAGTTTTATCACACACGCAGACTCATCAAGCAGACATGATTCATACTGCTACTCAGTCTCCAGGGGTAAATATGTCACATGCGGTTATGACCATAAGGTCTCACGCGACACTTTTGGCTCCGTCTACGGACCAACCCGACTTAACAACCACCCTTCAGAATCCAGGATCGCGGTATGCGCCCTACCCTTTAACAGCCCCGCCACCTGACCTGAAGTCACAGGCCGGCGGTTTCTCTCACCCGGGTACGGCGAGTAGCGGTCTGACACAGACGTACACTCATACGACACAAACGACCACCTTCACACAGGCTGACCCTAGGTTACAGACTGACCAACATAATAATCCAAACACACAATCAACTACCAGCCTAACAACTGTACAACTGAATGAATTGTTACAAAAGGTAATGAATCAGTGTGCCATTAAACAAGGTAAAACCCCGACTCCGGCTCCGGGACCTCTTCCCAGTATACCTCTTACCGATGTAGGCATTTCCTCCCCGGTAGCATCTAGGGTCCCCTCTTATATCACTGTCAACACTCCCTCTCCGGTAGTCACTGCCGCCAGGCCAGAGATAGCCCGCCAACTCGACTATCCGCAGCCTACGGGCCCAGAGCTACACGAACAGAGTCATGCCTGGCCGGCAGAACAAGAGTTTCAGTCACAGACCGTAACGCCTACCCCAGGGCCATGGCCAGACACATTAATCCAGCCCCCACCCTCGAAGCAACTCCTTGGCTTAGGAGACATCGATGGGTTTAAGCCCCTCAATACAACCTCCTCTTCCGCCGGCCGACCTAGACAAGGACTACCGGCGGAACCTTGGGTGACAATTCCTCCTGGCATGAGATCCCCTTTGATTAGATTAGACACAGAGTCAATTCAGAGTCAAGAGCTCCTAAATTTACGTAGTTCTGTGAGCCCAGGAGATACCCAGCCTTACTTGTCCCCCACACTAGACAGGACCCTTCCGGCTAGTAACCTGCCGGGTCCATCTTCTATCCCCCAGTCTCGAGTAGTTAAAGCGCCAGGCAGGCTCTGGCTTCCGGTTACAGCCGTAACACGAGGTGAGGAACATAAGTCAATACAAGGGGAGGTCCCGGTACCGGCGGAGTGGCCTATTGAAGTGAACCGTAAACATGTATTTAGGGCCAAAGATAAGAACGGTACAGTCTTGCAGGTTCCGATATATGCCAAACCGGGTCCGGCCAATTTCCAATATTTTGTGTATGACCCATGTCAGCAAGTTCCTCTTTCGGCAGATTCCCTGGTCCAGGAACCTCCTCACTCAGACGTTCCCATTTGCCCGAATTGTCATCAACGGTGTAGCCATTCTGGCTGTAGTTCTCCGCCTATTTGGCAGGACACCTCAAGGGAATTTCACAGGTGTGGACCTCATAAAGATCACAGGGAGTTGAATTTGAGTGAGGTAGGGGACGGACCATGGAGTACGTGGGATCAGGAACTGCAACAATTTGCTATTGATATTACATCCAATCCCTTGTCCCCAATTCCTCCTCAACCCCGTATCGAGTTTGACTGGCTGGCACAACGACCGGGCGGAGTTCCATTTCCTATTTTTAATTTTCTTATCCCACCTCAATTCACGGCAGAGGATTTCCCCCGGCCTCTCATTGCACCTGACCCTATTGACCTTCAACGCGAATTTCTGGTCAGAGACAAGGCCCACAGAGCATTTATTAGCTTCCTATTGACTAGGGACACGGCCCAGGCTATTGCCCAACCGGTGCCGAATCCCTCTCCACGAACTCAGGAATTGGTTAAAGTATTCCAACAATATCTCCTCCCCGCCCCGGCTCGAACGCTTACAGACATCCGAATAGCCTTGTTTGAGGCCGTCCGGTCACGTCAGCGCCTCAGACTCGGTATGGCGCAGGAGTTGCTTATAAATGCTTACTATCGAATATTGTTCTCCCCGGTCTTAACTGCGAGAGTATTTGATGAACAAACTTAACGTGATGTTCGAGTAATGTTGAGCCGCAAGAACAAGACAACCCAATAACTCTCCATGTTGGCCCCAGGCGGTGGGCAAACGGGTTCACCTCTGGCTCAGAGAATTAAAACAGTTACATATAGGACGATTGTCCTCCTTCCTCCAGTCCTCCCTCTGTCTTCCTCCCTCCCTCGGCCACGCTAGCGCAACAGGGATCATGAGGTTCGACCAATGGTTAGTTTCCACGGAGGGCAGCGCCCCCTGAGGACTTCAGTCTGACTGACCGGAACCGGTCTACACTTAAGCACGCCGGACTTAGTCTTACGACTTTCCACAACGTGGCAGACTAGTCACCCCCCCTCTGCACAAGGGATAAGGCAACTAACACATTTAATAGGGATATAGGATGACGGTCACCGGCCGGGGTCGGTTTCGCAATAACAATTCCCCCCCCGGCGGAACCGCATCTGGAGTGCCCCTCATTTTATTAACAAACTGGGAGCCGGAGGCGCCCAGCCTCCCGGCTGGCCGCCGTAATATGTCAGTCCCATAACGGGCCTCTCCTAAGGAATATACTGTGTAACACCTTTTTGTCTAACTACTGTAGTTTAAGCCATCCCAGTTGGGCCCCTCCGCATAAGGTAAAATCCAGGGTCACGCATCATGTCTTTCCCTACTTAAGCTGAGCCAGCCCAGTCCTCGGCTGGTCCGTCTGCCGTAGTTATTGGGGCAATCACCCCAGCCGTGGAGTTAGATAATCCCGGCGGGAATTGAGCTCTTCAATCGGCTAGTGCCTATCGCTAGCTTTCGCCAAGGGAAGGTGCACTAAAACATTTTTTAAACTAGGGTCAGAGCCGGCTCAGCAGCAAGTCATCATTCATACTTCACTAACTTTTGCCGGCTTCAGGTCATTGTTTCCACCCTCCTTTAGAATCCCATGATCAGCAAACCAGCCCTTCCGCACACTTTTGTCGGCCATCTTTAACCATAATCTTGATCCTGACCAATGGGCAGGCGTCCCTCAAATCTCACAGACGCATTAATGAATCTGCAACTCGGACAACCAGTCCGTTGACTGGGGCTCCCCCAACCACCTGTTTTCAGCCTACGTATTTCTCGGAGGTCATGTCAGTTTTTTCAATCCAATTCCGCGCCACCATTTAGTCCCGCCGGTTCATATCCTGCTACTAGCCAGTTCATTATTCTTACGAGATCAGCCGCGCTGTCCTTGAGCCTGCTCTGGCCCCCGGAGGAGGGGGGGGGGGTGTTATGGTATAGTTCAGTTTACCCCTTGTGACGCATGTCCACGTGTGAGCATGCTGTACAGAACGCCTAGTCATACCCCACTCTCGCTAGGATCGTCAGGGCAGGAACTTTGGCTGTAGTCTATGTAGTACTATAAGTATTGTGAATATGTATTTTGTTTTCATCTGAGTCAACGAGTTCTACAGTATAATCCCTTATATCCGAAAATCACGAATCTCAGGACATTTCGGAAATACGAATATTTCGGATATTCGAAAATTAGGCCTAGGCCTTTTTTTTTTTTTTTTTTTTTTTTTTTTTTTTTTTAACTAGGCTAGGCCTATTTATTTATTAGGAATTAGGCCTCTAGGAAGTCCAAAGTTTAACTAACTATTAATGTTTACTAACATAGAAGAGCATGGCAGGCAAGCTAAACAAATCTCTAGTAGGCCTAGCCTTCATTAAATAATCAATGAATATACACAAAATAAAGTGTTTAACTCACCATTGAAGATTGATGCAGAGGTAGTGCTGTAATCCAGGGTGATGCAGAGGTAGTGCTGTAATCCAGGGTTTTGCCATTTCCAAACCACCAACAGAGGTAGGCATGTTGGTTCGTTTTTTTTTCAGTGGTTTCCCCAGTAGGCCTATTCCACTATCCATATCAGCAAATGTTTTTTGTCATCCACTTGCACTAGCCTATGCTAGTTATCAGACACATCCCTCCGCTTGAACAAGAATCGATCGAGATTAATCTTCTTCTTCGAGGGAGTAAAGGTACACCAGCCAGTGAAGGATTCTTGACTTCCATTGACTGGAATCTCTGGGGTGACTGAAGACTCTGGGGTGAGTGGGGACTCTGAAGTCTCGGAGTCTGTAGGCTCTGGGGTGACTGGAGGCTCTGGGGTGACTGACGATTCTCGGCTTGATGACGACGATGACTCTGCTGGCTTTGTACAGAACTTGCGGATGTCTGACTGGCGGATTTTGTCACTCCGTCTGTTCTGAAAGACTTCATATATGGCTCGGTGGGTTAAAGACTTCATATATGGCTCGGTGGGTTAAAGACTTCATATATGGCTCGGTGGGTTAAAGACTTCATATATGGCTCGGTGGGTTAAAGACTTCATATATGGCTCAGTGGGTTAAAAGTTCCTGAGCTGTGAAGCTGCTGTTTCTCTCCAAGAACTTTATCACCGTTCGGTATGCCGTGTCTGCAGCTTCCCAGGTATAGCCGTGTTCCACCTCCTCTTCCTCCGAGTCCGAACTGCTGCACTCCTTCTCGCTTGGGGAGATCACAGAATTTATGATCTCCTCATCAGTGAAGACCTTGCTGACTGGAGCGTCCGCATCGGCATTCAACCACTGGTCGATCTCCTCAGCATCCACATGGCGAAGTGGATGGTTCCTGGGCGCAGCTGCGATGACCTGTTTAGGCGACTCTTCTTGGGTCTCATCAATGAGATTTTCATCAAGCTTAGTCAACAGCACAATCTCGGGCCACATCGGTTTCCATGCGTTGATTAGGGTTGTGTTCTTTACTTTAAGCCAGGCAGCAGCGATGGAAAAAATTGCCTCCTTAATGTTCACACTTTTCTGGAAATCCAGCACAGAGCCACCAGTGAACCTCACACATTTCTTTGAAAAATCAGTCTTGTAGATTTTCTTCACTGCCTGTATTATTCCCTGATCTTGTGGCTGGATCACAGAGGTTACATTTGGAGGCAAATAGGTCACAAAAATGTTCCCATTCACCAATTCTTCAGCATCTGGATGGGCTCGGCAATTATCCAACAACAACATCACCTTTGAGTCCTCAGGAAGGCCCATTTCCTTCAGGTGATTTTTTACTGAAGGCACAAATTTGTGATGATACCAGTGCTTAAAAATAACCCTGGTCATCCATGCACTTGTCTGGTTGTCATAGTCCACAGGCAAATGCACAACATTCTTGAAGGAAGTTGGCTTTTTAGCTTTGCCCAAGACTAGAGGGCGAAGCTTGTGTGTCCCAGCAGCATTCGAGCAAAACAAGACAGTTATCCTATCCTTGTTTTTCTTGAAGCCCACAGCTACTCTTTCAGATGGGCCAGCTAGTGTAGATTCTGGCATCATTCTATAATAGAATGCAGTTTCATCAGCATTATAGATGCATTCTGGTGGAATGTCGTCGTGTTCATGCAACAGGTCTCTGAAGGTTAACTTAAATTCCGCGGCAGCTCCGTCGTCAGCAGACTTTTTCTCACCACACACATCAAGGCGCCTAATTCCGTGTCTTTCCTTAAAACGGTTAAGCCAGCCATCACTAAAGCCACACTCTTCTTTTATGCCCATCTTTTCATGATAATCTCTTGCTTTTTCAATGATTATTGGACCACTCATAGGGCATCCTTCGGCTCGCTTTACCAAAAACCACTCGTAAAGCACTTTGTCAAGCTCCACAAATTTGGCTTCTCGTATTGTATGCCGCTTCTCCAAGGTCTTCTTAACGTCGGAATTGGCCACAAAGCTCAGCAACTTGTCCTTTTGTTTCCTTATATCATAAAGCGTTGTAGAACCGCAATTATTCAGGCGCATCAATGTCGTCCTACTGGTTCCCGCATCCATCTTGTGACATATTTCTATCTTCTGTTTAATGGTGAGTACAACCCTTTTCCTCTTGTTTGAAGATCCTGTCGACATCTTGAGTATACTAGGCGTTGATTTAGATGATTTCGGAGGCACCATAGCGTAGATGATAGGTGATTCACAGCGATAAACACGGAGCGTCACGAGCAAATTTTACGGACAATGGCGAGAGATACAATGACGCCGAAACAACACAGGGAGGCGGGAGGCTGCGCGGTGCGACACCTTGCGGTTGGGCCGTAAAATTGCCGCCCCGCACGAACGGGAGAGCGGTCTGTTTGAAATTACGGTTGGATCCCGAATTTCTGCGGTTATTAGAGTTTAGGAAAATAGGATGATTATGTACGGTTGACTGAGATTTTCGGTAGTACGAAATACGGTTATAAGGGATTATACTGTATTTTATATCATTAGTTATAAGTATTGTGTGTAAAACTTATTTGTAATGATGGGAAGAGAAACAGCCACAGTTGGGGGTCAGTGGGTGTGCCAGGCGGGAGGTGGGCCTAACTCACTCGCATTCCTCCCTCCCTCAGTGCTAGGGGAGCCTTTGTGTATCCCAGAGGAGAGAGAGAAATTACGTAATGGTTGTCAGTGGGCGGTCCTTAGTAGTTCACGTTGGGCTCACTAGAGGGCCGGGTATAAAAGGGAAGTCTAGCCATTTTTTCATCAGAACTCATTAGGCAGAGCGACTTCTCATTTCCCTTGCTAACTATATATATTCTTCTGACTGATGGGAACTTTCTCTACTACCTTACATTCTTATCTCCTCTTTTCCCTGCCCTGTTTAACTTCCATGGTCCCGTTGGTGCAGAGCTAGTCAGCCAACGTATTATCGCTTGAGTTTTCACGAGATACTTGCCTATTAGATAGCCTATTTTGGAAGGGTTGACTTAGAATAGGATTGATTTATGTTTGTTGCACTTGTATATGCATTTCCCTGTGTGTTATTATTATTATTCCTGTTTTCTGCTAGTCTAGGTAATGCTAGACTGGGATAAGGCTTTTCTGTGTTACGAGTTGTTGTTTGATGCAGTGGTTAAGCGATAAACCTGCATACTCGTTTCGGTTCAGTGAAGCCTAGGTTGTCTTCGCGGCTGACTGTGTTGAGTTAATAATTTACAGTGCGTGAGGGCAAGAGCCTAACCACCCTGTATTTTATTAACAGTTTGTTTTTACTTTGTCAAGGAGCCGGGAGAAAACCAGATACAAGGGATCTGGATTTCTCAAAGTGCACTTGTTAGTTTTAACGTAATACTTTAAACAGTCGTGAGGACTTTGCTAGGCTACGAGCCGTTTTTGCTCAGTCACTGCTACCTTTTTGCCTACAGTACCCCAGCTAGACTTTACTCGATTAGTAGATACAGAATAGTATTGAAGCTTTCCTTATGTATGATATTGTTTATGCACTATTGATTTCATGTGTTGCAAGCTTGGCTACTTTAGTGATTAGTGGCCCACGAGCACAATCCGAGTAGGCTATTGCCGTTGCATTTGCGGAGTACTTCCTTTTAATGTTTGCCATTTACTATTGCATATTCTTTTGATTATTCTTATGCCAATTTAAGCCTTTAATAGTATTTAATTGCCAGTGTTTTTGCTTATTGAATTACTGTTCAAAATCCGATACATACTTCTTACGAGCATCCGAGAAGCATCTAACTTTTTTCAGAAGATTCCTTGCACGATGCTTAACCCTCCAGCCCCGGCTATGTATTATATATATATTCCTCGAAACCCGGGTGTTTTGGCCGAAAAACGTCTAGGCTAGGCTACCGTATATTCGTTAATCAGACTGCTTCCCGCATTCCCGCGCATCCCCAAGCATAGCTGTGTTATTTACCTGTAGAATGGCATTAAGTAGAGCTCTCTAAGTCAACTGGTTGAGCTGTGATGATGATTTCATTGGAGATAACTTTATGGCCAAAACAGCCACTTTACACCACTTTTCAATACTTAACAACAACATACAGGCACACACGAACAAGCGACGCTCTCCTTCTTGTGGCCGGAGATGCGGGGCGTCGGTCCAGCCGGCTGTTGTTTACATGCGTCGGACCGACGCCTCGCACACGAAGCTCACAGGCTTTCAACCACTGGGCGTTCAAGAGGCCTTCCGGGAACCTGTTATATGCTTTTTTATGGGCGTTCAAGAGGCCTTCCGTGGTGAGAGGGTTAAGGACTATTAATTAACGTAACGTAATAGTGCCGATCCGAAGTAGAGGGTGGTGGACTTCTTAAGTTCATAGTCAAGGGTGGATTACTTCGGCTTCGGCCAACACTATTCTTTGGTGTTGTTGTTTCTTACTTCATTGTTTGATTGTTGACCAGACTAGATAATTCCTGTCTCTTTATTAGTCTGTTGTTGAACACTAGTACCGAGTTCTTGTATACCCCGTTATAGCAGATTGAACTCTGGAGGGTATTGGTGTTTTTTGTTCGGCTGGCAGTACTCAGGGGTTGGGATCGTGTGTTTCCGTTGTGGCAGCGAGCCGTATTCGAGTCCTGATTGAGAGCCCTTGTGTACCCGAGTGTCAGTTCGTAACAAATGGCAACCTTGCTTAGGATTTTGTGAACAGTATAAATTTTTGCAGAGTTGTACAACATTTGTTTGTTTGTATTTTAGCGTGCATATTGAAGAATATTTTTTTTTTGTATGGCAATTAGTAAAGCATTTAAGAGACTCCAGTTAATTTAGTAATTAGTGCTTGCATAGGAAGTTTAACACTTTTGTCTCGAGAATTTTTTGTGGACTTCAGTATGTCGTGCATTAGCACTGACGATGAGCGAGAGATGTCATTTGAAGGTGTGCCGTTAGTAACCAGTGAGGAGGATGCTAGAGTTTTTGTGAGTAAGCGATACCACGTGACGGAGGAGAGGCTGACTGGGGTGGATGTTTGTGGCTTGCACCTGATAGCCAAGGTTTTGGGCATTTCCAATGTAGCAAAGATGTCCAAGATGAGCGAGAGATGTCATTTGAAGGTGTGCCGTTAGTAACCAGTGAGGAGGATGCTAGAGTTTTTGTGAGTAAGCGGTACCACGTGACGGAGGAGAGGCTGACTGGGGTGGATGTTTGTGGCTTGCACCTGATAGCCAAGGTTTTGGGCATTTCCAATGTAGCAAAGATGTCCAAGGGGGAGCTGATTTCCTGGGTGTTGCGTGGGCGACATGGGGTTTCGGAGGAGAGGGCGTTTGGGGGGGGTTCCTCCCCAGATCCCCTCTCACTCGACTCCCACAGTGCCGTCCACTCAGTTACCGGAGGTTAGCACTCTCCCACAGAGGGATGAGAATTGGCAGATTGGAGTGCCCTCGGGTGGTGCACGTGGTGGTTCCCCAGTTTTTGCCCCCCCTCCTTCAGTAGTGGCAGCTCCCTCTTCCTGCCTGTCTCCAGATATGGTATTTAGACTTGAGCTTGCTAAGATTGAGGCTAGGAAGCAGGAGAATGAGACTAGGAGGCATGAGATTGAGGTTAGGAGGCAGGAGGATGAGACCAGGAGGCATGAGGCTGAGCTTAGGTACGACTCAGAGAAATTTTGTGCTAAATTAGATTTAGATAAGACTCGTGCAGAGTCGACAGGGACTCGGATGGGCCGTGAGGGCCAAGTAAGAGAACAGTCCTTGGCCCACTTAGTCAAATTGGTGCCGGTATTTAGTGAAACTGAAGTCACAGAATTTTTTAATCGTTTTGAGAAGAAGTGTAGGGAGCATAATTGGCCTGAAGAGAAGGGGGCAGCTCTAGTCTCCTCAAGACTTACGGGTAAGGGTCTGAAGGCTTATGATGCACTGCCTTTAGAGTCTTGCATTGACTACCCAGAATTGAAGAGAGCTGTCCTACGGCCATACGAGTTGCAACCGGAAACATATCGATTGAAGTTTCGGGGTGTTACAAAGACTAGGGAGGCGACCTTTCTTGAACATGCCCAGGACTTAAAAGATACACTTAAAAACTGGACACGTTCTGAGAAAGCTGAGACGGCAGAACAGTTGACTGAGCTGTTTCTGCTTGAGCAGTTTTATAAGTGTACTGGTGCAGAAATGACTTTAAATTAAAGAAAAGAACCCAAGAACTCTTCAAGAGGCAGCTGAGATGGCTGACCTCAGGTTGTCGCTAATCAGGGGATGTGAATCTGTAAAGCGTGTTGATGCAGTTCCCAAGGGGCGCGATACTCCAAACCCTCGAGCTCAGGACAATCACTATAGATATAAACCTCAGTTTAAAAGCCAAGATACCAGGACTGAACCAAAGACTACAGCCGTCCCATTACAGAAGGGTCAGAACTCCGCCCCTTATCAGAAGAGACCGATAGGGGAAGTGGAATGTTTTCATTGTAGAAAGAAGGGGCATTATGCAAAATCTTGTCCTAGTAAGCCGCCAGCTGCAGCCGTGTCTTTGGTGCGCAGCATAGGTGTGGCTGAAATGTCGTCTGGATTTACCCAGGGTAGTTTGCCAGCGGCAGGGTCACAGGCTATGTATAAGACTCAGGAAGGCTCGTCCCCTGTCCGTGATGTCTTTTGCGCCCATAGAGGG
The DNA here is from genome assembly GCA_032716605.1 of Paralithodes platypus. NCBI lineage: Eukaryota > Metazoa > Arthropoda > Malacostraca > Decapoda > Lithodidae > Paralithodes > Paralithodes platypus. The sequence goes on along the minus strand of CM064557.1, from coordinate 511,253 downwards.
ACCGGTAGGGTAAGTTGGGCGGGTTGCCAGCATAAGGTGGAAGTTTTGCGTGATACTGGAGCTTCACAGACACTTTTGAAGAATTTCACGGGGCGACCAATTAATGCGGCACGGGTGGTTGTTGTTCAGGGTATTAATGCGACCAGGTCATACCCATTGGTTCGTGTGGAGCTGGAAGTTGATGGTGTGATTAAGGACTTAGATGTTGGGATCGTTGAGAAATTGCCAGTGGAGGGCGTCGACCTTCTTCTCGGCAATGACTTTGCGGTGCCTACTTTAGACGTTCCACCCTTAGTCGTTGCCGAGAGGCCGGCTGACGTGAGTAGGGAGGAACAAGAGTGGGTAGTGAGTTGTCAACACCAACAGATGGCATGTGTGGTAACTCGTTCCCAAGCATTTAAGGTATCACAGCCTATTTCCCAGGCCACAGAACAGCGGAGGAAGGGAATTAAGGAGAAGCGGAAGGCTGGGAAAAGTTTGAAGAGTTTAGAACCAGTGGCTCTCCCAAAAGACCCAATAGCAGGACCTTTGACCGAGTCTGTTGTAACTCCAGTGCCTAACACAGTTGATAAAGTAGTGGAGGAGGCAGAGACTCAGAGACAGCACCGTTACCTGCAGTGAGAAAACCGGATGTCTAAGTTGGATGTTGGGGGAGGGCATGAGTTGTTGACCAAGCAGTTAGACATGTTGGCTCCCACAGACATTCGAAAGTTGCAATTAGAGGATCCAGAGGTTTTGCAGTGTACCAATGGGGCTGTGGAGTTAGAAGAAGATAGGGATGCAAAAGCAGGGGATTTTTTTTCTTTAATGGAATTTTATACCACCGATATCAAGATCCTAAAAGGAACTGGGAGGGCGGATCAGGTACAGTTGACCAGCTGGTCGTGCCAGAGGGCTGCAGGGAAAGTTTGCTTAGGTTGGCTCATGATTCTCCATTATCAGGACATTTGGGTGCCAAGAAAACGGTGGCGGCTTTGGGGAAATTGTTTTGGTGGCCGGGGATGAAGTCTCATGTGCAGTCATGGATAAACTCATGTGATATTTGTCAACGTGTCGGGAAATCGAACCAAGTTATTCCTAAGGCTCCGTTACACCCTATTCCTGTGATTGGGCCACCCTTTAGTAAAATTATTGTTGACATGGTTGGTCCACTCCCTCCCACTAAGGCTGGAAATAAATTTTTGTTAACCATAATGGATGTTGCCACTAGATACCCCGATGCATACCCTATGAAAAATGGAATGGCTAAGACGGTAGTCAGTAACTTGTTGTGGTACTTCTCAAGGTACGGGTACCCGGAGGAGATTCAGTCTGATCAGGGATCTAATTTCACCTCCAACATGTTCAAGCAAACAATGCAACAGCATGGGATACGAGCAGTAGTATCGTCAGCGTATCACCCTGAGAGTCAAGGGGTGCTTGAGCGGTGGCATGCTACACTTAAAAGCATGCTCAGGTGTCATTGTGCTGACAACGGTATGGATTGGGATCTTGGATTGCCTTATGTGCTGTTTGCTGCTCGGGAGGTACCTGGTGAGAGCCTGGGATTTAGTCCAAACGAGCTGATTTTTGGACACCGTGTCAGGGGCCCCCTTAACATGCTGAAAGAAATTTGGGAGGGGACTGTGCAGCCTTGTCCATTATTAAAGTATGTGCTTGAAAGCCGTGAGCGCATGCTTAAGAGTCTGGAGATGGCAGGTAGAAATTTGACAGAATCACAAGCTTTGATGAAGGACAGGTATGATCGCAAAGTGAGGCTCCGGAAGTTCACTGTAGGACAAGAGGTATTAATTTTGTTGCCTTTGGTTGGTAACCCCCTCTCTGCGAAGTACACTGGACCTTATAAAATTGTAGAAAAAATTTCAGACTTAGATTACCTTGTTGCCACTCCAGACAGGAGGAAAAAGAACCAGTTATGTCACGTGAACCTTATTAAAGAGTATGTGAGGCGCCCCTCTGAGCCTCTCACTGTCCCTGTGTTGGCTTGTTGCGGCCGTGGTGGAGAAGGAGAGGGGGACAGTCAAGCTTCAGAGGAGGATAGCTGGGATCAACATGTTTCAGCGGATCAGTGGGCGGGGAACTCGAGCCTAAGGGCTGACGAGGCTATAGCTCATTTGCCTGAGCCGCAGTTTGATGCTATCCGTCAGTTCTTCGGTTCATACCCCACTGTATTTGCTGAACACCCAGGCCTCACTACTCAGGCTATGCATGATGTTGACGTGGGGGACCATATACCCTTTAAGTCAATCCCGTACCGTGTGCCCCCCATAAAACTACCAGCTCTGAGGGATGAGTTGGAGTATATGCTCGGTAGAGGGTTGATAGAGAAAGGCACAGTTAAGTGGACTTCCCCCGTAACACTGCAGCCTAAGCCAGATGGCAAGGTACGCTTTTGTATTGATTTCCGTAGGTTAAACGGTTTGACTCCAACTAACCCATATCCTCTTCGTCGGGTTGATGATAGTGTTGACAAAATTGGTAATGCTCGTTTTTTGTCTAAAGTAGATTTAGTAAAAGGTTACTGGCAAGTACCTTTGTCCGAGCGTGCTAAAGAGGTATGTGGTTTTGTTGTGGACGGGAGTACCTACCGGTGCAATGTTATGCCTTACGGACTTAAGAATGCACCAGCAACGTTTCAGAACCTGATGAATGAAATTGTAAAGGACATTCCAAATTGCACCGTATATTTGGACGATGTAATCATTTATGATGACGACTTTGAGAGCCATTGTGAGCACCTTGAGACCTTGTTCCGGAAACTTAGTGAAGCAGGTCTGGTAGTAAATTTGGCAAGGTGTGACTTCGTAAAAGCCACTGTGCAGTACCTTGGGTTTGTAGTGGGAAGGGGACAGGTGTGCCCTCCTCAGAACAAGGTACAGGCTATCAATAAATTTCCGCACCCAACAACCAAGAAGCAGATTATGAGATTCTTGGGTATGATAGGCTACTACAGACGCTTCATAAAAGGTTACTCAACGGTATTGGCACCTCTCACAGATTTGTTATCTAAAGACAAAAAGTTTTTGTGGGCACCTGAGTGTGAAAAGGCTTTCACTTTGGTGAAACATTTGCTATGTACTCACCCGATACTCAGGGCCCCAGACTTTAACAGGCCTTTTCAGCTGGCAACAGATGCTAGTGGTGTAGGGGCTGGTGCCGTCTTGCTACAGACAGACAATGAAGGTGTGGAACACCCAGTAAGTTTCTTTTCTAAGAAGTTCAATGCTGCACAAAAGAACTATTCTACAATAGAAAAGGAATTACTGGCGATTGTGCTATCGCTCAGGCACTTCGAGGTGTATGTTCCAGCCTATGGCCCAGTCGTGGTCATCACTGATCATCACCCTTTGAGATTCCTGAATCAATTTCACAATCGCAATATGAGACTGACCAGGTGGTCTTTGATGTTGCAGGAGTATAACCTGGACATCCGTCATATTGCTGGATGTGACAATGTGATCGCGGATTGTTTATCAAGGGTGGATGATCAGTCGTAGGCTATCACAGGTGTGTGGGTTTGAGTGGAGGAAAATAGGCTGCCCTTATAGTGCAGCCGGGAAAAACATATTAAAATATAAAAATCATATAAAAACTCTTTCTTTTGATATAGGTAATCGTATAAGCATATAGAGTGTGGTTGGGTAGTAGAGGGAATGAAGATTCCGAGAGACAGAAACGAGCGAGGTACGTGGAGAGTAAGAGGGTGGTGAAGAGAGTAGTGAAGGAAAGTAAGAGAAGAGTAGATGAGGAATTTGGAAGGAATCTGAGTGTAAAATGGAGGGAGAGTAAGAAACTGTTCTGGAAAGAAGTCAAGAAAGTTAGGGAAGGTAGCAAGGGAAACAGTAAGGGTGTGAAAGATAAGAATGGGAGAATGCTAGCCGAGAAGCAAGAGAGAGTCGAAAGATGGAGGGAGTACTTCAGTGAGTTGCTAAATGAAAGGAATGAAGAGCCAGCAAACATAGCTGGATATGGTATGGGAGGGAGAAGAAGAGAAGTAGTGGAGGAGGAGGTGGGGATCAGGAGGTCAGAAGTGTGGGAAGCCATGAAAAGAGTGAAGTTGGGGAAAGCACCAGGAACAGATGGAGTGTGTGGGGAAATGTTGAGGTATGGTGGTGAGATAGTGATAGAATGGGTATGGAAAATGTGCAAACTAGCATGGGAGAAGGGGAGTGCACCCGATGACTGGAAGACTGGCATAATAGTCCCCCTATATAAGGGCAAAGGGGAAAGAGGAGTGTGTGGTAACCACCGAGGAATATGTCTTCTAAGCGTAGTAGGGAAGGTATACAGTAGGGTAGTGATTGAGAGAGTGAGAGTGAGAACGGAGAAATGGATAGGCGACGAGCAGGGAGGTTTTAGGAAGGGAAGAGGATGTGTAGATCAGATTTTTACCCTGAATTGTGTTGTGGAGAAGTATCTGGAGAAGAAACAAAAGGTGTATGTTGCCTTTATGGACTTGGAGAAGGCCTATGACAGAGTGGATAGAGAAGGTTTGTGGAAAGTACTTAGAATATACGGAGTAGAGGGCAAGTTGCTGAAAGCAGTGAAGAGCATGTATGAGGGTGCAAAGGCGGCAGTACGTGTGGAGAGTGAGCAGAGCGAGTTCTTTGACCTGAATGTTGGTTTGAAACAGGGGTGTGTGATGTCCCCGTGGTTGTTTACTGTATATATGGATGGAGTCATGAAAGAAATACTATCAAGAGCAGTGAATGTTGGTGTATCGCTGAAAAGGGAGGGAATTGAGTGGAAGCTACCTATACTGCTGTTTGCGGATGATACAGTTCTGATGAGTGATAATGAATGGGAGTTGCAGGGTCTGGTAAATGAGTTTGGAACAGTGTGCGAAAAACGGAATTTGAAGGTAAATACGGGGAAGAGCAAGGTTATGGTCTTCGAAAGGGGTGAAGTCACAGAGTGTGAGGTGAAGCTGAACGGTCAGGCTATGGAGATCGTCAACTCTTTTAAGTATCTGGGCAGTGTGTTGAGTAAAGATGGGACTATGGATGAAGAGGTGCGGGAGAGGGTACAACAGGGGAAGAGGGTTGTAGGAACGCTAAAAGCAGTAACAAGAAATAGGGTGGTCAGTATGGAAGTGAAGAAGTCCTTGCATGACAGTGTGGTAATCCCGACACTGACTTACGGAAGCGAAGCATGGACGTTGGTTGAGAGACTCAGACCAAGAGTGAGAGCAGTGGAAATGAATTACTTAAGGAGTGCGTGCGGAGTTACATGGAGGGATAGACAGACTAATGAGGAAGTAAGAAGGAGGTGTGGTGTGGAGGTAGATGTGCTGGAAAGTGTGAAAAGGAACAACTTGAGATGGTTCGGCCATATGGAACGTATGGAAAGCGAGAGAATGACTAAGAGGGTGTACGAGAGCGAGGTGGAGGGACAGAGGGGGAGAGGTAGACCGAATATGAGGTGGAAGGATGGAGTGAGGAACTACATGAACGAAGGCGGTGCTGGTTGGGGGGAGGGGCGTCGACTGACTGGGGACAGAGGTGCATGGGGGCGGTTCGTTCGTGGCCACCCCTTCGGGGATCACGGCGTCAGGCAATAGATAGATAGATAGATAAGTTTGTCATAGCCTATAGAGTTTGAGTAGTCCACGAACTATCAAACGGCTGAGCTGCTGTAAGCTCGCTCTGGGAGCATGATATTGTGTCTTTTTGCTATTGTTGGGAGGAGTTATAAAATTTGATTTTTTTTTTTTAATAATAAGATGTGTTTTGGTGATAAACTCAGCTTTGTTTTAGTGCCATGCGGTCGCTGGGTGTGAGGGGCTTGATGGGGTTCTGTGTTGGTCAGATTTTAGCTCAGGGTTGAGCGAGTAAAATCTTGGGGGAGGTGTGACGCATGTCCACGTGTGAGCATGCTGTACAGAACGCCTAGTCATGCCCCACTCTCGCTAGGATCGTCAGGGCAGGAACTTTGGCTGTAGTCTATGTAGAGTTTCCTAACTTAGTTCATGTGAGCCGTTGTACTATAAGTATTATGAATATGTAATTTGTTTTCATCTGAGTCAACGAGTTCTATTTTATATCATTAGTTATAAGTATTGTGTGTAAAACTTATTTGTAATGATGGGAAGAGAAACAGCCACAGTTGGGGGTCAGTGAGTGCGCCAGGCTGGAGGTGAGCCTAACTCACTCGCATTCCTCCCTCCGTCAGTGCAAGGGGAGCCTTTGTGTATCCCAGAGGAGAGAGAGAAATTACGTAATGGTTGCCAGTGGGCGGTCCTTAGTAGTTCACGTTGGGCTCACTAGAGGGCCGGGTATAAAAGGGAAGTCTAGCCATTTTTTCATCAGAACTCATTAGGCAGAGCGACTTCTCATTTCCCTTGCTAACTATATATATTCTTCTGACTGATGGGAACTTTCTCTACTACCTTACATTCTTATCTCCTCTTTTCCCTGCCCTGTTTAACTTCCATGGTCCCGTTGGTGCAGAGCTAGTCAGCCAACGTATTATCGCTTGAGTTCTCACGAGATACTTGCCTATTAGATAGCCTATTTTGGAAGGGTTGACTTAGAATAGGATTGATTTATGTTTGTTGCACTTGTATATGCATTTCCCTGTGTGTTATTATTATTATTCCTGTTTTCTGCTAGTCTAGGTAATGCTAGACTGGGGTAAGGCTTTTCTGTGTTACGAGTTGTTGTTTGATGCAGTGGTTAAGCGATAAACCTGCATACTCGTTTCGGTTCAGTGAAGCCTAGGTTGTCTTCGCGGCTGACTGTGTTGAGTTAATAATTTACAGTGCGTGAGGGCAAGAGCCTAACCACCCTGTAATTTATTAACAGTTTGTTTTTACTTTGTCAAGGAGCCAGGAGAAAACCAGATACAAGGGATCTGGATTTCTCAAAGTGCACTTGTTAGTTTTAACGTAATACTTTAAACAGTCGTGAGGACTTCGCTAGGCTACGAGCCGTTTTTGCTCAGTCATTGCTACCTTTTTGCCTACAGTACCCCAGCTAGACTTTACTCGATTAGTAGATACAGAATAGCATTGAAGCTTTCCTTATGAATGATATTGTTTATGCACTATTGATTTCATGTGTTGCAAGCTTGGCTACTTTAGTGATTAGTGGCCCACGAGCACAATCCGAGTAGGCTATTGCCGTTGCATTTGCGGAGTACTTCCTTTTAATGTTTGCCATTTACTATTGCATATTCTTTTGATTATTCTTATGCCAATTTAAGCCTTTAATAGTATTTAATTGCCAGTGTTTTTGCTTATTGAATTACTGTTCAAAATCCGATACTGGGAGGTTTGACGTACCTCCCAACCTACCAAATAGGAAAACCTACTATTTGGTAGTAGTCTTGGAAAATCCAACGTCAAGGCTATTAACCTAATTGCAATGACGACTTGTCTATTTTGACTGCTATGTCGTCATTCCAACCGCGGTTAAAAAGAAAACGTCTAGAGTCTACTCCTTATCTTGCTCTAGGAGACGTTGTACATTAACCAAAACTACCACCGAAGGTGAAAAAAAAGCATAGAAGAGAAGAAAAAGGGGTTTACCTTAGTTACCGCTTAAGGCCCATCCCGTGTTCCGTCATGTGCAGATCCCTGTCGAACGTGCACATGAGCGACCCTCTCTTGTCATCACATCTCACGTCAGCAGAAGAACGCGGATGGGCAGGGGTCCGGCGTGAGGGAGGGTATTATGTACGTTGGATTTTCCAAGACTACTACCAAATAGTAGGTTTTCCTATTTGGTAGGTTGGGAGGTACGTCAAACCTCCCAATTTGTTAGTAGTCTTGGCAAATCCAACGTCAAGGCTGCATAACAAATAGGAGGAGGACATCCAAGCCCAACCTACCAAAAAAAAACAATGCATAAAACAAAATTATGAATGACAAAGACACAATTTAAACAAGAGAGTTTAATAAAAGAGTGAAAAACTGAGGAGTAGCTAAAAAGAACAGTTTTAACACATGCCCGTCATTCATAGTAATGCAAAAACAGAGACTTGTCTGAAACCAAAAAGGTACTGTACCCAAAATCCCTTTTCTTCAAAAACCAACAAAAACACTGAACACAAGAACAAAACACAATTTTCAATGTGGCAAAAACACTTATGTACTGGAACAATACATAATCCCAAACTTGCAATCCAGTGTTGCAAACCCGTACACCCCCCCCCCCCCTTTGTCAAATAAAACGAAGGAAAAGAACGAGGGACAAGGGGGGAAGACCAGGGATCTTCGCCAGAGCACCAGGAAACACGACCCCCGAGAGCAATCACCGGCCGAGGGGGTCGAACACTGGACACGGAGAGGTAGGAGGAGATGAAGGAATTGATAGAAGACCCACAAAACCGCTGAGGCGATGGCAGGTAAGGATCGACGTGGCAGGAACCGGAAGGAGGCAGCAAAGGATCTGACATCGTGTGCAGAACCCCTACAAACAGGGTGACGGGCACGAACGGTCCGACAAACGTGGCGGCCCATCTGCACCTGCGAGAGCCTCCCACCTGTCCGAGGAGACACCCACACAGCAGTACCCGAAGGCGGCGCCACAGACGCAACAGAGGAGTGCAAGGCTGACACCAGGCACAACACATGGCGAGGATGCCCACGCCGTAAAGCCTGGACGGCGAAAGGCTGGAAAGCGGGGGCCTCCCTCCCATGCGTGGTAACAAAAGGAGGGGAGGAGGCGAACGAGACGCCATGCAAGGACGGGGAGAATCGCACGCAGTCCCGGGGCCGTGACAATGCCGCTAGTGCAGACACCCGATCCCCAGTGGCCAGAGCGACAAGGAGGAGTGGACGCCCGAGCAACGGAACCGGCGTAGCGGCCCTTGTATACGTGGGTGAAGCCAGGACCAGAGCCCGCCCCAGATCCCACTGCGGAGGGACCTGGCGCGGAGGCGGTCGATCCCGGAAGGCAGCCGTCAGGAAGGAATCCAGCTCCTGTGGCGGAACGACCAGCCCAGCGACGGACCCAAAGACCCCCCGGACGGCAGACAAGTGGGTACGTATAGCGTCGACTTGAAAGTGACGTGTACGGAAGAGGTGAAACAAGGAGCGTAGGACGAGGGAAGGAGAGCCAACTGGCAGGCGAGTGGCCTGTAGCCACCTAGTAAAAGACCTCCAGCGGGACCCGTAAGGCCCCCAAGGAGAAGACGGCCAGGAACGCTGCAGGAAGTCAGTCAGGGCCCGGCCGGGGACCGGGAGCCACCGTGCCTCATTAACAAGCACGATGCGAAGGCCAACGAGGTCCGCAGGTCCCCAACCTAGCCCAAGTGGAAGCCGGAGACAGGTAGAGGGACCGGACTCGGGCACCACCGCGGCAACCGGGTGGACCAAGCCCGTGCCAGCCACAGAGGCGCGAGGAGCCAGACGCAGCCGTGGTACAGCCGCAGCCTCGCGAGGACTGGGCACATCAACAGCGCGTCTGGTGGCGGAAAGATGTATATCGACCGCCACCTGTACCAGGCTACCATGAAAGCGTCCGGACCCCCCCTGGAGCGCGAGGCCGGAGGGAGAGGTCCAGAGGCAACTGGCGCGGCACCCCCGATGCGAACAAGGTGACCTCCGGAACACCTCAGGAAGCCGCGAGGTCGGCGAACACAGTCCGTTTCATCGCCCATTCTACAAGAACGCCCTGCCCTCTCGACAGGGCGGCCGCCCACAGGGTGGCAGGCCCGGGCAGGGAGGAGGCATGCAAGGAGAAGGGGTGTCGGTCCGCGAGGAAGAACAACTCCACCGAGAACCCCAATAGAGTCAACGACCTGGAGGACCCTCGCATAAGGAAACAGGGGACAGCTTGTCTGAGTGTCCAACCCGAAGGCCACCGACTTACCCCGAAGGGCCAGCGCGTGGTCCCGCAGGAAGAACAAAGGAACCAACAGTCTGAGGGCATAGACGGGTAAGTGGAGGGAGACCCACCCATCCGCCGGGAAGTGGACGTCCCAGGTTCGATCGGGAACCTCACCCAACCTCGCTCGACGTATCTGTGGCTACCCAGACCGTCGGCGGGGGGGCGGTCCAGGGCACAGCCGCAGAGAGCGAGCCCCGAGCAACCCAGCGACCAAAGCATCTGCGAACGGTACGCGGGAGCGGCAGGAGCCGATCCATAGGGGCAACGGAAACACCGCGGTGCCCATGAGGAGGAGGCGGCATAGCCAGAGGCTCCCTAAGGGAAGGGGCAGAGCGGCCAAATGCAGCGAACCCACGAACGAGTCCCAGAGCCACCCCGGGAGGGAGACCGAGTGCAACGCGGCGAAGACCTTCCACCGAAGGTACACCGCGGCCGGCAGACCCCGGGTCACCGTAGCGCCGGACAAAACCCATGCGAGACCGACCCATGGCACGACACGCGACGGGGTCAAGCGTGACTTGGGAACATCGAAGGGGAACCCTAACCGTGCGATGTTGCGAACGACTGTGAGGGCGTCGCCAATGCACAGTCCTAGGGCTTCGGAAACTACCAACCAATCGGCCAAGGAAAACAGGATCTGGAGCCCGCTCCTGAGGAGAGGACCCAGAGCCTGCCCCACCAGTGCGGAGAAGATCCGTGGCGCGATGTGGAGACCGAAGGGAAGGCCGTCGAACAGGAACACACGATCGGAAGACCGAACGGCCAAGAATCGCTGGAAGCGAGGATGGAGAGGAACGAGCCAAGACGCATCCTGGAGGGCCAGCGACACTACCCACGACAGAGGGCACAGGGCCAGGCGTACCAGGGGTACCGGCAGCATCTGAAACCGTGTGAGCACGATGTGCCCGTTGAGGGCCGACAGATCCACCACCGGTCGCATCGCGTCGCAGTTCATCGACGGGACCAGAAAGACACGGGAGAGGAAAACCGGGTGACCGGCGGTCAACTCCCTCGACGCTACCCAGCTCGGGCATGGAAGTGAACACGGGGGCCACCTCTGAAGAGACGGGCCGGCGTCGGTGACAAGAGCGGAGTGGGGGTCTGGACGTCCACCTCCAGGTGAGACCCCTCCGCGCAACCCGCCGCCCCCAACGTCCCTCGCGGCTACCGAGGGGCGCAAGGGCGAAAACAACCCGAGGGAGCACCCGAGAGGAGGGGAGCGACCCGGTCGGCCAGGCGAGAAGGGGAACAAGGAGGCCGACCCAGAGGACTACACATTGTGTTGACGTGGAGGTACCCCCGGTACGGGCCGTGCGGGCATGAGCGCCACGTTGACCTCCTCTACCCCCCCCCCCCAACCTCGTCGAAAAGGGCGGGCCACCCCAACCCCAGGCCGGCGCGGGGCTGACCCCGTCGAAGGGCGGCCGGAAGTGGAAGGCCGGCCAGCCCCGACACGGCGGGGATGAAAGGGGCAAGAACAGAAGGGCGAGGCGGAACCGACGCACTGGCCTGCAACGTCCCAGTCCTGCGCCCGTGCAAGGCGGCAGCACTTGCAGCAGCACCCCGAAGAGGACCGGCAGAAGGACGGGACTGAGAAGACCCCGCGCGCGACACAGCGCGTCGGTGCGTGACGTAAGCAGGGTCTGCAACGACACAGCGTGTCGTTGCGCGTCGGAAGCAGGGGCCGCCGACAGAGAAGTGTAGCATTCCCAAGCATCCTGCTTAAAAAAAAACGACGTATATAGTGCAGAGTACAACAAACCCTGACGAATATCCAAGGGGGCCGGCCGGCAGAACGAGGACCGTACCGTCGGGCGTCGCCGAGTTGCCGCGCACAAAACCGCCTTCAGCTCGGGAACCAAAGACACCGCGAGCCGAAGGTGGACCCGCTGAACCCGGTCCAAACCCTCGCGAAGATCGCCTGGCGCAGACGCCTCGAAAAGCCGCAGGTGGTGAACAGACGTCTGGAGGGAACCTAAAGACAAGACAATAAGTCCGTCACCCTCTGTCGCAAGGGAAAAACCTTGGCGACAGAGGGCTGATCCGGGTGAGAGAAGAACGGGGTAGCAATAGAACAAAGTTCAAGAACGGGCGCGCCCATCCAGGACCAGAACGCGCCGTCCAACCACCCAACAGACACAAGAGGAGGCAAAATCAGTGATGACTCCGGGGGAGGGACTGAAGGAGAGCCGTCGACGGATCGGTGTGTGAAGTCGAAGGCCTCAGCAAACCAGGCCTCCAATGGGAGAGGGTGACCGAGCATGATGGCGAAGCCAGGCGTACCGGCGTCGCACAAACCTGTCCCATAGGAGGACAGACCCATCAACACAGCCAGGGACTGAACAGCCGGAAGGATGTCAGGGCGGCTGAAGTCTGACCAGAGCGTAGGCCTGCAGAAGGGAGGGGGACCGTAGCAGGGGTAGGTAGGGTGAGGCGCTGAGGGTGAGTCATCGCCAAGAAGCGCGAGAAGAGGGAGTCTTCCATCGACTCCAAGCACCCGTCGAAGCGTGACACAACCCAGCCCTGCATAGCCGACAATCTATCCAAGAGAGGCAACCCCCCCCCCCCAGATTCGTCGGCCCGCAGGGGCGAGCGTGAGCGAGACCCACGACACGAACCAGCAGCGTCGCGGCCCAAGGAAGGCGAGCGACGACGGTTGTGTCGCCGTTGAGGGACTCGGCCCCGATCACGAACGGCCGAGGGGGAAACAGCACCATCCCCCTCTTCCAGCGACACGTCAGCTCCTGAGAAAGGGGACCCCGAAACCTCGCGAAACCCCACCGAGGCAAGAGGAGGGGTACCCCCCTGGCGAGACGGTAAGTGAAGGTCAGGAAGAGAAGAATGAGGAGGAGCAGGACGACGGGAGCGGGAAGGCTGGCCGGGTGAAAGGAGGCCAGAAGCAGCCGCGGGGGGAAACAGAGCAAGGATCCCCGGGGCTGAGATAACAGGGCGGCCCGACACCGAGGCGGAGGAGGGAGGGACCTCCACCGTGGGACGAGACCGTGAAGGAAGAATAGGCACTGAAGCAGGTGAAGTAGGAGAAGCAACGACATCCAGGCGGACCCTCCTGGACAGTGTAGGAGGAGGGAGCAGAGGGCCAGCTACAGCATGAACAACCGCGCGCGGAGAGGACAACGTAAGAGGAAGTCGTCTGGGCTGGGGAAGCGGGCGGAAGGGAGTAGAGCCCCTATCCGGAGAGGCCAGGGGAGGGCGCACAGGGGCAGAGCCGCTAACCCCGGCCTCAGGGCGAGAACCATGACGAGGGCGATGGGTGTCGTCAAGGCGATCAGGAGGACGACGAGGGGCAGTAGAGGACGGACGACGAGGCGAGCGAGAGCGTGGACGGAGCTGGGGAACCCCCCGATGATGGGACGACCGGCTGCGGGACCCAGGGGAGAGGGCCAGGTGAACGGCCTTCAGTCGGGTCAGGGATACCCAGGGCGACGCGGATCCGGTCGGCAACAAAGGCCGGGGAACGGTGGTCCACAGTCTTAATGTGGCGGGAGACCATCGTCCACACCGACGGAAGGGAAGCAGAGGCCACGCCGCCGCCGAGGAACCAGGGCCATGGTGCAGCACAACCACCAGGGCCAGACACGTGCCACACAGAGCAGGGAGGTAGGCCGTAGAGGACACACAGAGCGAGTGGCGCAAGCAGGACTTGTGGCTCACCAAGCACTGGGAGCGACAACCAAGGCGAAAGCAAGGCAGCCTACCTGCACTAGAAGAACACACACCATAATCAGCACGTCGAAGGAGTAAGTGGAGAGAATGTCCAAGAAGAACCAGGGAAGGAGCATGGGGAAACAGGAACACACATGCAAACAGGTATCCGTACTCACCCTAAACTGGGAGCACAGAGGTAGGTGAGGAGGGTGGCCGAGGCGGAAGAGCACTAGCAGAACCTGCAAAGATGGAGAAAGTGTTAACCACCACTCAACATCTTACATGCAGGGCCTATAACACCAGTAAAGTGCATACACCAATATAGTATCAGGCAACAAGATGACATAAAAAAAACAAAAATCAATAGTGAAAGCCAACTATTACCGCAAATTTGCGGGCCAATGGAGGCATAACCGTACCGACACCACCCTCCCGCAATTTTGCGGGACCCCCCAACGATCTCCGCAAATTTGCGGGGAGCCGAAACGTCCTAGAGGACCGAATCGAGCTCCCGCAAATTTGCGGGACCGGCCGAGATGGTCCGGCGCCGAAAAAAGCAAGAGGAGCGTCTAGGGAATACCAAAAAAGGCCACAAAAAAAGCGTCATCTCCTTATGAACTCCAAGCAATGATGGCCATCAAGCTGAGCAGTGTCTTCCTTGAATTTATCCTGACTCAACCGGTAAAGGAAGAGGCAAGGAAGACACACCAGGGGAGAGGAGGCACATCCCCCAGGAACCACCCAACCCACAGAGATAGAGCAAAGCCCATGAGGAGAAGTGGCAGGGAGGGTGGTTTCGCACAAACAGGGGCCCCCGTGAGGTACCATTGGATTGGGCAAAAGACTATGAAAGGATGGAGGTGAAACAGGAAGAGAAAACAAAAACCAGTAAATGAAACTGGTGAGAAAAAGGGTGGCCTAGCCGTGAGCAGAGAATGTGTCAGGGGCGAAAAACCCTGTGGTGTGAAAGAGGGGCCCCCGTGGGGTACCCCTGGAGTATCACGAACCACCTGTCGCCCAGGCCCTTGAGACACAGTGAAGGACTCGAAAGGGGGGACTCGGGAATAACGCTAATAATGCGGCCGACACAAACTCTACAAACAGCACCGCCACCAACGAAATCTCAGATTGTTTACCAACGGTACACCTAGGCTATGAAAAAAATGATAACTCATAGGGGCATAGCAATTCCTGAATGAGAAAACGAGCTAGGCTAAATTAAGCTAAAAGCTAAACTATGCCCAGACTAACAGGAAAAAAGAATATGAAAAGAGAAAGAATGAAAAACATATACGAGGAACGCCAGGCGCCCCCGTACCTTCGGTAGGCTATTTCCACACGCGTCTCCATTATACACACTTAGGAGCCCATTTACGTGTGCCCTAGATCACGTAACATCTGTCTAACAAAAAAGAAGGCCAGATAAGCCGAAACAAACCTAAACAGGGTGAATTAAAGGAGCACAACAAAAGCGACTTCATTCAATGGAGCGCGTGAAAATATGATGACAAGAGAGGGTCGCTCATGCGCACGTTCGACAGGGATCTGCACATGACGGAACACGGGATGGGCCTTAAGCGGTAACTAAGGTAAACCCCTTTTTCTTCTCTTCTATGCTTTTTTTTCACCTTCGGTGGTAGTTTTGGTTAATGTACAACGTCTCCTAGAGCAAGATAAGGAGTAGACTCTAGACGTTTTCTTTTTAACCGCGGTTGGAATGACGACATAGCAGTCAAAATAGACAAGTCGTCATTGCAATTAGGTTAATAGCCTTGACGTTGGATTTGCCAAGACTACTAACAAATATACTTCTTACGAGCATCCGAGAAGCATCTAACTTTTTTCAGAAGATTCCTTGCTCGATGCTTAACCCTTAATTAGCGGCGAGCAACATAAGTCGAGTTAAAAAAAGCTGGACTATGTGGCGGCGCTCGACATAGGTCGAGTGGCAATTTCAGCACGTAATGTGGCTGAGAGAGAGAGACAAGTGGTGGCAGGAGACTAGCGAGCGTATGACTGCTCCAGACCACCGCGGCGAACCTACTGACACAAATCTCAGCTCCCTCCTCCCTCTCTCACTCGCTACATACTCAATTATGTACCGAAACTACCGAATTACCTGCTTTTTGCACTCGCGTTGCACGGTTATTGCAAGAAAACTATCCATCATACAAGGATCGTTATGGTGTCATTCGAAAGCTCTGTTTATGCCCTTTCAGGGATAGGTACTTGTTTTACGTTCTGGGTCTTATTTAGGCATGAAAATGATCACGTAAACAGCCCTATTTTGGCTAAAAACACCCCGCTGTGCGGTACATATAATAAACCGCATAGGCCGCTCGTAAGGTGTTAAGGACTATTAATTAACGTAACGTAATAGTGCCGATCCGAAGTAGAGGGTGGTGGACTTCTTAAGTTCATAGTCAAGGGTGGATTACTTCGGCTTCGGCCAACACTATTCTTTGGTGTTGTTGTTTCTTACTTCATTGTTTGATTGTTGACCAGACTAGATAATTCCTGTCTCTATATTAGTCTGTTGTTGAACACTAGTACCGAGTTCTTGTATACCCCGTTATAGCAGATTGAACTCTGGAGGGTATTGGTGTTTTTTGTTCGGCTGGCAGTACTCAGGGGTTGGGATCGTGTGTTTCCGTTGTGGCAGCGAGCCGTATTCGAGTCCTGATTGAGAGCCCTTGTGTACCCGAGTGCCAGTTCGTAACACCATTTACCATAGGTTCGAGTGCCGATTAGGCGAAAGTATGTTATTCAAATAAGGTCAACTTTTCTTTATCATGTTTATGTACCAGATGGGTCTCCGAGATGGGGGGGGGGGGGACAGCCTGTCAAACTGCCGGATCGCCCCAAGTATAAACCTCGTTACCCCCTCACTTTTCTACGGGTTCCGGCGGCCTGACTGAATTCTGAGTCACGCACTGACCCGTGCCGGGTAGGCGGGGCTCAGAAATACACATACATTTTTTGTTTTATCAAATTAATATTAAGAGTCCGAGGGGGAAAGATCAGCAGAACTGAAGTGCCATCGAGACAGTTGGTCGTGGCACAAAGTGACTTTCCCGTTTTCTCTACAATCTCCATTTTCAAGAAATTTTAGTTTTAAGTACAGTATGCCCATAGACACACCTCTGTTGTTTGTATTCCTCATTTTATGTACTGTGATGGTTCCGATGAAAGGGGGGGGGGGGGATATGTGGATCCCATTACAAGGAAGGAATTCCCCCCTTAAACAGGATTCCAAGTGGGTTCGAGGGCTAGCCTAGATGCTGTTTACGCCGGGCTGTGCCCAAAATTAGAAATGTACAAGCTAAGAAGCTTAGGTTGTTTGAATTAGAAAGTTAGATTACTGAATTCAAACTTAAGTTGCTTGATTTAGAAATTTAGGTTCTTTAAATTTAAACCTCCAGTTTTATGATAATTAATAAATGAAAGTTTGTGTTTCCATCTTCGCAACTAGTTGCACTAGATTACTATAGAACTCTGTAAATAATTACAATACTGTAGCTAACTGTCCAGTTTTGTCTTTTATAATAAAGAATTGATTGTCCTACGGTCATATAATTTCAAAGTTCCCAGACTAGTTACACTAGACTCAGACGATCAGTAAAGATCGACTGGCAACTCCGATATGTCTCTGGCTAGTTTCACTAGCTTCAGTAAAAATGAATACGTGTCAATACGACTACGCCCACGAACCTCGCTACAGCGGCACAGGTTCCGGCTCGAAGTGATGAAAGGTTGTGCAATTAACTCTATCTCACCCCTTACAACACACACCTCGTACATGAGGACTCTGTTGTTGGAGCAGGCTTCTTTGAAGCAATGCACTGCTCACACTCTATTTGTCTATATTTTTTACTAAATTGTATGCACAACTACATATACAAAGAACTTTTTCTGTTATGAGAATTCTGGATTTAACCATGCATTTTTTAAGAGTTTGTGATACTGCGAATGTCCCCCTCCAGTCTTGGAATTCAGGCAACATCGTCAATGATGAAGGGGCCACTATTAAATTATAGGTTTGATTCCCGAAGGGAAGTAGAGAAAACCTAATATTTAGTAGGGGCCCCGGAATCATTGATGACGATGTCCCTCCCAACCATCACCTTCCCATTCGCTGATATTTTGAGTGATCTTGATATAGCATTGAAGGAGGAATCGTTGCGCTTGGCGAGAGACGGCAAGAAGCCACAACGCAAGAAAATCCACCGAATGTGGGAAGCGTGTAAATAACAGTGTTAAGATGGGAACAAAAATTTCCCTTTTTTGTTCTCTTATTTTTTACGAAGTTTTTTCGTAGTGGGTACCCGATCAATATGACGACACCATAAGAGAAGTAGCGTTGCACTTATGAAGATGAATCTCTTTCTTCCTCGCGGCGGTTGATTCAAACGACTGATGTGGGTGTTGAATGGAGACTATTATACTAATAGGCAACATCGTCAATGATTCCGGGGCCCCTACTAAATATTAGGTTTTCTCTACTTCCCTTCGGGAATCAAACCTATAATTTTGCCCGGATTTGTGTCGTTGAATGTACTACAGTCTGGCCTGCCAATACGCGAGAATATGGGCGACACGCGAGGGCGCGGAATGAAAATTCGCGTATTAGCAATAGAGTATTATATGGGAATAAATCGATATGGGCGGCACTGACTCCAAGTTGTCTACTTTAGGCCTATTTATCTCCGTCAATTGCCACAAAAGGTACATATATGTATACATAAACATCCAAATCATAAGAAAATATAACAATAATAATAAACTCGCCTTAAAATTAACAGTAAATGTCCAACACGAGTCGGACAGCTGTTGCGCGAGCATGGACTGAGGGTAGACTGGCGTATCCCACAATGCCCTGCGTGCCTACGTAACTGGCGCGGAATGGTGGGGGGCCTCGCGTATTAGCTGAACTCCCCGGAATTGCCCTTATATCGGGCCCGGATTCGCGTTTTAAAGGTACATCACGCGTTTTGAAAGTTTTGGGTATGATTCGACCCCCTCCTCGCGTATAAGGTGAATCGCGTATTAAAAGCTCGCGTATTGGCAGGTCAGACTGTATGTCTCTACGTAGTAGGTCTGTGTGTACTATGTCTCTACGTACTAGGTCAGTGTAAACTATATCTCTATGTACTACGTCTATGCACTGTCACTATGTACTATATCTCTATGTACTATGTCACTATGTACTAGGTCTATATGTATTATGTTTCTATGTACTATGCCTATGTCTCTATGCACTATGTCTCGTGTATCTACTCTATCTACCTACAACTGTACATTTCTTCTCCAGCTGTAGAGATATCAGGCCCCATCCTGATCAAGTTGGGTCAGTGGATGTCAACCCGACGTGACCTGTTCCCCGAGACCTGTTGTTCCCAGTTCTCCCAGCTGCAGCGCCGTATAACACCCCACTCCTGGTCCTACACCATCAGACTCATGAGGGCTGCCTTTGGTCCCAACTGGAGGAAGATATTCGTCAAGTTCGACAACAATCGCAACCCTGTCGGCTCGGGTTGTGTGGCTCAGGTTGGACCATGACTGTAGTTCGTTTTAAGATGGGATGGGGTTTTTTTCTGGCTCCCCGTCTCCCTCATGTTTAGCCCCATTAGTTATCAGATTTTAAGACGTTCAGCCCATTAGTTTGGTGATTATAAGACTTTTCACCACATCTGTGTATACAGTATTAAGACCTTTTGTGCCATTTAGATGTCGATTTTTTACTGGCGAGC
This sequence comes from Paralithodes platypus, assembly GCA_032716605.1. NCBI lineage: Eukaryota > Metazoa > Arthropoda > Malacostraca > Decapoda > Lithodidae > Paralithodes > Paralithodes platypus. Next base: position 492,004 of record CM064557.1, on the reverse strand, counting down.
GACAGCGAGCCTGTAATTTAGGAGGAAATGGCTTTTGGCCGGTCTACTCCTACGTGCAGCTTCCCCCATGTTCACAGTCCGGCATTACATTACCCAGTTCTGATCATCCATTCTCTTCACATGTCCAAACCAACCAAGTCGGCTCATGTGTATCACTTTACTAATACTGTACAGTACTGTACTCCTATTGCCCAGATGCCTTCTTAATTCCTCACTTGATACCCCGTCCCTGAGGTTAACCCCACTTATCCATCTCACCATTCTCTTCTCATTCCATTCCATTCTATTGATATCCTCCGCTTTTACTGGCCACGCTCCGAGGCATAGGTCATCGCACTCTTAACATACAAGGTATAGACTTTCCCTTTAAGGTGAAGTGGCAGTCCTCTCATGGTCAAGAGTGGCAATAGCTCTCTAAACTGGATATCTTGGCCAACTGCCTAACATATACTGTATAAATTAATCTAATGGCCTCTTGTCTATAAGCAGGCTAGTCCAACCTAAGTTTTAAATTGCGCAAATTTTCGTTAATTATTTCCTTAACCCTTCCCGCCCGGGCTGCCTTACATAAGGACGGAGCTCGTACCCGGGCGATCTGGCTGAAAAACGACAAAAGTAAACCAAGGCTAATCTCGCTTAATATACATTAATGAAACATGTGTCAAAATGTCCGCCTTACCTTGCCGCGTAGAATGTCGTTGAGTAGAGCTCTCTAGCTCAACTGGTTCCGGAGTTATGGCGATGGAAGTGGAGGTAACTTTTGCCGCCTATTTACCTCGGCGCGTCCGAACACTCAACCGCGGCCCCGGCTACGACGCCCTGTTGTACTCGTCGCCCCACCCGCAATTATGCCGGGAAGCGATTTGAGTTTTTTATTGTTTATTATGCCATTTATTATAGTTATTATGTTATTTTCACTCAATAAAGTTATTTACATGAACTGATTTGTGTCTGTCACTTATTACTTAGTTTTATTATTATTATTATTATGATTATAGTGTCACTTTCACTGGACTTTGATAATTGATAGTGTCATTTTCACTTTTATGTATTGTTAGGTAAGCTAATAATATATTTAGTAGCAGTCTCTACGTTTCCAACGTAGGGCTTATGATCTCAGCCGCTACCACAGCGGGCCGATTTATCGGTACTCACGCGAAGTAACCAAATAATCTCTAGAGTTGCACCTCAATTCACTACTAGGCACGTTGTACACACTCCGAGACGACTAAGAAGGAAGAGAAAGCGAAGGAGAGAAAGAATTGTTATAGTTACCCATTTAATCTAGCTGCTCTCCTCTGAGCCATGCTCCATGTTCTATGAGCCTGTGCCAGGACCTGCCAAAGTATCAGTCACTTCGCGCCCACCGTCGATGTCACACGCCTTTTTTGTCTGTGCTTCGCGAGTGCCTGCTTTGCATCCCCTTCGCTTCAACTATTAGTGAGTGTGAGCCTTTTCAGGCTGTTGAGGTTTTAGAAGGATGTTCAGTGATGTAGGCAGCACTTTATTACGGCTTTATGGCGTGTTTATGGGTGTGCGCGTAGTGCTGGAGGTGTTTATTTCTTTGTTTTCTTCGGGGTGGTTGGTCCTCAACGCCGCGTAGCGGTCGTTGTGTGTCTATTCTACCCTCGCTTTTCGGGTTCATGTTCACTTTAACTGCCCTTAACGTACCTTGGGGGGGGGATATGCTTCCCGCGGGATGCATTGTGTTTCTTTCCCTTTGTGACTTTTTGTTTTATTGTTTTTTCATATGACTACGTGTCGATGTTTTACAAGACTTGAGCTTGAAGTTTCTCTGGATTCTGCTTTGTGTGAGCATAGGCCACATAGCCTTTATTCTCTCACAAACATGCTGCTTTGGTCTCAACTGACCTATAGCCCTTCTGACTTGTTTATTAAACTTGTCCATAGTTGATGGTCTTGTATTTCGTTCGCATGGTTCACGCTTTTGTCAGTTCCTTTTCGTTTCCCCGGGCCTACTTGCCTCGTGGATACGTGGTTCTGGTGAAAATGTCGGTCAAGCCCTAGGCTATCCTCCTTTTCTTTTATTAATTTAACGTAATTGTGGGGCTTCTCGGGCAGTGTTTAGCTTTGTTACTAGGTTTTTTCACTTAGGGATTGACGCTGCCCTAGTCTTTTCTCTTTTATGTGAATTGTGTAACTCGGCTAGGCCTGTGTTTTTTAACTTGAGCTGACCGCCGTCGGATTGGGCCACATCGTCCTGTCCTTCTGTTTTCCTCTTGTCTCTACTGACTTGCTGGTTGGTCTTCTACGCTCTTGTTAAAATTCTCATTAACCCTCCAGCCCCGGCTATGTATTATATATATATTCCTCGAAACCCGGGTGTTTTGGCCGAAAAACGTCTAGGCTAGGCTACCGTATATTCGTTAATCAGACTGCTTCCCGCATTCCCGCGCATCCCCAAGCGTAGCCGTGTTATTTACCTGTAGAATGGCATTAAGTAGAGCTCTCTAAGTCAACTGGTTGAGCTGTGATGATGATTTCATTGGAGATAACTTTATGGCCAAAACAGCCACTTTACACCACTTTTCGATACTTAACAACAACATACAGGCACACACGAACAAGCGACGCTCTCCTTCTTGTGGCCGGAGATGCGGGGCGACGGTCCAGCCGGCTGTTGTTTACATGCGTCGGACCGACGCCTCGCACACGAAGCTCACAGGCTTTCAACCACTGGGCGTTCAAGATACCATCCGGGTACCTGTTATATGCTTTTTTATGGGCGTTCAAGAGCCCTTCCGTGGTGAGAGGGTTAAATTGTGTGTTTAAGCTAATCGGTTTTTGCCTTGAGCTGCCCGCCGTTGGAATGATCCACACAGGTCCTTTCCTTCTGCCTTCCTTTTGTCTCCACTGACTGGGAAGTCTCGGTCTCGTAGCTCTCGGTTAAATTCTCGTTTTTCTTACAGTACATGTTTCTGTTCTTCCCCTGCCTGTGGTTACTTGATCACTAAAAAGGGGGGGGGATGTCTGGAAACTGTACGCGATAGGGGCCCCGCTCACAGGGAGGATATGCTTGGACAAGTTGACTCGATTTTCGTGTTTACTCACGTTTTTTCGCCACACAGGCAAGGGTCTTCTGGTGTCCTCAGCTCCTTCCTCTTTTTAAATCCGCCCTAGAAGCGCCTTTATCTTTTTGATGTGCCCTGTGCCTTGTCAAGGCCTAGGCCACATAGCTTTTCACTTGACTTGGTTTATGTGCCCTGTTCTGCATGTACCTGCATTTCTTCATGTACCTGGACAGGGCTTTTTGGACAACGGCTGATTGGCTGTTTTCCTATCCCTTATGTCCTGTTCCTTGTGTCCTCCTTCTGTACCTGGTTCCCGCCCTACAGGCGGCCTCCTTGTCTACTGGGTGGACCCAAGGACCACCTGAAAAGTCCTAGGACTCGACCCAAAGTGGCGATGTCCTGTGTGTTTTGGATTCCCTCCCCGCCCCTATTTAAACTTATAGGGTACTGTTGGGTTGCTCACACTTTACCTTTTCCTTCCAGCTGGTGCCCGCTCTACTGCCGGCTGTCCCTCCGCCGCCGCCTCTTCGCCACCGCCTCCCTCCGCTCTCACAGAGGGTTCTCAGGTATTTCGGATGGGACAAATTTCCCCAAACTTTGGTTTGGACCTGTTCCCAGGGTTGGGCCTCACTAAGGGGCTTGTCCCAGCCCTGGTGTTGAGGGTCTCCGGTGTGGGTGGTTTTTATTTGACTTTCCTGATATACTTGCTACTTAGCTTCTTACTGGATATTGTCTTCCTGTGTATTCCATGCTGATTTGGCTATACTGCCTCATCTTGCCTGTCTCACCTCCACTGGTGGGTAATGCTTCCCCCATTTTTCAGTGCTGTGATGCTGGCTCCTCCCTGCTCTCGGCCGACATGTCATGCCCTATACCTTGTCAAGGCTTAGGCCACATAGCTTTTTCGCTTGCCTTGGTTTTCAGCGCTCTGTTCTGCCACCTTTTTTCATTGTACCTGGACAGGACTCCTTGGACGACAGCTGCTTGGCTGTTTCCTCTTCCTTGTGTCCTCCTTCGGTACCTATTTTCCGCCCTACAGGTGCCTCCTAGTATACTAGGTGGCCCCCAGGACCTCCTGAAAAGTCCTAGGACTCGACCCAAAGTGGCGATTGTCCTGTGTGTATTGGATTCCCTCCCCTTCCCTATTTCCTCTAATAGGGTTCTGTTGGGTTGCTCACACTTGACCTTTTTCCTTCCTGCTGGTGCCCGCTCTCCTGCCGGCGAGACCTTCACCGCTTCGCCCCCTCCTCCCTCCGCTCTCCCGGAGGGTTCTCAGGTATTTTGGGTGGGGTCTTTTTTCCCCTAAGGACTTGGCCCTGTTTACCAGGGTTGGGTCTTGCCAAATGGGCTTGTCCCAGCCCTGGTGGTTGTGGTCTACTGTGTGGGTGTCTTTTAATTGACTTTCCTTGCTACTTGGCATCTTCCTGGATATTGTCTTACTTGGGTTTCAACTGCTATTTTGGCTCTACTGCCTCATCCTTTCCCCTGTCTCACCTCCACTGGTGTGTGACGCTCCCCCCCATTTTTCGGTGCCGTACTGACGGCTCCTCCCTGCTTCCGCCTGACATGCTTTCGGTCGTGGGTGCTGCCTCCGCATGGCCTGCTACTCCCAGGATGTCTACTACCCCCGCCGATGTGAAGTTTGTCTCTCCGCCCTTCACCTCCTGGACGCACCCTGCTTCGGAGGAAGGCCGACGGGCCTAGATCGCCTCACAGGCGAGGATCTCCTGGTGTCCTCTGGCTCTTCATCTTTTATAGAATTCCGCTATACATGCAAATTTTCTACTTTTTGATTTACCCTGTTTATCTGTATCTGGGAATCGGCCACATCGCCTTTTTTCTCGGTTATTGATGGAGTTGGTGCCCTGTCTCAGTTTGAATGTACATATGGTCCTGGATATGGCTACTTGGCTGATTTCCTATCCTCTGTGTCATCCTGTGCTTCGTTTCCGCCCTATAGACGGCCTTCTAGTGTACTAGGTGGAGTCAGGGACCTGTTGCCTAGTCCCAGGACTCTGCTCGCGTGGCGATTGTCCTGTGTGTCTTGGATTCCCCCTCCTATTTGTACCACTTAGGTGTCGGGTAGCTCACACTTGACTTTTTACTGCCAGGGGGGTTCGGCCTTGACTCCGTGTTGTGTTTACACACGTTTTCCGCCGAACAGGCAGGGTGTCATCTGCCTCTTCCTCTTTCTCTAGAACCTCACTCCACTGGTGGGTTTTATAGTCTTGGATGTACCCTGTGCCCTGTATCTGTCACCAGGAATTGGCCACGTGTCTTTTTCCTCTGGTTCTTTATGCCCTTTGCATTCATATGCACCCAGGGACCGGCTGCTTCGCTGGGTTTCCCCCCCTTGATGTGTCCTCTGTTAATTTTCTTCTGTGCCTCGAATCCGCTCCACAGTTGGCCTCTTGCTCCTAGATCGCCACAGAGCCTCGCTGACAGGTCCCGGGCCTCCGCTCACGTGGCGTTGGTCCTGTGTGTATTGGATTCCCTCCTTTCTTCATTGACCTTTTACCGTCCATCCCCACCGTGGCCTCCACTTTTGTGTCTGGCCTGCTGCTCCGCTCCTCGGACTTCGCTGGGTTCTTCAGCCCTACGTTGCATTCGCTTTTCCTGCCAGGTCCAGGACGTTCGCCACCCATTGCCGTCGACTGGTTCGGGTGGTTTCTCTGCTCGTCAGCCCCTGCCGACGTCCACAGCCACCTCCTCCTGCCGGCCCTTTTAAGTCCGGGACTGACGTTCCTGGGGGTGGCTTGGCAGGAGGCTTTCTTGCTTGTGCTCAGCGACACATGTTCTGCACAATGGGAGGTCGTGGCGAAGCCCTCGTCGTCCTCCTCCAACCATGCGAGTGGTGGTCCGTCGCCGGCAAGGAGCCCTGGGGCTTGGGCTATGGGACGGGCCGCGGGGGGCGTTGTATACGCTCCTCCCGTGGCCGTTCGTACCCGGTTTGCCGTTCCGTCCTGTGGGTGGCCTATGCTGGCAAGTTCCGGGACCCTCGTCCTCCGCTGCCTTGCTCGGACGGGAGGGGGACAAGCCGGAGCGTGAGGCCCGCTTTCCGTTTTTGTCAGGATGGCCAGGTGGACGGGGGTTTGGCCATGGTAGTTCCTTTCTCCATGACAACTTAAGGGAGGCTATGCTCCGCACAACGCGTAGCTCCTCAACCTCCTCTCGGGCGCCCTCCCCGTCATCGACGCAGTGTCTCAGGAGGTGGCCCAGGTACTCCGGTCCATGTATGGGGGAGGTGCCGTCGCGATAACATCTCCACACATTGTGTCCTGGACACGCTCGCTCTAGTCGTCTGTGTCACGGGCCTGGGGTTCACCATCGCTATTTCACATGGCGGTCCTCCCACCTTCACACTGGGGGCCATTTTTTTTTTTTTTTTTTTTTTTTTTTTTTTTTTTTTTCTCTATATTCCAACTTACTTCCTCTCGGGCCTTAACATTCACCGCTTTACAATGAACAGTGAAGCCTGTGAGGTCTTGTTCCAGTCTAGGGAGTGAGACGTGAAGCACGTAGAGTACAACGAGCACCTGCCATCTTGCCTTCACATGAGGCACGGTGCTCACTCATGGCCCGAAACGACCCCATCTCTGAAGCCACCTCGTTCCTGTGCTTCACTGTCTCACCCACTACACTCGGACTCTCACACTTACACACACACAACGCCACCTGTTGAGCAGATAACTCACCAGTCATTGCACCCCTATAGCATATTTTGAATATGGGAATATTCATACAGTGCTATTCAATCAGGGAACAATGAGGGTATTTTATTGACGTTTCGGTGGGCTTGTGGTAATGCACTGATACCAGGTACAGCACAAATTCCATCCCAATAATATCTTCCCATTGATACATCGGGATTTGAACCCGGGACCTTTGGATTACCAGGCCAGTGGCAAGACCACTCCACCACACCTCCCCTTAAAGTTTGGAACCTCCACTGTGCTCCTGTTCCCCCGGGTCGGGTGTCCACGTCCACACTTGTCGTGTTCTGCCCGTTCTCGTTCACGAACGTGTTCTGGGTGTTTTCCCGGCTGGGATCTTTACCTTGGGCGGCACTGACCGTGCCTTTCGGCCAGCTCGGACTCGACTACCTTGTTCTACTGGTCCCCTAACACTTCCCTATATCGCCCCCCCCTTTACTGGCTGTGGCCGGTACCGCGCTTGCTACATATGAGACTATCACTCTGGGTCGCTCGGGGCTCGCTCGCGGTAGCGGTGCCCTGGCCTGCTCCCCCGGCGGCCGTCTGGATAGCCACAGATGCGTCGTGTGAGGGGGGTGGGGCTCCCGATCTAACATGGGTCTTCGCCACCACGGCGAGTGGTCGGGGCTCTTCGCTTTTGCGTCCGGGCCTTGATCCTGTTGGTACCGTTCTTCTTCCTGCGGGTTCGCTGTCTTGCCCTGGCGGGCTTGTCGGTGGCCTTTCGGTTGGTCTTCTTATCTGCTGATGCCTTCGGCACGGACTGGAGTGGGTGTCCACATAGCCTCCGCCCGTCGCACTCCTCATGTGCTACGTCCTCCACGGGCTGGGATTTTTCTGGCGCAGGGTTTGGTTGATCGCGCCCATGTGGCCGGCCCGTACTTGGTACGCTCCGCTATACTGTACTTACGTGTACTGGGTTCCCGTCATTTGTCCGTTCACATGCATTTGTACCGGCTCAGACGGGTTGCTTTTCGGTAGTTGGGGTGTACTGTAGGACAATCAGGTCCCACCTCACCACTGCCCCACCCAGTCGTCACTGTGGATGTTGTTGGTGTGGTGCTAACCGTGCCTCAGCACGACTCGCCGGAGTCCCCCCCCCGCTGCACTTGCTCCTGCAGTCTCGGTTACCACACCAGCCTTAACAGTGTTCCAAAGAGTCTGCACCTTCACAAGACTCTCCTGTCGGTTAGACAATTGGGCTATGGAACACTACAGTCCTGCCCCTCCGCTGCTCCAATGTGTAAACTCTGTTGCCGCCGCAAGTGTGTTGCCAAACGGCTGAAACACTGGTGTCCGTGTTCCGTTTCCCTCCCTGTCTCCGGCTTCCTCTTGGGCCGGATTGGGGCCCTAGGGACCTTGTTGGCATTTGTGTCGTAAATGTTTGTGTGGCTGGGTGGTTGCCGCCTTTTGACCTCGGCTTGGCTGATATGCTTCGTCGGCGCTGGCTGATGTCTCCGTGGAGGGCTTCAGTCATCTTGGATTGGGTTCCCTAACTGGCTCCGTGACGCTGGGTAGTGAGCACACAGCTCCCTCGGTTGCGTTTGTGTTCCGTTCCCTTCATCACTGGTTTGGGACACTCGCCGGCATGTACGGTCCTACATCTTTCGAGGCCGCCTGCCCGCTCTTGGGGTACTCTTGGAGGCCTTGACGGGGCTGGTGCTCCCTCACGAGGGGTGTCACCTTTCTGAAGTCCTGTTTTAGGCTCCATCCGGCTCCAACCCATAGCCAGGGCCCCTTCCCTCGGGTTCGTCACTTTGACCCCTTCTGTTCGTTTTGTAGACTCGTATGGAACTTCTGCTATGCCGGATTCACGCCCTGTTGCTTCTGTGTGTGCCGCTGTGCCGGGACGGGCTTCGGTGTGCACATACCTCTCCATGCCCACGGCCAGGCTTCATATGCCTTGGGTCGCGTTCCATCAACGTGTTCCCTGCTTCGTCATCCATCCTGCTTCTCTTCCTGCTGTCTTCGTCCCATACTGTATTTTCTTCCTTTCCCTGTCACAGGGGGGGGGGGGGGTATTTTTTGTATGCTTGTACAAAGCCTTTCTTTCAATACATGTCTGTTTGTTATATGGAGGATGTCGCTCTTACGGTTTTTACATTATGACTACACTGTCTACGGGTTTTACCTTGGTATGCTTATGCCGCATCCCCATGTCTTGTACATGACGAATGTCGGATGATGTCGTCAGCCGGCTATACCGTGCCATTTTGTTTTGTAAACACTTAACACCTGCCTTCACTTACGGTTTTCGCTCTTACACTTTTTCCGTTCTGACTCCACTGTCTCCGGGTTCTGTGTTGGTATACTTATGCCTCCTAACCGTGTCATGTACCTCCAGAGGGGCGTCCGCCTGCTATGCCGTGCCTTGTGTTTTTGTGAATACTTTCCACTTGGCTTCACTTTAGGATTTCGCTCTTTCAGTTTTTACTTTCTGACTCAACTGTCTACGGGTTTTGTGTTGGTATGCTTCTGCCTCCTCCCCATGTTGTGTAACTACAGAGTGTCATGTGGTGACGTCCACCGTCTCCTGTGTCTCTTCCTCCCGTACTGTATTTTCTTCCTTTCCCTACAACAGGGGGTGGGGGGGGGGTTTGTATGCTTGTACATAGACTTTCTCTTTCAATACTTGTCTGAACAGTACTGTCTGTTTAGTTTTACGGATGTAACTCTTACGGTTTATTCCGTTTGGACTATACTGTCTACGGGTTTTTGTATTGGTATGCCTATGCCTCATACCCATGTCTTGTACATAAGAGTGTCTTCGGAGGTCATCCACATGCTGTGCCGTGCTGTGCCGTGCTGTGCCGTGCTGTTTGTTCTTGTACTACTTTACAATTGACTTCACCTTTCCCATGTTGGTGTGCCATTCCAAGGTCGACATGACCTCTTCCTTCACCTGCCTGTGCATTTTAGACCCTAGACTGATACACTTGTAACATGTACTTTCTTAATATGCACCGTACTGTTACGCTCTTTTTCCTATAAACTGATTTGTTTATTTGTGTCTTTTCTTGGTCATCTACTTTTGCTAAGGCTTGGGGTTTTTAAGGTTTCTTGGATGTCCGCCTCCAATTTGGGATTCAAGCCCTACGTTGGAAACGTAGAGACTGCTACTAAATTGGGAGGTTTGACGACCTCCCTTATAACCAAATAAGGAAAACCTCTTATTTGGTAGCAGTCTCGGAGTATCCAACGACAGAGTATCCCGCCCTCATGCCGATCCCCTGCCCATCCAATCTAAACTGATTACTTGATACCTCGATACTTTGGCAGGTCCTGGCGCAGGCTCATAGAACATGGAGCATGGCTTAGAGGAGAGCAGCTAGATTAAATGGGTAACTATAACAATTCTTTCTCTCCTTCGCTTTCTCTTCCTTCTTAGTCGTCTCGGAGTGTGTACAACGTGCCTAGTAGTGAATTGAGGTGCAACTCTAGAGATTATTTGGTTACTTCGCGTGAGTACCGATAAATCGGCCCGCTGTGGTAGCGGCTGAGATCATAAGCCCTACGTTGGATACTCCGAGACTGCTACCAAATAAGAGGTTTTCCTTATTTGGTTATAAGGGAGGTCGTCAAACCTCCCAATTTGTTAGTAGTCTTGGCAAATCCAACGTCAAGGCTATTAACCTAATTGCAATGACGACTTGTCTATTTTGACTGCTATGTCGTCATTCCAACCGCGGTTAAAAAGAAAACGTCTAGAGTCTACTCCTGATCTTGCTCTAGGAGACGTTGTACATTAACCAAAACTACCACCGAAGGTGAAAAAAGCATAGAAGAGAAGAAAAAGGGGTTTACCTTAGTTACCGCTTAAGGCCCATCCTGTGTTCCGTCATGTGCAGATCCCTGTCGAACGTGCGCATGAGCGACCCTCTCTTGTTATCATTTTTTCACGCGCTCCATTGAATGCAGTCGCTTTTGTTGTGCTCCTTTAATTCACCCTGTTTAGGTTCGTTTCGGCTTATCTGGCCTTCTTTTTTGTTAGACAGATGTTACGTGATCTAGGGCACACGTAAATGGGCTCCTCAGTGTGTTTAATGGAGACGCGTGTGGAAATAGCTACCGAAGGTACGGGGGCGCCTGGCGTTCCTCGTGTGTTTTTCATTCCTTTCTCTTTTCATATTCTTTTTTCCTGTTAGTCTGGGCATAGTTTAGCTTTTAGCTTATTTTAGCCTAGCTTGTTTCTCATTCAGGAATTGCTATGCCCCTATGAGTTTTCATATTTTCATAGCCTAGGTGTACAGTTGGTTCACGATCTGAGATTTCGTGGTGGCGGTGCTGTTTGTAGGGTTTGTGTCGGCCGCATTATTAGCGTTATTCCCGAGTCCCCCCTTTCGAGCCTTCACTGTGTCTCAAGGGCCTGGGCGCTTGGTGGTTCGTGTTATCCTGGGGTACCCCACGGGGGCCCCTCCCTCACACCACAGGGTTTTTCGCCCCTGACACATTCTCTCCTCACGGCTAGGCCACCCTTTTTCTCGCCAGTTTCATTTACTGTTTTTTGTGTTCCCTTACTGTTTTCACCTCCATCCTTTCATACCTTTTTGCCCAATCCTGGGGTACCCTACGGGGGCCCCTGTTTGTGCCAAACCACCCTTCCTGCCACTTCTCCTCATGGGCTTTGCTCTATCTCTGTGGGTTGGGTGGTTCCTAGGGGATGTGCCTCCTCTCCCCTGGTGTGTCTTCCTTGCCTCTCCCTTGACCGGTTGAGTCAGGATATTATCAAGGAAGACACTGCTCAGCTTGATGGCCATCGTCGCTTGGAGTTCATAAGGAGATGACGCTTTTTTCTGGGCCTCTTTGGTATTTCCCTAGACGCTCCTCTCGCTTTTTCGGCGCCGGACCATCTCGGCCGGTCCCGCAAATTTGCGGGGTGCTCGATTCGGTCCTCTGGGCCATTTCGGTTCCCCGCAAATTTGCGGAGATCGTTGGGGGGTCCCGCGAAATTGCAGGAGGGTGGTGTCGGTACGGTTATGCCTCCATTGGCCCGCAATTTTGCGGTAATAGTTGGCTTTCACTATTGACTTTTGTTATGTCATCTTGTTGCCTGATACTATATTGGTGTATGCACTTTACTGGTGTTATAGGCCCTGCATGTAAGATGTTGAGTGGTGGTTAACACTTTCTCCATCTTTGCAGGTTCTGCTAGTGCTCTCCCGCCTCGGCCGCCCTCCTCACCTACCTCTGTGCTCCCAGTTTAGGGTGAGTACGGATACCTGTTTGCATGTGTGTTCCTGTTTCCCCATGCTCCTTCCCTGGTTCTTCTTGGACATTCTCTCCACTTACTCCTTCGACGTGCTGATTATGGTGTGTGTTCTTCTAGTGCAGGTAGGCTGCCTTGCTTTCGCCTTGGTTGTCGCTCCCCGTGCTTGGTGAGCCACAAGTCCTGCTTGCGCCACTCGCTCTGTGTGTCCTCTACGGCCTACCTCCCTGCTCTGTGTGGCACGTGTCTGGCCCTGGTGGTTGTGCTGCTCCATGGCCCTGGTTCCTCGGCGGCGGCTGTGGCCTCCTGCTTCCCTTCCGTCGGTGTGGACGATGGTCTCCCGCCACATTAGGACTGTGGGCCACCGTTCCCGGCCTTTGTTGGCGACCGGATCCGCGTCGCCCTGGGTATCCCTGACCCGACTGACGGCCATTCACCTGGCCCTCTCCCTGCTCGGGCCCTCTCCCCTGGGTCCCGCAGCCGGTCGTCCCATCGTCGGGGGGTTCCCCGGCTCCGTCCACGCTCTCGCTCGCCTTGTCGTCCTCCTGATCGCCTTGACGACGCCCATCGCCCTCGTCATGGTTCTCGCCCTGAGGCCGGGGTTAGCGGCTCTGCCCCTGTGCGCCCTCCCCTGGCCTCTACGGATAGGGGCTCTACTCCCTTCCGCCCGCTTCCCCAGCCCAGACGACTTCCTCTTACGTTGTCCTCTCCGCGCGCGGTTGTTCATGCTGTAGCTGGCCCTCTGCTCCCTCCTCCTACACTGTCCAGGAGGGTCCGCCTGGATGTCGTTGCTTCTCCTACTTCACCTGCTTCAGTGCCTATTCTTCCTTCACGGTCTCGTCCCACGGTGGTGGTCCCTCCCTCCTCCGCCTCGGTGTCGGGCCGCCCTGTTATCTCAGCCCCGGGGAT